>JAEIGD010000001.1:9185000-10385000 GCA_018903425.1 Zaprionus nigranus | reverse complement strand
AAAGCTGAAAACCTCCGCTGGCTTCTCACACCGGTTCATTACATTGACAAGCGGCACCATAAGGTTTTATATATATCTTTTTTTTTGGGTTTTTATGACACTATTGCCGTTCATATATATTTCGAATTGATGAGCTGACAATTTCTGGTACGTCCTAAAGATATGTTTCAGGTAGCGCCATCGTCATCGTCATCGTTCGGCATTCGGTATGCAGCTTATTAAATCGATATCCGCGATGATTAATTATACCTCCCTCTCTCTGTCTGCCTCCTCCCTCTGTCTGTCTCTTTGTTTCATATTCGAATCGAATCGAATGCCAAGCGACCATTTTGCTCGGCCCGAAACAAGGTCAGAAACGGCAGCAAAACCAGCGGCAGCTAACAGATTTTTTTCCATTTTTTTCTCGATTCTTTTTGTGGATGGACAAATATTCAGAGAGACAGAGAGTCCGAGAGTTGGGCAGAGTCAGACAGTGCGACAATTGTCAATGAGATAAGACAAATTGATTTATAATGAATGACTCATCCCGGGCTAATAAACTGCACGCCGACACAGGAAAAATGCATTTGGGAAAACGAAAAACGGAACGAAAACGGAGCGAAGCGAGAGATGTGGAAAGATGTTTTATCTTTATGAGGCCAGCGAGCGAAATTGCGGCGCTAGTGTTAGAGTCAACTTCAGCTAGAATAGCTATAACTAAAAAGATTGCACATTGCTACGCTAGCAGATACCCAGTAAAACTGGCTGCATGTCCCTGATGGCTGATGACAAACAATGCAAACTTGTAGTAGTAAGATAAACATAAAACTTGATTAAACGACATTTAGTGGGGGAAATTCTAATCAATTAAAAGAAGAAACATTATCCGTTTTATGCTATAATCCCCTAGACTGACGAATAAGATGTTAAACAATACTTAAAATATATTCAGAAAACATAAAACTATCTATTCTTTGAGATCTCCATTAATATTTTTTCAAAGGTATCTTAGTTAAAGCGGGAGCCTATTTCGTGTTTTGTTTATAACTTTGCAAATATGATGTTTAACTATATAAAAGTTACTTACAATTTATTAAAAGTTAAAAGAAATCAATGAATCTATGTCATAAGTCCTCGTTCCCTCAATATCCTGTCTACAGGGTATAAGACCGTCCAGACGAATACAGTTAGAGGTATCCTAGTTCCTCTCCGATCTCGACTGCGGCACAGCACGCGCAGTGGGTTTCTCTTTTCATTCATGAAGAAAGGTCAATTTTTATTGTACAAACATATATCTGATATAGCTTCTTACCTGACGTAATGTGAAATTTATGTCAATCTTATCGCGCCTTGCTCGCCCGGGCAGGGGATGCGCACATGAAATGGAAGTGGAATGCTTTATGAATGAGCCAGGCCAGGCATAAATAGAGGTGGGGGGTAGTCGGAATCGGAATCGAGCAACCCTTAGGGCATTGTAGGGTTGGCAACGAAACTGCAGCGGAAGTTGCAGCCAATCGCAATCGAGGATCGTCTAAACAGTTGGTCAATGGCGGCTGCAATTGATAGTGTGTTATCAAGAGAGTGAGAGATAGTTCCGATAGTTTCATTAGACACGGCACGCCACGCCAGTTGACAGTTGATAGTTGATAGTAGGGTCAAAGGGCACAATTTAATGGAGTTGTAATTGCAGCTGGACAGCTGCTTTCGCATCTTATCGAGTTTTCCCTTTCCGTTCCTTTCCTCTTTGATGCGTTTTCATTTTGAAATTGGAAAAGTCGTCGCAACTTTGCTGCGCTTAGGCATATCGTGCATACATATATAGCCAATATCTCGCTTGTTTATATAGATAAAGCACAGCACAGCACAGCAAGTAGGTGCGACTCGGGATATTTCATTCATGAATATCATGAATCCACACCCCATGACGGGTTGCCTGACTGACTAAGGTGAGCAAACAATTTCCTCAAGCTCAACATGCCAAGAATTTTGCGCCCGGCTCGGCTTTATCTGTTCATCGATGACGTCCCCAATAGCATGACCTCTCTCACTCTCCCTGTTTCCCTCTCTCCTTTTTCTCACTCTCTCTTGCAGCAGCTGATTGTGCAGGCTGATAGTAAACGGATAAGATATTGTTAGTATCTTAACTAAACTTTTCATGTACAAACATTGGCACGTGCCACACACACACACACATGCACAGAAGTCTATGTATATAGACCCCCCAAGCATATCATATCATACTACATCCTAGATTACAAATAATCACGTTTGCATTATATTATCTCTGTGGAGCATTCATTGAACTCGGCGATGCGATGATTGTTTAAAGCGAATTTTACACTCGATAGTTGGAGATGGCAATATCAACGATAGTTTGATAGTTTCTTCTTTGGACTTATAATGATTTATATCAGATTTGATTTACGATAATTCTTTCTTAAGTCTTGAGAATATGTGGTATATAAGTTGTTCTTTCTGGCTGACGCATTTTCATTTAAGGCTGAATTTTGTACACTCATTTCGACTTTGGTCTTGGAATACTTGAAATGATTCATATATAGCAGACAAGGGACTTTACTTGTGCCTATATCGATCATTTCCGATGTGCCAGCAACAAACAAAATATAAATCATATATATACATTAATTAAATGGAACAGCAACGGGGTTTTCAATCAAAAGTTTCTGATCCTAACTTTATATATGTATTAATATGATAATAAATGTTAATGTATTACATAAATTATTTACTTGCGTGAGTATTAGTTCTATTAATATATAATGCTTTATATTTATCCAATTTCTTTACTAAAGTGAATGTTAGTAAACACGTTTCAATCTTAAGTCTTCAATCCTAAGTCATCATCCTACAAATGATTTAAGTATAACTTGCTTGTGCACATTTCATTACTATATCAATATTCTATATTAATATGAATATAATCTCAGGTTTCAATGTAGAGTTTTATGATATTGCACATGTTTGGGTTACTACTATATATCACACGGTATTTGCTAAGCGATTTTATGTACATTCAGCTTTGAAATAGGTTATACTTGGAACTTGGTACTTTAGGTACCTTGGGTCGTGGGGGCTTTCCCTCTAGAGGTATAAAGAAACCCGCCTAAAAGCAACGCAATTTTATGGAGCTCGTAAAGAGACTCAGAGCCAAGCACAGTTGGGCCATGACAAAGTTGATGACGACGATGACGATCGCATATTGATACTATTTTGGCCGCGGCGCCTTGCCACCCCCAACGAATGAGGTCATAAAACGAAACTAACAAAGGAAGTTACAGCTGACGTAGGAACTAACAACAACTCTCTCTCTCTCTCTCTCTCTTTGTTTTTATGGTATTTGTCTTTTTTTTTTCAAAAAACTGACGCGAAATTGTTAAATTTTATTTCCGGCCCGAAAACTGAACGAAACTGAAAACGAAACCAAAACGAAACCTGAGTTCTGCGTGTAAACAACAAATTGTGCCATAGTTTGTACAGTTGTAACTGTTGCACTGAGAGAAATGATTGCAGAGAGTTATTTCAATTGCTTTTCATTTTATTATTTGAATATCTAGAAACATAAATATATAGTTAATAGCTCTAGATTTCCCTATGAATTAATAGTTGTGGAGTATATTCTTTCAATAAATATCAACAATTAGGTAAATAAAAGTAAGATTAAAGAGCAGCACTTTTACTTCATTATACCATTATAGTATATATTTATAGACCTGTGAGCTGGTATTCTTAGATTTCTAAGGAGAATCTGAAAGTACTAACATTTTAGAGTGATCCTTAGAGAAAAGAGATACATTATTTCAAACCTTTGTTAGGGTAAATTTTGTGGGGGTGTTTAGAATTATATATGTAAGGATAAAAATGTAGTCAGAGATCTAAGATGTACAAATATTTTAAATAGGAGAGTACTTTACAATATTATGTTGGGTATTGTGAGCTACAAATTGTACTCATTGTTTTTCTTAGTGTTCGGGAAAAGTGAAAAGTGTGTGCGACATTGTTGGTACAAGATCGCCGAGAAGGAGGCAGAGGGCAAACACACACAGGAACCGAGAGAAGGAGAGAGAGAGAGAGAGGCCGAGATAGAGTGAGAGAGAGGGAGGGGAGCTGCTGGCGGGTGGTGGCATGTGGCGACAGAACTCAAACTCGAGTTGCATTTTATGATTTGTAGGCGACAAATTGAGCTGCGACCTGTGGCAATCGGCGCCTTTGAAGATCGACGTTGACGTTGTTCTTGTTGCCGGGCTTGGGGCCCTGAGTCTCCCTTGGGTTTGGGTATTTGCGCTTTTGTTGACATTTTTGTGTGGCGGAAATAGAGGCAGCAGCCAGAGGCAGCGGCGGCGGCGGCGGCAGGCTGCGGTTCGCGGTTCGCACTGTGTGGCCGGAACTGGAGCCACACTTTTGACAACAGGCCAAGTCATGCCCTCTGTGTGTGGATTGTGGATTGCTCATTCAACAATTGTGTCTTGCCCATTGCAGATGGAAACGCAGGCGACGCCGCAGCAGCAACAACAGCAGCAGCAGCAACAGCAACAGCAACAATTGCAGCAACAGCAGCAGCAGGTGCTAAGTAAACAGCAGTTGCAATTGCTGGACAAGATTAAGATTGAGTCCACCAACGGCACTGATCCACAGGCAAATAGCGGACTGGAGGAGCAGGAACAGCAGCAGCAGCAGCAACAGCAGCAGCAGCAGCAGCAGCAGCAGTCGGCAACAGGAGTCGGTGTGCTGGTGCATTCAAACAGCCAGACGAGTCAGATTGGCGAGGCAGATGAGCAGCAGGCACAGTACGTGGCAGTGAAGCCACGTGGCCAGAAGCGCCTCATACTGACCACAGCGGGAACACTGTAAGTAGAGACGGAATCCCTTCCAGCTGCTGCTCTTCCTAATCCTGCCTTTCTTCCTTTTTCCACCCCCCAGTGAACCACGCGACATCGAGCACAGCGGCAACAACAGCAACGGCGGCAGCTCCAACTCGGCGCCGGACTCACACGTTGAGTACCAGCGCAGTGCGATCCACTCGCCCCATCACTACATACAGATGGCGCCCAGGAACGCGGCCGAGGTGGATGCCCAGCCGGGCACACTCTACAGCTACCCCACGGGGCAGATCATCTGCAGTGGGGACGATGTGGCGGCCATCAAGATCGAGACCATCGACAAGAGCGAAGTGTCAAGCGAGGCAGCTCAGCAGCAGCAACAGCAGCAGCAGCAGCAACAGTTGCAGCAACATCACCAACAACAGCAGCAACAGCAGCAGCAGCAATGCACCACGCCCAATGGAGGCAGCTATGGCGATACCATTGTGGTCACCAGCGAGGCTGCACTGCAGCATCATCATCAACAGCAGCAACAACAGCAACAGCAGCAACAGCAGCAGCAACATGCAGCAGTTGCCGCAGCAGCTGCTGCTGCCGCCGCTGCCGCTGCTGCTGTCGGCCAGCAGAATCACACCGTGCGCTACGTCACCGAGGACGGACGCTTTGCGACGGCCACCGGCGAACCGGAGACGCCCTCGGGCGCCAGTCTGTACTACGAGGCGCCCGTGGTGGATGCCAGTGTGCATGCGGCGAACGAGTCAAAGACCTATGCGGATCTGGGCAACGCGTACGCCCCCTTCCCGCCCAACTCGACGTTCAGCAGCAACAGCTACACGGCGACAACACTGCAGCAGGGCAACACCATATACAGTGTGCCAGGAGCGACGCAGTTCATCACCAAAACGGATCCCAATTTGAATCCTTTGCGCCAGAGTGCGCCATATCCGACCATATCCTTCCTGGACGGTGGCGGCAATGCCAACGATGCGGCCTTGTGGACCACAGCGGGAGCCGAGTACCAGAATGTCTCATTTGTAAGTATATCCACTCTCCTTGCTCTCGCCTCTCTCTCTCTCCTCTTCCACCTAATCCGCTTGACCAACCTGCAGTCCAACTATCATCCGCAGGTCGTCGATGATTATCCCGCGGGCACCATGACCACAGCCCATTGGACGCCTGCGAACAGTCTTGGCAGCTACGATCCCAGTAGTCTGACAATCAGCAGCGCCTCCACGCCCCCCACGCCTCATCATGGCCTGCCCGAGCTGAAGTGTGAGGTCTGCCAGACATCGTACATGCGCAAGGGCAACGAGTGGTTCTGCCCGGTGTGCTCCAACTACAGTCGCGTCATGCAGCCGCGCATGCCGCAGCGCCAGAAGCCGAAGGCAGCCGCTGCGCCCAATAATCGCCGCAGTGGCGTCAACTGCGCCAACTGCCAGACCACTTCGACAACTCTCTGGCGGCGCAACAACGAGGGCAACCCAGTGTGCAATGCCTGCGGACTGTACTTCAAGCTGCACAACATGAATCGGCCGCTGTCCATGAAGAAGGAGGGCATACAGAAGCGCAAACGTAAGCCAAAGAACAACGGAGCACCCATGGGAGCAACGCACAGGCCGCTGCCAAGTGAGTAGAGAAGAAGTCACCTCCTGACAACCTTTATTGATGTTCCTTCTCCCCCTCCTCCTCATGCCATTGCAGGCATGTCGCAAGGCGTCAATGCGATGATGAACAACGTTCCCCTGTATCCCTCCCAGGTGCCAGTGGGTCTGCTCCAGAGCCAGCAGCATAACGCGAGTCCTGAGCTACACGACATGTCCACCACAGGGCCAGCAGGTGCTGGCGGTGCACGCGTGCTCACTATTGCGCTGAATCCCACCGTGCCCACCAGCTCGGATGGCACGCTTAATATGTCGCGTCATCATGTGACCAGCGAGAGCCACGCCCCCCTACAGCCAACAACAGCAAGCAGCAGCAACAACAACAGCAGCAGCAGCAACAACAGCAGCAACAGCAGCAGCAGCAGCAGCAACAACAGCAGGACAGCCTCCGGCACAAAGCAATTCGCCGCATCTGCCAAACTCGAGCACACTGAATCGCCAGATCGCCCAATCGTAAGTCGATATATATAGTCTTTTAATGTAGCTATACTTACAGACAACCCCCTCTCCCCCACTCCCCTTTTTCCCACAGTGTGCCGCCAATCGACAGTGGACGCAGTTCACAAAGCGAACTGAACTCCGAGCGTCATCACGCGCACTGGCCTGCCGGAGCGCACTTCGAATAACTGAATAACCAGACCAAACTATACTAAAGTAAAAGTACCGTTAACTATTCTATATATATAGAGTAGTAAACCCAACCAAAATATACAAATTGCCAAACTATTTATATACTATGTAAGTTAAGTTAGAGAGGCCCCCCCCCAAACCCCAGTAAGATGGAAGTCTGTAAATAAGAGATTGCGAAAGAATCGAAAGAGATGAACTAGTTCTTAAATGCGCTAGAATAAAGTTGGATAAACAAGAACAACGTGGAATAAGTGTGAGTTCTATAAGGAATTATTGAATTATGAGAAAAGAACTAGTTCTCATGGAATGAGTGTCGATTGTTATTGAATTAGTGCACAAACTTGTTCATTTTCACTGAGATATACTTCCTTTTTATTAAAGTTTACTTTGTTTGAATTAACTTAGAAACTTTTCTGACTTATTGAATTTTTTACTATTTTGTAAGTAATTAAATTAAAAATTGATTATCTATTAGCTTACACTGAAATCTGTCATAATGCAAATTTAAGTGAGTACATTTCGAGAACTTTAAAGACTTAACTCTATTTTATATTTCTTCATCGCAATATCCAAAGAAAAAACTAATTTTAAACTAGTTATTAAACCAGTAATGCAGTCACATGCAGAGGGTTTAGCTCGTTCAATTTTATTTCATGAAGAACTATTGTCATAAGTCTCTTTTGAGCTGTTAATTTTATTAGCATGCAGAACTAGTTCCAACTCTGGCCTAATAAGGTTCCTTTGAGCATTGTTCAAATATTAATTATCATTTATTTACATGAAGAACTAAGAAGAACTTTCAACTAATTTCATAAGTCTCTTTTAAGTTGATTGAATATTATTAACATGCAGAACTAGTTCCAACTCTGGTTACAAAAGCTTCTTCAAACTCATTCCTAGAGAGTTCATTCCTTTCGCAGTTTCGCCATCATTTGCAGTCGCATTTAGACTACGTACGTCTTCCTTCCCTTAGTCAACTGTTTGCCACATATTGTTCGAAACGATTTGTGCCACATGCTATTATGCCAGCTATATAACTTCGTATACTATTCTTTATATATGCATGTATATCTTTAGTTGTTAAATCCGTTTATAGTGCTAGTTTAGCTCAAGACCATAAAGAAGCCTACGACGATTTTGTAAGTTTAAGAACTTTTTATAAAACAAAAGCGAAATCAAAGTAAAAATAAAAATAAAAATAACAATAAATAAGTGTAAACTCAAGACACTTGTGACGACTCTAAGACCAAGTGCGAAGACGCGTCCCCGCCTGTAGATGGGGGCGAAGCCTGTTATATTTCATTGTCAACAATTTGGCAGCAGACCAAATTGATCCAAATTAATTTTAATGACCTCCCTGACGCAGGGCAGAGCGCAGGGGCAGCGACGACACCGTAAAATCTTAACAAGTAAGTAAAAAGGCGACGATGGCCCCAAACGAAGAAAGCCGAGAGCCGAGCCAGGCCAGGCCAAGCCAGGCCAGGCCAGGCCAGTGTCCAAATAGCGATTTGGTGTCATCGCTTAAAAGCCTGTCCGACGCACAACGCCGCCGCCGCCGCCGCCGAGTAACGCCACCGCCGCGTGGCGCTGCCTTTGATCTGTCGTCGATGGTATGGCAAAAATGCTGCAGAGGACGAGGGCAGCGAAGCAGTGGCCGGGGGAAGTGTGGGGAACACGGCAGCAGAGGCTCACAAGCTTGGTATACTATTAACGCCTGCATTGGAGACCCTGCCGCGCTGCCGTCCAACAGTATCAGATCCAGTTCCAGACGCGCTGCCTTTGTCTGATTATTTTGCGCTCTGCAGCGTCTGGATACCCTGTATAATGTGTAGGGTGGTGTATGGCAGACGCAACATAAATAGTGTATAATTTGTTAATTAATTCTATATATTTACAATTATAAAAATTATTTACAGTATATCTTCCTTCATTCAATCTTCATTAATTACTGTTTACGGGATATCCCAGTAAGCTTACATAATACACTTTCAAGTTATTAACAAATTAAAATGCAACTGGCTAACTCTAATTATAGAAATATAAACTACATATACATTATCTTTAACCACACACGATCTTACCATACCACAATCAAACTTGATATATCAATGCTCCTCCTCCTCCTTCTTAGTTACTTCATTCATTCCACATTTTTTGCTTCGCCTTCATTTCTTTTAAGTTATATCATTAATACAACTGCCTACTTACAGAGCATCTGCGCGTCGAGCAGTTCCCACTTGAGTTAGCTTATTTTCTTGTTTTTGGCGTACGCTCGATCAATTAGGAAAACTTGTTTTACGACCGCTTTTATTAGCATTCGGCCTGGCCCGGCGCTCCAACTGAGTCCAGCTTGAGTACGGAGCTCGGACCAACGAGCCGTGCGAGTGCCTGAATGAGTAATGGGGCGGCGAGGAGGAGCTCCAGAGAAAGACAGAGAGAGAAAGGGAGAGAGCTCGACGAGTAGTACGAGTAGCGGCAGCTTTGGAATGTGTTCGCACAAATTATACGCTCGATCGGGCGTTGCAAGTGCTGCTGCTGCCTCTAATGGGAGTGGGGGGAAGAGGGGGGGGGGTGGAGGGAGGGTCATGCCACAAGAGACTGTTTGTTACTGCTACCGAGTGGGAGTGCAGATCATTTCAACCAACAGACTTCCATCTCCCGCTTCTCTCTCCAGCAATATCTGCGATGTAAGCAAGATAAGCAGAAGGATCTAATGCTGTTGTTGTGTTTTGCACTTGACACGCGGAAGGGAGAGAGGAGAGAAAGAGACGGGGCATAATAAAACGCTTTGTTTAGAGAATTATGAGAGTCTTAAGTCACTGTCTACTTGCACAAAGATTGTCTAATTACTTCCCTTTCATCTTTATATTTTCATCAAAAGCTTTTCAGTCGCTTCGACAAGGTGAGTCTCTTGGCATCTCGATTCTTTACGATTCTTCTCTAGTTACAATCTCGGGCATCTGCACAACAAATTAAATCATTAGCGAGCTGCGGTAATGCGGCTACTTGTGCCGTCCAAATCGGCTCGGCATGTGAACCTGTTCCGTTGCCATTGCGCGAATGGGGTGGAAGGAAACGTGCAAGTCGACCATAAAATAATAATGCAATGTGACAAGCAACAAGATACGACAGCGGGGCGCCATTTTTCACACACCCCCCCCCACATTCTGCCCTTGTTCCTTTCCACATGCTACAACCTAAGCCGCAACTAGCTAACCTCTTCCCTCTTCTGCCAACTGCGACAGTATCGTGAAAATTATGACAGACGAACAACTGTTAGACGGCGGCTCAGTTGGAGCACTGAGTGAGGTTGAGTGAGAGAGGAAAGAGTGTTAGAGCCCAACAGCAAGGTGGCAACGCTGGTTGTCGTGACACGAGCCACTTGATTATAAATACCTTAGTTATATATCTTTTGGTATAGAATAATTTAATATTAGGGTATCTTCATTTTGGCCAGAGTATTGCAACGCACTTAAAAGACATCTGCAACCTTATAGAGTTTGTATATAATTTTTGAAGCAGCATTAACAGTGAAGACGAAGTGGCCCTGTCCGTCAATCTATTTTTGTCCGTATGTCTGCGTGTCCGTCTGTTGCAACGCAAACTAGTCTCTCAGTTTTAGAGCTATCTTGATGAAACACAAATGCTTCTTATTGCTGCACGCTGTAAATAATTCGAAATAAGGCGAATGTTTGTTATTTTTAAAAGACTTTGCAACCAAATTTACTACAATTTTCTATATACATAAATAATATAAATATAAAATTTCATTAAAATCGGAATCATTACTATAGCTGCCGTTATAATAATATAGTATTGTACACTTGTATGGAAAAGGTAAAGTAACGGAATAGATAACAACATGCAAAAGTATAAATCCTTTGACATGCCAAAGTCTTTCTTTCTGGTTTATGCCATGAAGTCGATATTATTATTATTTGTCTTGTTTCAGAACAAGAAAATAAATATTGTTCTTTGTAGTTGTAAATAAATTATTATTTATTATTATTATTGTAATCATTTTCGAATAATAATAGTGTTTTGGCGACCTTTGTTCTTTATCATCTTTGTGCCACAAAGATGATAATTTTCGAATAATATACCATTAAGTAAATTATAAATACTTACTCTTTAAAGAAGTCCCAACAAGAAATAGAAGGTATAAGAAATTATTAGTCTTTATGTTAAATATGAATATATATAAGAGTCGAAATATTTCGTTTTTTACTGGAAAATATGTACAATATATTAAGCACATATGTATGTTAATTAATAGATCTGCAGGTCCAACCTGCTGCCACCTCTAGGAGGTAATCGCTATAGCTGCATTTGAAATGCAATGCATGGCAACATTTATCCACTACACACACACACGCACACACACATTTAAATAATAATAATAAATAGTTGAGAGAGCAAACACAGATGTAGATACATTTGTTTATTGTTAAGATAGCGCAACAAACGGGTCAGAGCACGGCACCGCAAGGCACTGCCCGACTGGGCATAAAAGCCAACATAAAGTCTCAGACTGCATTTAATTAGACAGTGAAAGATGTCAGCCCTACTAGAGCGGGGGGAAAGAGGAGTGCTTGCATGGCTGAGGGAAGTTATAAGTTGATTGAGAATTGAAGAGAGTTGACCACCTAGTAAGGTAGCCTTTTGAACCCAGTCAAGGTATCGAGGCGCCACTTAGCCAACTTCAAAGTTGCAAAGCCGCTCAGAGAGAACGTAGTGTCTCTCTCTCTCTCTCTCTTTCTTTTTCTCTTGCTGACTGCATCATCTATCTCTCCGTCGGTTTCATACCATCATCATCGTCAGAGAGCTGGCATTACAAATCGACAAACGACACGAAAATGAGCTTTAACAACGCGCAGTTAAAATAGAAAAAAGCAGATAGCCAGACGCCGCCGTCAGTAAGACCAGAAATGTCCCTGCAAGAGAGAGAAAGAGAGATGAAGAGTAAGGGATAGAGATGTACAAAGAAAAAGATAGATATATGCATATATATAGTGAGGTAGAGAGTGCAAAACTGTAGTTAAGCTTAAAGATATATAGCTTATAAGAAGGTAAAAGAGTTCAGTGCAATTACTTTCCTACAACTGTGGAAGGTATATATATTGTATAATATACTAAGTAATGTACAATGTATGTATGAATAAAAAGGATTAATATATACATATAATAAATTATGTTCAATATTCCTTTTATTAAATATATGTACAGTACATATTATTAACTTAAATATAATACAAATCAAATGTTTTGAACATTCTCTTTATTATTAATCTTCAATATCAAATCTCCAATGTAAGTTCTCATTCTTTTATAGATGATAAACATTTTATTATGGGATTTTATATGGAAACATATAGATTATCGATAGTTCAAATCAAACTACATTATTTTTTTCTTTTTTTTAAGCTTTCCTATGCTCTAACTTCCTTATCCGTTTTACTTAATCTCTTCAACTTTCTATGTCAACCTTCCCTGGCCAAAACAATTCAAAGAACAACGACGATGACGTCACAGCTGGCTAAGCAGCCCCAGCTCGGGAACAACTCGCACGAGTTCTAGGAAAAAATATCAAAATTCCAAGAATTCACACGCAAGACAAAATGAGATTGGTCGTGATGAGGCGGGGCAAGGCAAGACGGGGCAAGACGGGGCAAGGCGAGGCGAGACCCATCGCAAGGTATTCCCTTGTCTCGGATGCGTTATCACAACTCACACGCGTCTCGTTCCATTTGGTTCACGGGTCTCGGGCGATCGGTCTCTCTGTGTCGGTCGTTCGGTTCGGGCTGGGCCGAAATCACATTATCTTTTCCCTGTGAGTTGCCCAATGCGATGGCGATGGCGACTCGACTAATGGACACTCTCGGCGCTGCGGCGTAAAGCATATCAATGATAATGATGATGACGATGAGGATGAGGATGGCGATGCAGATGTTGATGGCGATGATGATGACCACAATGATGATCATGCTGATGGCGATGATGATGATGATGGGCTCGACGACGACAACGACGACGACAACGAAATGCAGACGCCGCAAAATTGAAGATGCGGCGCTTATCGAAACCGAGAGAGAGACACAGAGAGAAAGGGACAGAGAAAGAGAGAAAAAAGAACCGAAACGAAGTTCAGCTGGCTGGCAGGATGGTACTTGGGTCTCTGTCTCCGTCTCCGTCTCGGTGTCTTCGCTTATCGTCGGGGAACTGCGGACTTTTGTTTTGCTCCGCGTTTGCATCTCTTGGAATGGGCAAAGGGCTCCTACCACTTCCACTCAGCCACAGAAATGTGGCGCCAAAGGAAAGCGTTCAGAATGGTACTTGATCGCGATCGCGATGCCAGACGGTGTCTCTGTGTGTGTGTGTGTGTGCGAGTGTGTGTCATATCTCTACATCAGCGTGCATGTGTGTGTGTCTGTAATTTAGACGGCGCCTCGCTCCTTGTTTCACACTAATGCACTTGCAGCTTTTAAATGTCACCACCACTTGGCTGCGAAGGGAATGGGAAGGAGGAGAGGGGAAGGGGCTAAGTGCAGTCGCACGACCCGACAGGTCCCACTTCTCTATATGGAATATATAATTTGTGGCTAGTACATCTTGTTTTTGACTGTCTCTGAAATAGATTCTTGTAGTTTCTTCTTGATCAGAACAAAGTTTTATAGATACTTTAGAATATTATTGATTGTTATCCAATATTATTCTAATAATTATAAATTTTATATTATATATGCATTTATATTTTTTTAATAGAATAGTATATTATGTAGAACATATATATTCTTGAGCAATAACGAAAGCAATTGAGAGAGCAAGAGAGAATACCAATTACATTTTATGGGAGCTCATGAATGGAATCATCTTAATTGTAAGAGTATATAGTCTTGAAGTCATTGTGACACTATAGATATATAGATTATATATACTTGAACAACATGGAAACTCTTTGCAATACAATCTGCATCCGTCTCGCATTTGATCTCAGTTTTTAAAGCTTAAAACACCACGCAGATCATGTTATTATACATGTACATATGTATATACTGAGTGCCACGCCCCCACAAATCGTTAGTAGGAATACTTAGTAGCGTTGTAAAAATAGGTTGATTACTTGTTCACCCCTCACCGTTTTTCTACTGCTTTTTCAATTGCCGCAAATTTGTGTTGACCATAAAATTGGCCCCAGTGATAAGTTTAATGTCGACGAGTCGAACTCACGAACAAATCGAACAACAAAGTTGTCGCGTTGAGGCGCCAATCCACTCGAAGTTTGGCAACAACAACTTCTCATATGGCACCCACTTGACGGGGCAAATCTTCGGCTTATCATGAATCTTCCAGAGGGCACTTTGCCCAGTGCCAGTCAGGAACAAACGAAACACGAAAAATAGCTGCGATTTTCCACATCTACTATACTGTCTCGGGAGGCCACGGCAATTAGGTATCTCGTTGGTCTTTTCATTAGTTTATCGACAGCATAAATTTCTCAAATGTCCCGCCAAGCTGTTAGACAACTCGTTCTGGGGACTCGTTACGTGTAATTAAAAGATCGACTTTCGAAATTCTGCAGACATACAATGTACATGTATAATATGAATAAGAATAAATCCCTTAACGTGAGAAAATTCCAATGCAAATTCAATATGCAAAATGTCTTATCGGGCGCCAGCATACCTGAAAGAATAAAAAAAAAAAAAGAATTCGAGAAGTATTCGCCGCATTCGCCGCTGATAGCCCCCCAAACAAAAAGCGTAAATGTCAAAATGCCAAAATTAATTGCAATGGCAGCGTCATGGATAAAGCTTCAAGAAACTGCAAGTCTCCAAGCAGCCAGAGCTACCTTCCTGCCAAGCTGCCATACTGCCATGCTCCACTCGCCTATGGGTCAAGAAACGGACAACCTCAGCGGCAGGCGGCAGAACCAGTCGGCGCCCAGCACTGCCCATTTTCTTGGGCGCCATAAAGGCGACTTGTCGCTTGTCCGCGTGAGAGTAGCATGGAGGTAGTGCCCAAAATTATTCACAAGGGGGCTGCTTTTAATTAATAATTATTTAAATGAGATTTGGGGTTGAACAAATGAAAGGCATCCTTTCAAGGCTGCCCATAGAGGTTAACAGTTTTATGTGGGTGCAAAAGGAGGACAGATATTGGAATACAAAGTTGAGAGAGAGTGAACTTCATAATGTTTCTTATGCAAAATTAATTTGTCTCTATTAATTTCTGGCACATTCCAATAAACATTAAAAGTTTTATGAAAAGGTGAGACTCTTAGGATTGTCATTCAAATTAAATGTTTTAAAATGGAAAGATGAATAAAAGTGTTTTAAGTAGTTGTCTAAACAACATAACAAGATTCTTATGCAACATTTAAGGTCCTTGTTTTTGATAGCCTCTGAAAAGCACTCTCCACGATCAAAATAAAGTTCCATAGACACCATAAAATATCATCGATTGTTTTAGAAAAATCGTATTTAAAATTTGAGAGATTATAGTGTGTTCTTGCTTTCAAATTTCAATACTGTAGCTATAATTTCAATTCAATAATATATGTAAAATATTTAATGTTAAGGACAATATGTATTTATGCATAATAATATTTGTGTAATAAAATAGTAGATTAAATATAATAAACGTATGTATTCTTTACAGTCATTGCTAACAAAAGTAAAGAACATATATTAAAAACGTCCTTTCTTGTTTTTACATCCCCTTTGGAAGGCGCCTCTGTGTGGCAAGTGAGTTCTGTTTGTGCGCTCTTGCCACCATTACGAATTCTACCACTTCTGCAGCAGTTCGTCCCTGTCACACACCCCAGTCGCAGTCACAGTCGCAGTCGCTGTTGGAGACGGGGCACAGTACAGTGCGGCGCAGAAGTTTGGTAACACGCATTCGCGGCATTTATCGCGCCTGGCAATCAGCCGAGCAGGACGGCAGTGCCCTGTGCCTGCTGGTGTTGCCGCTTCTGCTGCTGTCCGGCCCTGCAACTGACTCTGAACTCGGGACCTGCCTCTCGACCTGCCTAGCATCCGAAACTGGAAACTCGTTTCGTGTTTGCCTCGTTTGCGTGCGCGCTGCAACTTAGTGTTCCCCATTTTTAAGGTGGAGTCATGAAACGTACGGCACGTTCATTGGCCAGGATAGAACTGTGTGAGTGTGTGCGAGTATGCTGGTCTGTATGCCTTGGCTCTTAGTGTGTATGTGTGTGCGACTCCGTCCGTCTGGGTTTCATTAAAGTTTCGCATAAATTTTGTTGCATGTTCGCGACGTTATATGGCCAGGCGCGTATCGCACACGCATTTCGAGTCCATTTCATTTGCTACGTGCAACGTGTTTGCTGTGCCTTTTCCTATATATAGTTTTCCCATAAAAACCATATACCTATGAGGCGGCGTGACTAGCTTGCCGCTTTTCTCTCGTGCCTCATCATGCCACATGCCACATACCTCGTCTCGTGTCTAGTGGCGTTTGTCTTCTGTCTCGTTTCTCCAAGCTCTCTCTCTTTGTTTCTCCCTCTCTCTCTCTGTCTCTCTCTTTCTCGCTGTTTGTCGCGTCTATAAATAATTGCGGTTTTATCAGCTCCTCGCTCGCTTTGCATTTAATAAATTTAATTTGTGGTAATTGAACTTTTTGCAGACACTGTCAGACGGTGTACACGGCGCATTTGTCAATCTGTCTGTAACGAAATTCTTCGTTTAATTTGCAAAGTTTTTCAAAACTCAAAAAGAGTAGAAGTCTCATTTATGTGAGTCTTTATGACACAGGGAATTAATGCGATGTCTACCTATCAAAAAATGTTCACTACTTTGTGTACTCACATAGTAAAGGGAGCCCTTAGATATGATTATGATGTTGACCAAATGTGGAACTCATAAATCAGCCTGGGGTATAAAATATTAGCTGGTTCTCCATACAAGTTCGGGGAATATTAGTTTTGTTGATAGTAAAAGTCTGAAACATAAGGGGAGTAGCAAATTAAATGACATTACAAATGAATGAATGAATTCTTAAGTTTTGATTAAGTGAAGATTTTAAAAAAGTTTAGGTTAGCTTAAAACCATTTAAGAAATTTAACTTTGATAAGTAATATACAAATTTTGAGCTCACACGAATGTTAACTAACAAATAAGTAAAAAAAATGTTGATATTTATTGTATGATATTAATGATATTACACTAACAATTAATTAAGAAAATTTAAGTCAAGTTATAAAATGGTATACTTTGTGTAACTTGCAGCAATATCCTTAGCAGTTCCTAAAAAGTATAAGCAGTATATAGCATTATATTTATATATATGTTTTTTTTATCAACATCATGAGCCTTATTCATTAAGCCAAGCTTGTCTATCCATTTGTCGGTATGAACGCGTTAATCTCTGAAACTATAAAAGCTAGGAACAGAAAATGTTGCATAAAGGTACCTGTGTACCACACTGAGATAATGATGTTCTCAAACTCCCATTCTTACATTTCTATACATAATAAGCGACGCTTACTTAAGACTTACTTTGTTAAGTTGTAACTTTAATTGCTTGCTTAAAATAAATTAAAAACTGATAGCTAAACTAAATAAACATATAATATTGTCTAAACTATTACTATATATCATTTTATCTCTGCGATATTCTTTATCTGTGACAGGTTCTTGAGATAACAAATTGTTCTAGCAAAATGAATTGCCATCGATTTTAGTACAAATTGAAATTGAAAATGGGCTTTAATGCTTAAGATCAATTAAACGAAGCCTTAAATCATCATGTGGTTATTGCATAAGGAGGTGCCAGCGAGTTATCGATAATCAATAGAAACACGAACACGCTTGTTTCAGGCAGGCGAAGGCAGCCGAAGGCAGTCGACGATAAATGGCAATTGGTAAATGAAATGCCAATTAAAGTGCACATAAAATGCCGAAGACATTCGCCTGTTTTATATGCAAACATTATGCTTAACTCACAGATTGTTTATTATATTAATGATTGTGCGACACAGCGTGTGTGTGTGTGAGTGTGTGTGCTTGTCTTGATTAATGATTATTATTATGGTGAGCGTACATAATTCAAAATGTTGCGCATACGCCGCGAGAGCCACAGCACAAAAAGTGGGCAGTCTCAAGAGAGCGATACGAACACACACAAGCACACACACACACACCGCATACTGCACACACACAAGTATCTAAACAGCAAATCAAGCAAACTTGAATATGGCTCCAATTCGATTACAAGCCCCGGCAAGTGCGACAGGGAGAGAGAAAGAGAGCGAGAGAGAGGCGCAAGCAGCTAAGGCAACACCCACTTCCACACACAGCGCGATAGCGTGTATGCGAGAGTATGTGTGTGTGTGCGCTAGTTTGATTGTGTGTGAAACTCGTTTGCCTGCTCGTTGCGCCAGCCGCGACAGTCGCGCTCGCAGCGTACGTCCAACCGGAAGCTCGCTCGCTCGCTCGTTCGTTTGCCTCGCTCGCTCCATCTTGTGCTCTCGCCGTCCTCGTCTGCTTCCCCATTCCAATTAGAAACGGCTAACAACAACAACAAACTGGCAACAAACGTTTTGGCGTCCCGCAGCGAGTCTTGCGCTCAGTTGACTTTCGAACGTTTCTATGCGAAATTGCAGAGCGGCGCGTGCAACGTGAAAATATCTGTGGTGAAAATCTTGTGAAAAGCCGTCGCCAATTGCGAATCAGCAGAAGTTTCAAATCAGACCGTGAACCAATATCCAATTTGGATTGCGTTAACTGCCTCTGCATTTTTATTGTACTCGTTTCAGTGGCAACTTTGTGTATACTTTGAATATTCACATATTCATGCGGCATTCATTCGGTAGTGCTCGTTCGTTTTGCGTGTCGTCTCCCCACATTGTTAATGATGTGTTTAAGAGCTGTGCGTGTGTGTGTCGCATGCTAATTCGTGTATCGTCTCTCGTCTCTTGTTTTCGCCAGCCATATATGGAAATGTATCTATAAGATACCGCTTGTATCTGTATATCTGCGCGCTGTATCTACCTATCTAGCCATCTATCTAGCGCTATCTACCGTCTGTAGCTGTAAGTGTCGTGTCGTCTCTGCGACAATAACAACAACAACAACAGAGGCAGAAGCAGTAGCAGCAGCAGCACCAGCAGCAGCAGCAACAACCATAATAACAAAAACAACAACTAATTAAATTTATGTTCAAATCGAAACAAAACGTTTGCTGTCGCTGGCAATAAACGCGCTTTAAAAGCAATTAAGATTCACATAAACACCAAAAAAAGGCTACTCAATCAGTACAACAACAACAACAACAATAATAATAATAAACCCCACTTCGCGTACGATTGCCTCATTTCAAACAACATCATTATCATAATAATAATAACGCAACTCTGTAACAACAACAACAACAAGGAGACAATTGGAACAATAGACGGGAGTGTTAAACAAAGTAAGTTATCGAATTTTTATAATCATTGCATGATAAAATTGATATAAAAGGGTATTTTGTATTTGATATGAATAAAGTTTGTTGGTGTAGTAGATATATAATAAATATTTCGTAATATTTATATATTTAAGTATGTACATATGTATATGTTTATATATATTATGTATAATATACATTATATAATATTTATTTATTATTAAACTTGCTGAACTGTTTTTCAAAAATCTCTTTGATTTCTTTTTCAAAAACAAGTTTATGTCTAGTGACTGTTTCATAATTATTCAAAACTAGCTTGGATACAGGTTGAAGCCAGTTCATCAATATTTGCTGGAGAAATAGAGTAATGAAAACCAAACTATAAACAAAAACTAAAAGAAAGTTGATAAATACTTTGATAAGACGTCAGTCTTTAAAAAACCTACACTGGCTAAAAAAATATGATAAATTTAATTTAAAATTTGATTACTGTTTGTCACAGTTTAATCGAATCTTCTGAAGAGTCGCCTACACACGAACAATATCGCATTGCCTTGGCTGCTTTTAAATCAAACCAGTTTCTCTAATGCTTTTAACAATCCATCATTAATGGAATCCTTATCATTAATTAACATGAAACCTCAACTGCAGTCAATTAAAGTGTTCTAGATCAGAATTGATATGAATCTACAGTTTGAGATCACTAAATATTTAGCATAGTAACTTGATACCTTTCAGTAGTTATGATAAGAATCTATACTATGAATTAGCTTATATTTATTGTATTTATATGGTAACACGTCAAGTAGTTGCAGAGCAACTGAGTTTAGCTACTTATAACATTTAATACAAACAGAAATGATACTACAGTGATTCGATTAAGATAGAATGATGACCACAGCAGTTTGCAACAAAGTAAGTTAGTGCAGGTTATGTGTGAATATTTCAATTAAGTCATTTACAAGTCATTCACAAATTGAATACTTTACGTTTATGGATCTACTCAATTAGCTATCGAGCAAACGGCTGCTAACACCATATTAAAGGCCGAGTGCAAAACGATTTGTAAACCAGAAATCATTATTCACAGGCCAAAACATTGCACATTTCGAGATGAGAAGTCAATCGTGTTGAGGCTGCCTTAAACTTTGAGCTAAATCAAATTCAATTATAACTTTTGCAACAACATTTGTATCGCATTCCGAACTGCAAATTTGAATACATATGCATATGATTATTATACTGGGGAGTGCCATAAATTTTGTCAGAAATAAGAAGCAATTGAATGTGAATTGTCAGTTGCGCCTCAGTGCCATTGATAACAAAATGCTAAAATTACATTTGGGGCTTGCCCTTTCTCACAAGCAATTACCCAGAAGTGAACTGGAGAGGGGTGGCTTGAGGATGGGACGTGGCAAAAGCGGAACTTGTCTTGCGATAGCAGGGCATTACACACTGTAGTTAAGCTGAGCTTACACACATATACACACTCGTACTCGCAATTATTCGCTCAGACAATTCAAGCGCAAACAAAAGACTTAGGCAGCGAACTTGCGAACAGCGCACAATGAAAACGCACATTGGAAAAGCGAGAACAACATGATTATTCATCAAGCAGGCAGTCACTCACATTATGCACATACATTAGGCCAATGTGTAAGAAGCTGATAAGCCTGCTGCTTGTGCTTGAATATGCCTCATAAATAATGGAGCATTTGCAGGTGCAAACTTACGCTGCTCTTAATACCCTGTATGAAAAAGGAAACCTTAAGCAAAGAAGACTTTAGGAGTAATATGAAAGGGAGTACAAATGATACTAGTCATATTGCTCTTCCCTCTATAACCTTCTTTCACATACTCCAATCCACTTAAACTTTGTGTAGGGTATTTATAAACCGAGCAAACTCAACCACTCAGGCAACATTCATTGCGTTGTGCTAAGCAGAATGAATGTTTTGGCTTTGAAGCCAATTAGATAGAAATGTGCAACCTTCAACTATCATAGACATTAACCCTAACGCAATTACACGCCCCTCGCTTAACCCTTGCTACACTTTCACTCTTGCCCGAGGGTCGAGATCCCAACAAGTGCCAGTGCCATTGCCAGTTTATAAGGCAATTAACTGCTGGCGCCACCAAGACAACAAACAAAGAGAGAGTCGACAATAGAACAGACAGAAGGGAAAGAGAGACAGAGTGATAGAAAGAGAGAGATAGAGAATGGCACAGAACATTGCGAACAATGACACAACATGACAACAGTTTCCACTTCAAGTGCATTGCAAAGAGTCCAATAAAGTCATTAGCTCGAAATGGCCAAGACAGTGTGCGAGTGTGTGTGTGTGTGTGTGTGTACGTGTGTGTGTATGTGTGTGTGTGTGTGAGTATTTCGGACACGCTGCTGAGAGTCAGCCAAAACGCCGCGTGTGACCAGTGGCACAGGTTACACGTTGTATCTGTGTCCATATCCACAAAGTATCTGTATCCGTATCTGCATCTGCATCTGTATCTGTTCCGCTCGCAGTGTGCGTGCCTGTTTAAGCGCCTTATAATTTATGACACTTTTATGAGACCAGAGAGCAATAAAACTAAATTGACTCTCAGCAAAAAGGCAAAATATACGCAGCAACAACAAGAACACCAGCTAAAGTTGCCTTTTTGGGCAATTGAAACAGAAATCTTGACCAGAAAATCATTTAACAGGGCAGTCGGAAAGGTCATTGGATTGCGGACAAGGTAGTCAAGCGAACTACAAGCGTAAAGCACATCTTTTAATACAGGGTATGTGCTAGATAAGAGGAATGAAACCAATATATTGTACAGTTGCCATACAATATGTCAGATGATTTTTTTCTTTATTTAAAGACATTATCAATATTAATCATACTTAATATATTTTCCTTTTCTATAAATATATAATATGTTATGTTGCCAAAGTTGCATTAAAATCGGACAGCTTTAACATATTTGTATATAATATTTATGGTTTGTGTAGGTTTAGGATACCACAAACAATGCAAGACAATTCTATATTTATTGTTACGCTGCTCTATATAGTATGCTTCAATGTCATTAATATCGGATATCTATATCGTAAAGGCTTCATTGAAAAATGAAGACTGTTCTTTTTTTTGCAAAATTAATTGAAAATTTAAAATTCAAATTTGAAAATTGTTTTCGTTTTTCATAAATCAACTTTTAAGTTCATGCGAGCCTTTCCTCTGGCCGCTTTTCTGCTCTGTTAGCAGGCAACCCTGGCCGCACAACCCTCGGCAAAAGTGCAGCAAACGTAATTATGCAACTTTTAACACTCGCTCGCAACCTACACAGCACACACAACAAATGCAGGTAGCACAAATGTGAAGCACGCAATGCGAAAATGTCGAAAAACATAAATAACAAACAGAATGTGAAGGCATTTAGTTGTGTGAGTGCAAGTGTACTTCACTCTATATATACATGTGTCTGTGTGTGTGTGTAATTGCACATTAAGCAGGTCAACGGGGCAACCCAATAGGAAGCCCAGTCAAACGTGGCCACTGGACGAGGTCGAGACCTATTGACCCGACTCGCAGCTCGAGCCAGAACTATGAGCAAGACTCCGTAGTCCAGGCAGGATAAGGGGCAAGAGGCGGGGGGCAGACAGAAGTCATGTCGTGCGTTACGCGGCGTTGGTTAATTGCCCGAAAGGTTTCAGACACAGGAACAGAAACAGAAACAGAACCAGAGTCAACCTCTACAAGGGCCGAGCTAATCGTAACTCTTGGCGTCTCGTGTCTGAGTGCTTGCTGTGCTGTTCTATGCTTGATTTTAGAAAGTACCTTTGCAATTCCCGGGAAGAACGTTACATAATGTGCGCATACACGAGCGTGCCCTAACTAATTTTTAATGGCTTTAAGACCCACATATTTATATTTGCCTAACCAGCATTCTTTCCATTACCGTCTCCCTGGGGATCAATATCGAAAATGTTTTAATTGCCATTAAATTATACAGGCCAACAACTTTTATTTTTATTTATAACTGTAGAATATATATATATATGTATATATATATACCATATATGTAGGTAAATATGGTGTACAAAAATGGTTCATATAATATATTAACAACCATTGGTTGGTTTCTTTACTAATTATATAACATTTAAGAGCACAAAGTCTCTTGCTGTTGGAATTATTTTTCATTTGTAAACCCAATTTATGAAGAGAGCATTCAACTTTAACTGATACTGATAAGCTGCGCTGTTTGGTTAAAACAAACCCTCATTGAGGATGATTGCTCCATTGGAAAAAATATACAAGTATTAAAGCGGCTGCGATTTAATCGAAAATGTGATAAAATATTTAATACTTAGAAAGGATGAAGTGGTTATTTTTTAAAGATATTTTAACAAATAATCAGCACAGTGATAGTTTTATAAAATCAGTATATATGTACGTTGCATTCAGTTCTTTCCGACTTATATGTAGAGTGCAGCAGTAGAAAACGTCTGACAAGTTTCATAGCTCTCCAACTGAAAGGTTAGTTTGCAATCCAAAATACAGACACAAAGAGAGATTTGTAAATAATCTTTGACATACCAAAGGTAATTTTTCTTTCTTTTTTGGTATTTTACTATTTTGAATTTATTGTTTTAAGTGTTTATAAAATTGCAGCAAAGCAGTAAAACATTTAATGTAAAATAGTCTACCAGTTTTAAAATGTATTATCTACACTGAATCCAACCAAACAAATGAGTATCTACTATTGTATAGTTATCTCTTTTAAACAAAATGAATTCAACTCTGAGACATGCAAAGTATAGTATTTTATGGCAATTATCATAGGTAGATGTGTATTAAATGCCTGTTCATAACAGGTAGAATGCAATGTCGTTTATCCTATAAATAACCATTAACTAAGGTATCAAAAACACATTTTGCTTTTGAATAAATGTGAAAACTGTTTAAAAAATAATTTACTATTATCTTTATCGCATTATAGTGAGCATTATGGCAAAGCTTTTATCGTTACGGGAAAAAGAATTTGCTGAGTGAAGCAATCGGGATCTTATCAAGTTTTGTGCGTTGAGTGCGATTATTGCTTGGATTTCTCGCTGCATACCAAAACAATATATACGTATAAGCTTATATCCAGTCGACGCCATGCCGATATGCTTGCGTTATTCACAGCGATTGTATTGCACTTATCGCGTACTGAAATGGAACTCAGAAATCTGAATCAAAGGAAGCTGCGGGTCTATAACAAAGCCCGATAACAGAGTAAAGCAAATCTTAAGCTCAAGTTTTTTATTGTTTTTTTGGTTTTATTTGTGGAGATATATTTTTAACTTATCTGAGCATTTCCCGCACATAATCCGGTCCGGTAATGGTATCGCCAGCTGTGGCGCCAAGGTTCATAAAAATGAAATCGTTGAGCTGTGGCGGATGTGGCACATACGTGCTACGGCTTTCCTAGAGGTTTCTACGCCTTATACAGTAGAATATTACGCCCGTAATTAATTAATTAAAGACAAGGGAAAATTAGGCGACATCTTTTCACAGTCCACTCGAAAGACCAAAAACTAGCGACGATTTTTCCACTGCGATTAATTGGCTCTCACAAATGTAAATGTCATCGAAGGCAGGACGGGGAAAGGGAAGGGGAACAGAAAGGCAGACGGAGACGGCATAAGCCGCAACGACGCCGAGACACTTAAAAGCTTTGCGCACTGGCGGACAAGCGCACGGAGGAGGGAGGGATACAGAGTGGAGAGGGAGAGGGGGAACAGACGAAGGCACATTTGAATTCCTGGGCAGACGGGGGGCATGGAATTGGAATTTGTCTGCCCGCGTGCCGAAAACTTGTCACAGCTGCTGTCAGTGTGGTCGCACACAAAGAAAGAGAGGGAGAGAGAGAGAGAGAGCGAGAGAGGGAGAGGGAGAGAGGGAGAGAGGACGGGGAGCGGTGAATGTTGACGGCAAAGATCAAGCGACCCTGGCGACTTAATATAGACGCCACAGAGCCCAAAAAGGGATGCAGCTCTGCAGTTGCTTTTAGACCAGCTCCAAGGCCAAGTGGGGCAAGTTTGTTGCCTAAGTCTTTCGTTTTGCCCGCATGGAAATGAGCCAAATTAATAGTGGAATAGAGGCTTATCTGCAATTCTAGAATAACACAACAATAAGGCACCATTTCCGCCATCATTCCGCCAGCGAAGTGATAAGGCAAGTGACTGTATGAGTGTACGCATTCGAACACTTGTTCGGGTACTCGTCCGTGCATGTTTTGTGAGCTTCTCACAAAATCAACTATTGGAACAATCAGTTAAATGCCTATATCGCTTGTTAGTTGTTGCTGGGGGAAGTTCATTATCTCAAACCTCCTCCCCCTCCCCCTTTTGCAGCCCTCTACACGCTTCGCTTATCACTGGAAATATTCAAATTGAGTTTCGAGCTCTTGTCGAATGTGTAAGTAGCCGCATTTCAATTGCGTTTCATGTAGTTGTCAAGTACTTGAGAACGAGTGTATGTGTGTGTGTGTGAGTGTGTGGGTGCATGCATGTGTGAGTGTCACAGTCACTGTGCAGTCAAGTGTCACGGCGATGAGTAATTGCCTCAGCTGCAAACAAAGAAAAGACCTAATTGCGTTATGATAAGACCAGCAGATATACTGAGCCCTGAGTGCGCATATGACAACCCCGTGAATATCCACCTTGCACTCGCAATATGGATAACACTTTTCGAATGCGACTTTTAGTCATACTCCCCGTTTAACACTCCATTCATCTCAATATGCAAATTGTGCCCCATCTCGATCCCCACTCGGGCTAGATCTGAATGCATTCTGTACATAAAAACGCCATAATTACAAGCTGAAACTGCCCAAAACACTCAGCCGAGAGCTGCGAGCTGCGAGCTGCGTGGTGCAGCTGGGGGAAGAATCTCATAATTAGGCATAAGAGAAATAAACATACAAATTTGAATAAAAACCATATAAACGGAGCGAGGAGAGCTGGGCCCTAGTGAAGGTGCGGCGGGGCTGCGACTGGCGTACTTTGCCATTAAGAATCGAACCACAAATCCACTTAAAATCACTACAGAAACCAATAAAGATTTCTTTCATCTGTGCCGAAGGAGCCTCTGAAAGAGAGCGACAGAGAGAGAGAGAGACAGAGAGAAAGGGCGATCGATCGAGTGCGAGACAATCATGAGACAATCAATAGACAGTGTAATCATATGCAGTGCTCTCTCTGTCTCTTAGGGGCTTAGAAAGTCCCCGAATACTTAGGATCTCGGGCTGCGTTGGCGGTGACGCCACTTTGAAATCTTTCGTTGACATTTTTGGTTCTTCAAAAGGGTTTACAGGATTAGTGGAGCCAAGGCAATTATCATTTGTCTGCGTCTTATCGAGACAGTGCGCACACAGCGCTTTCAACTTACTTTCATTCACAATTTTCATTTGCCGCGATGCGTTTTCATTTGCATTTCCAAATTGAATATTGTGAATTCCCTGGAAAGCACGTGCCACAGTCCAAGCATTTCCCACATACCATATTCATATCGGGGCGCCTTTCCTTAGTCATAAAACTTAATCACCGTGGCGGCTTCAGTGCCTACGCCTGTACTCCCCCTCTTCGGGCCCCTCACAGTCTCTCGACTGCGCGTCAAGCGAAGATCGTGTGGATGATCACATTAACGGTCCATGGCGCATGATATATAAAGCTGTTCACAAATTAAGGTCCATTAGCGCAGCAGGATGTGTCAGCGTCGATTGAAATATGCGCTTGTCCGCCTTGCGGTTCTTGTTTTGACATCTTTCGTACCCTCAACTTGTTCCCCCTCCACACCTCTTCTCTGCGGCTCTTCTCTCAGGCTCTTTCTTGCCGTTGTTCTGCCTCTACTTTTCACTCTCGTTTTGATGCGAGATCGTTGCTCGCCTTTTATTTTTTTACATTTTAATGGAAAGAATTTGTTTGCAGTCTGTCGGACTGAAACCTTTTTCTGATGGGAAAATTATGTGTTGCTGCCTGGCGCAGCCCAATGATCATTAATCAATCTAATGATCTGGAGTGCATCAAATTAAGAATCTTGACAAAATCAAAACAAGCTAAGACAGCACTGGAGTCATTTATAAATAGAAGAGTGCATATCGTTGTGACACTCAGTTACAGTTCAGAAGATCATCAGAACTTTGATTCGAAAGTAGACTGACGTATTGCAAATCACGTTCGATATACAGAAACCTCTCTTAAGGTACCACAAGAAGAGTTCTTATAAATTATATAAACTGTTCATGAATAGTACCGATTCTTCAGCTTGTCGTCCTTTTTCAAGAAAGTAAACAAATCAAACGACACATTTTGGAAACCCTTAACAATATCAAAGAATGTTCTCCACCCAAGAAGTGAATTTCATTGCGACAGCCTTAGCTGCTTACTCCTTATTAATGAATTGACCCTCATTAGGCGCAACATAAACACGCAGGCGTCAATTAATTAAAACTGACCAAGCGATCCTGCGATCCCAACTACACACACACACACACACGCCCAGTTTGATGAGCTGGTGGTGACACAATGGGCTGAGCCCGTCTCTGCCTACCGTGGAATTGATCTTTGGTAGGGGGGGATTAGACTAAGTGCCTACCGTTCTAGGGGCAAGTGCCTCCTCTCGAGGGCACTCGAACCTGTTTCAATTTCAGTTGACGTTGCTCTTTCCTCTGTCTCTCTCTCTCTCTTTCTCCCTCGCTCCTTTGCTGCCTCGCTCTTGCTGTCTCTCCATCTCTTTCCCGCCTTCAATTTGTGTTTCATTTTTGGACTCAAGTGCGAGGCATAATTTTTCAAGTCTTACATGAAATTGACTAATTTCGTTCAAGCGCCGCCGTTGCCTCTGCTACAGCGCAGTCGACGTAGCCGCATGCTGCACCTACAAATGTTTACCTGTCAACTGTGCAGCAGGCTGTCTCGCTCGCTCGCACTGCACGTTTGTGTGAAGGCGACGCCTGCAAGTGACACCGTCCAGGCAGAGGCAGACGGACGAAGGGACGGACGGAAAGACGGAGGGATCGACCGAACGACCGCCTTGCCTGCCCATTGATGAAATTGACTTTTTATGTTGTCATCGTTGACTTCTTTCCGATTTTGCGTGGTGCTTGCTGCACCGTCGCCGTCGCCGTTGCCGTCGCCGTCTCTGTCGCTGTCGACGTCGACGTTAGCGTCAGTGCCGAACTGGAACTGGATTTTTGGGATTAAGTTTTTGTTTACTTTGAGGTGTTTTTTTAGTTTGTTTGTACGCCTCAAGGAAGTCGGTTCGCTGTGCTCGCTCTCGATCTGCAGCAAGAATAATAACAAGAACAATAACAAAAGCAACAACAATAACAACAACAAAAGACCGACAACAACAATAAGTCGCATGTGTTAAGTGCTCGCAAATGGATTAATGCGCAAATTAATCGCTTTATTGGCCACATTAATCAGCATCGTCCCATGGGATCGTGAACCAAATCGATTGCCCCAATATAAATAATACTGTAAATGTAATCAAATCCGATTTACCCCAAACTTGAGTTGAACTTGAATTCCGTGTGCTCATAAATCAATCCTAAAACGAACTGCCAAATCGAAACGGAACACGAAATTAAAAGCAAAAACCGCAATAAATTATGGGAATTTTACTAAGTGATGGCGATGTAAGTTTGATTTATGTAACATATAATTTATGATTTATGTGTTTTGTATTATTAATGTGCATATGTAAGTGCACAGGCTGCAAGACCTGCAAGCTTGGCTGATTAAAGCAAACCATGCAAAAAGTTTCTTGATAGACTTCAGTGTTTTTAGATCGTATTACCAATCTAAAAAATATCTAAAATTCAAACAAGAGCTATAAGCTACTTGGAGTGCCAAAAAAATAAAGTTTATTTAGCATTTTTGTGAAAAATTTTTGGTTGGTAAACAAAATAGATCTGTGTAAAAAATAGTTAAGGGTGTCTAGCAATCGAAAATATATCGGCATTTAGTTGGTATTAGCTTATGTAATAACTTACATGAATGAGAGCTACTTAAAACCTTTTTTATAATATGAAAGACATATGTAATACCTCATAAAGCTAAATACATTTTTATAACCCTGCAGAGAGTATGTTAATTTTGGCCAGCAGTAAAGTAAAAAGTGTATACAATATATTCTGAACTAACCCAGTCCGTCCGACCATCTGTCCGTCTGTTGTAACTCAAACTTAGCACACATTCTTCTAATTGTTGCACGCTATAAGTGGGAACGAGCCGGATCGGACCGATATATTTTATAGCTGCCATACAGTCTACCGACCGAGTTTTGTAATTTATTATAATATTTCAAATAAAATTAACTACATCTGTAGTTTCCTATATAAGTAATTAATATGCTTGCAAAATGTAATCAACATCGAGCCAACATTACATAAAGTTGCTATAGGAACAATCGCGCGCAATGCAGGTTTTTGTATGAAGAATAGTTTTGATTTTTTTTTAATATTGAATATACACATTATTATTCAATTCTGCACCATTATATATCACTAGTAAAGAAATGATCGGAGGAGATAGGACCCTGCAAGGGTATAAAAGATTCGGAATGCCAAAGGTAGCGTTAAGTTATATACATATATATGTTATATACATATGTTATATTTATTTTACTGTACATTGTATTTTACAATACATTAGTGATCATGCGTTCTCAGATGTTGTGACCCAACCTGTATTGTTTTCAAGACATCGGTACCAGTTAAAGTTTGATTGTGAACAACTTTCTTTGGGATAATCAGCTAAATAAATAGTTTTTCGTAAAGAACTTAAAGACCCCTATCAAATCGTATTCTGCGAATGTTAAATAAACTATAACAGTATTATATTTCATATTTTGCATAATAACAATCGGTAAAACAGTAAGGGTAGAGGTAAATACCTATGACGTTAATCTTAGTGCTGATGGTTAACAAGAATATCAACTACACAATAACTATAAACCCCTATGCAACTTGACTATTTCTCTATGAAACTAAAGTAACCAGTTTATAGTGTGCTGAAGTAAACTTTGTGTAGATTTATTATCTGTTAACGGACTGTTTGATATGTCACAAATATTGCGATTAGTAGTAGACTTTCACTTAGATGATTCTCTGGTGCATCTTTAACTTGTTTTGAATGAACTGAATGTTATGTTAGAAAAACTACAACGAACTAAACTCTTGACATCCGCTAGCTACATTGGGAGTACGGGAGTGAACCGTAATTCCCGGCGGCGCATGGATTCATGAATGAGTCAAGGGAGCGTGTTAGTGTGAGTGTCTGCGAGTGCAGCTGAAGTGAATTCCAAAAACAGGATCCTCATGCGGACAAGTTTAGCAAGAGAAAGAGACGGAGATGGAGATGGGAATGGGAATGGGAATGGAGAGGGAGAGGGACATATAAAAAAACACTTAAAGCGCCGCTTAAGTCCTAAGTGTTCTTTTCGTCGATTCAGTTTCGGTTTCAGTTTCGGTTCGACTTCTCGGTTTGCCTTGTTTGTTTTGTTGGCTTTGCGGCTCAAGTGGTTTTCTCTGTTTGTTTTTATTCCTTCATCTCTGCAGTGACAAATTATTAACGTTCTGCTCGATCGGCAAGTTGATCCTCCTCCTCTCATGCCTGAGACCTGTGCGAGTCGTCGCTTTTATTAAATTGAATTTTTATTGCTGTTTATTTTAATTCCCCCGTCCTGTTTACGTCTTCTTCTTCTTACTCTTGTGCTCTTAATAAGCGCCAAAGCGCCTCTGCAAGCACCTTGATCCCGATCGCGATCCCGATTCCAACCCGATCTCTATTCCATTGGCACCGATTCACGTTTCGGTTTTCGGCATCTCGACTAACCTCGTTTCCCCCTTTCGATCTCTCTCTCTCATACTCACTTGCTATCTGTCTGTCTCTCTCTCTCTCGCGCTGCCCCTTCCCCCCTTCTTGATGCTGCAACATGTTGACAATTTTTCGTGTGGTCGCTTCTTTCTTTGATCCAACACCGCGCCGTGCTCTACGCTGCTCTGCTCTGCTCTCCACTCTCTTCTCGGCCATCTTCTTAGCCGGCGCTCTCTTTGATCGACTGATCTTCTAAAGGGAGCGACGTCATTATGCACGCGTGGTCAACTCTTTGATGGCTCCAGTTCTGCGCTGCCTCTGCTGCTCTACCACGTTTCAGCTTTAGCTGTTGCCGTATTTGTAGTTGTTGTTGTACCAGTTGTTCTTGTTGTTATTGTAGTTGTTCTTTTTCTTATTTTCTTGTTTAGGCTGCACATTTCGTTGGCATTTCAGGAATTGCGTTAAAACCAATGCCGAATTGATCCTGTGGCCACATTGAGAACATGTTGAAAGTGATTTTGAATATAGAATTAAATATAGTTCTCAGACATATTATTGTATGTGCAACAGGTAACACACATACAATATTTGGCATAATATAAATAATGTTAAGTAATAAATAAATATATAATCTGCCATCCCTTGTTCCGTCGGCTAAAGTCAACTCAAGTTGCCGTCGGTTAAGGCATTTTGTTCTGAAACTAATGCCCTAAAATAGAATAAAATCTAGTTCCTACATTATTTTATATTATTTTCAAATTCTCCACTTTTCGAAGCACATGTGCATTTTAGTTTAGTTTTGTTTTTCTCATTTGCCTCCATTGCCTGAGATCGAACGAGCAAACAGAAAAAATTAAAAAGTTCATACATCATCGCATTAAATTTGTGGGATAAGATAAAGACGTCAAATGTGTGTTTTCTTGTTGTTGCTGTTGTTGTATCTCAAGAGAAATATTTTCGAATTTGAATATTCGAAATTAATACGGAACATGCAATTGGCGCCTTAATTGATTTTGATATGAAACACAGATATTTCTTTTTGTTTTTTCCCCTCGATCTCTTTGGTTATTGAACCTTCCTTCAGAACAGAAACAGAAGAAAAGGGGAGAGGCGAAGCCTTATGAAATATCGGCAAAAAGCACTTGAAACATTTTCATGTGGTGCAAAATTGATGAATGATCAACGAAGATTCTGTTATGGCAGATGAAAAGGGAAACATAAATAAAACTCTAATTTTAGGAATTATTTAGGGAAACATAAGGCAGTATTATTGCCAAGGTGTATAAAACAAAAATAAATAAATTTAATACGGATTAAGAGAACAGAAATTATGAATGTAAAATAATCAATAACAGATACACTTAAAAAAAAAATAAAGAGCACGTTAAATGATGATTTTACTTAAAACATAAAGCTGTCTTATTATAAAACTAAATAACACGGCTCATAACATAATAATATGTATTATAAAAATATGTATTTTACAACTTTAATATTATTACGAGACAAACAAATATATGTTGCACAATCTGAAATTGAATTACTTAATTTAGCTTAAGTATTTCGTCGAAGAATTTATTTTTAATTCTCTTTAATCTGAATAATCACTGAGAAACCTTCTACAATTGTATGGTAGTACATATATATGTTACATACATTTATGTATGTATATATTCTTCTTGTATAAAGACCTTTAATTCGATACCAACCCATCAAGAGGATACTTTGTTCTTTATTAGCTTTTATACTTACATATCGTACTATATTTGATGACTTGCAACTACCCACACAATGCGCAAGTACAAAAGCACACAAGACACACTCACAACGACACATGCAGGCACACTCATACAAATACAGTGCTCAGCCTACGCATGGCAACCATAAGATACGCACATGCAATGCAAAGATACAGATACAAACGCGTCAGCAGAGATGCAGCTGCGATGAGAAGGCAGCCAAAGGGCGCCTCTGTGTGCCGCAAACGAGTTTTCTGGGGGGAGATAAAGAAAAGGCAGAGCGCGGAAGCGGGCGGGGGGGAAGGCAAGCCCAAAATGGCTGTGCACCACGGGGTGCCGCCCAATGGCAGCTCGTGGCAGGCAAAAGCGAAAGACCACGACAGGCAGACCAAGTGAGAGGGGCGTGGTAGATGACACGATAGAGCGGCGAGAGAGAGAGAGGGAGCAAGATAGAGATGGAGCAAGAGAGGGAGCAAGAGAAGTGGAGAGAGTGGGGAAGAGAGAGTGAGGGACCAAGAGGAGAAGAGAGTTGCATCTGCACTGCAAGAAAATAATAAGAGTATTTAAATTTAGTTGAATGTACAAAATAAATCTAAACATAACAAACTTCTATATAAAAAAAACAATAATAAAATGAATGGTAATAATATTTATTATTATTATTAAGACGCAGAACACATCGGGTCCTGAATATGTCACCTCCACCTCCCGTAATTCCCATTATTTTATTAGTTATTGTAAATAGTTAGATATTCTATTATAATATTTTATTAATTATAGTTATATTAATTCATCTCAAATTTTAATTAATTTCTTTAACAGTGCACATTGATGAACTTTCCCCATTTAATTTGATTTTTCCCTCCCTCCTTCTTGCAGTCCACATCGGATCAACAGTCCACACGGGATTATCCACAGTTCAGCGGCGACTACCATAACGTGCAGCTGCAGGTGGCCGCTGTTGCCGCCGCCACCGCCGGCTCCAAGATGTACCACAGCAGCAGCGCCGCGGCGGCAGCCGCTTATACGGATCTCGCAGCCGTTGGAGGAGGCGCAGCTGGCGGCGTCGGTGGCTATCACCACCAGCAGTCGGCGCCACTGTATGTGCCCTCGAATCGTCAGTACAATCATGTGGCAGCGCAGTTTGGTGGCGCCGCAGCAGCAGTGGCACAGAATGCGGCATGGACCACAGATGGCTTTGGCACCGCACATGGTCAGCTGCCGGCGCAGTTCTACACACAGAATGCGGTCATGATGGCCGCGCCATGGCGCAGTGCCTACGATCCGACGGGATTCCAGCGCTCCTCCCCGTACGAGAGTGCAATGGACTTTCAGTTCGGCGAGGGACGAGAATGTGTCAACTGCGGAGCGATCTCGACGCCGCTGTGGAGGCGCGACGGCACCGGGCACTATCTGTGCAACGCTTGCGGACTGTATCACAAGATGAACGGCATGAATCGGCCGCTGATCAAGCCCAGCAAGCGACTGGTGAGTGCAGTGAGTAGCCGCAATCCCTGCCAGCCCTGAGTTTCCCATTCTAATCTACTGTTACTCCTTTCCAGACTGCCACACGACGCATGGGCCTGTGCTGCACCAACTGTGGCACGCGCACCACAACCCTCTGGCGGCGCAACAACGACGGCGAGCCCGTGTGCAATGCCTGCGGACTGTACTTCAAGCTGCATGGGGTCAATAGGCCATTGGCCATGCGCAAGGATGGTATCCAGACGCGCAAGCGGAAGCCCAAGAAAACTGGAGGCAGCAACAGCGGATCGACGCAGCCGGGGGGTGCAGCATCCGCTGGAGGAGCGGCAACGGGAACGGGCTCAGCAGCAGGCAGCGAGGCCAGCAAGGAGTGCAAGGAGGAGCATGGTAAGTGGAGCACAAGATAAAATGGAGAGCGGAAGATTAGATTGGTGGAACAAACCTGACACTTAGCGGGATTCCCGCTAGAATATGCTTTATCTTTCTTTCACTCACCTTCCTCTCACTCTCTCTCTTTGTCTTTCTTTCTGCAGATCTCAAGCCCACGCTTAGCCTGGAACGGCACAGCTTAAGCAAGCTGCATACGGATCTGAAGAGCAGCCTGATGAGCCAGCATCATGTCCAGCAGCAGCATCAAGCAGCAACAGCAGCAGCAACAGCAGCAGCAACAGCAGCAGCAACAACAATGCTTCTCACTCTATGCACATCAGCAGCAGCAGCAGGCACAGCAGCAGCAGCAGGCACAGCAGACGCAGCAGCAGCAGCTCCAGTCGCATCATCAGTCGCAATCCCAATCCCAGCTGAGTGCCAGGCAGAGCCTGCATGGAGCCACCTCGCAGCTCTACACACCCGGCAGCAGCTCCGCGGCCTCCGCCTACACGACGCACAGCAGCAATGCCGCGGACACGCCCACCCTGAGCAATGGAACGCCCTCGCCACACTATCCACAGCATCCACATCCACATCATCATCATCTGCATGCCGCCGCAGCCGCTGCTGTGAGCAGCTCTCATGGCCATCATCATCATCTGCACGCTGCAGCGGCGGCGGCGGCTTACGGCGTCAAGACGGAGGCGAGTGCCACCAACTATGACTATGTGAATAACTGTTACTTTGGTGCCTCCTTCGGGGCACTGGGAGGCGCTGCCTCGGCCACGTCGGCGATGGCGGGCGGAGCGGGCAGCGAACTGGCCGGGTATCATCATCAGCACAATGTCATTCAGGCGGCCAAGTTAATGGCCACATCCTGAGTGCGGCCGAGCCAGGCACTGTGATCTCTCACCCCCACCCATCCACTCCTAACGCCCCCCGCCCCCCTGTTCACCTTGCATTGGTATCGAAAAGACTTTTGAATTAGTTTAGCATTAACTGTAAATTACTTTGTACAAAATATTACTTTTATATTCCTTCTCTGTCTGTTACTGTAGCTGTCTCCACTTCTCTCCATCCCCGCGTAAAGTGTCCGTAATTAGCGTAAGATCTAGTTTTAATCTGCATAAGTTGTTTCTCACTAAGCTACTACTCCAATTAGCGTAAATTATCCAAGACTAAGTTAGGCGCACACTCCATTGTAGTTCATTTTAGCCATACGACTAGACTATCTGCAGTAGAATAGCTTTTAAGTCCATGCATATTACGATTAAAATAATATAACATTAATTAATTACAAATAAAATACATTTAATTAAAAGAAAATTCACTCTCAGTTGCTCGAAATTGATAAATATTATTTAATTTAATAAGCAGTGTTGCCAAATCAACTTTTGCCATTAAATCTAATTTTTTTTTAAGTAAGGGTACAAACAAAGTAAATCTAGCTTGTGGTCCGCTGTCCACATGGGATCCACAAAAAATGGGAACATGTTCTGGAATGGCACTGCAGAGCAAGCAGTCCACGCACTGCACTGCTTAATGCTGTCATCCGGGACTCAAATGGAATGGTTGGTGTGTTGGGAAACGAGTTCCTTTAGTGAAAAAACAAATCTAGTGCGCACAAAAGTATGCAACCATAAATGCATTTTACTCGGTAATTTACATATCTGCAAAAAAGTGAGCAACAGCAAATACTGAAACTTGCTGCGTTTGTCCCGTGTTGCCGGCTACACAATTTTCCCGTCAAATCTAGATTTTTAACAAAAACCTGAAAAGTCAGGGAACAATTTTTATGTAACGGAAACCAGGCTTCTGTATTTCTTAGAAATTCATGAAGCTTTTTCCGATTTATTTTTAATTTTTGAAAGACAGTGAACATTGAAAACATAAAAAATGATGAAAATTAGTATATTTAAAGTTGGTCTAGCGAAATTCGCAACCCTCTGTCATTCATTATTTAGTATTTCCCACAAATTGCAGATAACAACTGTCAATTTGGCCGATGGCCCTTTCACAACTTTTATTTGATTCGCGCTTTTTCGGTCAATGTCGCCGGAAAAAACACCCACGATAAACAGCAAACAATGAGGCACATTAAACATAAACTATAGTTACACGATCTGCATATAAAATACACAATTAAATTAGCTCAGCTCTGAAACTATTGAACCCGATGGGGTGGGAGAGAGCGGCGAGGGAAGGTTTTATGAGTTTCGTCTGATGCTATTCACGCTCTTTCCCACTTGTCGTTTTTGACCAGAAATTACGTAAAAGAAAATAAACAAATATAGCCGAAAAAAAGACGTTTAAATTTAGTTGCAATTTTGATTTCTTGGTTTTTATTTCGTTGGGGGCAGTTGGTGAGGAAGCGACATGAAATATCTGGTATCTGGTATACCAAGTCATTGCGACAGTCAGCTAATTTTGTAATTTCCGCACGCGACGACGGCAAGACCGAGTCGAGCAACGAGATGCTGATATAATGATGGGGATTGTGTGAAAAGAAAGGGAAAAAGATTGACCCACCCGCCTCTGTACTGTCGCAATGCTAACAACCTTGCCCTAGGGGGCTGGGTCTGGCTGGGGGCCTGAACATGCAACAGTGTGGAGACGGAGAGAAATACATATCACGCATATTAATGGGTTTTTAAACGCCGGCCGATTATCTTGAGATCGGTCACAGAGCTAATTCAAGTTGACTGCATAACAAAAGACGCGATTGCAACCAGCTTATGCAGCGCAGCAGCGGCGACAATGAAGCACAACAAAGCGAAGCAAACCGAAACAAGGCGAGACAACCCGAAGAAACCTCAGCGCAGTGCGGCCCATGACAGTGAGGCGAGGTGGCGGCACACACAGCCAGCCACAGTGAGGCGAGGCAGGCTGCGTAATACCAGAAGTGGAGTCAACCGGTGAACAACTTTGCCAACTTGTTGCTGCTGCAACGGTCAAAAGGGGAAAGGGGAGGGGCAGGGGGAGTTCATCGGGAATGTTGAGTGTGCGTGTATGTGGCGCAATGGAAGGCAAGAAAACAAGTTGGTGGCGTATACGCAATGAACGAAAGTAAAATCCAAATGAAAACAAAACAAAAACAATCCAAATATCAAAATCACTAAATAATAAGAAAAACACAAGTAAAGAGCGTTCACAATTGACTGTCTGTACAACTGTTGAATACCCTATAGTGCATTCTTAAGAACTTTTTCAAAACCGTTAGGCAACAGTTAATTCTTCGGTTATTCAATCTTAATACAGTTTTTTAAGTTTAAGTTTTATAAAGATGATAAATATGATGATGATAAATACTGAGATAAGAAATCATCAATGTTTAGTTTGGCTTCTATCTAAGACTAAGCTTTAATTTTCAACCCAAGTCAAGTAAACTTACCCAACTTCATCTCTCAACTGAACTACCCGACAGATTACATGATGATCATCCCAAATTTTGCAACATTTTGGTCAGTGGTCGGTTCGGGCTTCAGGCGTCTTCGGATGAGGGTTCGGGAATCCGCTGCTTGTGGAATTTTTTCTGCACGAGCGCAAAAGGTAAACACAAAGTGAACCAAAAGTGGCCGCCGCACAACACACACACCGGACAACACCCAACAGACAACCGATAACACACACAACCAACAACCGCCACAACTAATGTCATGGTTTCGTACAACCTGTCAGAAGGCTGGCACAGCAATTGGGTTTGAAACGCCATCGCCAGCGGACGTGTTTTAGTACGGAGTCAAAACTTGTAGAAAAACCTTTGAATTCAGTGTTGAGTGTCCCCAAAAAGGATAAACATGGAGTGGTTAAACAAGTTGAATGCAACCAAGTGGAAGTTTCAATGCAGTCTCTGCGCTTTCGGTTTTGTTGGGTTTATCTTTCTTATACCAGCCACAATGGGATATACGCGTGAAATCGTAAATGATAAGCCGCCACTGCATGAAAGACGTAAGTTGAGGGAAGAAATATGAACACAAAAGATACAATTGGAACCTTAACAAGAAATTTAATATGAAATTTAGTGAAAAAACTGTTTTGAAGTTATAACATTATTATAACATCAAACTTTGCATTGGAAAATGATATCAAGCAATATTTTTATTATTGTTTAAAAGTTTATTGAATAGTGATCGACAGTGTTTCGTAAATAACATTATTTATGATCTCTACAACACTATTTTCCATGTAGCACCATGGCTGCAGACCTGCAAACGCGCCAATCCGAATGAGAACAAGTGCTTCCGTCAACTGTTCGAGGGTTGCTTTCCCCAACTGGCCGCTGGCATACCGGAGATCGGAGTGAAGAGCTTTGAACCGCTGAACATCGATCAGGTGTCAGTTTCGAAGGGCAGTGGAAATCTGGTGCTATCGGGAGGCTTTCAGAACCTTGTCATCCGTGGACCCTCGAATGCGACCGTCAGGCGTGCCAAGTAATATCACTTGATGAACAATTGATGCTCATTCCCTACTAATGTATCAACTCAACTCAGCCTCGATCTAGCGCGACGTCAACTGAACTTCGAGTTGGAGCTGCCACGACTGCGCATCAAGGCCAAATACAATCTGAAGGGTAACATATTATTATTGCCCCTTGTCGGTAGCGGAGATGTGGCCATGGCTCTGAAAAATGTCCACACCGCTGTCTTTACGAAGATCTCGCTGAGGAACGAGACATCCACCGGGGATGAGATCATCCATATTGATGAGATGAAAGTCAGTTTCCAGGTGGGCGCAATGCGGATTCATCTCAAGAATCTTTTCAATGGCAACGAGATTCTTGGTGCCTCAATCAATTCGTTCCTCAATCAAAATGGCAACGAGGTGATCGCTGAACTACGGCCTGATCTTGAACTAGGACTGGCGGACATTTTCCATGGCCTGTGGAACAATGTCTTCTCCAAGATGCCCACCAAGTTGTGGCTGATCTGAGAGTCATGTCAGTCCTCTTTCTATTTCTTAAGTGTAATTTATTTGTGTTTCTTCAAGTTAATTAAAGATTTAGTTCGTATAAAATGAAAGAGTGTTTTATTTATAATATTTTTCTATATTTCATATAGTTTGAATTTGTTTAAGTATTCTATACTAATACTATAAGTTATATTGCAACAATTGAATTAATTTTTCTTTGTCTTAGGCAGCAGATCGTCATAGCTGAAGGAGTCGAAAATCTTATCAATCGAGGCACGCAGGATGTCGACCAGTGCCTTGTTCATCAGCGGACGCACTTCCTCGGCCAAGGACTTCCAGTTCTCGTTAAGGAAATCATTCATGCGCTGACCCAGAGCCTTGTCGCCATTAAATAGATTATTCAGCTGTATGTTCACATTCGAAAGATCGTATTTAATCTTCATGTCTATGATCTTCAAATAATTTTCACCATTCTTCTTATACTCCTGACCGAAGAGTTCCGTTTTCATGGTAACATTGGCTACGGGGGGAAATAGTTTGAAATAGTTAGCCCGTCAGCAAATTTAACCTGAAGATCTTGACTTACTCAATTCCAGTTTGCAGTGACCATCGCCGAGCAGTGGCATCATCATTATCTTGCCCTTGATGTTGTATTCCGACTCCAAATGCAGCTTGGGAAAGGTCAGCGAGACGGTGAACTTCAGCTGCTTGGGCTCAATGCGCAAATCGTTCAGTTTATGCTTCGATATACCCTTGATTTTCACATTCTTATATGTGGAGTGTAGGTAAATCGCACCCGAATCCTGATCCATTTTGATCTCTGGCACTGTCAACGGTTCCATGGGAGGTATGTACAGCTCTGGCATGCCAACCATGAGACGAGGCTTCAGCGTCTCAAAAGAATCCCGAGCGCATTCATTAAGATTGGGCGCATCGCGATGACAGACTTTCAGAAAGTTCGCTGCAAATTTCCCAAAGAGATGAGCACATTAAATAATTCATTCCATGTACTTCATACTCACGTAGTTTCTTTCCATGCGTGCTGTGCATTGCCTGCATCAGCATAATCGCCATCAGAAGTAGAATAGTTAACGAGAGTCGATCCATTTGCAAGCAGCTTCAAGCTCCAACTGTATAGTTCTGTCGGCTGTGCCATTGCTTTTATACCTCAGTGTGTAGACAGACTGACGCATAGACGATTCTGCCAGACTTGCAATTTCTGGTGACATTGCAATCCTCAGCACAAACTTCAGTGCACACACACACTCACACTCAAAGGTTTTATTGTTTGGTTCTGGCTCTTAACTTCTTCAATGAAGGTAAATAAAGTACTTTTAAAGTATATAGTAAGTTTTACTCTTAGTCGACAACTTTATTTGTGTTGACTACTTCAACTGCAAATGAGCCACTGCACTTGACTTCAATTCAAAGTAATCGAGCATTTAATTAATTCGTATTTGTAACAAGCCAACTCTCATTGGAATATAACATACTATATATCGTAGAGCGTTCAGAGAACTTCTGACAAAACAGATTTTCTGTTTTCCAGTCAATTAACATTCTCGTAGAATATCCTATTTCACAACTAGACTGAGCACACAGGGGAGACAAAGACAATGGTCTTTTTATTTTATAACATATTAATATAAGTGCGTCAATCAAATAAAACACATAAAAAGATACAAATTTAACGTTCAATTATTGCAGCAAACAGATATAAAACTAAATGCAATCAGGTTCTTTGAAACCTTATAATGCTATTCAAAACTGCATACTGCATTAAGGTAAAATGTTAACAAAGTAAAAGTGATAAGCCTAAACAAGTAGTACAGTAAAGTTAATGAATATCAAGAGTAATCTGGTTAGAGAGTCGTCACATCTCAAGACTGCTCCATATTTATCTCGTTTTCCATGCTAAAAATGTAAATTAGAAAATGATTAATACGGCATGGAAATAATCTATATATTTATATATAATGTACGTACAGTTGGCTTATGTCCAATGCCTGGGAAACAATATCCTTTGTCGATAGACTATCGAACGCTCCCAAACTACCAGCCGCCGAATCACAATGGGTGGCATTAAAGCTCAAGCAACTCATTGCATTATTTAGCTCAAAGATCGGCGGTTGTCGAAGAGGCACAACGGGGAGCAGCATTTGCAATTGCAGCTGCAGCAACTGAACGCGAATCTCCTTGAGTTTTTGCGCTGCTATCGCCTGAGTGTTTCTTACCTTGATGAACCGAAAATGGACACCGGTAAGATTTTTCTGTATGAACTTGACGTTGTTATCTTTGAGAAATTCACGAACTTTGTTGGCATATTTAATGACTTTGTCGTAAAGATTAGAACTCGAAATGGTGTAGCCACGTTCTAGATACTTCTTACGAAACTCCAGCCTGCAAAAAATCAAGAAATCAGTTGGGAAATGGAACATAGTTTATAGACCATACGTACAGCTCGTAGATGTCGCTCTCCATGGTTTTCTTGTAAATCTCTGTACTTTGTTTAAGCACGACATCGCGCATGTTACGCAGTGAGGATTCGAAATGCTCAACGGTTTTCTCGCAAGAGCTCAAAATTTCTCCACTTACAGCCATTAATTTTGTACGATTTGCTTCCCATTCTGAGTTATTGATCTGTGTGCGAGAGGAAGAATAATTAAGAAGATAAATTAAGGATTTTCAAGAATTCCCTCACCAGCTGAAATCTTTGTTGCTGTATTGCTGCGTCTAGCAATGTGTGAAACTGCTCAAGAGCCCCACAGTACTTGTCTTTTTCCTGCTGCAACTGCTTTATATAGGGGTGATACTTGAGCATTTCATCCTCGAGGGTCAAGGCGTATTCTTTAAATCCTAGGAGCAGCGTGCGGACACTCGACTGCTCTTTGCTGAGCATATAATGCATATCCAGTATGCAACGTTCCATGACCCAGCTAGGTAGCTCTTTCGCACTGGAGCTTATGCAAAAGTGTCGTACAAGTTCTGTCATGCAGGGATCTGGGGCGGAATATTCGCATTGCTGCGCGCAACTGAATATATAAACCATAACAGGAGGATTGCCGGACTCCTCGCTATTGTCGCACCACTCATCCACAAAGAGATCTATGGGGCGAGTCCCTGAACTTACGCTCTTGTGAGGATGGCCCGTTGGCAGTACCAAATAAATATATGATATTGGTAGCCCAGTCTCTTTGGCAATAAAAGCCGCCAGTTGGTCTATTGTCATATCCGGCGTCACCTCGCATTCAATACGCTTATACCTGAATGCAACAAACAGTGTCAACACTTTCATTCCCAGCAGACGATCGACTTCGCTAAATATAACAGGACAATCTGCATTGCGAAGTGCACCCAATTGTACTTCATCAGTTGCGCCACGAGTGCCACGTTTCGAGTAATCAGCATCGAGTGCCAATGGCAACCATTTGACTAGCTCAGCTTCCCACGGCTTGGTAAGATGATGCTCGATCGGCAGCTGCTGATGGAAATGGAAACGCTCCTCCTGCTCTACATCCTCTGTGATGGCAATGCAATTACGCGTCTTCTTGCTGATGTTCACGTGGATATTGAAGGCCTTCTGGTGTGGAATGAATGGCAACGAGCCAGTAGACAGCTCGTAGACAATCACTCCCATTGACCAGTAGTCGACTTTGTTGTTATATTTCCCAGTGTCCACCACCTCTGGTGCATAGTAATGTCGTGTGCCCACCACACTCTGCACTATTGTCTTGTCCGGTGCTGGTCGCGCGAGCCCAAAATCCGTTAGCTTATACTGCTTGCGATTGTGGGACACTCGATGGATGACAATATTATCCGGCTTTAGGTCTCGATGACAAATGCGACATTGTGTGTGCAGAAAGTGCACAGCTTGCCGCAAGCATCTCAAGATATCTCGCACCTCCAGTTCCGAAAGTCCTAAAAGAATGAAATAACAGATTAGGTCACACGGAGATAGTGAATCCTAACTAAACACACCGTTCGCATTTTGAGGGCGTTGCAGGAGCTTCCGCACGTCGCCTCCATTACAGTACTCGAGTATAATCACTGGAAGTTCCAAGACATGTTTTCTGTTCAGCTCATTGATAAAGCCTTGGGATTCCTCGCCTAACTGCACGCCGGCAACAATGAAAGATAAGTGCTGAAACTGTTGCGTCCTTTTGTACTCCTGTATCCACCGATCCTTCACCTTACGCTGTTGATCGACGCTCAAACGGTCGGCATTTTTGATGTGTTTTGTAGCTGTGCACGATAAAAATAAACAAATGCGGCATATGAAAATAAACAAAGCAAAGGCTTCGTATCAACAAAGAATTCAAATTCAAATGCAAAAAAGAAACAAAAATCTTCAGTGCTGATTCAGCACGGAAGCAGCTTCTCTTTGGGCTAAGCAGTTTTTCCTCCGCTTATCAGCACAAACTCACACAAGCACGCAGTAGACCAAACACACACACACACACAAACAAAAGCTTACAAAAAATATAAACAAAAAGAAAACGACATGATTGGTTGAATCAGCGTTTCTAAGAATTGGGCATGGAATTCTGTGTTAATAGTAGGGCGCATGGGTATTAGAAATATTTATAGTATATACCTGAATATATATACTAGACATAAAGACTGCACGTACACCACCAGCCCCAATACGGATCTTACCTATTTCCTGCTTCGTTACTCTATTTATCCAGTAAAGAACCTCTCCAAAACCACCTTGGCCCAGCTTGCTTTTAAGCAGCCAGTCGCCCGCAGTAGCACCCATACTTAAACTTAATTTATAAATTTAGAATTATACAAAATTCGCCTTCTTCAGAAACTCTTTTCTTGGAATACTTTGGCTGCCGTCAAATACCGCACATTTGAGATGTAAAAGAAATCGATCAAACGATTTTAATCGATGCCTGATCATCGGACACTGTTAACTGACAACAGCTGTTTAACAAAACAGATTCACTGTTGAACGGGTATTAAATGTTCAATCGCTTTAAAATTGCACATTAATATTTTTATGAGATGTCCATTTAAATTCGCTTTCCAACTTAATTAAATGCACTTTTAGGTAGCAAAAAGCAACAAGTTCTTAACAGCTGCAGTTTCAAAACAAATGTTTATTGCCTCCACGCATATCTATTGTGAATTAGTAATTGACTTTGTGCCATCTCTAAGTGCTGGCAAGCAAGTTGTAAACAAAGGCGGTGCCTCGTAGTAAAATAGTGTTGTTTTATAAATAAAAACTAATTCTCTTTCCGTATGTTTTGGTAAAAATGCGTTTCCACATGAACGGAAGCAGCGATGATAATGAAATCTTGTCTGCCGCAGCTAGCGCCGAACATATGCGCAAGTTTGTATTCAGCAGTGGCTCCGAGGCACCTATAGAGCGTCTGGAAATCAAAATACCTGAGGTGAATAATAGTTTAAACACCATAAGCAATTGAGTTACCTTGTTTGCTTTTGTTTTATTAGATTCTGCAGGGTGCATACTCATTTTATACATGGCCCAGTGCACCAGTGCTCGCCCACTTTCTGTGGGAGCGTCGTCAAACACTCGGATGCAAGCGAATCCTTGAATTGGGAGCAGGAACTGCGCTTCCTGGTATATTGGCCGCCAAATGTGGAGCTCAGGTGGTGCTCACTGATAACTGTATCCTGCCAAAGTCTTTGGCGCACATTCGCAAATCCTGCCTGGCAAATCAGCTGCAACCAGGTGTGGACATTGATGTCGTGGGTCTAAGTTGGGGTCTGCTGCTCAATAGTGTGTTCCGACTGCCCGCGCTGGACCTTATTATCGCTGCTGATTGTTTTTATGATCCTTGCATTTTCGAAGATATTATTGTTACGGTGGCGTTTCTATTGGAACGTAATCGAGGCGCCAAATTCATATTCACATATCAGGAACGAAGCGCAGATTGGTCGATTGAGGCGTTGCTCAAGAAATGGAAACTGCACGCGTCCAGCATTAATATGGATGACATTGGCAAACAGTCGGAAGTGGATTTGCTGGAGTTCATGGGCGGACATACGATACATATGCTCGAGATTTCGCTCATTGATCAGCAGCAGCGATTGGAAAATTTAGTAGAATAAAAAATTAATACATCAAAGTAAATAAATTATTGCATTTTTCATTCCAATATTTGTTGTCTCTGTAAAAAATTTGTTGCAGCAACAGGTATGTTAACTAACATGTTTCTGCAAATCATTAGCAATTTTAATATATATTCTAACAAGTATTTTCTGTGTGATTTCTTCAGAAATAATGCTAGTATAATTGGATTACAATTATTGAATTTATATATATTTAAAGTATTTCAGAAAGTTGCAGATTTGAATTGAAACTAAGCGCGGGTAATTAGAATTCTGTTAACTTTACATTCATTTAACAGGGCTACTCCTCACACTAACATACGCTGCAATTGCAAATGCGCCATTTGGCCATTCACAGCAATACGTCGATAAGTATTTCACAGACAGCGAGCGTCGCTGTACGCTGTTTTAAAAGTTGTGCACAGTTTTATTTATTTATTTGCAAGACACCAAATTAATTAAAATATTGTATAAGATAGTGGCATAAAGTCTACACCGGCTGATTCATTTTTTATTATTTATTACCGTTGCTACGGCCTAGTATTCGTCATTTCGCTCGGTCGTCTACCCACAAAGCCGTGTTAGTGTCAGTGTTTGTATGCGTGTGTGTTGGTTTTGTGTTTGCGCCTGTGAAAAATCGAAGTTATTGCATTACGTTGCGACAGCTGCCCCAGCTAGCCGCCCTTATCCTATGGGATTTGGTTTTAGATGTTAATGGTGAGTTCAGATGCAAAGGAATGCGACTGAAATACCTCAAAACGAGAATTTTCTTTGCATGAGCGACATTTGCGGTTTTCTCCTCATAGTTGTTATTGTTTTCTTCGAATTGTGTATTGTTGATTCAAAATAAAATCAACAACAAATTCAGTAGGCAGGACGGGCAACGGTAATCGATGGCATGTTGTCGGGTAAACAGTTTTTAACAAACATTTGCTGTTATGATTGATCCGTTAATTCGAAACGGGCGAGGGTGTCAGCAATATGACGCGCTCTCAATAAGAAAAGAAGAACGGAGAGGGAAAATGAGTAAACTAGAGAGAACGCGACTTAAACGACACTTAAATGCGCTACCTGAGGAAGTGCGTGGACTTAAAAAGAAAACAAAAATGTGAATCCGTAATTTAAATTCGTGCAAGGAATGTAAACAAAAGTCGTACTTAAATGAACGAATATAATTAGCAGAGACGGAACGGTAATGGACGACATTTTGTTTGCTTTCGAGGGTTTCTGCAGGAGATATTTGTTGGTATGATTGATCCGTTATTTCGAATTCGTGAGCGTAAGAGAAACATTGCTCGCTCTCAATAAGAAAAGAACGAGAGAGTGATGTAGTCGGACAGTGAGAGAGAGAGAGAGAAAAGAGGGAAAACAATGAGACAGTACGCGTCATGGACGAAATTAAACGCGCTACCTAAGGGCGGATGCACACTAACAACTGAATTCAGTTTACAGCTGACTTTATAATCATTATAATTAATTATGTATAATCCTTATCGCTTATTTTATAAAAAGCTAAACTGATATAACGTTTTGCTTTGTTTAATCGATGAATCGTTGTTTGTTTCAGTTCAAAACAATGAGAGACTTTCAATAAAAGGTTTAGCTTGCAAAAAGCCCTCGATTATTAACTAAGTTGTAGTCTCAGTTTTCAGTATCACGTGTATGTTCATTAACAAGAGTTAAAGATATTCTAAATTTACTATAAACTACGTAAGTTCGTGAATGAAAAAGGAAAAACCTCTATGAAAATGCGCCCCTAACCCTAAAGTAGAGTTGAATTCATTTTTAGGGGTAGTGGAAAGCATGTTTTAATGGTATCTGATTTATTGTTTGTCACTTGGAACAAATGCGCTCGCTATGAGTTCATCATAGGTGCGTGTTCCAATCCTTAGCTTGATTCAGGCGTGTTTTCAATTGGGCTTTCGTCATGAAAACACAAATATGACAATTCCTCAACAATTTAAAGTTGTGTATGTAATACGGGTAATTATATATAATTCCGCAAGCCCAAATATTGTTAAAAATAAATGTTGAAGTAATTTAGCAGCAAATGAAAGCAGCGTCTAAATATGGCTATGCGACCTATTTTTGAGTATTTTGCCTCTTAGAAGCAGCGTCGTCACCATCACCTCTCAAGCGTGACACTGCGGGCCATCATGCATTCCTTATTTCTCGGCTCCAATATTTCATCCGTAATTAAGCTCAATTTTGAAACATTAAATTTGATTTCTATTCACACACAAAGTTCTGGTCGATTAAGTTAGTTTTGCTTCATCTTTCTAACATTACTTTTACCTTGAATAACAAACAAAAAAAGTTTTCTACATTTTTTTTAAGATTTACATTGAATACTATTTTTTCACTTTTCATAGACAATCGCAGACTTATCCAGCCACTGAAACTTCGGCATATAATTTAATCGTACAATTGCAAGTAAAATAAACACAAGGAAGACATGGCTGACGATACCGAGTACAAAAAGTTGCCCATTGAGGAGAGATGCGTTCACAAGCTGTGGAAGGCTAGAGTCGATGGCTTCGAAGAGGCAGCCAGGCTCTTTCGCGAAATAGACGATGAGAAATCTCCGGAGTGGCCCAAATATGCAGGGCTTATTAAGAAAATGGTTGCCGACTCGAATGCCCTGGCCCAGGAGAAGGGCCTGGAGGCGGCATTGATATTTGTAGAGAACAGTGGACTGGCTGGACGCACTGTGGGCGATGTAATGTCTGGCATTGTCCAGAAATGTATTGCTGCGCCCAAGACTAAGACAAAGGAGCTATCTGTGCAGGTCACGCTCATGTATGTGGAGATTGAAAAGCACGATGCCGTCGTGGAGGAACTAATCAAGGGCATGGAACATAAGAATCCTAAAATTGTTTCTGCTTGTGTGGCTGCTACGACGCAGGCAATGCGTGAATTTGGCACAAAGGTCATTGCAGTGAAACCTCTGGTCAAGAAGTTGGCTCCACTCTTATCTGATCGTGATAAGTCCGTGCGAGATGAGACCAAACAGTTGGCAATTGAAATGTTCCGTTGGGTTGGAGCTGCCATGAAACAGCACATTTCCTCACTTCCACAGGTTACCATCAAGGAGCTAGAGGATGAGTTTGATAAACTAAAGGGCGAACGAGCTGAGCCGACTAGGTGAGTTTCAAGTTTAATCATAAATGAAAATCGAAGCTAATGTTTTCCTTTTCTTAGATATCTCAAATCGCAGCAGGAGAAACAAGCGAAGATTGCGGATGAGGCTGCCACTGAGGATGCATACAATGGTAAGATCGATGCCTTTTAGTTTCTTTACTTTAAAGAGATCTTATTTACTCAGGTTGTAACCCATTTGAAGCAAATATTGTCTTGAATGTATTGAGAAAAACATATAATTCTAATTTAATACTGCAATCTTGTATGTTTATTAATCCGACGACATGTATAGATGACGATGCTGAAGTTGGTGCCGAAGAAATTGATCCGATGGATTTAATTGATCCCGTCGATATACTCTCCAAGATGCCCAAAGATTTCTATGATAAGCTTGAGGAGAAAAAGTGGACACTGCGCAAAGAGTCGCTGGAGCTACTGGAGAAGCTACTTACAGATAATCCTAAAGTTGAGAGCGGAGATTATGGAGTGTTGGTCAACGCCTTGAAGAAAGTCATAACTAAGGACTCCAATGTAGTTCTGGTTGCCATGGCTGGTAAATGCTTGGCAATGCTTGCAAAGGGTCTCGGCAAGCGCTTCTCAAACTACTCAACAGTAAGTGTAGAACTTAAATGAATAATATCTGTAACTTATCTAAATTATCATTGCTCTATTCAAGGCTTGCATCTCTGCCCTGCTGGAGAAATTTAAAGAGAAGAAACCCAATGTGGTCAGTGCTCTGCGAGAGGCCATGGATGCCATATATCCATCTACAACAATGGAGGCACAACAGGAATCCATTGTAGAAGCACTGTCCAATAAGAATCCAAGCGTTAAGTCCGAGACAGCACTGTTCCTGGCACGTGCATTGAGTCGTACTCAGCCGACGGCATTGAACAAGAAACTAACCAAGTTGATAGTGACCACATTGATCAAGACGCTTAATGAATCTGATCCAACTGTGCGCGACAGCAGTGCTGAGGCATTGGGAACACTTATGAAGCTTGTAGGAGAGAAAGCTCTGGCACAGCTACTTGTCGACGTGGATCCCCTAAAGATGGCCAAGATCAAGGAGTGTCACGACAAAGCCGAAATAAAGGTCAAAGTGGCAGCACCTAAAAAGGAATCACGTCCTGCAACCGCTCCCAGCAGCAAAACCAGTGCAACTTCAGTTAAGACTGGCGGCAGTGCAGAGCCAAAGCCGATGGCTCGTCCAGCAACAACAGGTGCACGCAAACCGGTCAAAAAAGCAGGCACAGGAGCAGCTGCTTCAACCGCACCTGCGAAATCAGTCGCAGCAAAGTCGCCGGCAAGAGAACGTGAAATGTCGCCCGACGAGGTGCAGGACAAGGCAGATGAACTATTGCCCGCTGATATACTCAGCGGTTTGGTCGACAGCAACTGGAAGAATCGCTTAGCCGCTGTGGAGCAACTGCTGGCTCAGATAACCAGTTTCGACTCGAAACAGCCGGGCATATCTCAAATCCTTGTGCGCACAATCAGTGGACGCAAGCCTGGTCTAAAGGAGATGAACTTTCAGGTACTCAAGCACAAGCTGGACATTATTCGCAGTGTTGCGGAGAATTACACCACAACTACCGTTACTGTGGAGGCTGTGGTTAATGAAATCACAGAGAAACTTGCTGATGCTAAGAATGGCAGTTTTGCTGCCGATGTGTTAACCGCTTTCGCCGAAGCCACACGACTGGACTTTGTAGTGGGAAAGGTTTTAGGCTTTGCGTTGGACCAAAAGTCCCCCAAGGTACAGTCGGAAGCCCTAAACTGGACAAACAAATGTATTTTGGAGTTTGGCTTTAAATTGCAACCCAAATCACTTATCGAGGATGTACGCAAAGCTGTTCAAAGCTCTAATCCGACAGTGCGCAGCGCCGCTATACAGCTGATTGGCACAATGACCATGTATATGGGTGATGCAGTCATGATGTTCTTCGATAGCGAGAAGCCTGCATTAAAATCTCAAATTCAAACCGAGTTTAGCAAGAATTTGGGTGAGAAGCCGCCAAGGCCAACGCGTGGCATACAGCGCAACAGTGTGACACCTAGTGGAGATTCTGCTGATGAAGACGAGGCCGGTGCTGAGGCAGAGACTGTCAACTTGGCTGATCTGTTGCCTCGTGTGGATATTTCATCTCAAATTACCGAGTCTCTGTTAAAGGAAATGTCCGACAAGGACTGGAAGACCCGCAATGAGGGACTTACCAAGCTGCAGGCCATTATCACAGAGGCCAAGCTGATCAAGCCAAGCATCGGAGATCTTGCGCCAGCATTGGCACTTCGCCTAGTCGATTCCAATGCGAAAATTGCTCAAACTTCGCTTTCCATATGTGAACAATTGTCCACGGCCATGGGCTCCGGTTGTCGCAGTCATGTGCGTGTGCTCTTCCCAGGATTCCTACACGCACTCGGCGATAGCAAGAGCTTTGTCCGTGCAGCAGCATTGAATTGTATCAATAGCTTTGGTGAGCAAGGGGGCTACAAAGAGTTCTTCGAGGGTGAAATGATTGCCGATGCCTTGAAGAGCGGATCGCCGACTCTCAAGTCCGAATTGTGGACTTGGCTGGCAGAAAAGTTACCAGCACAGCCACCGAAATCTATTTCAAAAGAAGAGCTAACGGCAATGGTGCCTCATCTGTATGCTCATATCTGCGATCGTAATGCAGATGTGCGTAAGAATTCCAATGAAGCAGTGCTTGGTGTCATGATTCATCTGGGATTCGAGCCAATGGTGCGGGCACTGGATAAGCAAAAGCCTGCTTCCAAGAAGGATATTCAAGCTGCCCTCGACAAGGCGCGTCCCAATTTGCCAGTTAAACCATTGCCAAAGGGCAAACAACAGGCTCCCATACCTGAGGAAACTAAGAAGGTTGTACGGAGCGGCGGCGGCGGAGCTGCTGCACAAAAACCAGCTGCAGCCAAACCAGCTGGGGGAGATAAAGCCACAGCCGCGGCGAGCGCACGTAAAAAGGATGAAGATGTGGACACATCGCCTCTGCTGGCAGTGAACAGCATAAAGAATCAGCGACTCATTGATGAGCAGAAGATGCGCGTACTCAAATGGACATTCACTACACCACGTGAGGAGTTCACCGATCTGTTGCGAGATCAAATGACAACAGCTAATGTGAATAAGGCATTGATGGCCAACATGTTTCACGATGACTTTCGGTATGTTAAAAGAAAATCAAGCAATTCAACCAATAACAAAAACTAGGGAAACATTTTTAAATTGTGCAAAATTTTAGATTATCGTTATCGTTATACCAAAAGTCCCTCTGATCTGAGTTTGTTCTCTGCATCATTTTGCAATTGATAATGAAACTTGTTTATATCAATTTGTATAAGTTAATAAAAGCATATGAGGGTTAATTATTTGACAAATGTTTATTTATAATTGAACCTAAAGTTATTCAGCATTGTTATCACAAATCTCTACTCTGATAATCTTATTTGCAGATATCATTTGAAAGTCATTGAGCAGTTGAGCGAGGATTTGCCGAACAACAGTCGAGCTCTGATTGCCAATCTTGACTTAATACTCAAGTGGTTAACACTGCGTTTCTATGATACGAACCCTTCTGTTCTTATTAAGGGTCTCGAGTATTTAGGACAAGTGTTTCAGACTCTGGTCGAAATGGAGTATATGATGGCCGAAAATGAGGGCAGCAGCTTTGTGCCGCATTTGCTATTGAAGGCAAGTTTATAATATAATAAAATATAATATCAGTGAAGCCTAAATGTGTTTATATTTAAATAGATTGGTGACCCAAAGGATGCTGTACGAAATGGCGTGCGTCGTGTTCTGCGACAGATAACACTCTTGTATCCGTTCACAAAGGTCTTTTCATACGTGATGGAAGGCCTGAAGTCGAAGAATGCACGTCAGCGCACAGAATGCCTCGATGAGTTAACCTATCTCATTGAGAACTATGGACTGGGTATTTGCCAGCCATCCCAGCAGGTGGCCCTAAAGGAGATTGCACGCCAGATTTCCGATCGTGACAATTCGGTACGCAATGCTGCACTCAATTGCATTGTGATGACATTCTTCCTGGCTGGCGAAAAGATCTACAAACTGATTGGTCAGTTAAACGAAAAGGATCTCTCAATGCTGGACGAGCGTATCAAGCGGGCCAAAAAGACAAGGAAACCAACTGCAGAAGTGCCACCAGTTGTCGCCGTTCCCATAGGCAATAAAGCGCCAAGTCAAGTGGTGCAACAGGAGAGCATTGAAATTGAGGATGCTGTGGGAAATGGCTGCGATGAGTTGCCGCCCCCAGATGAGGAGGGGTAAGTGAATTGTGGAATGAGATTCACATATCCATACTCACTCTCTCTTCTTCTGCTAGAGCTTGAGTCTAATGAGTTATAATTCCTGTTTACAGTTGCTTTTCAGCAATGGAAACAAAAGAATCCAAGTTCCCATTCCTGATTCGACAACGTTTTTTCCTTTTAGATTATTAAGTTAATTTTATTTGATTTCGTATTACTTTTGTTTATTTTATTTTCTATTAATTATGGTGTGCTTAGCTGGCAGCAGCAACAATTAAACGCGCGTGGCCGTAGCAACCTGCTGACGTTGGATCAGAGTGCCACAGGCCTTGACAACAATATGCACTCCCTGACTCGACAGGCGTAAAGTGTCATTCTTTTTTTCATATTTATGCACTTTTTTTTATTCATAGCTTCTTTGCTTTATGTTTTGTTGTTTGTGTGTTCGATTTTCGGTTCTGTTTTAAATGAAATGAAAACAAAACAAAATGTATCAAAATTGAAAACAGGCCTGAGATCTAGCACATTGTTACTGTGTGTTGTTGCAGTTGTACATTGTGGCTTGTTGTGTTCGTATGTTGTTGTGTTTGTTGCTGTAATATTTGCTCTGTTACATTTGCATTTGTTTTTGTGTCGTTTATTTTTTAGTAATATAAATATTCAATTGTTATCACAATCATTCCCATTATTTCTCGTTTTTTTATAAGCATTTTTTATGTTTAAGTATTGTCCAAGATATATGTTTATTTTATTTTATTTTCCTCTTCCTACAGCACATTTGACCAGGCCCCGTCGGCACAAGTTCTACATCTACAGCAGCAGCTACAACTGCAACAACAACAGGCACATCAGCAGAGAACAACTGGTCCCTTCGGTCTGGATCCATTGGTAATGGCTGACATTGAAAAGGATTGGGAGCGTGTCGATCAAATGGTCTTCAAAGAGCTGCCCACAGTGGACATATCGTCGTTGTATGAGCCGCTTAAGGTGTCGGCCACACGTGATGGCTTCCAGTATCCACAGGATAAGTTTGATCGTCTTTTAGCACAATCCAGGCATATTCAACAGAACTTGATATCGTCGCCGCCGTCAAATACAACGGTTCATCTGGCAAGTGGCAAGTCACCTTATCGCAGTCCCATGCGCCTTCAGCACCATCAGCAGCAGCAACATCTGCCAATTCATATGGAAAATAATGATATGCCCAAGTAACTAGAAAAAAAAGTAATGGAATTGTCTAAAGAATCATATTTTAACTCAATTGTCTCTCTATTATATAGCTTGGCCGATGTTCTGCCCAAACACGATCCACAACTGGTGAAGATTATCAAGGCAATCAGCAGCACAGACACACTGAAGGCACGTGCAGCAATCAATGAGTTGACCGCAATTATTGAATCACCAGAAAAACGCGCTGTGCTTCGTGACTACGAGGAAATATTTATACAAAATGTGCTGGCACAATTAAAGGTGAGTTCAGAGGGTCGAAAGAAAGGAAACTGGAGGAATATTGGTTATAATTTTGTATTCATATGCATTGCAGAATCTCTCGCAGTTGCCTATTTCACAGGCGATGGTTGTCTATCAGCCCTTGTTGTCAATTTTGTATACCTTCTTCAATGCCAACATTCTGGGCAAAACCTTGAATATGACCTGCATTATGAATCTCATGACTGCGATGCTGCATCTGCTTGCCGAGCAGAAGTTGACCAGCGGCGATGATAGCCAATATAACAAAGTGATCAATGGCATATGCCTTAAAGTCCTCGACAAGGTCAATTTTACATATATATTCTGGTCAGTATAGATAGATTAACTTCTACTATAATATTCATACTTAAACTTTCATTCTTCCTATAGCGGCCTCGTACGATTGCTGAGAGAGACCTGCCCGGCTGCAGGCCTGCCCAAGTTTACGGATTTGTTAATGAAATGTATTTGGCGTAATATCAAAATGTTGCCCGAACGCACCAACGAGCTGAACTACGATGCAGTCATGCTAGAAGTGCATGAATTTCTGCTGGAGCTTCCAAGCTCATGGTGGCAGAATAGACCATCAGACACACCACTACGTACCATAAAAACGATTATTCACAACATGGCCAAGGTGAAGGGTAATGCCATATTGCAGCATCTCAGTCAGATACCCGCACACTCGGAGCTGCACACTTATTTGATTCGCGTGCTTAAGGTAAACCAGGCTGATAATTAAAGTAAGAAGTTCCTGTTCGCTACAAACCTCCTTTTGTTTTTAGAATTTCCAAAAGGATGGCACCTTGTCAGGCGGCACGGGCAGTTCGGGGCAGCGCCAGTTTACAGCTAAGGATATGGGAAATAAGCGCATATCGCATCAGACACATGATACAGTATCGCAGATATTCAAGCTTATCTCTGACAAGGATACCAAACAGCAGGGGCTGCAGAAGCTGTACGATTTTAAGGTGAGTTTCTAGAGTAGAACTCATTCGAATTTAATATTAATATTATTTATTGTTGCAGCAACAAAATCCAGACATAGATTTGAGTACTTTCCTGCAGGGGGCAAGCGCAACTTTCCATAAATACATTGAGGAAGGATTGGCCGAAATAGAAAGGAACCAAAATGCTGGCTCAACACAGGCCCCGGATAATCGCACTGGTTAGTAAATGCACAAATGAGTGAAACTTCCAAAGACACACACAAACACACGCACAACTTTTGTACCATATTAACGACACGCACCTTTGCCTACTAACATGTGTCTTGGACCAATCCTGCAGCTGCTACACGTTCTTATCTCACAGATGTCAACTACCAGAAATGCTGTGCACGATCCGGGCTACTGGATGGATCGTTTGCAGAAGATGATGCATACACGGGGTGCGTCCGATGATGGTCCCAACATGTTGGACAATAAAGTGGCCGACGAGAATCTCTGCCTGAACACAATGAACTCACAGAAAGTGTCGCTGATCAGACATGAGGTACGATTGCCATATGAAAATGAACGTTATTTTAATTGTTGACTAAATGAAAATATGTTGTTAAATATTTAATTTAAATATTGTTCTTCAGCAGAAACCCGAAATGTCTCCGAATCGTCTACAGCACATTCAGGCTAAACTGGCTCAGATTAGAAAGGAGAATCATGCCCAATAAGTGTGTTGGCTGACACATGCGCGGATTACTATATAGTATATATACCTATATATATTTATATATATATTGAAAATGTATTACAAACAATATGAATACCGCTTAAAGGGATGAGCATCAACAGTGAGATTAGCTCTCTATTGGGGCGTCAGCGCGGAAACATTTATTATTAAACATAAATCACATGCTTATATAGACTCTTGGTATAATCATAATGCAGGCATAATGCGCAGGTTAACAATAATAACAGTAACAATAACTAACAGCATACTACATACACTACACTACAATACACACGTACATATACCAATCAATCAACTATTAATTACTACTAACAAATTGTACTACTGAAACAATGCAGGCGCATTCCTAGTTTCGATTCGCGATCCCAAGTCAAGTTCGCAGTCCTGGAGCAAGACATGGAATCAACCAGGAACTACGACCTGATCACCTATATATGTATTAGCACTGAGTTATGTATTTGGTATGCGTTTTTTTCGAATTTCAATTGGCTGAGCTGAGATAAAGTTTGTTTTTAGGCTTGCCAGGTGTGTTTTTGTTAAGTTACGAGTTTCCTTCATAATTGATTCGATCATATAATTGAGAAATGTTTACAATTGAGTTAAATTTTAGTACATAATAACAAAGCCTGTTAAAGATTTCTGTAATTATTATTAATAAACGAGAACTGTTTTTTCACCCAACAACATTAATGAATCTTGTTATGTGTAACTAGTTAAACAACAATTCGCTACGTTTTAACATTTGTCTAGTTTAAGCCTCGTCCCGTTCGCATACACAAACACAACACCTATTCCTACATAACACTCGCACACACACACACACATACATGCACACTCACGTATTTTTGTAACATGCCTCATATCGTAATTTATGCAACTTAAAATAAATGTTATATTTCTAAAATTTCTTAATCGGCCACCGGCACAACATCCTCGGTTATTTCGGTTAGTTCCTCCTCGTCGCCTTCGTTCTCGCCAGACTTCTGTTTAGCATAGCGTGAGGAAATGGTGGCCACCCTGATGGCAGCCTTGAAGCCAACGCGTGCCTTCATCTTGGCCAGCTTTGCCTTCCAGTTCTCGTCGCGAGATGGTAAACCATTTAGATACTCGATCATCTCCTCCTTCTTGGGATCCACAATGGCCAGCACAGACAAGCAGCCATCGACAGTGCCCAGCACAATGGCCCGCCCATCTTTGCTGCTCTTGATGGCCGTCAACTCGGCCTGTAGCCTATAGTTGGCAATCATCTCGGTGTCGACGGTGCGGAAGACGCGAATTGTCTTGCGGCCGCTGTGATAATATGCCACATATTCGTCATCCTCGGTGAAGATGCAGATCACAGAGAACACGCCCTCGGCCACCTTGGGTATGAAGGTCTTCACTGTGGTGCCCTTGCGCAGCTCCAGCAGCTCTAGGCCACCGCGTGTCGGCGCGTACAGACCACATTTGCCATCCCTGGTCAGACTGCCACCCCATTTGGCAATGGAGCGCACATGCTTCTTGCTCTTAATGTCCATTATGCTGCCCTTTTCGCTGCTGATAACCGCGATCTGATTAGCCTTGTGCGGCATGGGAACCAACGAGATCACTTCCTGAAATTTGAGAGGGAATGTAAGTGCATGAAGAGCAGCTGACAGTCATGGGGGAAACTCACCTTGATGGCACAACCCTTGAGCAAGACTTTGGTTACGAACGCGCCATTCGTAGTGCTGTAGACGCCCAAGCAATCCTTGTTGGATTTGTCTACGGTAACCACAACTATGTACGCGTTATCGGCTGTTATTGCCGATTGTCTAAACGGCATTCCGGTTATCATACGTACGGGAAAATCAAAGCGAAACAGTATAGTACCCTCTGAGGAAAGAAAGAAAGTGACAGAGTATAAAGTGAACTGCAGCTAAGGTTGTATTATAATAAATCAGACTGCAGCTAAGGTATTATTATAATATATCAGACTCCTGCATAAGATGGTTCTGCAGGTCTCTGTAAGGTATCTCACCTGGCACCGCACGAACTGTGGCTATTGCCGTCAGACGATTTGTTTCATCACCTGCACCAGCTGCAGCTGCCGCGATCAAATCCCGCTGATTGATATTGGGCACGGAGACAGTGAGCACCTTGTAACCATAATCCATGAGAGTTATCTGTTGTATGCCAGGCTGATCGTCGCGATAGACAACCTGCTCGGAGACGCGATTCCAAATGAGAAACTTGCCCGTCTCCGAGGAGATTACATAGCGTCCATCTGGTGTAATCTCAGCGTGCGTAACAATCGCGCCCAACGGACTGTCCGCCAGCTTGGCTATCAGACGTCCCGAACGGCTGTCCCAGACGCCAACACAGCTGCGGGTCACTGTGACAGCCATATTCACCTCGGACAGACTGATGTTATCGATCTGCAGCTCATGACGATCGATGACGTGGACCTTCTCGAAGATGTTGTTGATATTCCACACCTTGACCGAGCGATCTATGGATGAAGTGACCAGATTGTTCCAATTGCCGATGGTCAACGGCTCCAGTTGAATGATACGACCGAAGTGGGCATCCAGTATCTTGGCCAATTGCCCCGAGTGCAGGCACCAGACATAGAGATTCTTGCGCACCCCGGCCACAGCGTAGTCCATCTTGGAGCTGATCATGATGGAATTGGACTGCATGATGCGCGTGGTGATGTTGCGCACGCCATGAGGTAGCGCCAGGTACATGGATTCCTTGGTGATTGGTTGGCGTTCCACCTCCGCGTTCTCCTTGCTGCCAAAATCCCAGATGACAAACCCCTTTCCAGCTGTGCCCAGCAGCATGCGATCATTCTGATGCTGATCGAGGCGCAACTGCAGCAACATTTCCTTGTCGTCGTTCTCATAGCGTGGCAAATGCTCCACAAAACTCCACAGAATCTCGCCCGTTTCCTCGTTCTGTGTGAATTCGTACAGAGATACCTGAAAGTTATCCTCACTGGCGCAACCATAGGCCCTTGTGCGTTCCTTGTTCATGACGAAGGCACTGAAAAAGTGCAGCGAATTGGAACTGATGGAGGAGCGCACCGAGTCCAAGCGCAGCCGAATCTCGTTAATGCAACCGGACCAGAAGATAACATTGTAGTCCAGGGGACTGAAGAACTCCATGGCTGCAATGCAAGGGGGGTAGAGTCAGTATGTCTGCTTTAAATTGTTTCTTTTACACCCACTCAGTATCTCCCAACTTGTGTTCTCGCCCGGCACCTCAAAGATGTCCACAAGATTGCCACGCATGTCGAACTTTGCCCAGCGCAGCTTGCAGATCAGAAAGAGACTAAAGAGAGATTAAAGAAGGTATACAGAGTGTTTCCCCAGGTGGCTTCCTTTCAACCTACTTCTGATTGAGTAGATAGAGTCCACTCACAGGACCGTCAGCCTCCTCGAAGGGACTGTTGATTACCACAAACTCGCTGGAGAGCATGTTCAGCAGCACTGTCTGATTGTTGTTGGAGTAGGCGGCGGCCCACTTGTTGTCCGGACTGAGTACCAGCTGCTGCATAATGCCTTCGATGCCAGGATTGACGTCTCTCGTTAGATCCGATGTGGACAAGTCGAAGGTAATGAAGTGCGTCGATATGGAGACCATGTAACGCTTGTCGCTCGTCAGACAGAAGGCGAACACGGCGAACTGATGACCCTCCAGAGAGTACTGTAGAAAAAAGAAAGACCACGATTAGATCAGGAACAGGTTACTTCAACTCCCGTTCTCAGGATTACCTTTAGAGGACCACCGGGTGTGTGCAGGCAATGATTGACCGGAATGAGGGCACAATCCTTGGGGCCACAACGATCGCAGGCGCGCAACAGCATCTTGATGTTGGGATTGCCACCAATCTCAGGCAGCAGGCGTCCAATGAGCTGCGGTGCCAGCATGTTGGGGTAGATTGCCAGAATGGCGCCACCCAAGCGCAGCGCATCCGCCACCAGCATCAGCTCACGCTTCGCCTCCTTGTCGTCGGTGTTGGTCGAGGCGTCCTCGAAGTCAGCCAGCACTGCCTGCAGCGGGCAGCTGGAGAGCTTGGCGTGCAGCCAGTCATAGTTGAAGAGCACATGCTCGAACAGATCCTTAAAGCGACGCGATCGCACAAAATGGAAGGGAAGCTCACCAAACTGTTTTGGAAGGAACACAGTGACAACTTGGATGATCATGAGTCCACCTACATGGAGGTACCTTACCTTGCGTAAATTGTATCGCTTGGAGAGACCATCCTTGCTGGTGAAGACCAACGGTTGAATGGGCACCTTACGATCCGCGGATCCCTCCTTGTCGGCCAGTCCGAAGCGATGGCGCTGTATCTCGGTGAACTTGAAGGGTTTCGGTATGCCACCACCCCAGATGCCGAGGTAGTAGTCCGCAATCATGGAGTGAAAGTATATGGCCATGTTCATGTTCTTAAAGTAGCGCTCTTTGGCGGTGTCCTTGAACTGCCGGTGATACCAGTTCATTACGTTGACACCATCGGCCTCCCGCTCGCTTAAATAGTTGGGAAGATCGTTGCGAATACGTGTCCAGAGAAGCGGCGGAATACGACGCACCGGCGGCATATGATACTGATAGACATCGTCGAGCACCTTGTCATCCAGCGAGATCAAATCCTCGAGCTCACTCTCCGAGAGGCCCGACTTGGATGCCGTGATATAGGCGAGGGCATGGAAGACCAGAATCCGACCATGCTGCTTCTCCACACGCTCGAAGAGCAACATAATCGAGTCCATCACCGTGTTGGCCAGATGCGTCTCCTGGGGACGCGTGTAACTGCGCCATCGGCATATCTCGGCAAATACCAGTTTCACAAAGATCGGCAGGGAGCACTTGCTGATGGCATTCGCCACCAGACGCCACTGGTAGTTGTTGAGATCGCGACAGGCCGTCTTCATCCACATTTTGATCACGTTCATGGCCAGCTCCTCGCCCAGTGCGGTCACCTCGATGAAGTTCTCCTCCACGTCGATCATCTTGCAGAGCACATGATACTCATGAGACACGGTCGGATTCGCCGGTTCGTTGGCGCACGAAATTATGATCTGCAATCGATGGCAACTTTATCATGGTACTTTATACAGTTAGTGCAGATAAGGTAGAAGCATATGATACTCTTGATCAGCTCAAGATCGGCTGAATTTGTTGTTGTTGCTTGCCTCATGCAGAACGGCATTGGTAGAGTCGTTTTGGGTGAGGGTGCCAGAGTTAGAATCAGTTAAAGTTTTGAGTGATTTGCATGTGATATTGTTTAGCACGCACAAGTCAAGCAATTCGAAAAACTTACAGAGGTTGTATTTACAAATACGTATCGATATTGTATATACGGTGTGGGGATCATGCAATTTGGGGAACTAACAGGGTTCTTCAGATTTTATATTTACACAGATAGTAGTTCCAATGTTGTAGCATGCAATTTAGGGAACTTGAAAGGATCTTTCAGATCTTTCTTTTATTTACATAGATCGTAGTTCCGCGGGAGGGTAATTTTGAGAACTTAAGAAGGTTTAACACAGAAACAAAGCTGGATACTTCTTCCGCCAGGTTTATATAGTATTATACTTGTTTGTGCATTTCACAATTTTCCTATTGGCGTGTTCAGAAAATCTTCTACATTTTCAACTTAATTTATGTATAGATTTTCGGAACACCTCATGGAATTCATTTAGTTGCTGTAGTTTCATGCAGTGCTCAAGAGAAGAGGGTCCTGTACGATCCAATATCGGATTAGTTTTTGTGCAACATAATCAAAATTTAAATCGAATAGTCATGCAACAAGTCAAATATAGAGTCTCTTTTGTGCGATCTAACGGGAGATTGTATATACAAACGGGAGATGCATTAAAAATAGAGCAGGAATAAAATATATAGAGTATAGTCGGTTATAGAGTAGAGTAGTACATGCACGAGAGATTCAGGCCGGTTTCGGTGCTGCTCGCACTCACCTTACAGTGGGCCGGCAGACGTGTGGGTATCCAGGATACCTTGTTCGAGTCTTGGGTGCCCGTCAGTTGATCGACTGAGTCTAAGTATAGAGTTAACGGCTGATTCGGACTAGCGTAAGTTAGTAATTGCTTAAAATGTGCTGTTAGGGGAACAAGATCATCGGGTATATTCTCAAATGGTAGCATATAGTTGTACGATATCTGCACACACCCACACACACACACACACACTATAGTAAATGTGTATACATGTTAGTGTAAGGGATCAGGAGTAGAAATAACAAGAGGAGAAGGTTAAAGAAGTACGAGTTAGATGCGCATTACGCTGGTTGCTTATCACCTGCTGGCATATCGATATGAGGGTCGCTGTCAGAGCACTAGAATCCGGTGTAGTGCCAAGGAACCGTATGATATTGATGGGCCGCTTGTCGGCGAACCATTCGTTGGCGACCAACGCGGCACTCTTGGCCAGCAATGAAGTCTTGCCACAACCTCCGTCGCCAAAAAGGACAAGTGGCTTATCTGAATCCCCCAGCATATAGCGCTTGATACGATCGCAACTCTCTTCGCGGCCATAGAAGATCTTGACCGAATTGTTGCAAGCGTGCAAATGCTGAAGGATCTCAGTTACTATCTGCCCCTGTGCACTGGAGTCTTCTTTGCGCATGGCCCTGTCGACGAGCTTGACAACGTTCTTATAGAAGTGCGAGATGAAATGATTCAGATACTCCTCGTGTGTCTCAATGTCCAGTCCCTCGCGACCGATCCATTCGACGGTATATCTGAAACATATAGAAAACATCCATGTAGATCACATAGATCTGACACTCTTCTCTCTCTCTCTCTCACTCACTTTTGTGCATTGCTCGACTCGATCTTGGCGGGCAGTCGCGTGTCCCTGAGATCGCCCAGCAATTTAGCGGATTCGGTGTCCAAGCTGCGATTGATAATGTCCACAAAGAGCGAAGCCTTCTTTAGATTCTGCAGATTTATGTTGTTTATATAGCGTACATAGGCCAGACAATGATTCTTGGTGTTCTTCACATTGAGAACGCCATTGATCACTTCTCGTTCAGTGACTGAAAGTGGAGAAGTATTTGGTAATTGAAAAGGTCTAAGGGGTTCTAGTTGTGGGCTTCCCACCTGACATGAAGTAGTTGTGCACATCGTCCTTGGACATCTTATTGCTGGCGCCCAATGAGGCGGCCGCTTTGCGCAATAACTTCTGCATTTTGTTCAGTGTATCCCACCAGACAGCCTGATCTTCGGCCTGCAGCTTGGGCACGCGCTGCGAAGAGTAAATCAAGCTAGAGATGCCCCCCTCACAGTGAGGTTACTCACCTTATTGTTAAAGTTAATCAGTATGGAGGAAATGGGCTGCAGCACCGATATGGGTGGCACAGCGTTGCTGTCCTTCTTGTACCATAGATCGAGCAGAGCACGATCGACGCCCATCGATGTTAGCTCCTCGCAGATCAGTTGCAACTCCGACGACACTATGTAGGTCGGTATGGGTCTGTAGCCATATTTCTGACCTAGAAACACTATGAAATTCGGTCCCATCGAAAGTCGCTGACAATTCTTGATCTCTCGCATGCACAGCTCTGTGGTCATGTGATCGTCTGTGGCCTCGTCTCGCACACCCCAACGCATGTCGACCACCTGAAACTCCAGGCCATGTTTCTCGCGGCAATAGTCCTTGATGCGTGGATAGCACTTGGCCATCAGAGTGTTGCGCTCCATGGTCGTATCTAGAGGAGGGTGAGCAGTGACCCGATTACGTAAGAACTCGCAAAAAAAAAGGAAAAAATACTTCTACTTCTTCGAACACACACCCGTAAACGTTGAGCTGGTAAAGATGCGCACGATTTTCGAGCTAACCGGCGGCAGGGACTCCAGTGAGCCCAAGAATATGGAATCTATAGTGCGGTCATCCATCATGGGATTGGTAAGCTCCCGCGCGAGCTGATTACGTTGTGCTGCTGCCGAAATCCAATATATATCTGCGCCAAACTGGGACCCAGAAACTGCACTTGAGTTCACATTTATACCAGGGATATAGCAAAGTTGCTGCTGTTTGGTCGATATTTCGGATTTGTGTGGCGCATTTGACAGTCGCCTAGTTGACGGGTTGTTTTGAGTTCAGCTACGACAGCAGCGACATAGTAGATGAGACCACTGGGATGCACTGAGAGAAAGATATATTGAGATTTAGTTCGGTAACTAAAAGAACGCTCAATTTATCAGCTCTGGAAATTTCCTACGGAAAGTTAGTGATGGTACTCGGTACGTATAGTGTAGAAGGGAGTCTCACACTCTACAAAGTATATACATATATTCTTAATCTGCCTATTCGTCTGTATGAACATCTACATCTCTGAGATTGTAGGAGCTACTCGTAGGACTAGCAAACTTGTTGAAAATATATTGTATAATTGCGCCCAGACAAAGTTTGTTCTATAATTTGGCCACGCCTTCTTCTGCCACTGCAAAATTATGAAAATTGCAATTTAATTTAATTTAATTTAATTTAATCCAAGCTTGTCGGACATTTTATGTATGAACGTTTAAATGATTTCAGTAATTTACATTAAAATGAATTAAGAATTAACTATATTGAGAGAACAGATTGTGCCAACGCAGCTAAGTATGCAATAAAATAGTAAATTTGCATATTTAAGTAATCGTGCTGTTTCTCTCAGTGTAGCGCCTGGTAACTAGTGGCAACACTTGTTGCACTTGTGTTTTGATCGAAAAGTCATTCCATTTAGGTTTGCACTATTTTGTGGCTTTGCCTCTTCAGCTGGCAGCAGCTGCCTCAGCCCAGCTCTGATTGATGTCAGACTTTGATTTTGACATACAACAAGTGTTTCAAGTGCCTCCTTGCTTGGTGAGGAGAGTTGCGTGATTGCCACACATTCGCAGGTGTAGAACGAGCGGCAACTTTCAAAGTCGTGCCACACTCAGGCTGAAACGCGGGTGCGACTTCTGCAGCCCCTGGGGCACGACTTATAACTTTCAACTTGGGCAAGTCTTTAAGCATTGACCTTGACCTCTCCACGGGGGAGGGCGTGCGTGTTTGCCGAATGAAATCAAATCAGTTTACTGCAAGTGCTTCAATTAGGCCAGATTTGGAGCCAGATTCGCTGTCTATAACGGGGTCAGTCAAATGGCAAGTCAAAGTACCAGGTACGGCAAGTGTGATAATCGTAATAGTATTTTAAAAATACTCCCTCTAACATTGGCTTAACAATTGAAAGCGGCATCAGTTCTTTGGGTTTTATAACAATATATTTATTTGTCGCTTTCTTTTATTTATAATTTTAGTTTTACGTGGGTTTTCTTTTTGTTTTCTGATACTTTAGGAAAATGTTGCAAGTGTTTAGTGTGGCTTGAAGATGTCTATTTATGGTATATATCGATATATTCGATTTGCATTATGTTAAAAATTGATATATAAATATTGAATTTAGTTACTCATTATTCTTAGTATTATTTCGAATAGTTTTCTATGATTTTGAAACGCGTTTAACTAGTTTTCTTTTCTTCTTTTCTTTGTTTTCTAAGTTGGCTATAGGAAATGTGGACTATATACGCTATAGGTTGTGTTAGGTGTTTAGATTAAGATTTAGTTAGTTTGTGGTTTCACTTTCACTTCCATTCCATTCCATATATAGGGACTGTCTCGCAAATTAAATTAACTACGCATTCACAACATCCACAAGTATCCAATGTGTGTTCTCATTATAATAGAAATGTATACATGATGTATGTATGTATTTTATGTTATATCTTTATAATATGTAGCTATATTTCGATAATAAATAGTTAAACATATTGAACTAAACGATAATAAAAATAAAAACAAACTAATTAATAATTACAGATTTCGAGAAAGTACACAAAAATAATAATAATAAAAAAAACGAACGCAGCTGCCGAAGGGTCTCCTCCTCCTTCTCCTCATTCTCTTTCTGTCTCTCTCTCTCTGCCTCTCTCTAGGGAGTTAGTCCATTTAGAGTTGGTTTCACTGCTGCTGCTGGCGATAAGGTTGCTGCTGCTGCAGTTGCTCTTGTGGCTGTTCCGTTCTTGGTGTCCGGCTTTGGATCCGGTATGGCTTTCGCCGCCTGCGCCAGCTTGTGTATGTGCGGCGAGGATGGCGACGTCACGGTTATTCTACAATAAGAAAAAGCTAATGTTTTACACGCGCACGCATACACACACACACCGCATACACATACGCATACGCACGCACGCCATGTTGGATGGGGCGGGAAGTATTTTCATTTTGTTCATTTCATTAGTCATATGCATCGTCATATTTACAAAGCAGTTTTGGTTTCGGTTTTATGAGTTTTTTTTTTGGGTCAGTTTTGGATTTAAGTCGGTTGGTTGGCATGGTTTGCATTTGCATTTGTTGTTGTTGTTGTTGTGGTTGATGTCGTTGAGCATGTTTATGTATATATATATAAAGTAATTGGGTTAATTAGATAAGCCGTCAAATAGAGCAGAGCAGAGCTTACAAGCTAACCGAAATATAGATAGATAGATAGAGATAGTTTACATATGCATATAGATATAAGTAATGGTATTATTCATTCCATATAGCATTAATCGTATTCGTATTATCTGATTATTATAACTAAGCTGAAGCTATTATTATTATTATTATTTGTATATTATTATTGCGTATGTGGTGCAGTACGTTGTTGGTTTTTTTAGTGCTTGTGCTGCCTGCCTGCTTTCGAATTCGAGTTGGCATTTGAGTTGACTTCATGATCGTGACCGTACCTCGGGCTGTTGTCGTCCTTCTCGCACACCAGTGTCCTTGTGGTGCTTGGCGCCACAGTTGGCAGCACGATGCCATTGAGAGACTGTTGCGAACTCCTCTTCACATGCACGGGACGCAGTCGATCCTCCAGATCGCTGATGGAGCCCACCGAACTGATGCTTTCGTCACTGCAAAATGTGTGAAAAACAATTAGCTAACTACTCAATATTTACAAATTTCAAATATTATTTAGCAATTTTCTGCTATTTTATAAATATATGTTTGCATTTACAGTTTCATCCTCACTTATTCTTGATTTGACTTCGATTTCTTTCTTTTATTTATGCATGCCTTTCTCAATTCGTTCTTCTGTTTTTACCTATTAATTAGCTAAGCACTATTTAGTATACGAATTTAGCTATTTTCTTCAATATATCTAAACTCCATGTGACTTCTTTCTTATTTTAATTCTATATTCAGTTCCTTACCAGTTTAAACTCTTTATTAGTAGACTAAGAAAGGGTTTCGACTTCGAGCTTGATTTATTTTAAGCTATATTCTTTTAAATTATACAAATACATTTTCATTGGTACTTTCTTGACTTCTTCTAAATTCAAAATGACTTCCTTCCCTTCTCAATTCTGGCTTTTCACTAGTATATCAGATTAAGAAAAGGGTTTCGAATTCGTATTCTAAATATTTAATGCTATTTTCCTCTACATTTAAAAAATATACATATTCTTTGGTACTTTTAGCTTGACTCATTCTTAATCAATGCAACCACTTTCTCTCCTTGATTCCATACTTAATTCTTACCTTTACCCATTGATTAGCTTAAAAGACTAACAAAAGGTTTCGAATTCAACTACTTCATATAATAAGCTATTTTCTTCGACCTCCATTTGCTTTGGCACTTTCTTCTTGACTGCCAATTCAACTTCATTCTCTTCTTTCCATTTCTTTCTCAATTCCATCTCCAATTATACCTTTCGCTTAGCTCCTCTTCGCCCTCCTCCTCCATGGCCTGCTGCAGATCCGCAATGCGCTGCAGCGCCAGACGCAAATCATTCTTCAGCGCTGCGCCCTCGGACTCCATGACTTCCATTTTCTTCTCGAGATCCTTGCGACGTGTTAGAGATTCCTGTTCGCGACTTGTGAGTGCATGGAACTCTTCGCGCATGTCACGCAGACTCTTTTGTGACTTCTTGAGCACTTCCTGGGATTGCATCTCACGCATCTTCGACTGCGTCACCTCGTTCTGTAGCTTCTCCAGTGACTCCTTATGCCTGCTGACCTGCACCTCCAGTCGCGCACGCGTGGCCTGCTCCAGTTCCAGTCGTGATTCCAGTTCCTTGGTGCGCATTTCCAAACTGAAAAGGCAAATCTTATTAGATCTGTTGAGAGAGAGAGAGATGAGTTAGTCACTACTTACCGCTTGGACATGACAGCCATGGTGGGATCACCCAAGTTCTCCACGTTGTCCAGTCTGTGCTGCAGCTCAGCGACCTGTTCCTTCAGATTATTGCGCTCCGCTTCGAGTTCGGTGAGCTTGAATTCCGATTCGGAGACATTGATCTGCTCGGCATTCAGTTGCTTCACTGTGGCACTGTATTTCTTCATCAGTTCGCTCAGCTCCTCCTCGTTCTCCTCGATCTGTGCTTGCAGTTCCGCTCGATCACGATGCGCTGCATTCGCACGCTCCTCTGCATCGTTGCGCGCCCTGTGCGACTCCTCGAACATGGCCTGCACATCGGCCAACTCTGCCTCGGCCGTTTGACGCGCCTTCATGGCCAGACTGCGAGCTGATTCCGCATCCTCCAGCTGATTGCGCAGCTGACGAATTAGCGTTTTGCCAGGCGTGTCTGCCTTGAGTCGCTCCAACTGCGTCTGGGCATCCTTCAGTAGTGCCTTGTACTTGCGCAAGTCACGTCGCAGTTTCTGATTCAATGCTTCCTCGGCATCACGATCGACACGATCGCGATCCTCCATCGAAGAGAGTCGCCGCTCTAGTTCGTGTTTCTCGCGCAGCAGCAGCGTGCGCTCCTCGTGCTCCGTCTCCAGTTGACATTCCAGGGCCTTGATCTTTTTGTACCCATTGCCACGCACCTCCTCCAGCTCCTCGTCACGCTGCTGTGTCTCGCGACGCGCCTCTTTGCGCATCGTTTCCAGCGTCATCTCAAGCCGCAACTTTGCCTGCTCCAGCAACTGTATTTGTCCCGCCATTTCGTCCAGCTCCTCCTCCTGCTCCTTGACACGACGTTCCTGCTCGTTCTTAGAGCGTCGCAGCTGAGCGAACTCCTCCTCGGTGCCGCCCCCAAATGTCATCTCCTCCAGTTCGCGTTGCAATGATGCCAATTTCTCCTCCTTTAGCTCCAGATCCAGGCGTGTATCCTGCGGAATAAAGAGAATGGATTGGTTCACTTCTATAATTATTTCTTTCCCTCCCTGATCTTCTCACGCACTTGCAGCAATCGTGTTGCACATGTGGCGCTCAAACTCATTGCTGTACTTCAGCAGCAGCAACAGACTCTGCGGGATGGGAATCGGAATCGGAATGAATATGATATCTAAATCCGGGACACAGCGCACTGTCCGGCTGCCCAGTTATCACGCGCGGCCGCAGTTGAAACTTTTGATTGTCTTTTTCTTTTTAATTATTTTATTTTTTTTCTCTTTTCCAAATTCGTGGAACTATTCACGCCTGTGGTGTGTGTGCGTGTTTATGTTATGTGTTGTGTGTACTCCAGTTATCGCGCTTCGACTGCTCGACTGCTCGCTGCTGGGCCTGAAGAAAGCCAGGGAGCAACGCAGCCCGATAAAAACATGAAAACAACAACAAGAACAAGAAGAAGAACAAGAAGATAAAGCAGAAGAAGTCGAAAACAAATGAGCGCAACTGAGGGAAAACCTTCTTATGCCGCGTTCAGACTAACACAGTGCAAAGTGAAAGAGGAAGAGAGGGAGAGAGAGAGAGAGAGAAGAACAGCTGTCAGCTGCTCAACTTTAGAACACGAAGAAAAGGTTACAATCGACAAGACGATGTGTTTATACACTTGCAGTTTATGGAAGAAAGAGTTACCTATTGTTTCTATAACCATTAGATAGTATTATATATATTTTATGGAGTTCGAGAAGGGTTCTAAGAACTCTAAGAAAACACAGAATTGCTGTATGCTGAATACCTTCAATATTGACTGTTTGTTCCTTTTAAAGATAAAAGAATATACATATATTTATCCAATGACGACTAAATTTAAACATAAATAAGTTTATTAAATGTTCCAATAATATATTATATATGTTATCTTGTGGGTTCTAAGAATTCTAACCAAGAACTGAGAGGAAAACTTTGATAATCTTAAATTTTGACTGTTCTTCCGTTGCAAGACATAGAATATATTTATCCTATTTGATTTAATTCACACAGTAAATAAAGAACACAACTTAACTTTAATCGTTATAGTTTGAAGAATAATTCAGTTTTGAATGCAATTTAAATTGATAAAATGTAATAAAATTCAGAAAGTTTTTTCGAAGTTTTCTTGCAATTTCTTTCCCAACTCTCAAATGAAACTGATAAACCTTTAACAACAGTTTATACACTAAGTTAGTATCTTCTTTACCTACCTATCTATAGATCTAAAGATTTCTAGTCTTAATGCGTCTTTAGAACACACGAAGAACACGCAGAGCAACAGTGAACAACAACAGAAAAAAAACAAGAATTCTCTAGAGCATTGAGAGCAGCAGGCCGCATGCCGCATGTATGGATATGGTGTGGGCAGCCTGGCTGGCAGGCAGGCAGGTAGCTGCAGCAGTCTGTCTGCCCATGCCCAGTACCATCTATTCGTCTGTCACTCTGTCTGTCTGTCCGTCATTCCGTTAGACAGTCATTCAGGCTGCGCGACTTGCGTCTGGCACTGCAGCAGCGTGGGTAAACAAGCCGAACGAGTTTTCCAAAAGCAAGCTAAACTCTACAGCTCAGTTGTATCGGTTGCATGTGGCAATGGGACTTGCCACTTGTTGCAGACAGAGTTGATTATAAAACCGATTAGATTACCTGGCGCTACAGGCTACTCAAAACTGGCAATCTTATGCAGATCTATTGATCTGGCAACTTGTGAATTGATAAAAGAAAATTAAGGAACAAATATATAATAATATATAATTACATATCATATCACATCATATCACATATCACATCAAAACACACTCAAAGCATCCTTCAAAATATGATATTTCTTCGTGAAAACAAAAAATATGATTTCCTTTCTTCGAAAAACAAAATACTGCTTGTTTGCACTGCTTGCTATTCACCGCTTGCAAGATTTGATTATTGCAACAGCAATGCGGCAAAGCGGTTGGCAACATTTCCGTTTATCTCTAGCAACATTATCATTAATTTCTAGCAACATTTACTGCAGCAATATGTAAAATGTTGCGCAAGGTTTTAGAGATGGCAGAGTGAGCAGAGCGTGAGTCGTACACGCAGAGAAAGTGGAATTGCTTTTTGCTACTTCAATATACTTATTATAAATACTTATCAAGCCGTATATATTCCTCTTCCTCTACCTTCTACTTTTCATTTATCTTTCTACCAATCGAAATTTTCCTATTATTTTTCTTTGTACTCACCGCTAAGGTTTGTTCGAGCGTGAATTTCTCTGACTGTAGCACATCCTTCTCGCGACCATAGCGCTCCTTGGCCTGACGCTCCTGTCTTGAGGCATCCTGCAGTGACTGGCACTCGGCATCGAATTTGCGCTGCTTCTTCTCCAGCAAATTGTTACGTGCATTTTGCTCCTCGAGCAGCATACGCAAATCGTTCATCTCGTTGGTCATCTTCTGTGCCTTGCGCTTCCATTGACCCACAACCTGACGTTGTTCCTCAACTTCTTCGTAGGCATCGGAAAGCTGTCAATGATTCACTGTCATTCATGATTTCTCTTTAATCTATGGCACAACATTGAACTTACCTTCTTCTCCAATTGCTTCTTCAGGCCAACTAGCTGCTCCAGATCGTGCTCATGCTGTGTCTGCAGGCGGCGCTTTGTGAACTCCAACTCCCTGGCAACTCGTTCGTATTTCAATTTGTAGACACCTCCAGCGGTGCCATCGTCGTGCTCGCCATCCTCATCCTCCGAGATGCCATTCAAGTCAGACTTGGCACAAATCAGTTCCATTTCCAGTTTCTCGCTGACTTCCTGCAGATTCTTTACCTTGCTCTGATTCTCGGCCAATTCCTTCTCCAGCTTCAGCCGTTCCGCTGTCTCCGCCTCCAGTCTCTCGGTGGCAACATGTGCGGTCGATCGTTCCTCGGCCAGATCCACCGTTAGCTCGGATAACTATAAATTCACAAAACAAAATAAAACAAAGTAATAAAAAATATTGCAAATTTTCGCTGCATTTACATCGATTCCATCGAAAATTCGCCTAAGTATGCGGGGTCTCATTTCGATTTCGTTTGGCTTTTGCCACATTTTATAAACAATTATATGAACGAGATGTTTGTTTATCTTATCGGCATGCTAAGTTTAGGTGAGCGTCGATCTATAGTCTATATGCGCATGTTCGTGTTGGCCTCAACCCAAAATTCGCAACAATTCGATACAATTCAATCATAATTCACAATGAAATCCCATCGATAAAATAAATAATGTAGATTTTCCAAAAATAGAAGAGGCTTTCAACTAATAGAACATTCTAAAGTAGACTTTATATTCAGCATATATCTGCATTTTAAATGTTTCATTTGTTTGTGAATTCTCTGTGTTTTTGCTTGATATAAACAAATATATTACACATAATTTATAAGTATAATATAATTATAAGAGTATGGAATGTATATGTCTCTGCTATAAAATGTTTATCACAATTCACTTGCAAATATTTATATATGTACATATGTTTATTATATATATAAATATAGATATATATAATTTTATAATCATTTAAGAAATGTATTAACACATATTTATATACTCTTGCAGAGGGTACATTGAATATATAATATTCGTCACATATACAGTATTTGCTAATTTTATTAGTCAAAAGAAGTGACAAAGAATATTTTGAGTACTAAGGAAGTGATTTCATTTTGAATACGTTTGTTTCATGTACATTTGTTAATACCTCTTTTGAAGTGTTAAACGGCATTTAAATTTTATTAAATCATCTTTGTTTCAAGCTAAAAGTAAATAATTCTCTGCCCTGTCGAGACGAGAATTCACGCTGCGTGAATCACGCATTATTTCATTTTGGTTTGGAATCTAAAAAAAAGAAAGCAAAACGGAGAATGCCGTCGTCAATGTCAGCAACAGCAGAAGGAAACTGCATGGAATTTTCTACCAGAATCTTACAATTCTATATATAATATATACACACTGTATACAAGAACAAGACGAAAGAGTTGTGAGGGGGGAAAGAGGAGATAATTCGAAATGATGTCAACCACCCACACAATTTCGATTGGAAATCAAAAACAACAGTAGAAAACTTCTTCAAATACTCACTAAGATATACCCAATAGAATGAAAAGTAAGCTATGCATTATTTGTCAATTTATGAAACAACAACATATCTAATTCGTTTTGCGTTAGTTAACAGCTGAATCACTATAAACTATAACACTAACACTATAAACTACAAACATATACAAATTTTCTAGTAATATTTTATAAAAATTTTCATTTTTTATTTTTTTTTTTTTTTTATTATGAACGCAAACAGTACAGTACCAGCTAAGAAATATGGTTACTCTGACTTTTTGCGAGATTATCTGCATTGTAGCGAAGACGAATTGAAAAAGAATTCAAACAAACCGGAACAGGGTATTGAAACTATTACGGCGGGAGACAAGGACAAATTGTTGGACCGAATAAGTCGACTTCAACGTCGTGTAAGGAAACAAGCCCAAAAACGTCGTATGGCCAATCATAAGAAGCAAAGTGTCGAGAAGCATATTGCTGACCAGTCCTATAAACGTCAAGGCGGTGGACAGAAACGCGTTTTGCATAATGCTTATCTCAATTTTCTGCGTGACTATCGAAGAACTCATAGAGAGCTAAGACCTGATGAGACGATGAAGCGTTCGGCGCGTATCTGGGTCCGAATGAGTGAGGAGGAGAAGGCAAAGTATCGTCGGCAGATGAAAACCCCTCCGGTAAGTAAATTCCATATCTGTTCACATAAACTCAATTAACTGCAAACTTTACAATAAAGGCTCCGAAGGATGATGAAGATCAAAAAAACACTAAAAACGGGGGCACCCTATCAAACGTGTCGCATTCAATGATGAGATTGCTTAAGGTCCTTTTGCTTCTAATCGAACTAATCGGGCTACACGTGTATTTATACATATATTTGGATAGTATTTAACTTCTTGAATCATGGTGTTACTTTTATATACCCTGTATATATTTTACACTAAATAAATCTATCATTTGAATTGTTGAAATTAACATTATTCTGACTTTTCTATATCCTGTTTACAGTTTGTACAGCGGCAAACTGCTTTGCTCTATGGAATTAGTCCACTAGCGATAAAGCTGTAATATCGTTAGTATATCGTTGTAATACGATGATATTCCTCACGATATTTACGACAATATTACGATATATATATTCCATAATGGGCATCTGATCTTTGTGGTTAAAAATTATACGAACCCTTACCAACTTATCGATAATTTTTAGCTCAATACATGCGATATATAACATTATTGTTTCACTCAAATGCCAACACATCTAACATGCCCCTTTACACACTTTTCCCACATTGCAGGGTATACAATAATCGACAATTTCTCAAGGTTCTCAAGGTCAACTAACACACCTCATCGAGCTCATTGTCATCCTCCTCACGTATGGTGCGATCATCGTCATCGTCGGCCGCATTCATGGCAGATGTTGAGGCAGATATAGAGTGGGTCACCGATGATTCCCTGACCATGGAGTTGCCACGCGACGTGGGCGTATGTGGCAACTGTTTGGACAACTGAAACGCCTTAGTCAATATATTTTGGGAGGATCGTGTGCGTCCCACCGAACCGCAACGTTCCATGCTGTTGCGTTCACGCTGTCGCTCGATCAACGAGATGGTATCGTAGTCATCGTAGCCACTGGGCGTACTGCAGCGACTGTTACCCAGGCTGGTAGTGCTGCCCCCATTGATGTTGTTGTTGTGCCGTCGCGTACGCCTGCCCATGGCTGTCCACTCCTCCTGCACGTGATCGGTGCGCTTAAGGAAGTTCTGTATCTTCTCGCTGAGATAGGCCGACGAGGTGCGCGGATCCTCAAAGGAGGGAGTTGGTCGCACCGACTGATGCACTGGCTGTCGCTTGCAGCCGAGCACAAACGACAGATTCGCATCGAAGACCACAGGCGAGCTCTCCAGCTGGCGCATCTCGTATGCATCCAGGCCACTGCCGCTTGTATAGGTCTGTGGGAAGATGCGTCGCGGCGGCGTCTCCAGGCAACGCGAACTGGTGCGTGCGGAGCAACGCGACGATTGTGTGGACGAGCAGCGCGACGATATCGAATAGGCGGGACTGGGCGAACGTGTCAGCAGTCGCAGGCGATCTGCAGCAGCCTCGGGAACGGGGGAAGCTGCTGCCGATGCTGTCGAGAGAGGCAGTTTCAGCGAGATCTCGTAGTGGCTTTCATTACGCTGCTGTTGCTCCTCGTGCTGCTGGCAATTACCATTTGAAAGCGACTGCGAGAACTGCTTCGTGCTGCTGTTGCTGCTGCTGGTTTTGTGTATGGTGTGGCGTGTGGTGCTTGTGGTGGTGCTAGTGGTGTTGCTTGTACTCCCCCCATGTCCATTGCTGAGCACAGGACTCTGTTCTCGCTGCTTGGGTAGAAGACGCAACTGTTTGCGTGCCTGGCTGCAGCTTGGCGGTTTCGGTGGCTTGTGGCTGCCCAGTGAGGAACCGCTGCCAGAAACGGAGCCACCACTGCCACCGCTGTTGCTTAGACCGTTCATGGCGGCAATGACGCGTGCCATAAACGTTGCCTGCTCCTCTCGATCGGCCAGACTTGGCTCTACTAATTCACATGTGTCTCTTATTGAAGTGCGCTCTGCAATGTCATCATTGTCAGCCAGGATTGCCGTAGCAGGCGCCAGTGGTGCCATTTACAGCAAGGGAACGTGGCAGGGAGTAGTTAGTATATATCGAATAGGCAGATTAGCTGGGGCTTAATGGGAGTGCAGATTAGTTTGGGACTATGTTGGCCGATCTATAGGGTTTTATTGTTCGTGAATTTTTTAATTTTTTGATTTCAATTTCAATTTGAATTCCAATTTCGTTTGGTTTCGTTTTCGTTTTCGGGGTTCGTGTCGGAATATATCTGGGATAATGTGTGATATGTTGTTGTTCTTGTTTCAATGTGCTGTCAAAAACTTGCGAAATATGTTTAAAATGAACGAAACTGAAAAAATGTGCTCTTTATTTTGGCTTAAAGCATCAAATTGCCAATATGCCGTCTTTAATTTTCATTTGCTTTCTGCTTTAGCTTTTTGTTATTTTTTTGTTATTTTGTGTTTTTCTTTTGGCTTCTGCCTTTGGCACCGTTTCTCATTTGCGCACACACACACGCACGCAATCACGTATCGCTATCGGTTTCGTATTCAGATTCACTTAAGATCTGAAAACGAATGCGATTTCTCGGATACGGATGCGGATACGCGAATCTCGCACGATACGGACTCGGTACGATATGATCACGGCACGGTATGTGGCGCCTCAAGCGTTTGCCTCGCAACTAAGTGATTCGCTTTAGCCGCCGCGGCCACTTGCGTGGCCAGGAAAAAGCTCCCCAGTGTCAGTGTTGCCAATTTGGCCGATTACACGCCCAAAATAAAGCTAGTTTTCTAGCGAAAATAAACAAATTGCAGACCAATTTTATTTATGCTATTTTAGAGATACTTTAAGCTTTTAAATTGCAATTAAAAACTTATTTATGCAATTTTAGAGATACTTTAAACTATTAAATTATTAAAAATTATCAAAAGAAGAAAATTTACCGATTTTTCTGTTTGTATGAACGCAAAGAACTCAGCTATTATAAGAGTTAGAGAGACTAAATTTGGTATGCAGGTTTCTCTGCGCTATATTTACACATAGTATAGTTAATATGTTGAATACCACGCCCACCGCCCTCCAAAATTAAATTTTTTGATAGAAAAACAAAGCGAAGAGTTGAAGATGCCATGCACTTAGTTAATTATACTATGAATGGCAATCAGAGACTGTATTTGAAGGTATATTTTAAAATTAAAACAGTTTTTAATAATTTATCGTTATATCTAGCTTAGAAGAATGTTATATATGTCTAGGGAAAACGCCATAGGTTGAAACTAAAGAGACCAGCTGTATTCAGCTATGCTTTCTTGGTTTTAGCTATTTTTTTGCGGCTTGCTTTAGCTATTTTTGGCAATCGATAGTTGACAACACCAGCGGACTAGCTGCTCTTGCCAAAATGCGCGAAATAAGCAGAACAGAGAGTGAGAGAGAAAGAGGGACAGCGTGAGAAGAGTTCATCAAAAGATTGCAACATATGCAGCCTCGATATTGACATAATCTCGACCGACTCTACATATAGTATATAGTCGTATGAAATACGCAAAGACAACTGTTGATCATCAAAGAAATTATGTAAAATTGTTTGAGTATCGTGCAACACACTTCTTTGGTTGCAACACAATACGGCACAGTCGCAGCTCAATAAAGTATTATTAATGATCTTTGCGAGCATTTAAAAATACACATACAACTCGCTATTCTTATGCCTTAAGTGCACAGACACAGATACAGATACAGATATGTATGTATTCATATATGTATGTGCTTGTTTGAGTGAGTGTATTCATTCCCAGTCAGTGTTCAATGGACTCACGCGTTGCCCAGAAGCTATTTATATTTATTTTACAATAAACCAAAGAAGAAGCGCAAATATCGCCATTCTGCAGAGTTTGCAGTTGGCAAGTAAATCAAGTATCTCACAAGTAACACAAACAAGTTTGTATATACGTGTATACAATACAAAGATATGTTGCAAAATTCATCACTTCGGAAATGAAATACAAGCAATGTATATAAACATGAACTAGTTACTTTTTCCGTTGCGTTCTCATTCGAAAAACATTCTGTTTCATAAATCCTTATAAAAAGAAAGAGTTTTCGGCCGATTTCAATGTGCACAATATCATACATTTCTTTCATTTCCCTCTTTTTTAAATGTTTGCTTCTAGTTTAAATATTTTAAATAACAACATCTTCTGTCCCACTGTGCAATAATAATTCATTAATGAATTACATAGGTTTGTCATATATTTGTATGCATATGTATATTCATAGATAAAAGAAAATTATGGCAAATACGTGTTGCAATGAAACGGCTTCGAACTTTTATGATAGAAAGTATTATATACCTACATTCTTAATAGATCTTTAAAAGATATTTTATACATACGGTATTCATATTCTGTTAAACATTTATGAATGTGTGTTTTTATTGGGATATTTAATTGGGTTATCGTACTACTAAGCATGTTACAGTTCACGAAGTAGTCGGGTCTGTTTGTATAAAGAAATCACAATAAACTTTCTGCAAACTGTAAAGAAAATATATAATCACATTTGTATGTATGTTTATAAGTATATATGTATATCTACAACTGCTCTGATTTTGTTGCCCCAGAAACTTGTATGTGTTTTGAAACACGCATAGGTAGCAAAATCTCGTGTCATCTGCGACTGCCATGTAATTTTAATTCAAAACTAACAAAAATACACCGAGAAAAAACATGACAATGAGTCTAAAGTTTACTGTTTAAACCAAATATATTTGACTGGTTTTCTGACGAATGTGGAATACCCTTGCCAAGGCTATATTAAATTGGTTCGGATGTTTGCAATGCACATATGAATATGTTATATATATATTCCTGATTAGCATTCTCCATATAGTTTCTTATAAATATAAATAACATATATTTTTAGTATATTACAATCTTGACGCTCTTACCTTGGCTTCCAACTTTTGATTCTCGTTCTTGACTTCGCTGCGATCATACTCGATCTTCTCGAGCTTAGCCCGCAGCATAAGCAACTCCTCGTTGGCGATCTTCAACTGTTCCTCGGTGCGATGCACATTCAACAGTGGCGTCACACGAACCAGAAGACGCCACCAGGGCCAATCGCGTACGGCCAAAAAGGCCTTCACATTCCGCTGTATGCAGCGCACAGCAAGTTCCTGAAAGTGAAACCAAATAATGCACAATATGATATGATAAACTAAATCCATTTGAACTTACCTGTATGCGCCGTTGCGACATCTTTTTGCGTGACAAATAACCGCGACAGAAGGCCTGCAGCTGGATAATGCGATCCGATAGGAGTACATCGCGTTTGGCCTCCAACTCATTGAGCACTCCAGAGCGGAAGAGTATCTGTAAGCAGAAACCACATTGCATTGCAATCGTTAGAATTAAATAGAGTTTTATAGCATTTAAAGTACTTAAACGACCTCGTACACTACAATCTGAGATCAGTAAGTTGTCGTTTAATGACAAAGAACTATCTTACGTTTATATGCCAAAAAAGTTAAACCTATTTTGCAAATAGATAATCTTAATTGATCCATCTTACTTTATTATTTGGAAGTATAAATCAAAACAATAACGATTTTTATACTATACAAAAGTACGGTCAGTTTGGTACGTTGGCTTAGGTCGATGATATATGTATTTAAGTAAAGATTTAAGGTATGAATAGTCGATTATACCTGATAGAGATTTCAACAACGAAAGGTCGTTGATATCTAATATGTTTATAGGGATATAAACTACTAATTGCAAATGAGATATATTATTTAAACTATTAATTGCAAATCGTTAGTAATAACAAGGATTTCAATTACGAGATATAATAATAGAGACCCCAATTACGATATATGTATAAAAAAGATTCCAACCATGAACAGCTTAATGAATGTACTGCATTAACTCATTAATTGCCTCATTTTGTACTCTATCTCTATGAGAAAGTAGTGTCTAAACGTATGCTGATAATTATAGATAGAAGAATTTATTCTTCTTGAACACTGTAGACACCTTCAGCTGAAGATTTCCTCAAACGTGACGTTTAATGCAAAACGAAAGTTTGCATTAAATGATTTGACATTTGAAATAGGTTGATACTTAGGAATCTGCTTGAAATGAGCTTGACAGCTGTAAATCTTGCGAGACTAAGAAGAATAACTAAATAATATATAAATGAAATGTTAATTACAAACAAAGAAAAGTGAATGCGAACTGCAGGTGCGTTGTTCATTTCGAAACTACAATATAAACAAAATCAGATCAAGGAACTGAAGGTCAAGGTGCCGACAGAGATATTTAAGCAGCTGTAACACCTGCACAAAGAAATGGAAAAAGCAGAGAGTCGAGCGAAAGAGAGATAGGAGTTTTAAACGAAATGAAAACAAAAGCAAAACATGAAATAGAAATGGAAATAACGAAGAGGAAGGGGGGAACTATGTTATTGCAAATAAACAAAGTCCAATCCATTGAGGCGGCGGCGTCGACTCTTTCTTTCTCTCGACGAGGAAAAGCTTTAAATGCAAGTGCAGACTACAAATTAGCCTGTCTCGGGATTTGGCTGGCTGGCTGACTGACTGTGGACGCACCTTTCCAGGTGTGGCCAACGACGCGACATTTTTGCGATGGTTTTAGTTTGGATTTCGAAAAGTTTTTTAATTATGCACCGCACGTAGTTCAAAAATGAAAGTAAACCAATGTGAAATGTGTGTGTGTGTGTGAGTGTTTGTTTTAGGGCGTGGCAGACAGGGCTGGGCAAGCAGGTAAACTATGAAACTACCAAAACCATTTACCATGTTAAAGTTGCATATAGAACGGGAGAGATAGATAGAAAGAGAGATAGAGAGAGCGGTAGGTTTTCATTAAATTGTATTTTATTGTTAAGAAATATATAGTACCATATAGAGAGTATTATAATTAGATGTAGGTCTATGTGGGGGGCCTTCACTCTTGGAGGGGACTCTAGTGCAGCCGCATAGTTACCTCTTTCGTGTAGGTGGGATAAATCTCCACCTGCGTCTGTATGCAGCGCACCGCTTGCACCTGCGCTTGCACCTTGGACACAACCCGCAATTGACCCTTCTTCGATTTCGCCTCGAACTTCTCCAGCAGCTCGGCTATTTTATTTGGTCTACACGCAAGCACCTCCACCTCATTTCCTGGCTCCGGTTCCCGCTCCACTTCCACCTCCACCTCTGATTCGCAGAGACTGCCCGTGGAATTGCTTGTGGAGTTCAAGGCGGAAGAGCTGGAGTTGGAGCTGGCAGAGCTGTGCATGGCAGCATTGCTAATGTGACCAGAATCATCTGAATCGGAGATGGACTGTTCCAAGCTCTTCTTCTGCTGCTGCTGCTTCTGCTGCACCACTTTGACCAGCAGCTCATGATTCTTGTCCGATGTCGCGCCCAGCTTGGGCGGAATGATTTTGCACGATTCCAACTTGGGTTTACCCACTTTCTCCTCGTTGGCAAACTGTAGCTGCTTGTGCAGCTGCTGCTTCTTCTTGCTGACACCGCGACTTGGCCGCATTGCTTTGCCCCCATTAATATTCTCCACCTTGCGTAAGAGTTCGTGCCCCTTGGCCAGACACTTCACTAGCAGCTCGTCACTGTGCGCATTCGCTGATCTGCCACGCCGGGACAAAGGTCGTCGCTCCAATGTCGAATTGGCTCGGGTCGTGCTCTTCACTTTCGCAGCAGCAGCGATCTGGCTGCAATTAGTGCTCAGTGTCAACAGGGATCTGGTGCGAAGCTGTTGTTGCTGTCGTCTTGGATGTGTTTGTTGCTGTTTGCTGTGTTGCTGCTGCTGATGTTGCTGTTGCTGCTGCTGCTGTTGCTGCTTGCTTCTGTCCAGGCTGCGCAGGCTGGAGTGCTTTGAAATGGGTATGCGGCTGCCGCTTAGCTGACTGAGCTCACAGAGCGAACTGTAGCGTGAGCCACTGGAGCAACGTCTCAGCAACTTGGCATGCACCAATTCAGGTGTCTGGTAGAGCTGTCTGCTGCTGTTGCCCAGCGTGCTATGCGACTTGGACAACTTTGGCTTGTGATCACTGAACTCTGCTGGCGGTGGCAACTGCTGCTCCACTGACTGCACCACAAACTGTTCCACTGGTGGTGGCTGCTGCTGCTCCTGCTCTGTTTCTGTCTCTATTTCTTCTGGTGGCGGATATTCCTGTAGTATCTGATCGAAACTCTGCAGCACCTCGTTCAGCTTGCTCTCGTCATGTGCGACCTTCTCCAGCTCAGCAAAGATCTCATCCTCCAGTGACTGATGGGTTAGACTTAGGCTCAATGGACTCTCCTCCTCATCGCTGTCCACATAGCTGCATATTGTGACTGCATCTCCAGCCAGAGGCGGTCCTCTTACTGCAATTTTCAACACTGCTGGTGAAGCCTTCACATCCTCGACTGTCCTGGTGGGCGTGTACTTGCCGCCCACACAACCACCATCGGCGCCATCGCCAGCCAGACTGAGTGTGCTCAGGGAACGTGTGTGCTTGCTGCCCTTGTAGTAGAGCCTGCCACTTAGTCGAGGCGTTAGATTATCCTCGATTTTATGACGTATGTGCGAGAAGAATTTCTTGCCTGCGCCAAGGGGCGTGGCAGCTGCTGCAGCAAAAGGCGGTGTGCTGCGAGCCTGTGAGAGCTTCGATTTGACCGTGTGCTTGTACATGATAACGAGTCGAGGAGTCCACGTTGACCAAGATGACCAAGTTGATGATGAAAGTAAAAGTGCATGAAACAAGCTGCTTTTTCCTTTCGTTTCAGCTACGGGTAAGGGGACTGGGGGAGACTACGGTATGGAGAGGGGGGAGTCTATCTTGACCAGAGCCAACGCTGCTGCCAACACTTTCACAGCTGCTGGGCGCGTTTGTTGTGTGTTGTTTTCTCTTTGAGCTCGACGGCGCAACTGAATTTCTTGTGCGCGCGGCCAAACAGTCAACCAGCCAAAGCGGCCAAATAGCCAAGTGGCCAACAACAACAACAGCAGCAGCAACAGCAGCAACAACAATAACAAACGGCAACAAGCCAAGTGCGCTGTGTGCATTCGAAAGTGGCTTATCAACAACAACAACAACAACACACACAAACAAATGCGACCATGGACACGGCTCAGTGTAATTGGTGGCAGTCATGGTTACAGGGAGCAAGACAGAGAGAAAGAGATATATATATATGGATATAGAGAGAGAGTGAAAGAGAGAAAGAGATGGGAGAGAGAGCGCGTAAGAGAGAAGGAGCAGGAGAATCAACATAGCAACGTGTTGCAGTTAGGGATGGGTATCGATATATTATCGATAAGGCAATATGAACTTTTTGAAATAGAGAAACAAAGAGGAGAAAAACAGAGACAGAGAAAGAAACAAGCAGAAACCGAAATAGGTTTAGAAACTTCATCGATAATATATCGATAAATCGTATTGACTAAATATCAATAACGTATGTCTATCGATAACGATAACGATTAAAAGAAAACAAGAATAGAACGCATCGGGGTTCAATACCATAAAAATAGATCGATAAATCGTGTATCGGTAGTGTGATTTCGATAATATATTGACGAAATATCCATCGTGTGTCGATATTCCACCACAATATCAACGGAACACAGAGAAAGAAATAAGACGAAAACGGAATGGGCTTGGATACACCATACAAAAATGCATCGATAAAACGTAAATCAGTAATGTGATTTCGATAATATATCGATGCAGCATCGCAATATTTAACGAAGTGATTAATATAAAAGATGCTATAATATTAAACGCTGTGTTTAGTAGATACATTAATATTTCTTATGCCGTTTGATTCTATTAATCGGTATCGGAACACGCATCTCTAACAAATAGCTCAACATCCAACGACAATGAGAATATTATCCACATCAGTTGCATATCGGTATCTATATTTTCTTGCCGATAGTGCCATCCCTAGTTGCAACTGCAGAGCTGCGATGCTAATTACCAAAACCAATAAAACAGTTCGATTTATGCTCGTAACAAAGTTGATTTGCCTCATTAGCAGCATTGCAACACTTCGAGCCAGACAACATCATCAACGTCACCGTCACCATCACCATCTCTCCGTAGCCATCATCATCATCATCGTTCGCAACGAAGAAAAGTGAAAAATAACAAGCCAGGCTTATTATTATTTATGTTTCCATTTGAACTTTTCATTGTCAACAATTGCAGTTGAAAGACGTGCGCGTCGAGCGAGTTCATTCCCCAAGAAGATCATATTGACAAGTCTCTAGGCGTCTTTCATGTCTCTCAAGAACAAACTATGACAATGAAAGGGTTCAGAGGTAAATGCACACATAGATAAGTGTGAAAAGTGTCCCGCTCATATTTATTCTATTTCTTGAGGTTAAGAAAAAGGTTTCATTGTAAAACTAACGATGAGGAAATACTATCGATATTATGCATCAGCTTTTGATTATGAAATCTAGAAATATCTGTTGTACAAGGAGTCAAAAAGTATCGAACATGTAAAGCAATAGATATTCATGATAGATCAGCTATTAATTCTTTAAACTAGGGATACAGGTGTAGGTTATAATCAGCATAACTCAGAAACTATCGATAACACAGTCATCGTGCATGTTAACTTGTACAATAAATATAAAATATCGTAAATCTTTCCACTTCGGTTCTACATTTAATTCGCAAATCTTATTAAAAATACATAAAAAGTATCCATATCGATTTGTAGCCCTATAGAACAGGCAGCTTAACGCCTCTTCCTTGTTGCAGCTTAAGTTCGGTTGCATAATTATTCAAATTACAGTTAACTTATCGGATCAGATCGGCCCATTGGGCTTATCACATTTGATACTTCTTGCTTGACTCACTCTCCCGCAGCGGGACGTTTAGCGGATTCTTTAAGCAGACCGTATATAGTTTCTCTTTCATATTTTCCAATTAGGCAATAAAAAACACGTCTTGTAACTAATTAACTGAATTACAGCCGGCTCAGAGAAGCAGCCCAACAAGAAGACGATGATGAAGAAGAAGAAAAGGCAGGGCATGAAGAAGATGAAGCTGTAACAGATGCGATATGCAGCTCTTCCTGGTTATTGTTTCATAATTAACTGCAAACTAGTTTACATAGAGTTAAGGGGGCCCGTCATCGGGTTTAGATTAATGCGTAAATTGATTATGGCCACGCCCCTTGGGGCTAATGAAATTTTCGTGTTTCCCACCAAAAAAAAAAAAAAAAAAAAACGATTTCCTCGCATATTTAACTGGATTTATTATACGCTGCGATGACAGAACACACCTCTATGTCTGAATCATCTATTATGCAACTTTAAAAGCTTTATCGGTGGCAAGATCGAGGGGTTACGGGGAGGCAGAGAGAGGGGGAATGGGAACAAGGTGAGCTTCGATTTGATTTTGACTCATTTCTAATGAAAGCGAATGCGGGGAAATTTCACTTTAAATCGTTGCATGAAAAAAATGTTAATGTGCAGTGGACAAATGTTGTTGTTGTTGTCGTGTTGCACGTGTGTGTGTGTGCCGTGTATGTGTGTGTGTGTTATGTATGTTGTGTGTGCAGGTTGCAACGCGGGTCGCACAGTTCGGCGAACGCAACGTCATTTTTTGGTGAAAGTCAAAGGCGTCTGCTGCGAGTAATGCACAGTGGAATGAAAGAAACACGCAAATAGAGATTATGATACCCTAGCACATATTGCAAATGGGATATTCTGAATCAGTCAAATAAGGGAAAATATACCCTGATATTTACATGGCAAGTATTGTTAAAGATATTTTCATTTGCTTATCTTTTTTTTAGTAATTTATTTATTTGAAGTTTTATTTATTCATTTATTATATTTTATTATTGAATATATTTTTTATATATTATATAGTGTTATTCAAATAATAAATCGATTTTGATATATATACATTGATAGTCATAATTGATATGATATTCCATACGATATTTAGTCTATATGTCTCGATATTTCTTTATTCGCTTTTGTAACATTTTATAAACCTTATTCTGCAATGTTTTTCAAAGTAATATTACCTGTATTAATTAATAATTGTGGTTGACAGTACCGATATATTCCAAAACCCATCTCTATCCATGCTTTCCTTCTACAGCAACTACAGCAACATTAAATTTACTGATATTCTACATGAAGTTTAGATTGTTAAGTGGAATCATTATTTTCTTCCAATTACTGGGTATCTTACAGTCATCTTCCTTCTACAGCTACAACAGCTTACTCTCTTCAAAATTAGCTTATTAAACCTTACCCCACTGTGCTGCACTTCGTTTTGGCTCAAGAGATTCGAATTGAAGTTGCAATTCGATTTGGCAGTGAATTCGAATTCGAAATGGAAATGGCTATGGGGATTTTTGAGTGGTACCTACACTACGTCCGTTGCGCCCGATGAGCCACAGCATGCTGTCCAGTGCGTAGATCAACAGCAAGAGACGCCACAACTCATGCGCCGAGTTGCGATGCATTGCTCCGGACACTTGTTGCACGATGAAGTTCAGCAAATGTTCACTGACTGCAAACCAGCTGTTGTTGATGCTATTGTTGTTGTTGTTGTTGGTACTGTATCTAACACTATCATTGCCAGACGACGATAAACACACGGCAAATTTATTTGGCCACATTTTGCTGCGCGTTTCGCCATTTGTAGAAATCAACTGAAAACGCAGACAAGGCGCGACACACTCCACACACAGTCACGGACAGACAGAGAGTCCGCGACTCGGTACCAAGAGGCTGGGCTGCTGAGTCCCCATCCAGACCTATTCAGAGCTTATTACAAAATCACAACGGACAACGGGCCTCGAAATTCTATAGCCACAATGGGAGATGGAAGATGGCAGATGCGAGATGAACTTGACCGTGAAAGTTGTCAGCGTCTTCGCAGAAACGACAACGAAACTGAGAAGAAGCAGGCAAACAAGAGCAGCTCGACTCGAAGATACTCAGCAGCCTTAAGCACGAATACTTCAAAACGATAAACAGCTGATGCTTATACAAATGCAAATCTGTCTTGAAAACTTTTAATATTAAACTTATAGATTGAAAGAGGCGTGGCAAAAATCTATACATCATTTTAATATGAAGATCAACTGTTACAGATCGTTAACCTAGAATACCCTATAGTGTTCTTTGCAACTGGGTATGAGAAGTAGAATTGCAACAAGTGACGTCAAGATTTGTCTTATTACAATCGTTGTTGTTTTTTTTTTTTTTTTGTAGGAATTCTCAGTTGCCTGAGTTCGGTTCTCAGAGACCGGCGAACAGGAAATCAAAAACCAGCTCAAGCAACCAAGCGAGCACATGCCAGAGAGACATTTGTAAGTAATACCAAATTAAGTACATGAAATACCAAGAGACTACACACTCAGGTTCAGATGAGTAGAAGCACTCAATAAAGAGTGCTCGAAAGTAAATTGCAATAGAGTTAAGATCTATGAATTGCTATTAAAAGAATGAGGAATATAGAAAAGCTGATGCAGAAGAGATTCACTTTTCATAAAGTTACGACAAATAATTACAAAAATAAACAGAAATCGCACTTTGCATAAGATGTGTTAAAATGTTAATTAGTAGACCGAAATTCGCAAATAATATTGTTTTCTACCAGTTTTGACAGTTATGGTAAATAATTAATGATGTTATAACATCTGAATCGGGCAGAATTCAAAGTTCTTGTTAACTGGTGCAATTAAAGAGGTTTTTGCGATTATAAGATACAATCTATTAACATATTGTCAATTCTATATTATAAAAAAGACTCGCTTTCTATTAACTCAACTGGTTATTTATATCTTTGACAACTCAAATCTCTTATCGATAGGCCATTAAAAATTGCCTACTTATGCTGAAATTTCAAACCATGGAGAAGAACATAAACCGCAGTTCATAAACTCAAACTAGTTCTTTGGACTCGCAAAAAAGACGAGTCACTTAAAACGTGACGCGTGCTGTTCAATAAATTCCGATGAAATTGACTCAATACTATAAATTACACTTCGAATTGTTTTGTAAAAACACAAAACTGAACTATTTTAAAAAATTAAAAACCCATGTAAACAGTTTAAAATAAGTGGATAATAAGTTACAAAAGAAGTTATATTAAACTTTACTGATACACATTTTAAACCAAAGCTAAAAATATAAGTTCATTGTTCAATTTGGGTCATTCTTAAGATTTTTAAGATGACAAAGAATAACCAAAAGAGACAATACTTAGCTTTCAATAAGGTAGGAAGTGTTATTTACAGGGCATTACTCATTTGGACTGCAAAATATAAATGTCATCGTGTAATCGCATTAACCACAACTGACTAAACTTGAACGACAGGCAAATACTCTACAATAAAGTAAGGTCTTCCCTCTCTTCTAATCTAAAGTTAAATAAATTAATAGGTATATGATCAATGCCAATCGGACCTTAACTTAAAAAGTATTTACTTTCAAATGTAAATTCAGTGAGTAAACTTTGTAACATGTCTACGAATAGGCACGCACGAGTTGAACGGTCTGTTAATTGTGTTTCGTATCCTAAAATATGTACAAACACTAATAAAAAAAATAAAAAGAGGAAGAATGACACGTCCAAGTCAAATTCGAGTTCGAGTGTCGCCGTCATTAAAAGGCAAGTCGCACTTTGATGCTACGACACTGAAGACCCGCTAAATGCTTTGAAAAATAGAGATAAGAAATATTATTATTATAGCTGAACCCGAACCTACTCAAACACCTGTATGTGAGTGTTTGTCTCTTAACTGTTTCGAGTGTGCTAAGCTGCTGATGAATAACCAGCGCCGTTTTTTTCTTCGTTACATTCCCAAAATCTCACTTTACATATACATATTTTGCCCGGGGGACACCCAAGCCAATGGCAAATTTGAGTATCATCATGAGACGAAAAATCATTGACATTTCTATATGCATACTAATTATTATATAGTTAAACCTGTTAACAACTCTCGCTGGGCTTTAATTGGAGTACGAAATATGTCTATAGGCAGAATTTGATAAATACAAAACAGGTTGCACAAAAGAAATGGGAAAAAGAAAGAACCTATCAATATATTGTATATTTTATTGGGCTGCTACTCAGTCAAAATCACCATAACCAGTTGCATTTTCAACGTGATCTACATCTTATATCTACATATATAATGTAGTATAACTGTATATATGGTGAAGCGAACGTGGATAATATACTCCAGCTAAAACACAACAATTTGTTCGTGTTACTTTTACGACCTTAGTAAATTACACTTTGCTTCGATTATATAACAAAATGAAGACACAAACAGAAGCAAAATCTTACTCTTTCTTCATTTCAAAAGAGAGTATTGAGGGAGCTTTAAATGTAATAATATATGTATATACATTAAGCGGATCATATCGTACTAACTTGACTTTTCAAGAACTAACAGTTTCAATCAATAACATTGTGCAAGGTGAGGTCGAGCTATGTTATTATGTTATTAGTTAGTTATTTCAATAAAAACCACTTTATAATTGCTTATCACGCAAATTCATCGTAAAGAAATTTTAATTTGCAGCTAAGGCGAATTACATAAGAAGCGTAGAGGAAAAAGACAACCGTAAATCTGTGTTGAGAAAGCTCCTCTTAATATATGCATTTTACGCATCAATAACACTCCACGTTAGGCAATCACGGATGAACTAACATTTTCGCTTGGCTGTAGGCAGAGAAAGCCAACAACAAGTAATTTTGAATGCATTTTGAAGGCCAACTCAATTTAAAATCAAATTTAAATTTGATAGGATTAGGGAATATTTAAAACAATAGAACATCATCAAAACTTGGTTAACTTATAGGATCGAATCAACTAAAGCTCATCAAACAGTCTCAGATAGGTAGAACTCAAATATTTACATGCACTTTATTGCATCTGAAATTGATATTAACTTTAGGCAATGTTGCTACTGTTGCGGCAAGTTATAATGGTGCGCAATACTCGACTAGCTAATACGCTATAGACTATAATACGTTATAGACTCTAACTAAAAATGTTCATATTCTTAGAAAAATATAAAATTTAACAAAGAATTTTATTTAATTTCTTGAATATACGATATATGTTTTTTCCTATTTTATTATGAGTTCTTTGTTGAAAGAACCTAATGTTTATCTTGCAATCATACTCACGCACTACATGCGTACAGGGTATGACAAGTTTTCTGTTTTAAATGGATGCTGCAGCTGGAGCTGAGACTGCGAGAACAGTTGGCGCCCTTGCGATGAGGAGAATTGATTGCGAATTCCGAATGTTTCTCGTCCTCAGCGCACGCAGTATGTATGTTTGTGTGTGTGCGTATGTCTCATACTTTTAGTCGTAGTATTTAACGAAGCGTCCGTTTAGAATTTAGCTCAGAACTTGTAACGCGTTGGAGAGGTCTGTCGAAGTCGCAGTCGCCGCCGTCGGTTCAGTTGATCGGCTCGGAAATTTGTACGCGATCGTTTTTTGGTGTAAATAATTCGAAACCGAGTGAGAAGAATCGTTGGAGAGAGTGTGTGTGTGTGTGTTGGTTGTTCTTTATTGGTGCTTTCTCGCACTTCTACTTCTCTTTTGGAAAAAGATTGTCGTGTTTTATCTTTTATTTACATCGCTTTCGAACTGAAGTCGATTTTTAATATGCAATTATTGTTAAGTTCTGTTTGCGGCCTGTTCTTGTTCTTGCTACTGAGCCCAGTTGGAAGTGAGTATGGCAGAGACAGAGAGAGTGAACTGTTTACATACCCTAGAAATGTTGAACGTGTGAAAAAGAAAAGAAGGCAAAGTTTCCAAAGTGTTTGTGCTTATTATCAGCAATGATCAACGATGATTCGATCTTTTCTGCCTGCCTTAGGCTTCAAATCTAAAGAACTCAGTTATTTTAGGCACTGCAGATCTTAAATTTTACATAAAGGTTACGCCGTGCCCTTCACACGAGTTAAAACAATTGAATAAAACATAAAAGATTTCAAATTCTTACGAAAAAAGAATGCAAATGGGATTCATTTAACTTAATGAATAGGGAGTTACTCTTTCAGTGAAACAACTATAGTTACCTTACTAAACTCTTGTAATACTTCTACTCTCTTTTGTTTTCGGCTCAGTTAATGCCGCCAAACCGTTTGCATACGAGCGTGGTAAATGCGATTTATCCATATCGGAAGTTATTGAGAGCCTGGCCAAGGCAAGCCTGCGCAGGTTAAGTCAAGCACCGCGTCGCGTCAGCCAGGCCAGTCTACTGCACTATGATCTCTACACGCCATTGAATCCACAAGAGCGTCAGTTGCTACGCACAGGAGACAAGAAGATGCTTAAGAACTCCAACTTCAATGCAAAGTGGCCAGTAAGGTGAGTAGCAGAAACAATATAGATAATCCATTCATCAAATAATTATGAATCTATTTGTAGAATCTCTATACATGGCTGGACGGGCAGCAGTAGCAGCTGTTCGAATGCGGCAATTAAGGATGCATATCTATCGCGTGGCAACTTCAATGTCATCATACTGGACTGGAGTCATCAGGCAATGGATATAGCGTATTATCGCGTCTCGAAACAGCTCAAATCAATTGCCAGAAGTTTGATGAAGTTTCTACGCTTTCTGCACGATCAGACGGGCATGTCCTATGAACAGGTTTATCTTGTTGGCCACAGTGCAGGAAGTCACATATCCGGACTCACGGGTAAGCTATTGTGGCCTGATCGTCTGGGTGCGATCATTGCACTCGATCCAGCTGGATTGACACAACTGGAGCTTGGGCCCGAGGAACGTTTGGCGCCCAACGATGCCAACTATGTGGAATCGATACACAGTGATCTCAGGCTGCTGGGCAACCCAAAGGCCGATCAACTCAGCCAGGCGGCGTTCTTTGCCAACTGGGGACGTGGCCAGCCGCATTGCCCCAATGCCACCGCGACCGAATTAGACTTAGCCTGCGATCACTTCTCAGCGATTTTCTACTTTGCCGAGTCAGTGCGTCGACCCCAAAGCTTTGCTGCGCTGCGCTGTGACACGCTGAGAAGCGCATTGACTGCCACCTGTGGCTGCCACAAGAACAACAACAACAACAGGAATAGCGCCATTTGTCCTGGCGATGCTTACATGGGCGGCGAACCGGCTATAACCAAAAGGGGCATTTACTACCTAAGCACACGGCATGTGCCGCCCTTCGGTACAGCAGACGGACTGGTTCACATGCGCCCGCCCCTGCCCTCAAACGTTGTGGAGACAAGTGCGCGAAGAAGAAGCTTCATCTTCTTCTAAAACCAAAGCAAAGCACATAGCAAAAGTGTGATTCCTAGACTAAGATTAAATATGTAATAAATAGGAACGTAAATCAAGATAAACAACCATAAGATTATAAACAATTTGAATGCATTCTTTCCCTTGCGGCACAACTGACTGCTCTAGTGATTTATTCAAATGTGAAGTACATGTAATTAACAGTTAATGACAGCTGACAGCTGATGGTTGAATAAATTATTAAGCATGGAAGCGCAGAGTGTGAGATGTGACATGGTATTATATAGAATATTTTGTGGCTACTATAAATAAATCATTGCACTATCGTAGAAAACATTTTAAAATATCCTTTGAGACATCTGCAAACCTATAAATTATATATATAGTATATATAGGTATAGACAAGTCAAGCCAGCTCTGTTTGTCTGTATAGAAGTAAATACTACTATACATAGATACTATTATATATAATTGCCAAAGGAACAATCAGTTAGACTGGCAACTTTGAAATCCCTTAAGATATACATGCAATATCTTCTATAAAACTAAGTACAACTAACCTGACTAGGTCCGATACGATAGCTGGCCACGTCCAGTTCATTGACAGCTAGTATTTGTTCCACACTAATATCCTTACTGTTCGCCAGATCGCCAGCCAAGAGACCAAAGCGACGCACGAACTCCAACAATGGCACAGATTCTGGGAAACCCAGACGATGCAGACGAGCTGCCTCCAATACTTGTGAGCCACGTAGCTATAAGAGGAAATGCAGAACATAATTAATATATTATTCATAACATCCTTCTTTCATTCTGCTGCCCACCTGACTCCTTAACAGTGGCACATTGACCAGATCCTCGTCGCTGGCTGACAGACCCGTCGCTGTTGGGTTGGGTGATCCGCTGGAAGTAAACTTGGCATGCTTGCCAGCATTGTGTTGCAGCAGATAGCAGTGCACAAAGTGGGTGCCAGTGCGGCGCAGTGTATCGATGATGCCGTCCACTGTGAACTTCACCTGCAGCATTATCGAATTACGCTTAACGCCAGCCGTGGTGAAGGAACGTCGTATGCTCGACACACGACGCAACGACTGTGTGCCCTCGAGGCCGGCAAAGGAGCCGCAAAAGACCATGGCACCAGATCCGCGAGTCAATGACCCAATATACAAACGATTTATCTCCTCGCGGCTGCTGTCCTGCAGCAACGACACGGCATTACGTATGCCTGGATGCTCTCGACTGTGTCGTACCCAACCATCGACGGTATAGAGCACAGGATTTGTGCCCTGCAGATGGTGCAATACAAACTGACGTTGTCCGGCGCACTTACGCAGCAGCGTGTGATGCTCGCGATCACCGTAGTGCGAGAATAGACGCTCTAGGAATGTGTCATCATTCGAATTGGGATAGATGGCTTCCTCGTCGAGCAACCTGAAGCCAAGAGAGAAGTCTTAGTATGAAATATATTGCAAATATTATAAATAATGAAACCCACCAAAGCAAGCCGCGACGATCGTGCTCGCGTAGATCACGCTGGGACGAGCGCACCACATGATTCTGTGGCGCCTTGTCGATCAATGATATCAATGGGCCTGGATGACAATCGGATGGATGATCCATTTCAATCTCGACCAGCTCCTGAGCATAACGATCACGTGGCGCCACCAATGTGGTATGATGGAAAAGCATTTGCAGCCGCTCCTGCAAATAATTGTGACGCAGATCGGCCAAAGTGGCCCCGAGCTGTTGACCACAGCTGGCTGGATTCTGGAATCCCGGCGTATCGATCAACATGATGGAAGCGATTGTGTGAGCCGATGTACAAATCTGTCGATTGATTAGTGCCACCACAGCGGCCAATGCCTCTGAATAAAGACCAATGACAAGCGCCTCGAGGCATTCCCAGGCCCATTCTTGACCCCCATCTGAGGTGGGTGACTTGGAGGGACTCAGACTGCCTGCGCTGGCATTGGGTTGTGTCAGCCCGAAGGCTGCTGAGGATAAATCCTCTAGATTGACACCCAAAAGATTGGCGGCTTTGCGTGCAGCTGTCGGATTGGCAAACTGTGTGCGTGCCGTGGAACCGGTGCCCATGCGGGTGATGCCCGCAATGCCCAAATGGTAAATGGCTGCCAAGATGCTCCATATGCCACGCACAGCCTTCGCATCAATGTTCAGCGTCTCGAAGGCCTGCACGGTGCGCATAAAATCATTTGCTGCCCGATGACGATCCTCCAGACGCTGCGATAGCGATATAAACGGATGGCTGTCCTCCGACGTTATGTTCTCCAAGTGCAGCTCCTTTTGCAGCAAACCAGCAGCGCCCGCCAACAGCCTGGTCATTATATGGAAGCTATGCTCCTGCGCCAAGCGCCGCCCAGCGCGCTGACGTTCCGGCAGCAGAACCTGCGTGACAAAGAGAGAGAGAGACTGAGTGAGAAAAGCTCTTTCTTTCTATAGATATAACTGCACTTGGACTTACCTGCAAAGAGGCTGAAGCTATTTGTCCAGTCTGATCAAAGTCCAGACTGAGTAGCTGCGTCATACGCGTTGCATTGGAGTTCAGGCAGGTTCGCGTGTTGCCAAACGCCTCCAGAATTGTGCATAATGCGCCCACTTTTTCCGCATTTATGAAATTGTTGTAGGCACCTGACAATGTGAAGAGAATTGTTAATAAATAATCAATTTTATAAATTAATTGAATACAGTTTAAAGACAGTTATCGATAGTTTTACTGCTTTCTTGATATTATGTTACGTTTGTAGGATATACCAGAACATTCATGCCAAATTTAGTGTCTATTTGTCTTATAGTTTCTTAGATCCGAGCGTGTATACACACGTACATGGTTAATCGACTTGTCTGAACAAGAATGTATAGTATATGGAGTCTGCCTCATCTTACTTTAGGTGCTTTATTTGTCCAAAGTTAGTACACTTCTTTGGAATAATATTGATCAATGTTTAAAAAGAGTATATCGATGAAAAAACCATTATATATAAAATATATTACTCATATTACTATTAGACCATTCAAAATCAGCTCGAAATTAGCGCAAATCTCTAATAAAGTGTTGATCTTGATAATGCTGACAAATTGACAATAAACAAAGCTAAGTCACTATAACTGTAGCCCACCTGAAGATCGCGTCTGATAACAATTATTGATCAAATTGTGTATATATGGTAGATCTACGTCATAAATAATAGTTTTGTAATAGAGTATTGCGAGAATAACAATGAGAAATGGCATGACAAATTGGTATGAGCTAAATGCAAATGAGCTAATCGAACATCGAATTGCAAATTGCACAAACGAGGTCAGCCCACAGTGCACAGTGGTAGCAGACAAAGGGGAAGACGAAGAAGATGAAGAATAAGAAGCAAGACATACCTGCAGCCAACGCGAGATAGTTGAGAGCATGCTTAAAGCTTGTCGTCTTGCCAGAACCAGAACGACCCATGAAAATGAGACTTTGATCGCGTCGCGTTTCAACCAAACTCCTGTAGGCGGTCTGTGCCAGCGAGTAGACGTGGGGCGGCATATCCTCGGTTTTGCAGCCGCGGAACATGGAAACAACCTACGGATAGAGACAGACAACGAGACAGCGAGATAAATAACCCGAAACGAAACGAAACGAAACAAATCAAAATCAAATGCAAAACGAGTATAAGACAAGCCACAAACCAGACCAGACGACCGGCTCGACTCCGTCTTTGTATCTGTCTTCGCCTTACCTTCTCCGAGTAGAGCGACAACGGTGCCATGGGATTGACCACGAGCAGCGTGGGCCCCGCCTTGGTGTGTATCAGATTGCTGGCATAACGCTGTCGGAGGCAGTGCAGCACGGAGGCCTCATTGAGATACTTAAGCTCGCAAATATCCTCGGCCAGATCCAAGGCGGGGCTATTCTGTTTCTCAATGTCATCCTCATCCACAGTGAGCTGCTCCCCATTGTGTATCAAGCGTACACTTAGTTTGTGCTCCTCCTGCTGCAGCTGCTGATGACGCGGTAGTCGCAGTGCAGCCGTGAAGCCACCACGATGCACAAGCCAGACACGTTCCGGTTGTGTGCCATCGGCTGCATCCACATTGCCATCCCCGCCGTCGCTGCCGTCGCATTTGCCACCGTTACCGCCGCCGCCACCGCCACTAATGACAACGCCTCCAGTTCCGTTCTCATGGCGACTCTGCAAAATCCAACAAGAAGTCGAATTGATATATAAGTGTATGTATATATAGTGTATATATTAAAAGGAAACCAAATTGGGGTCAACAGTTGTTGCGGTTGGGCTTCAAGTGAATTTCTTCAGTAATTTTTAGCCAGACGCATTTTCACGCATTTATTTCATTTATTATCAACGTAGTTCGTTGCATTTCGGGCTACACTGACAAAAAATACAGGCAACTAGTTACAGTCAAAAAGGTTCCCTATATTTTCTTCTTCTAATATAATATTTATTATCTTTTTAACATGTACTAGATCTACAGAATTTTTTACTTATCGCATAAGAAAAAACATTAATGATTTTCCTTCATTCGCTCAGATTTGTATGATCTTTAAAAATTATAAGTACTAAATTAATATATTAAATTTAATTTAAACTAAATTTAATTTCCATCGGCTAGTTGGTTGTGAGAATGTAACAGACATTATTTTCTCAATGCTCTGATAATGTTTTAAACTTTTAAATCATTAACTAATCTATTCAATGATCTCTTAATATTAACATCTAAGTCTTCTCTCTCTTAACGTTCGTTTTTTTCAGTGTAGAGTTCTGCGTGTTCTCTTCACCTCCACGCGCAGCGATGCATTGCCTGTTTTTTTGTCTTCTTTTGGTCTGATTTTATTTTGGGATCATTTCTAAATTTGATTATGTTTCTAAATCCTAATTAGTTGCCAAGACAGAGAGAGCGAAAGATCGAGATAGAACGAGAGTTTCTTCTCCTCTCTTTCTAGCCTGTCTATTGAATGTTACTGTGGCAGACTCGCTCTCGGTGGATGATGCTACATGAAGCACGCAGCACATGTTCCGTTATGCAACTCGCCGACAACATCATCGTCAACACGTTCAATTCACATTTGGAGCTAAAAACGGCCTCCTTCCTTGTCGTTCCCAGTTTACATTTGCCGCTGCGCCCTCCCCTCCTCTTTCGACTAGTTTGTAGTTGCATGTACTTTGTGGCGTAATTATGAAAATATTGTGCAAGGTTCAATAGCCCCACAATTAGCGTAAGTTTCGGTTATTCGCTGTTAATGCGCACAGTGCCCATTAAAAGTAAACATCACCTAGAAGTCTTCAAAGAAATGTCGGAGTTCATTCATGTTTGTTCAAATTCCAGAGTACAGACTTAAATTAAGTGATTGAGTAAGATCTGACTGTTTTAGGAATGGGAATATGGCGATATGTTAACTATGGATAGATCAATGGAACAATTGAGTATAGATATTCTTAATCACACGATATTTTCTGATATATCTTTAAATGTTTGCAATATCGTAAGATATTAACTACACTATTCAAAGCAATATGACAGATATTTGAAGTAAACAATTAGAGATCTTTATATTATAATATTCTATATTTTATTTTTGTGTATATCAACATATAATATCTATATATATTCATTACAGTACAATACCTTATTTTGATTAAGGGATTAGCTAAACGTAACTGTCTGTAGTCTACAACATTACTTGCAAATACTTCTCAAAACTGTTTCAAATTTTCCATAATAAACCAAAAATGTATAAAATGCCAAAGTTAATTTTAGTCTTAACCCCAAAAGAATCACATAGTTCTGTATACATTTGATGAGCATCTAGACAAGTTTATAAACAACAAAAATCGGAACTAAGGAACCGACGAGACGTCAATCAATCGCTGCACTCGGCTCGGCTCGGGCCGATCAGTTCAATGAACCCGATGCCGTTTAAGCTGATGAAAAATACAAATTAGATAAAGAATGTGCAGACAGGGCTAACTAATTAACAGACAGAGAACGAGCAAGGCAGGCAGACAAAGAAAAAGAGCGAAAAGTAGAGAGAGACAAAGGTTGTAGAGGAAGGGCCGACAGCGCCGCCCGCAATTAAGTTCATGCTAAGGTTGACTAACAACTTTGACGCACTGTGCGAGAGAGAAAAGATTTCATATATCTAAAACTATCGTTTATATTGTGCATTCTCCCTCTCTCTCTCTCTCCTCTCTCTTCCCCTGCCACACGCTGCTTGCCTCCAACTACTACAATAACTACAAAGCAGGCGACGTAAATGAATACTTCCGCTTGGGCCGACCCGCTCAGCCATAAAGCCATAAATGAAGCGACAAGACGACAAGACCAAATCGTAAATTATGAAGCGACCCTCTGCCCACGCAGAATGCGTAGTGCGCACCAATCCCAGCTCCAGCACCATTCCCCAATTTTTCAGGTTCCCCCCACGTCCCGACTATCGTTATAATCGTAAAATAGCTAACAACTAAATCGCCCATTGAGTTTTGAGGTTCGACAATCTATCGATTCATTCATTCATTGATCGCTCAAAAAAGGGTTGGAAAGTTTTTGCTTTCTACACTGGTTAACAAAACCGAAATCATCAAGTGGTATATTATAATAGATATAGATAAGAAACGCTACTATATGCAAAACCATCTCTCTCTCTTAAGGTTTGCCATTGATTGAAACACACCTGGAAAAGATCGCAAATGCTGCACCCTCTTCAATGACTCGTCATGTAGGTTTAACATACTTAGGAACCCTCCATCTAGTGAGTTTATTCGAAGTACGCCCTCATTTACTTTGTAAACATTCTATTTAGCTAAATTGGAAATAAGAAAGGGTGTTCCAGAGGCTAACCTGTATTCCTGGATCAATTCAATGTACAATTTGTAACTCTTTTGCAGGTTTCACATTTCATTTAACCTCACTTTGAATGATATTTAAGGTTTGCCAATAATTGAAAGCATTACAAAAGACTCAATCTCTAAAAAACCCCAGCATGTAATCTAACAATACTAAGGTTCTCTCTGTATATTCCAAGTATGCCCCCATTTCCATTGTATACAACGCATTTAGATACATTGTGATTAAGAAAAGGTGTAAGGGAGATTAGTCAGATTTCAAAAATTGTAGATATTTTAGGATTATTTTTTTTAGCGATCTTTATGGCCAATTTCAACTATTTTTGTAATTGGTATTCAATTAATTTCATTTTGAATGGTATTTAAGGTTTGTATTTGGTATCAATCAATGCAAATGCTGCAATCTCTTAAACACCTGGTCATGTAGGCTAAACATACTAAGGAAGCATCTCCTGTCCTATATTCAAAGAATGCACTCTTTCGTTCTGTAATATAAGATGGTATTTGCCAGTAAATCTTGGCTATGTTAAAAGCTATCCCTCAATCATATAATTCTATGGTATTTAAGAAAATTGTTAAAAAAGGTATGTTAAAGAATGTAAGAGATTTCAATAACTTTAGAAACATTTTACAAAATGAACCCACTTTTAAATCTTACTAAATTCACTTAAATTATAGCGAAAGTTCAAAAAACATTAGCAAACTCAACTTCAGACAGAACTTCTTTAAATATTAGACTGCCAAGTCTTTTTGTGTAGTCTAGTGTAAAGCAAATCTCTTGCAATTTTTACTCTATCAAACTATTTCTGCAACTGTTCAACTCTTTGTCCAAATTTTAACCCACTTTCTGTTATTGGTTCAGAGTTCTTTGTAGTCTAGTGTAACATTTTGTCTGCGCACCTTTTGCCTGACGTTTGCATCATAGTTTTTGTAGTTGCAGCCCAACGCGTTGGCCCAGATGGCTGGCCACTGGGCCTGGGCGGCATTATGGGTATCGCGACGCCGTCGATACGAGCTGCGTATGCCAAGCAGAGGCGAATGCGGCGCTGCTGCTGCTGCTGCCACAGCGTACTTGGATGCGGCAACCGCGGAGCTGTTCCACGGTGGACGCACAGATGTTGCTGTTGTTGCGGCAACTGTTGCCGCTGCTGTGGCTGTTGCTGCAACAGTTGCTGTCGTTGCTGTTGCTGTTGCTGCTGCTGCTGTGTTTTGATTTTTGCCATTCTGTCGTAAACTTCGCGTACGCGTCGTATTCCGCACCAGAACTGGAGCAATCGATTCCTGCTTTGCCTGCTGCTGCTGTCTGCTAGCAGACAAACGTGGCGGCTTGGGTGGCGGCGCCACAGAGGCAGGAGGAGGAGGGGGAAGAGGTGTGGCAATGGGCCAACTACTGGAGTTCTCTGAACCACTCTCCGAAATTGTCTCCGAGCTGATGCTGTTCTTGCGTTGTGACTTTGCTGAAGTTGTTGCTGGTTTTGCTGAGGATTTGTTGGTGCCACATGCATGTGCCTTGCCCGTGCAGCCGCGATGAAATGAAGGATTCAGTCCAGAACCAGGTGCAGCAGGCACCGCAGGCACAATGCCACCACGCAGCGTTTGCTCAAAGCTTTTTGGCTTGAGAAACATGGCGAGACGAAGACGATTGTATCTCTCTATCTATGTGCCTTTATGACTGTCTGGGTGTCTCTCAGTGCTCTCTGTGTGTGTCCGTGGGTTATGTGATCGCGCCGGCTCAGTTAAAGCCAAAGCAAACAATTGTCATGGCCAGCCAACGGAGCAGAGCAGAGTAGAGCAGATCTCCGTCTCAGTCTCCGTCTCAATGAGACGGGGAAATAAGCGCGAAACTGGAGCGCGCCCAAAACCTTGGAGCGTTAGTTACACACACACTAAACTCACACACACACACACAAATAACATGTACGTAGGCACTTAGCGCTTTGACATTAGACAATTGAAATGGCTACAAAAACGAGCAATCATCGTGCGAACGATTGATTGATTGAATGATTGATCGATTGAAAATGCAGAGAGACTCAAGTCACGAACACGAGTTATGAATTAACTGCGATGTTGTTTTTGTTGTTTTTAACCAACTCGAATGACAAGAATGGCTTAAATGTTGTTGTTGTTGCTGTTGTTGCTTTTGTTGTTGTTCGTGTAATCCCCGATAGAAATGCTCGCACAGAGTACGAGGTGCGCGTGCTTCCGTACCGAACTTGGACAAAGTTAGCGGCGTACTGACTGTGCAGCTCCAACGCGCAGCCCAACGAAGCTAGTAACAACAACAAACAACTCGACAAAAACAAAAACAAAAAAGAAAAAGAAGGAGAAAAAATTGAAAAACTCGCACACATCGACGTCGAGCGTCGCTGACGGCGACGTCAACGTCGACGCCGCTAAAGCGATGCTATTTGTGTAGGCAGCCACAGACGCAGCCGCAGTCTACAGTGGGTGTAAGAGAAATGCACACACAGCTGCAGCTGCTGCTACTGCTGCTGTCGTTTCTGTTCGTGTCGCAGTTGGCGCCGCTGCTGGCGTCGGCGTTGCGGCGTGACTGCAACAGCAACTGCAATGGCAAACAGCAACGGCAACTGCGACTGCGAGTTCGTGTAGCCTGCGCACAGTGGGCTGGGAATGCTCAAGCAACGCATCATCAATATTTATATTGAAGTTAAATGTGTGACTCTGTGTGAGTTTGTTGTGTGTGTTAATGTTTCATTCATTTGAATTTTGATGCACAATCTCAATTGTTTAAATATTTTAAAAGATTCTTCCTACTCTCACAATACAAATGAAATTGAAACTTTTTAATATTTGTAATTACTCAAATATTCGAAAATCCTGGAAGAATTAACTAATTTGAATGATCATTAATGCAATAATAATATCTTAACATTTTAAAGGATTTGTATAAATAGCGAATTCGAGGCTATTATTTTTGCTTGTATAAATTAAAGGTAAATTTGTGTAATATTCAAATATTTGCAAACTTCTCTGCCTATTTTTTGTATAACAACTTTTTTAATAAATCCATAAATAAATCCCATTACAATTTAAGACTCTCCTTCATAATTGTGCTACTTATTTGTTTTTACTGCACACATTGTTTCTACTTTTTAACTTCTTTTTTGCTCCACTGTGCGACGTTCCTTCGCGATGATGTTTACCAAAATGCAGTTCGTGTGTTTTCCACACAGTGTTGTCAAATCGGTTTATTTTCGTCTACTAAGGCGTTAAAACATGTCGACGCTCTGGAGGCCTGATCTTTGCCATACAACAAAAACAACAACAACAACAGCAACGGGAAGAAGAAACAAGAATATAACTCTAATTGGAACTTGAGAGTCTTTGAAAACATTCGGTTTGGGTTGGGTTGGGCTGGTTCTGGAATGTGAATTCTCTGATCGCCTCAGGTGTTGACGAAAAGAGAGCGAAGGAGAGAGAGAGAGCGCGAGAGAGAGAGAGATAAACATTGCAAAAAAATGTCAAACACGTTTCTAGCTGTGGGTAAAGTCAACAATTCAATAAGAATTTCAATTGCAAATCCCCCGCACAGACGACTCTGAGTCACCCTGTAAACAAACCAGAGGATTACAACAATTTCAACAACAAACGCCAGTCGCGATAAGCTTTAAATATTGTATTGTTTTTACAATTTGAGTAAAGAATTAAACAAGAAGTTTGTTATAATAGAATGGAGTGAAATAAAGACATACACATACTAAATTAGGTTTCATTGACAATCTTTTTTAGTAAATCATTGGCCAACACAGACAATAGCTTCTAATTTTTAAACAGAAAGAAGGCATGTTCAAGGAATTAATATTATAGAAACATAAGTTTATATTACCATATTTCAATAAGGCACACTCTCATTGTATAAAGAACCATTAGAAAATAATTGATAGAGCATGAGAAAAATCAAGAATTTTAGCAATTTTTCAAAACAAAAACCTCTTTTGTGAGAATGTGCATTTACATTTCATATATATGATGTATATTTCTAATAAGTTCAAATCAGTTATATTTTCATTAAACACTAAATACTCTAAATTCAGTAAGATTACTAATATGTATTTAAAATATATGGCAACTCTAGACAAACACCCATACACATACACATAAACACCCGATTTGCGATCTGCACTTATCGCAAACAGTGCAGTGCTTATTGTCGCAATAGAACTACTTATACTATACATTTTGATGTTATTGGTATTTTTTTTAAACTCAAATTAGCTGTTCAATTCTACGAATGAATAAGAGAAAGAGTGCTGGTTCCAAGGCGCCAAGATCTGACATTTAATTCTATATAGAAAAAAAAGACAATAAGAACAAAAGACCAAAAGACAACTGAACTAAAAGATGAAGATCGTTAGTTCAGTTTGCGGATTAGTTCCAACGAACTTAGTTTGAACAAAAAGGTTCAGCTCTAGGCGATAGACTCGTCAAGAAATAGGTAGCGAGTTCAGATTCAGTGCTTATCATTCAGCGACAATCAGTGCACAAGTGGCCGAGTTTATAATACAAATATTTGCAATATTTCACAAATTAGTTGAAAATGGAGTCGGACTTAAATATCATCAATCTTCACTTCGACATACTCGAAATCATATTGTCAAAACTCAAGTTTGTGGATCAAATCAACTTGGGATGTGCACATCCCAATCTGAAAGAAGTTTTTCTATTCCATAATAGAGGTCAATTAAAAGAAATTGGGCTTTATGATTACCCAGTTACAATATGGGATTCCCTTCTTTCCCTTTGTGGACCCCTGGTGGAGTGGCTGTCATCGGATTTTTTAAACAGCCCTTTGCTGTGTATGAATTGTGCAGCTAAACATTGCAAGTCGTTGCAAAGCATAGATTTTTCAATTGACTGTGGGGATAATCTAGATGAAATAAAACTCAGGCTGTGCGAACTTAAAACTCTTAATTCTGTTGGCATAAATTCACCTTATGATAACCAAGAAGAATTTGTCAAAATAATGGAATCCATGCAAGAACTGCCAAAATTGCGAGAGTTAAAGTTATATCATTTTTCTGAAGATGCATGTAAGTATTTACCAGTATTGGCATTCAAACATTATGACTTCTAATAAATTTAATTCGAACTTTTAGTAGTTTGCATAAGGACATTGACTCAACTAGAAGAGTTGCATATATTGAATTTAGATGAACACGACATCGGGTATATCTGTGGCACATTAAAAAATCTTCGTGTCTTGCAATACATGGGAACAATTAAAGATGCAGATTCCTTTCAAACCCTGCCACAATTCTGTCCATTACTAGAGAAGTTAATGCTAACCATAAAGAGTGCAATACAAATACCGTACTTTCCTAAATTAAAAGAGCTTGAGTTAGAATTCGATGATATTCCAATTGACCAAGTATTGGGTGACAATGGCCATCGTTACGCCAAACAATTGGACACATTAACGATTTATACGGCAGCACCGAAAGAAAGCAGTGAACTGCTGGAACAGCTTGGTGGGATTAAAGATTTTGAAATAAGTGATGATTTTGCATGAATACCGTTAATGATATTAACGATTAATACTAAAGAACATCATGATCGAAAGCACACAGATCTTCCTTTGACTCATTTTGCAATTGGCTCTGCTATGTCTTATGACTAAAACAAGAATAAATATTGCAATCCTTTCAAGACTAAAGATCCTAATTGTTCACTTAATTTTGAAGGGGGTAATGCAGGCATGAAGATGACTTTCTCGCAGATATTGATTAATCATTCGATTGAGGTGCATAATTAATGAATTGTTTGCAACATTCGAGCTTAATCACAGATATTCCCTATAGACTGGAAGTGCATCATCAGAGTATTTCATCAATCATGCAAAGCGCGAAGACCTTCTAATGGTTCCTGGGGGCCCTCGGGGGGACTTATTCGGGCTCACCTGACGCTTGAAGCGTTTGCTTGCGCTGCGACGCAACGTGTTGCAGTTGCCGTTGTTAATGGAATGATCGATCTCCTCAACGGTGGCCGTACTGGGTGCCATGCAGCGTTTGCTCAGCTCCACCAGCTCAGCGACGGGTTGCACCTGCAAAGGAGAACGGAATGACAATATTAGCTTCACAATCTTAAGGTATCTGCTGCTACGTGGGGCTTACCTCAACGGTCACAGCATCACCACTGTTGCGTATCATCTCGATGATGACCTCACGCGATAGGTCAACCACGGGCGTGCCATTGACCTTTATCAGGCGATCACCGGGCAACAAACCAGTTGCACCACCCCCTGCACCCGGCTCAGCAAAGATAACCGGACGAAAGATGGGCGACATAAGCGACTCGGTGCGATCCAGACAGATGGCTTTGCGTAAACTGAAACCAAAATCCTGACGCGGCGACTTCTGGCGCCTGATCACTAGCTGCCGCGGCGGCGGTAACTGCACCAGCTGCACCGCCGGCAGTGGCAGCTGTACATCCTCGAACGCATGTACGCGTGACCAGCGATCGATGCCCTGCGATTCCCCGACGGGGCTGAGCGAGAATGGCGGCGTGGCAAACGAGGAGTTTGTGGTATCTGTGAGACTGTCCGCACTCGGCGAGGGCGACGTCAGCACATGCAAATGGGCAGCCTGTGAGGGACCTGTTGCCCCACCGTAGCGGACATTCGCTGGCAGCGTCATAGCGCGCTGATGCGGTTGATTGGCATCGCCATCGCTGCGCAGACTCTCGACGGAGGTGAACGAGGTGCCGTGCTGGCTAGAATTTGAGCCAACACTGCCACCGCCACCGACGCCTCCTCCGGCTGCGCTACCGCTGCGACTGCCGGCTCCCTCGTAAAGCTGCTCATTTTGCATGTTGTTGCGCATCAGCATTTCCGGAGTGCCGCCGCCGGTGAAGACAATCTCCTCGTGCACGTTGCTCATGTTGCTGCGCGATCCCTTCAGTATGCCGCGCTTTGGCGGCTTTGGTGGCACAGGTGGCAGAAAGCGATTCTAAAATGGAAACGAATGCATTAATCACACAAAACCTGGCCAAGATTATGCTCTACCTCACCTTGAGTCCACCTGAGAGTAGACTGTGCGTAAGCTCGCCATAGTTTATGTTGATTCCAATGCCGGCACCATTGGAAGCCACCGCACGACTCTCAATGTGCGTCATCACAGATGCTACAATTTCCTCATTGCCACGATCCTGCTCTGGCCCAGCTGCGCTTCCATTTCCATTTCCTACGCCATCATTGGCTCCGCCAGCAGCTGCTGCATCGGCATTATTGAGTGCGGCAAAGAAATCCGCACTGTAATCGCCTGTGATGCCACTGGGCAACTTTTCCTTCTCTTTGCGCCTGCCACGTATCTTCAACGATCGACGCACTTCCTCCAGTCGCAGCAACTCATCGCTGCTCATGCTGCCAGTTACACCGCCACCTACACCGCCACCAGCTCCGCCTTTAGCCTCTTTGCGCAATTTCTTTTCGCGTTTGCGACGCTCCTTCTCCTCATCCCCAGCGCTTTTCTTCATAAAGTTGAACATTATCTATTTGTTGGAGTGTGTGTGTGTCCTTAGGAAACTAACTGGAATGAAATAAACCAAAAGAGGATGAGAGGTCTTTATCAATTTTAGATATTTTCTTGAGTACATTTTGTTTAGCTTTGGTCATTCCTTAGAACTTAACCGGAAAGAAGACAAATACGAAATCTGTGCATTTGGCTAGAGGAATTGCTAAATATGTTAAGGATCCTCACAGGGATCGTTCCTATATGATTATAACTCTTTATTCTAATGAATAATAGGTATGGTTATGATATTTCTGAATGATATTTTTAAGTATTAACAATTTGGCAACCAATAAAGAAAATTAAATACATTTCAAAATCTCTTGTAGGTTGTAAAATCTACATATATTATTGTAGAAACTAGCAAATGGTATCTGGGCAGGCACTTTCTTCTAATAAAAACTTAGTTATTTGGTAGTTAGATAGATAAATCAAAAATTAGCTTCACCAAAAAGATCTCTTTAAATTGAAAAATCCTTGAGAGAACACATAAATTTGAAGATTTTACTGTAGCATCTTTCCAATTAGTCGAAGATCCTTGCAGAAAACTTCCTTAAACCTGCATAGTCTAATAACTACCATGATCCAACTATTTTTGATTAAAATATGAAAAATTTACTGTGCTAACTTCAAAAATAAACCTTAAGAACCTCGCAGAATCTTGCCTAGAGACTGGCATCTATTCGAAAAAAACTCTACCTTATCTAGTCTGTCTGTGCTGATGCTGATTCAATGCACTGCATGATACAAATATAGCAGTCATTTTGTCAGACTGTCTTCGCATTGACCACAGCTGTGAATGCATTTTAAAAATGCAATCAACTTAATTGTTCGTAGGTGATTCAAGAAAAGTCTGACAAACTGAATGAATACAATGAGATACTCTCATATACAGACATAGTTCCAATTCTAACTGTATAAGACTACATGTATACGAGTATATTATGCAACTTTTAGAAGAGTTTCCGAAAGACTCGAGATGTGAAGACACGTTTATGAGTAATCGTAAATATTCCAAATTCCCCGTCAACATTGCTTGATAAAAAGCTTTTCAAAATAAATATCATATTATGTGATGAGTGCTGATAAGCAGAAAGAGGAAAACACTACTCAGATTTTCAATGTTATTATATTGTGCTCACATGTGTATGTGTTTGTATATATGTATGTATATGTTTGTGTATTTATTTAACATTCGTATGAGAACGTAATAGAAACTCATATGCGTGTACCTATAATTGTGTCCAGTAGTGTACACACAACTGTAAAAACTCACATACACACATATTACGCATATTTGTACATATGTTTATCTTTAATCTGCATAGCGTAAATAATAATGAATTGATAGCAACATTTTCTATAGGTAAATTTCATTTAACTGCAAAATCGCGCTGCCTTTTGTTAATATTATTAACATGTCTGCATTTTACTATTGATCGGGAATTAATTTCCCCCAAAAAAAAAGCAAAAAGCCGAAAGCCGGTTAACCGATTGGAAGGGGGAGGCAGGTAACAACGAGGAGGGATGAGAGAGAAAGAGCATTGCAAGTTCAAGGGCGTGCCCAACAAATTTGCACTTTGTTGTTGTTGCTGTGGGCTCTGCAGCTGCACTGCTGCTGTTGTTGTTGTTGCTGCCCCTTGCTAATTTGATTTGGCCAGCCCCCACCTTCGCTTTGCCGTTTTCTTTTGCTTCTTTTCTTTTCTTTTTGCTGTTCTGCTCATCCCTGAAACCAATGCACCCGCACAACAACAACAACAAGACAAGAGTTAACTGTTTCTTGAGCTGGGCTTGTGTGTGTGTGTATTGGAGAATCACGTAAACAATGCGTCAGACTGCAAATATTTTGTTTTAAACTTGCATTTCGCTTTGGCTTTTGTCATTGACTCGAGAGAGGCGCGCGCCCTCATTTGTTATTATTTATTCAATTATGCGCTTTCTTTTTCTTTTTCAATATTGTATACAGCTTTGTTTTGTTTTCTCACACACACACACACGCACCCAAGCCCGTTGTTATTGCAGTTGTATTTGCCTCCACACACACACACATGCACACGTATTTGTTATTATATTTGTGTTTGCATTCGTATTGATTGCCCCAGACTCGACTCAGTTGCATTTCTCAATTCTGTTTCTTAATTTGCCCCGCTCTCATTACTTGAACAATTCAAGAAAAGGCAATAGACGCAAGGGGGCGGGATGAGAAGAGAGAGATAGAGAGAATGAGCTGCAGACAAGAAGCAAAAAGAAAGTTGCCTTCTTCCACTCGCGAAGTCAATAACACCTTTGTTTTTGCACTCTTTTGATAAGCTCGACACACACATATTCGCACACACACACATATGTATGCATACATTGACATGTTTTCTAGGCCTTCGTGTACCTTTTTTGCTACTCAAGCAACGGCGCTGCACTACGCGATTGGCATAAACAAATGCTTTCGGTTTAAATTCTAATAAAAAATACAAAATTTCACTGAGCCGACGACCACGACCGATCGACCAGTGTGTACACAACTGCTGTTTGCTGGTGATGCCATATTGTCGATAGGCAAAAGAGACAACATAACGATAGCAGTTAGCTGTTAAGTGGCTGTAAAATAGTGACAGTATCAGTGCTGTAAAGTGTGTAAATATCGTATGGTTTAACAGAGTTATCTACTGTTAATTTTAAAACTTTTTTTAATTTCATAATAATTAGTTTTTGTTCGATTTTTAGAATCTTTTGGTGTGGCAGCATGGAACATTTTACATTAAACTAAAGAGCACGATAGGAACCAAGTTTTTCATTAGCAAGTTGAGATTTGGAGTTCCGCTCTTTGGCGGAGGCTATCGACGGTGGATGATGTATTGCAATCATAGTATAATATGATTTTCGCACAGATACCGTCTCTGGTGTAGGAATTACCTGTCCAAGATCGGTCTTTATAGATTGACTGGCATTTTGTTTGGCCATTTGATAATCTCCCGAATCGAAAAATTTGGAGCCCTTACTCCAACGCTTTTGAAGAAATAACGAATGCGCATTAGGCAAGCTACTTCCTGTCGGGTATTTTGATAACATTTTCTCCTCTTCGATTTTATCTAACGCACAATTAAAGTGCTGACCAGAATTGTCCACTTTCTCAGTTGAATTCATAACGATTTTTGAAAAAGAAAATTGTTCAGATTGATGTTGTAGACTTTTGCAATTAAATATATTTACTGATAATGTATCAAATCACGAATTGACAGCAAAAGCACTGTTAAGCAGGTTGTTCACATTTCAGATTAAATGTTAAGTGTCATTCTAGCACAATCGAAATATTAGAGCTGCACAGCATAGTTATCGACCCACCGCCACAATGTATAGACCTTCATCGTCCATCGCAAGACCAAAAAAGTGAAGCGTAAAAACCAAACGGTACATGTACATGAAAAATAAGTGTGAGTGCGTGTGTGTTTATGAAAAATTGAATATTCGCATATAAAATATAGTGTATATTATGCGCCGCGACAAAACAAAAGCAACGTTTCAACGAGAAATTCAACAACAATTGTGTGGCAAATTAATATTGAATTGTCTGTGGCCTGGTGGTGTCTACACACCACACACACAAATACACATACACACAAAAAACAAACACACACAACAACACACTTACGCTTAACACACAACAACAGAAACAACAAAAACAACATACGTGAGTTGTCGTCGACGTCGTCGTCGCTGCCGTCACCATTCAGCAGCAGAAGCAGAGACAGGGACAGCAGACTGCTGTGCCTTTTACATTTTTGCGAAATTAAAAAAAAACGAAACGAAAAAGCGAAATAAAACCACAAAAAAGAGAGTAAAAATCAAAAGCAAAAGTTAATTCTTTTGCCCGATAAATATAGGTGGGTTTTTTAGAAATGTTTATAAGATGTTTAACACGAATTGCAAGTCTCTTATTCCTCTCTTATGCCAAATTCCAATAAACAGCCGTGGCCTTTGTTATTGTTGCCTCGCTTTACACAGAGAGTCACCATCATCGTCGCTGTCGCTGCCGTCGACGTCGTCGGTGTTGTCTGCCCCCGATGGCAATCTATCTTTGTGTGTGTGTGTGTTTATGTGCGTGCACGTCTGTGTTTACGTGCATATATATGTATGCATAAGTATATGTGAGTCGGGTGTGCGAATTTGTGTGTGTGTGTGCATGTATGTATGCTGGCTTGATAACTGTATTGGTGTCTAGACATGTTGCTGACAAGGCTGCAAACTTAAAAACTTGTGGTTCAGTTCGCCGGTTCGAATTAATGTTTGGGCTCGTGCGCAGGGATCCCTCCTTGCGACTCGTTTCCCCTACTGTTCATTCTCATCGCATAATCAGCTTAAAAATTAACAGCGGCATAAAATTGTTAAGTTTGTTTCCCTTTTCTTTGTGTTTCTTTTTTTTTAATATGTTTTTGGTGTGTATGCATTGTCCCTTTGCTAGTGTTGGGTAATTTATTGTTGGTCAACCATTTGTTTTGGTTCGAATCGGTTCCGAACCGGTTTCCCGTTGTCGTTGATCACTTGCAGCTTATGTGCGTGCCTGTGTGAGTGTGTGTATGTTTTGTCTGTCAGACATGTCGCCCCCGTCCTCATTCTCTTCTGGCCATCGCCCACACACTTCCCTCTGGCCAGGGTCTCTAGCAGCGCAGACAGACAAACATATGTCTGTGTGTGTGGATGCATATGCATATGTGTATTATTTTGTATTTTGTCGATTTAATTTTATGTGTACATACATGTGTATGTATATATATACATTTTGTTTACAGTTTTAGATAGCGAAATTTGTACAGCCGGCAGTGAGCAGCAACGGCGACGTCGTTGACATTTTCGCAAATTGCAAATGAATATGTTTTTCTTTTCGTTTTCATTGCAATTATCGCTGTTATTATTATTATTATTTTGTTGCTGTTCAGCTGCGATCAGTCGCACACACACATGTACACGTGTCCCTCTCGCACCTTTATCGCTTGCTGCGATCTCAACTAGCAGAGGGCCACACACACACACACACGCACAGCAAGCAAAACATGCAAGTACACATACACACACAGACACACATGCATGCACAGTATGTCTGCCCATGTGTGTGTGTGCGTGTAAGTTCATGAACAGAAGCGCCTGCTCCGTTCGACTTGTTTTGATTTAATTTCGCGGTAAATGCAATCGCAAAAAAATTTGCGCTTTGGCTGCGTAACATGGCGGGGAATTTTGTTTGAAGCTAAAACAACAACAGCAACAAAATAACAGCAACAATTGCTGCGACAGCCGCGCGATGCCCCAATGCGCGACGCTGGCGCTGGCGCCGCCTCTACATGTGGGGTGCGCAATGACTAAGTGAATGGCGCGCGAGCAATGAATGTGGTGGTGCGGATGGGGGGAGATGGTTAAACCACCGCAGGGAGGCCGCCGTCGCAGTCGGCGTCTCTCCCCATACACACACACCCGCCGCGTCGTCAGCCCTTCTGGCACAGCGGAAATGCCGTAAATGCTCTCGGCTTTTCTCCATGTTGTTGTTGTTGTTGCCCCACACTTTATTTTATATATTTTTTCGAAACGATCGATCCTATTTTTTGAAAAACGTTCTGCAGCTGCTTGTTGCTGGTGCTGCTGCTGCAGCTGCTGACGCAAGTGCCAACAACAATAACAAAAACAACAGCAACTAAAAGGGCTGTGCAATTTGCCATAAACACGCCAAAAGACAATAACAAAATATGCATAAGCACATATTTACATATGTGTGTGTGTGTGTTGTAATGAGCGAGAGTGCATTTGTATGCAATTGCATATTAGCGATGGGCGCGTGACACGATTGATGAAATCGAATTTTCAATAAATACCAAACAAATTATTATTATAATAGACAACACTGAAAACATAATTAAACCAAACAACACTGAAACTATTTGAACCGGTAAAAATAATAATAAATACAACATATTAATTACAAGAAACACCATGAAATAATAATAATAAATAAAACATAATAATAATATTAAAAAAACAGTGCTAATATAAAATAAAAGTTTATTAAATAATTGGAAATAAAATAAAATGATGATAACAAAAGAAAAGAATTTATAATGAAGTTAATTAAATAATATAAAAATAAATTAAATAAAGTACATAAAAATCAAATAAAATAATTTATAATAAAGGAAATTTAATAATAATGAAATAAAACGAATAATAATGAAATAAAATAAGTAATAATGAAATAAATAAATATTTATAGATAAAATAAATGATAATTCTAGAACAAATAATAATTAAATAGAGAAATCTAAATTTTAAATTGCAAGAAAATTTCAAAAAAACATTTAACACATTTTCCACACCTCTTCCCACCGCTAGCTCATATATAGACACAAATACATAGGCCTATGTGTGTCTGTGTGTGCCGCTCTGATATTTATAAAAATTTGCATTATGCACTCGCTAAAATGCTAAAAACCGTTTCTTTATTCGTGTTGCCTTTTTGTTGTTGTTGTATTTGTTTTTTTTTTTGTCTGAGGTTTTTTAACAAGTGTCCTCATTTTCAGAGAGTTCAGTGAAATTGCAAAAGCGGAATTGAAGTTGGTTCGCTTTGAGAGACGGAACTGGGAACAGCCTAAACACGAATTATCTACTGCAGAGGCGATCGACTGTGGTTGCCAGCGTGGCAACAGGATCTGTCAGTGCCCACGCCACGCCCATTGGCAATCGATTGCACCCAAACAATAATAGCAACAGTGTGCTGCAATTGCAGAGGGACGCACTGATACTCCACAGCATCAACGACTTTATCTACGACCAGGAAGAAGAAGCAATCATGTCCTTGGCAGGCACAGGCGGCACTGGCCCCAATACGATTGTGAAGGAGGGCTGGCTAATGAAGCGAGGTGAACACATCAAGACATGGCGCCAACGTTACTTTATCCTACGCACCGATGGCACATTGATGGGATATCGCAGCAAGCCCGCTGAGAATACACCGAATACACCAACGGATCAATTGCTCAACAATTTTACTGTACGTGGCTGTCAAATAATGACCGTAGATCGCCCCAAGCCCTTTACATTTATCATACGTGGCCTGCAATGGACAACGGTCATTGAGCGCACATTTGCCGTCGACACGGAGGAAGACCGTCAATTGTGGACCGAGGCCATACGCAATGTGGCCAGCAGGCTATGCGAAATGGGTGAAACAGCCGTATCGCCATCGCCCCAAACAGATATGACCGATGTGGAAATGGCGGCCATGGCAGAGGATGAGCTGTCGACAACATTAAACGAACAGTTCTCATTGCGTGGCACAACGTGCAACAGCAGCGGTGTCAAGAAAGTGGTAAGTAAACAATACAATCCTATATATCATATATCATATATATAATATATTAATTGCAATTCCTTTACAGACACTAGAGAACTTCGAGTTCCTCAAGGTGCTGGGCAAGGGCACCTTCGGCAAGGTGATCCTGTGCCGTGAGAAGGCCAATGCCAAATTGTACGCAATTAAAATTCTTAAAAAGGAGGTGATCATACAAAAGGATGAGGTCGCACACACACTGACCGAGAGTCGTGTCCTCAAGTCAACGAATCATCCGTTCCTCATTGTAAGTATTCCTGACTTATCGAGAACAATTCCATGAAATTAAAAACCCATAAAGCAGTTCCTGATAAGCTCAACATTGTTTATAGAGTCGCGTACGATATGAACCTGCATACAGAGTTATGCGGGTCCTATTCAATAAAAATAATGTTGCTAAAGATTTATTTTTAAAGTTATTTTCTCTATAAGTAAAATAATCAAAGTTTGATTTCTTTCTTTCTCTCTCTCTCAGTCATTGAAATATTCATTTCAAACGAACGATCGTCTCTGTTTCGTAATGCAATACGTTAACGGCGGAGAATTGTTTTGGCATTTGAGTCATGATCGTATTTTTACCGAGGAGCGTACCCGTTTCTATGGTGCCGAAATCATATCGGCTCTGGGGTATCTGCACTCGCAAGGCATCATTTATCGCGACCTAAAGCTGGAGAATCTTTTGCTGGACAAAGATGGTCACATAAAGGTTGCCGATTTCGGATTGTGCAAGGAGGACATCACGTACGGCCGTACAACGAAAACGTTCTGTGGCACACCGGAATATTTAGCGCCAGAAGTATTAGACGATAATGATTACGGACGGGCCGTGGACTGGTGGGGCACCGGTGTCGTTATGTACGAGATGGTGAGCAAAAAACTGAGAGATAAACTATAAAACATATATAGAATGTATGTCTAAAATATAATCATATTTATATATTTTCTATGTCTGTGCAGATCTGCGGTCGTTTGCCCTTCTATAATCGTGATCATGATGTGCTCTTCACGCTCATCCTAGTTGAGGATGTTAAGTTTCCACGCAATATAACAGATGAGGCGAAGAGTTTGTTATCCGGCCTGCTGGCCAAGGACCCCAGGAGGCGTCTGGGCGGCGGGCAGGATGATGTCAGGGAAATACAAGCGCATCCCTTCTTCGCGAGTATTAACTGGACAGATTTGGTGCTCAAAAAGGTAAGGAGGAGTTGCCTTATAGGCTTTGCAACAACTATAGATTGTTGTTAATCTGTAAATGATTATTATATACTATACATTGTTATTAATTATACTGTTATCTAAATGTAATATATCAAATATATTTGGTTACAGATAACACCGCCTTTTAAGCCGCAGGTAACATCGGACACAGACACGCGTTACTTTGATGAGGAGTTTACGGGCGAAAGTGTTGAGCTGACGCCACCCGATCCTACGGGCCCCTTAGGGTCCATAGCCGAAGAGCCGCTTTTCCCGCAGGTATGAGAAGAGATAGTGAAGAAGATAATGACATATTCCCTTAATTAATAAACCTTCTCTTTACCCACACAACAGTTCAGCTACCAGGGCGACATGGCTTCCACACTGGGCACCTCGTCGCACATCAGTACTTCCACAAGTCTCACATCGATGCAATAGAACAACGCGAGCAGGAGAGGCGTGAACAAGTAGGAGAAGGAGGAGGAGGAGAAGGGAAGCAAGAGAAAGAAGGAGGGGAAAGCTGCCAGCTGGAGAACCACACATCATGTTCTGCTTCATCACCTATACCCATAATGACATAGCTAGTTATATATATATAGAAAGCGAGATGGGAGAAATATGCGAGCAAAACAGAAATTCAATAAAATAAAAAAAAAAAAAAACAAAAAAAAAAAAAAGAAAGAAAATAAGAAAATTATAAAAAAAAAGAAGAGATAGACACACAAAACATTTGTAATTAAGTTTATACAACAATAATAACGAAAATTGAATAACAGTAACTTATTTTTCATAACTCCAACAACAGCAACACAGCAACAACAACGCGTAGTTGAAGAAACATAGAAAGAAGACGATGAAAGAAGAAGTAAATAAAGATAGTTTACTACCTATGATAATACACACACATATATACTTATATAAACATTTAAATATAACATTTTAAGCATCAAGTTTAAAGTGACTAGTTAATTTTTAAAGCAAGCAAGGGTGTTTACCCACACACACACACACACCAATACGGTTTATATAACTGTGCGGCATAATATTGAAATCGAAATACACATACACACATACGCATTATTTATACTCCAAAGAAGCAAAAAACAAAAGAATTACGAGTTATATTTAATGGTCAAGTTGCCTCTGAAGGACGAAGGAGAGAAGAAAGAAAACAGAACACAACAAATAAATAAGATAATAAACAAATAAAATGGGAAAAACAAAACAATTTATATACGTCAAATGCTTTTTTTACACAAAATATATGTATATATTTATATAAAGAGAATCCACAAAATTAAAAAAAAAAAAAAAATCAAATGCCTACGATGTTTGTCATTTGCGTTTTGTTCTGAATCAGGCAACAGCAAAAGCAAAAATAACAACAACAACATACTTAAAGTAAAAAGAAAAAAAACCCAAAAATAAATTTTGATATTTTTATAAACGAAATAAATTATTCAAATAAAATTGTAAATAAAAATTAAAAAGAAATTGAATCATGTTCGGGCATTTCAACTAAACAGAAACAACCATATACAATACCTAAAATAAAAGTATAATCTCTCGACACAACTAAAACTAACAACAAAAGGGAATAGAAGATATTTTCTTAAATACAGCAATGCTTGCAAAAAAATTAAATAATTAAAAAATGGAAGAAGAACTGAGAAAAAATGCCAAAGAAACGGCGAAGTAAATAAAAGTTAAAGAAACTGAAGTCAGCAGGTGAGTGTTGAGTCTAGGCAAATCCGGGAGGAGCATAGCTTATAGGGAAGAACACTTGTCTGATCAGATCAAGCTCTAGACACGCAAATATAGGGCACACACCCTGCTTCATTCACGGTTATCTAGGCTAGCCAAATATCAAGTACTATATGAAGATCTTTCAGTTTCAGTTCGATAAGGAAACACTCGCGAAAGCCAAGCTTATAACGACTACACACAACGATTTCTAGATCAAATATGTCAGTCTTTTTCTTTATTTTGTATAGGAAATTTTAGTTGAAATATATGTGAATAATAGCTGACCAAACAATCAATCAAAATCAATAATTAGCTCTATATATATATATTATATCAAGCTAACTCTTTATGTTGTGTGTTTCCGATACAGTTTCCCTTCAAAGCAAAACAAAATGCCAACGTGTGCAAACGAAAAATCTTTTATTGTTTTCGTGTTTTTTTATATCTGTAGATGGATGTACTGCAAACTACAATGTGTTCTAACAATGGTTTGAAACTTGACTATATATATTGTATCTTGTCACATCAAAGATCAACTAAAGTTGTTTTCGTGAACAGTAAATTGAGAGGAAAATAAATCATTTAGATTTAGGTTTTGATAAGGCGAAACTATACGATATTTCGCACAGTTTTAATACAGTTAATGATTAAGCTGATTTTTAAACAAAGTAAAAGAAGGTTAAAGTAAAGCAAATAAAATCGAATAATATATATACTATACATATATACTATTTACATATACATATTATGTATATATCTATTATATACGTTTATGAAACACGATCGCGACAACTGAAGATTATGAACCTGTAGATAATATACGATCTGCATTGCATAAGTTCTACTTATATGATTAATTTATACGCGCTTACGCATACATGCAGAATAACCTACACACACACACACATACAATATATACATGTGCCACATGGAGACTACATATGTATGCGTATGTAGAGTCATGTGAAGAACAATTATAATTGAAAATACAACATAAATAAAATTTACATAACACAGATATTTGATAAAAAACGAAGAGAATATGAGAGTTTTTATTTGGATTCCAGTACGGGTTTATTTAAATACAACAATATTAAATCGTATTATGTTTTTGGTTTCTACTTTGAGTTTTTAAACATGTTAATTAAAATGGGGAACTACAATATTAATCGATGTGTAGATCAATTGTACCTCTATAGCGGTTAGAGTTACTTTTCCAGTCTAGAGTTCCTTTTTCATAATATTTCTAGAACTGATCGACCCCATCTCTAAAATTACATGTGTAAGATAGGTTCATAATATACTCAGATTTGGCTATATACTCGTATGTATGATAGTATAGAATTAATTTGAACTTTGAAATATTTTCAACAATTTCTTTTCCTTCAAATTTTATAAATTATAGTTCGCATAGAGTGCAGCCAAATCTTCACCAGGAAATTGTGCAATTGGGTCAGGCCGCAGGTCCAGCCAAGCCCAAAGAGAGAGAGAGAGATAGAGAGAGCGGACGTGACCGACTTGATATGTTCAAGTTCGGGAGCAGCACCCGAAGGTGGGCAGCGCAGTCCGAGTGCGTGACAGCAAGCAGCGCTTTCAAGGTGTTCCTATGAAGTCGTTTCCCCTTGATGTCCATGGTGTCCATAGTATCCCGCTGTGTGTGTGCGCTCGCGAACAATGCGTTTTGTCTGATGATTAATTGCAACGCAATCTTGGGAGGCCACTGCTTTCCCCAAACGTGCAAACACACACACAACACACACACACTTACACACGATGTGTGCAGTTATGGAATGTGTGTCGCGAGTCGCGACGCCGGCTCAGGCGGATATATTATCTGTGACATAAAGCTATTAATTCTTTCTTAAATTCAAATTGAAAGCGAAAGTGAAGCAACAATTGAACTACGAGGGGAATCGAGGTAGGGGCTGGAGCTTGAACCGGGTTGGGTTTGGGTTGGGTCCAGGCGAGATGATGCGGATGCAGAGCATCCTTAGGTTGGGCCAAGCCCTTCAAAATTGTTAGGAAAAATGCGATTTGGTGCTTTCGCTTTTATGGCCAATGAATGGCAACAACAACAACAGCATAACCTAACGCCAAGCTATTGAAGAGATCAGCATAGTGAAGAATAAATACCCTGTAGTTCGGCATGTCAATCACTTTGTAAGCTGCAGTCTAAAATCTTAACTTTACATTCAATTTTGAATGTCTTTTCAAATGGGGATGCGCAATGTGATATCGATAATATATGACCATTGGTATTTTAGTGGTATTTCAAATTCCAACTTTAAATTCCTTTGCAGGGATAGGCGAAATGATATCGATAACCATGACCACTTTAGTATTTTATTAATACAGCATGGCTATTTATTATTGTTATCGCATATATCGAAATTTTGTTGCTGCAACGCACGGGACATTTTGAATTGGTTTGTAAATTTTAATTACATTTTCTTTTTTAAACTAAACTATTAAATGTTCTTTTGCCTCACTAAGTAAGTTGTTATACCCTATAGTTTTGCAGTGTATTAACAGTTTGTGGTGGAAGAAGTTAACGTGAGGGATGCGAGGCAAACGCGGCTTGTTTTCTTTGTTCGCTACGCGTTTTTCGCGCTTTTCATTTGCCAAACGATTTTTCTATTTTCACCTCTTCTGCGCGAGCTGTTTGCTTGAAAGAAAATGTTGGGAAACCAGAAAATGGCCAGAGAAGCGGACAGCGACGCTGCGAGTTGTGAGTACGCTCTGTGTGCCGGCACTTAACAGCTCTGGTGGCGCACCCCACTCCGCACCCTCGCCCCTTTTTGCCCACCTGGCTGACTGAAAAGTGAAATACATCAAAGCATGTCACATCCATCAGACATTATGAGCAACACGAGAGCACGCCCCGGTGTCAGAGCCCCCGACTCTGAGTTAGACTCCCAGCCAGACTTCGAGCAGAGCCAGGCAGAGCCTCCACCTCTCTCGCAGTCTCAGACTGACTCACTGTCCAAGACTAGATCGAGCGACCGCCCGCCTGCCGCTCTGTGTTTGACAACCAGGCCCAAAGCGTCGCTAATGAATTGGAATTGCTTAAAGAGCACCCGCCAAAAACGGTGCCAGAGACGGGCTACGGCTCCTACCTTAGATGCACTGAGAGAAATTGTGAATTGGAAGTGCTATTACTAAGTTGATGTTTAAAATCTTTTAAGGTTAGCTCACCAGCTTAAAGTTTAATACTTTAAATAATAATAATAATGATAAAAAAAGTTATAATGTTCATAGTACTTTAATGTTTAATTCTTTAGTATTTATCGAATAGTTGAACGTAGCTTCTGTATTATAAATCTTGTGGGATAAAATTTCCTTTCTATTACCTTTTTATTTAATTTGTTGAAATACGTATGTCAAAACTATCAAAACTTATTTAGTTATGCGATTATTTTATTACAATTAATTTATTCCGTGTTTTTTTAAATTTATAGGATATTTTATACTCATATTTTTGTAGAAGTAACCTTTTTCCATTCGATTCCATTTGTCTTCACAAGTCAAAGCTACGCAAACTTATTTTGTTGTATTATAATGTGATGACAATTAAAATTTCCTTTGATTTGATGAATTTTTTAGATATTCTATACTCGTACTTTTTAAATTATAAGCATTTCCAATTTTTTTGCTTTTTTCTAATGTATTATTTTAAATTTTTCGTATTGATCTATTTTCATTAATTAAATTGAATTGCTTCTAATAATTGACTTAAATTATTTTATATCTTATTTTTTGATGTGAATTTTTCGCTCAGTGTATAGTTCGCAAGCACGTCGCTTGCAGTTGCTGCAATCGAAATTAATGAAAACTTTCGTTTATTTAATTGCACAGCAGCCAGACAGAGAGAGGGAGAGTGTGTCTGTCGCACGAGGTCTTGGCCAGGCCAGGCCAAGCGAAGACATACGGTCTGCCCCTCCAGCCTCTCCCGTGTTTATGGTCATAATGAAATCTATAGGGCAAGACATCGACAGCGGCATTTGAGTGAAAATGATTGATTGATTGATCGAGCTGAGCTCGCCTGTTTGCGCGTTTTCCGATCGTCATCGTCTAAACATTGCTCAGTTGCATCTGTTTGTCTCTCTATCTCGCTCTCGCTCTCTCTCCCTTTCTCTGTCTACTTGTCTGTTTGTTGTCTGCAATACTCCTTTTTGGTGTAGACTCGAGACTTCCAGGCAATTATTATTTGTTTCTCGCGGTATTTAGTTGTCGGCAGATTTCGCTGCAATTTTTTTTTCTTTGGTTTTTTATTTCTTTTATGGCTTTAAAGGTTCGCAACACGCCGCTGATTGAGTTGTCGAACTGCCTGCCGATTGCCAATTGCCAATCAGTGGGAATTAAATACAAATACAAACTTTACCAAAAATGCTTTTTGGACAATGTGATGGGGGAAAGTCATGAGAGTTTTGAGATCCTTGGTAACACCTCAAAAAGAGAGAGAGAGAGATTTCAGTATTCTTTGATTGTTTACAAAGTATTTTAAAATTTAAACTTAAGCTTGATTTGGGCTTCTGTATACTTACGTTCTATCTACAAGCTTTTGGCTATCACTTAATTATGCCAAGAAGCTTTTTGCACATTGCCATGACTATAAACTTATCTGTTCTGTGATCTTCAAATAGAAAATTCGATAGCTAAGTCTTGCCTGAATTGTCTGCAATTGTTCAGCTCTCTTTCTCTCTCTCTCTCACTTATTTGGCACTCTTTCTGTCTTTCTTTTCCGCATCTAATCGCATTCTTGAAGTTAAAAGTTTGCTTTCTACTTCAACATATTATAGCACTTGTGTCAGGTTGATAACCCAATTGATTACTTTATTATACCCTACCTATATGGCAAATGCATGAAAAAGGGTCTACTAAATTCACGAAACTTGGTACACTTGGTAAGGATGGGAAATTTAGCAAATATACCTACAAATAATCAATTATCTTTAATAAATATTTCAACAATCAATGAAAAATCAAGAGCATTTTGCATTTTAAATTCCTTAACATTCTCTCTTAGTCTTAAAGATCTTGTTAACTTGTTATTGAAATCACGTAAAAATAAAATCAATGAAAGTATAATGAATTTATATCGAAACTTGCATTTATCCTACAGGGTGATTGATTAGCCGCCGAGTTTGCTTTACTTTCGAATATAACTAAACATGTTAACTATAACTTTATGCATTTTTCAGTAGCTGTTTTCCGATAATCTGCAGCATTCACTTGGCTTCAACTTTGACCACAGTTGCACGTTGCAACTTGCCTGTTGCAAGTAGCCTGTTGCAACATTTGGATATGAGTTACACGAGGCGGATAAGCTTCGTTGCACACATGTCACATGCCACTTGGCTTGGTACTGTGGTCCAGTTCCGAGGAAAACGGGTCAGCATTGCAACAATTCTTAGTTCTACTCCCATTTGGGCCAGTCTACACAACAGCAACAACAACAACGGTGGCAACAAACTGGCCAAATATAGACGTTGAACAATTTCTAAGCAAGGAACGGAACGCCTTTATTATAAGTATGACAAAAAGATAACCATGAAGGAGTTCTCAGTCCGTGGGTATGTGTCTGTGTGTGTGCCATGCGATAACCTAAAAAAGAAAAATGCTCGTACACAATTTTCTTCATCTTTGTTGTTCCCAGTGCTGCAAGACTATGTGGTAAGGGGTAAGACAGACTAAAAGAACGAACAGAAGAATATTTGTAATTAATATGGCATAGAATAAGTTTTTTTGAGAGAAGAGAAGATTAACTTTAATTAAAAAATCTGAATTGTATAGAATTACAAAAAAATAAAGCTAAATACGTATATGGTGTTTTCGGCTTTAAAAAAGCTAGATAGAACAATTTGTACTATTCTATTGTGCTATTGAAATGTGAATAATGCAGAGTTAGTAACACTGTTTAAAATTAAGGTAATGGGTAAAGTTATCGATACTAAAGTAACCAACAGAATAATTAATGATTTGTAATCGAAAATGAGTGTTCAAAGTAAATGACATTTTTGCTTTTTCTTTTCATTTTCAACCAGGTAAATCGTTATTACAGGATATCTTTTGGTACACACTTCTATAAGCAAATCTAACTAAGCTTGTACTAACTTTTCTTAGTGGCTAAAACATTTGCCCGACAAGGCATGGAATGGAATGAGATGGGATGGGACGGAATGGGTTTGGAGGCAGGAGAGTTTGGGTCTGGTGGTCTCTGTTGGTCTGGAGGTGTTCGTGCTAGAAAGAAGAAAACGGCATAAACACACCTTAAAAATGTTGAAAAGTGCACGGTGAGAGAGAGAGAAAGAGAAAGAGAGCGGCAGGTTGGGGATTGGGTAACACTTGCCAGGTTTCTAATTGCGGACTGGACAGCTTTAGGAGTTGAAGCCGCCTGTGACGGATTTTGGCAACTGGAAGGTAAATACATTCACACACATACACGTGTGTGACCGTGACCATGGCCAATATGTAAGGTAGCCACCGTATCCATCGTAGATGAGCTTCCAGAGAGAGTCCGTTAGCCAAAAGAATCAATTTTCTTGCAACAGGCCGAAACCGATCTGCGCCTCCACTGTAGGTGTGGCTCTGCCGCAGAATATATGCACCACCTTTGGCTGACACTGGAGACGGCGCCTTGCATGTCCCACTGTCTAGTCGCATCTCTGTCCCACTGTCCACTGCCAGCGTCCATTATGCAATGTCACGATTCGCGGGCGCGTATAATGAACTTTTGATGTTGTTGCTGCTGCCACATGGCCGGGGCCGATCAGAGAAGGCATGGCAGACACACAAACGGTGGATCCACAGTCACAGTCATGGTCATACAAATAGCTCATTTGTACGCCGCCGCGGCAGCAACAACAACAAGACGCTCTTCTTGGGCCGCACACACTGGTAGCACAGCACGGCGCAATAGAGATGACAAACAAATTGAAAACAAAGAACAAAAATATTTATAAAAAGCATATTTAATAAAGAATATTTATATTTTCATAAATATTTTTTACAATTGTTAAATGTTTACGACTTCTTCCGATATATCTGCTACTCCTATATATTATATTCCTTTCGATATTCGTAGGTAACAAATCACCATATTTGCCTGTGCTGCTGTCATCTCTAGCACGAGCACTCACACACACATGCACAGGCAAACTAAGCTTGCATATGGTTTAAAACACGAGCAGTGTTGGTAATTGCTTTATAAACGCTTTTTGTTTTGTTTTGTTGTTTCGTATTTGCCGTGTTGTTTTTTGTCTTTTCCACACATAAATTTGGTAGTTTGTTTTTATTGCATTCCGCATTGGGTGGCATTGAACCTGAAACCTCAACTGAACCTTAAGCTGAACCCGAACCTGAAAGTGAACCCGCCACAGTGGGCCTGGCGAGCCGTTAATGCGCCAAAAAGTCCCAAAAGGGCAAAGCCCGAACAAATGAAGTTTGTATGTTTTGCATGTGTGTATGTAGCTGCATGTCTGTGTGTGTGTGTATCTTTGTGAGTGTCTGTGTTCTTTGTTGTGATGGGCAGCCTCGTTGCAGTTGCCTTCGCCCATAATCACAATCATCTTGGACTGTTTTAAGGGCCTTGCTCACTGCTTTCACATATTTCCCCCTCCTTCTGCACTGTTTTTTTTGGCAATTGCGTGGAAACCACTGATTAAGTCCAACACCGGCACATTCGAAAACGTGCCACATTTGGCGAGTTCTTCTTTCGCTTCCCCTCCTTTCTTTCCCATTCTTCCTCTTGCCGTGCACAAATTCCCATCCTGATTGTCCGTGTCCCTGTTGTTGCTTCTTTTGATTGGCGTTTGCTGATTTCGGTTTTACTGACAACATAATATTAAAGCCAATTAAGGCTAAATTTATGCGTACAGCCAACTGGGCTGCAATTATTGGCCACATGCCCCGTACCGGTTCCGCAGCGGGGCATGTTAACTGCCCAAAGTAAACATTTCCTTGTTCTCAACATATTTTTGGGGCGCATTTTGCAAATGTTTCGGACCCACTGTTCCTCCTTTCAATGATGTTCGCAGGTTTTTTGTTGTTTGGATATTTTGCTTCCCGGTTCGTCTTTCAATTGCAGGGAGTGCAACATGTTAATTTCTTCATTCTTAACACACACAACATAAAAAAATGGTTTCCTTTGATCAGCAACAATCAGAAATTGGGCTTATAAAACATAATATATGTCTTTAAGCTCTGAATAACGCAATATATTTATACAGTTGCATTTATTTTGCATTCTATTTAAAGGAAATACTAAACATACTAAACTTATCAGAATACTAAACGAATGGAATACTCTTTAGTATTCTGAATTATAATTAGGTACTAATTACTTAACATATTTCTATAAACCGTAATCTTGAGTTCAGTTATTGATCACAGATACATACTATCCATCTATTGCAGTAGCGTGATTTGTCTACATATAGTATGATCTCATACTAAGTAGTCCACATTATATCTGTAACCACTCGATATTCATAATTACATGTTGTAAAGCATTTAATTTTATTCATTGTTTGCTTAAATATATATTTAGCTTAAGCAAACGGTTTAATTATTCATTGTAATTGAATAAGCGTGAATATTATGCACACATTTCTCGCTAGCTCTCTGGCAATAAACTGACTGCTCATGGCCTAAAGACAATCTAATTAGTTAGTTAATTATGCACTAATCCGACTATAAAATGCAAAATTATAAAAACACTTGCAAATCGCTGGAAGCCTGCTGCTGCAACTGGCAACGAAGCATGGCGCGAAGTATGCAAAAAGTAGGTATTATTAGTAGTAGGAGAGGGAAGAAAAGAAATAGTAGTAGTACTTAATGTTATAGTGATACTGGATGTAGGAGTTTAAAAACAAAGTAGCAATTGAAGCAGAAGTGCAATTTACTTAATCAAAATAGAACTGATAGAAGTATTAATCAATGATACTACCGATCTAGAGGTTGTGCTTAATTTTTTAGTGATAGTATTTCGGAAATCGATTATTATTGTACTTCATTCTTAACTATCGATAGCTTCTGTCTCTGTAAACAAAATCTCCTTATTAAAAATGACTATCTCATAATTAACCAGTTGTTTTCAGGGAATAATCGCTAACAGAGGTGGTAGTTATTCAAGCAGTTTATGTGATTATGTTTATAGGTATTCGAAGTGTCAGTAGTATTAGTTTTCTAAGTACCATTAGTCCAATAGAGTCTGCGAAGTTGGTAGTAATTGGAGTCTCAGTTTTATTAGTTTAAGCTGCAGTAGTTCCCGGAATAACACTTGCAGTAATGGCAGCAACAGAAATAGCGGTGGCTAAGCTGTTCTCAGACAACACTCGCACACCAGCTACTATATAGGCCAAGCCATATCGCATTACCAAAGCCAACGATCGGACAGCGGTCGGTGGACGGAAGATATGTATGCATACTCGTACGATGATCGTTTGCCACCCATGAGTTGCGATGGGCGATCGAGCTGGAGCTGGAGTTGCAGCTGTAGGCAATGGAGAAGAAGTCTCGATGCCCCGCGAAGAGGCCAGTGCCACCGTTACAATGGCAACAACAATAACAGCAACAGCATCAGACACGAGGTGTCTGTCTACTCATGCAACATTGCAATTAATTAAATTTTATTTTTAAATAATTGTTTTTAATTAAATTTTAGAGTTTTGCGCAAATTCATGCAAGCGACGCGACCAGATGAATGATCAGGTGTGGCATGAGTGAGTGTGAATTCGTGTGAGTGTATTCAAACGGAGTGTGCCGTATGCTCATGCAATCGTTCAATCACTCGACTACACACTAGGGATGGTAAGGCATATTGATATTGGAATCTACAATACAATTCCACAGACTATTAGAAAATAAAATCGGTTTAAATATCGTAAAGTTGGTTTTAAATATTGCATATTTTGTTAACAACAGAGAGACAAAATCGATGTTGACTATCAGGTTGAATGTCGTATTCTTCATTAAGATTAATAAAGCAATGTTGCTGTCCATACACCTAAATATCGAAAATATCGTATTCAGCCACGACTTGTGTTTACATTACATATGGAATTATATTATTGAGTTAATATTCATATTGCTAAATCAATTTCCATCCCAAACACACACATCGACTTAGATATGTGTCATTATATTTATAGGAATCGATGTATCATGAAACTATCGTACTGAATACCGTATTGCCTTTCAATTAAACATAGCACTACGGGTTGAACTATCGATATTATTAAATCAATTCTTTAACACACAAACACTTAGATATGTATCATTATAAAATGAGGTATTGATTTATGTATCTAGATATAATCGTGTTGAATACCGTATAGTAGGCAAATTAATTATATCATGACAGTATCGATGTAATATTGATATCGTAAATTCGACACCCATCCCTAACTCACACACATTACGAAATGTGAACATATTTCGCAGTCGATGATTTTCACGCGAGTCAGAGGCTAATGAAAAGCGTTTTTCATTTGCTTGCCTGGCTGCCCTTTCTCTCAATGCGCTGCACAGCTGCAGCGACGCTCTGGGGTGCATTCCACCCGACCACGGGTGCAACAGAGTGATATAATACAATGACAGGATTGCCCAAATAATTGGAGCATGCTGCTGCCACTCAGAGGCGCAGTGCAGCGCAGCCCAGTCCAGTCTAACTGTTTCTGATGCTCTCTTTTTTTTTTGGGAGCCCCCAAATGTGTGTGCGCGCCTTCTCGTCGACTCATACATAAACATTAACATGCCCCAACATGTCCAACTTTGGAGCATCTTTCGTCCAACTGTTTTATAGTTTCAGGCTGAAACTGCCGCTGCCTTTTTGCTGTTTTTCTTTAGTTGGCTTTTTTCTGTTTTTCGTTTTTTGACTGTTTGCGGGTTGCGTGCAAAGTGCGATGATCTTGCGGTGAAATTTTGTGCTCAAGCGGTTAAATTGGTCAGTGAGCAAAAATGCACAAAAGGCAACGCTACAACAGCAACAACAACAATAAACAGTCAGATGTAATAAAATCACTTGCTTGAAATGTGCTTGATTAAAAGGCAGTTGCCAAGTCCACGTTCGCGCATCGGAATTTAATTTATAGTCGCACATATACACTCACATATCCACAGCTACATATGTACATTTATATACATATGTACATATGTATATAGATGTAACCCCATATGCACAGAGCACAATTGGGAGCAATCTGGTAGAGCGATGGCTATTGTATATTGCGTTATCGGTAAGAAATTTATAATATATATCGATATAACGAAGTTGAACTAGTTATCGATAAATTTAAATGCAACTGATTAAGCATTCTTTATACAGAAAGATGTTCTCTCCCCATTTGCAGTGCTTTTTTGCACAGTGTATCAGTTCATACATATGTACATATGTACATATGTATGTTTGTAGGTTGGCCTGTCGCTAACTGCTGCTCTGGAGAAAGGTTGATTTGAAATATCACCTGAGATTTGGGTATCACCAGAAGCAGCCGTAGCCGCAGCCTCAGCAGCCGACGACCCCGATGTTGCCTCAGCTGGAATCGTGTTCCTTGCGCACTTTCTTTTGAGCCAGCCCCCGATCATTTGGCCAGTTTAAAGTGGCATCAATTATTGCCAACCCATCAATTAACTGACCAGTTATCCCTCATTTTACGATCGCTTATCGCAGCTCACAAATCCACATGCGCATCCCGTCGAAACTACAGTCCCAGTCCCAGGCCCCATTCTCATTCTCGGCATTTTTGCCCTTTTGCAACTTGTGCCACTTTTTGTCTCCTCTCGTTTTTTATATATTGGGGTCACGCATGCAGGCGTGTGTATGGCCGCCGGCCAGTTAGAGGAGGGTGGGAGGGGATAGTAGGGTGGCCACGGAACGCACGTTGTTTGCCGTCTGATTGCACATAATGAGCTGCTGACTGAGTGGGGAGACTGGAAAACAGTCGCAGAAGAGAAAACTGCAAGTTTGTGATATGGCAAATCCAATCAGAGAACAATAACAACAAAAATGGCCTGTCGATATTTACTTTTGGGGTCTAATTGAAGTAATGTTTTAAATAAAACTGCAAGGATGAAAGAAATTCTCTTTCTGCCCGGACAAATCCAATCAGAGAACTGTAGCAACTTTAACGATATTAACTTTCAGTCTCTTATCGCAGCGACATTTTGATTATAAGTATATTAATTATGAGTAAAAATGCAAGTTTGTCGGGAATTTATTAAGTACCTATGGAAATTAAAGGTTTAAAGTTCAAAGGGAATTTCTTAAGTACCAAGGGGAAATGACAAGAAAAGTTAATCGATAGTCTTGACATTCCCATAAATACTAGTGCCAATTACAGCCAAGTAGTTTACTTCTAGTTACTATTGCACTCCAAGTAGAGAATTATTGCAACAAATCAAATATTGCATACAGTATCAGCGCAAGCGTATTACAATTCACCCAAAATTACAATAGTGAAATAGTAGCAACAAAGAAGTCTTATTGACTTAATGCAACGTTACTTCGGTTATAAATAATTATAAGTGCAACTTGGAATGGATATTTAATAAGTACCTAAGGAAATTATATGTTTGCAGTTGGAAGGGACTTTCTTAAGTACCAGGGGAAATAAAAGAACTTTAATCCGATACTCTTACAACTTATTATAGTGGCATAAAAGTCGGAATTTCCTTTGTGCGCTTGGAAATGTAATCAGTATACAATAACAACAAACAATTGGGACTTATCGAAGCGACGTTCCGATAATAAACAATTGCAAATATTTGTTTGATTGTTCGATTGACTTCCATTGAGCTGCGATTGGGAGCGCGTGCAGAACATTGCCTTTCACCTGCAAGTTCATAAATCTTGCACTGCATGCGAAACCTAATCTCATGCGACAAATTTATTTTGATTGCCTCGGCTGGCTACCAGTTGCATGTGCCTGTTACCCGTTGCCCGATGTTGCCTGCTGCTGCCGCTGATTGTTGCAAGCTGCCGAACTGCGATAGCCATCCTGGCCACCCAACTACGCATGGGGACTGTGCTGAGTCTCTGCTGTGGCTCTTGGCCAGATTCGTTGCGATGATAGAGAAAATTTATTGTGTTAGTTGCGGCACGAGTTTGCATTTTTTCGCTTGCCACTGCCAAAGCTGCTGTTGTTGCTGTTGGTTTTGGCTTTTTCGGCACTTTCCGGCATTGTCCTCCTTTGTTTTTGGGGTAGAATTTGTGACGCGACCTTTAACGAGATTTTCCACTTGACACGCGACTTTCGAGCGTGCTGCAACGCAGGCAGGCAGGCTGGGCTGGGCGATGCAGTCACATCGATTTGTACCAACACATGTAGAGGCTGCAACAACAACAACAACTACATATAAACAAACATTTGTTTGGAATTAGCAAACGACAGCGTCGCAAGTCGCGGACAAGTCTCCCTGCATGCATTAGAGATGCGCACTATTGTGACTTGCTCACACACAGTGTACGATCATGCTATCGATATCGAACTGTGACAGCGGCTCAGCATGCACTGGATACTTGTCAGTCACAGCGATGCGGTCACAGTCACAGCTCTAGCAGACACCTGTGTCTACTGCATGCTGAGTGCGAGTGCCTGTGTGTGTGTGTATGGCAATATCTTAACAAACTTCATTATCATTATTGTCAGCTAATGATCAGCAGAGGAAAAAGGTATGGGAATGGAGAGCAGCAGCATCATCATCTGCTGCCGCTGCCGCAGTCGCTGCCGGCGTTGCATGCACATTGAATTCCAATTGAGTTTGGCAGTGTGGCGCAAACTTAATTGTCAAGGTTCGTTAGTTTTTTTTTTCGTCGTCGTCGTCTTTCTGCTAATGTTCGTTTCTAATGGTCGTTTTGAGTAACTGCGCCTCCGCCTCCTCTTCATTCTCCTCTAGCTCCTTCTCGCCTCAACTTGCCAAAGGAATTCTCAATATTTCCATTACTTTGTGGTCTACGTCTGGGATTTCTTGCTGCGTTCTGCTGCGACTGCGAGACTGCAACTGCGACTGCGACTGCGCTCTGCCGCTGCGGCTACGTTCGCCGACTGCAACTGCAACTGCTTCTGCGGCTTTGGCCAGCTCCGTCGCTGTCGCCTCTCTTTGGGATAACTATTTAATTCACATTGGTGGAAACTTGATTGTACTGTTGCTTCAGCCAAGCACAAAATGAGAAGCAGCTAAACGAGCTGTGCGCAGCAGTCAACGTTGGCTGCGACCGCGACGTCGATGCCGGCTGTGAAGTGCTTTAAAAAAAGATTTTACACATTTCCAATACGCTATACAGTTAATGCCAGCTTTATCTACTAATTCTATATTAATATAGTATAGGAATATATAACATACCTAATATTGCGTTATCGATTAAGTCCCTGTCTTTAATTGATTACTGATTAATAGAATATGACTGATATCAATATAAAGATTATCATGCTATCGATTTCGATGTTTTCTTGCCCATACCCAACTTTTGTCTGGGACATTTCCCAAAGCACAACAAATTGCCCACGAAACTTATAAATGCATATATTTTTTTGTTATCGATATCAATATTTTGCTGTCGAACTTTGGCTGGGATATTTCCCAAGGTACTTAAAATTTCCCACGTTAATTTTGGGCTCATTAACGAAAAGTAATTCACGCTCTTTTTGAGGCAGGTTCCCAAACAGACACGTGGGTTGCTGACTTGACTTTCTTTTGCCATTGCTGATTGATTTGCGTCCCAAAAGCACTTAGCATAGGGGAGTGGCAGGGCAGGGGAGTGGGCACGGAAGAGGACAGGGGAACTGGGGCTTTCTATTCATTAATTGTCTGAGCCCAACTTGTAGAGCATTACTTGGTACGGTTAGGCCATAAATTTCTGCACAACAACTGAGATGGCTGCTCCCTCTGCCGCTGCTGCCCTTGCTGCTGGCGTCGCTGCACTGTGGCTGGCAGCGCCGGCGTCAGCTCAGTTGAAATGCGTTTGATCAATGTTGATCGAGTTAGTTTTGTCAAGATCGCGTTTAGGCCAAGTGCAACAAGGGAATACGAATCGAAAAGAATCGAATAGAAGAAGAGAAGAGAAAAGAACAGAGAACCGAACAAGGATATCGATATTTAGCAGGATACGATCGTGTCGCGTCTAACGGCAATTGTAACGGTAACGGAAGTGCGGTGCGACATTTCGTAATGTGATTAAACAGCAAACTGAACGCATTACAAGTCGCGCCACCTGCAACACCAGGCAACAACAACAACAAAAACATCAACAAATCGCGCAACATTCACCAAAAAGGAACAACAGGCACAACATCAGTTGTGGTATGTAAACAACACTGGGGGGGAACAGGAGGGTTACGGGAGGATTGAGATTGTCTGTTCTTCTCTCTTTCCCTCTCTCTTTCTGTGTACGCATATTTAAAGTTTCTGATATCAATCTTTCGCAGGAATGAGCAATGACACTTAATGGCATTTTAGTCCCGAACTCTGTCTCAATCTGCATCTCAGTCGCAGTGGCAGTCACTGTTCCAGTCCCCAGTCCCCAGTCTCAGTCTCTCCACTCTCCACACCGACTTCCTTTATGGCGCAGCGTCGACAGCATCGTCGCCTTGTTAAGTGTAAACGTTAAGTGCCTTCTTGTTACTTAATTCTCTCTCGGCTTTTATCTTTTTCGTACATTTTCCCGCTCCAATTCGAATTGCTCTTCGAGAAGAAGAAGAAGAAGAAGTACAAGTTGAAGAAGAAGAGAGTGCAAGAATGCTTTTACCAGACAGACAGAGGCGTAGAGCAGCTTTAATTAGGGGACAAACCAAGCGATTAATGAGGTGTGACTTGTTAAGTATATAAAGTATTCATAATATAATGATTTTGGAATAAATTGTTTTAATAGTGAAAGATCTATGTAAGGTACAATTAGTTGGGATACGAGAAAGTCGTTTTTGTTAGGGAATATATGAATAAAATATTTAATAGCTTGCTGAGTAGTGTATACCACATATAGTGTAGATAGTATAAGGATTCAAGAAAGCGAAACATTAATTTACACCCGCTACCCACAAGGTTGAAGGTTATTATTTAAAAAGAAATCGGTTTAGATAGTGTATATTGTTTTTTACGGCTACATCAGGTTTTTGTGAAATGAAAAAGATTGACAGTAAAATAAAAGGTCGATTTTGTTAAGGAATAAATGAATAAATTCCCTGGAAAATAGTCTTAAATAGGTAAGTAAAGATTGGTAAGATTTAATTTTTGAAAAACTAGAAAGAAAAAGAAAGTTAAAAAGATATTTAAGTATTAGGAAGTTATGATGGAACATGTAGAAAAAACTTCAAGGGAGTGTACAACTCACTAACGATAGGTCAATATTATACTAGTAGCATGCTTATGATTACATATGTATGGCGCCTATACAGTCCATATAGCATATAATATTAAATATGTTTTCATATCCAATCAGTTAGGGTATCGGCAAAATGTTCGTCTTAGTTTCTGGATAATAATTCGATGGATTATTTAATATCTGTTTGGGTTTTCTCCCCTCCTCGATGTCGGACATAAATCTCCGCTGTCGTCGTTGTCTGTTAGGCACTGTCGCACGCGACTCTAAGTGCCGGCATAATGTAATCGAGTATTTTCTTTAATTTACAGTTAATTAAGTCTCTTGAGTCGCTGCTGCTGCTGCTGCTGTTGGCACTCTCAAGACCTCTCCGGCTCTCTGACATAACTCTTAATTGTGGAGTGCACCTGAAAGTCTCGCGGGTCTGTCGCCTGCTGCACGAGCCTGCTGCCTGTGGGCGTGCATGTAAATCAATCAAAGTGCCTCAGTTTAAGCCTTAATTAAGGCACTTGGCTCATTAAGTCGAGGCCATCATTTGGGGTCTGTTCCGCCAATGCTCAGGCATTATACTACCAGATACTATTCCTGCCAGTTGATGGCCGATAGGCGTAGTGCCGGTGCCGGTGCCGGTGCCGGAGTGCCGGAGTGTGGCAGAGCAAATTGCAAGTGCCGTGATAAGCTGGTCACAGACAATAAACGAAATGTACAATCAATCAGCCAAGCTGACCAACTACCACACACAAAGTCAGGCACAGTGGGACGAAAAGGATAAATTTACAAAGTATTAAAAAGAATTGAGAAACTCTTAGTAATTGAGAAATTTGTATATTCTGACAGTATATTTATTTGTAATATGTCTGACCATATTTTTATATTCCGATAGTATATTTATTTGTAATATGTCTGACCTTATAAAGTATATCTTCATTTATTCATTTCTGAATTCTATATGTTTTAATTTTAAAACTATCCTTATAAAACTCAGCATATATCGTATAGTTCTTTTAAAAAAGCTATTGGCTGATTTGTGTTATTATTAAAGATATTGCAAATAGACTCGCATAAACTTATTATTAAAATGTGTTCAAGATATTCTAAATTGTAATATCATTAAAATCAGAATAGATATGAACTGCTGTTATTCAGTTTAATATATGCTAACTGATTTTTAAAATGCTGCATTTGAATCTCCAAGTTATATTTATTAATAATCAGTCGATAATTATCGATTAACTATAATTTACAATTATTTAACCTTTATGTAGTAGATTTGCCCGACTTCGTTCCACTGTGCACAGTGCACAGAAAATCGTTGCTACAGATAAGTGAGGACGAGTGTGGCAAGTAACAAGAACTTGAACTACCTTAGTTAGAGCCAGAGAGAAGAAGCATGTGCAGCAAATGTGCGTCAATAGTTGGGGCAACATGAGGTTGTGGCAATTGAGGCAAGTGGCAAGAACGCGGCTGCGTTGCAGCTGCGGCAAACAGGCGTTGCCTGGTAACCACTGATTTCCGCAGCTGCGGCACATTCAGAAGCAGAAACATTGCGGTTCATGCCGGGCTGGGGGGCAGTGGCAGGGGCAGGGAGGTGGAGGCAAAGCCCCAAGCAGTGGCAGAGGCAGAGGCTGATGCTGAGGCAGAGGCCGAGGCTGCAAGTGTCTAAGAAACCGTTAACGATCATTAGCAATGAAATCAATTGGCCCATATCGAAATAGTTGTGCGAAGAGGAGCATGCGAGTGTGTATGTGCATGCGTGTGTGTGTGTGTGCGCCAACTAGTCAAGCAATCACTTCACAGGAAGTTCAACAAGTTAAGATCTCTCTTTTTTCCAACTAATCAGGCTCAACACTCAACCACATCAATTTATGTTATATGGTATTAAGTGTTTCGCCAGTGCAAACTATGTTAAAAGTGCGTGATATCTTGAGATACATCAGAAAATAATCGAGTGCGCATTGGAATTTTTTAGAATTTATTTAAACTGTATTTTAGCCAGTTGGCAGAGAGAGATAGACAACTAAAGACTGACAGAAGAAAGAAAGATGTTGGGGGAAAGGGATGTAATGTTGTTCTTGACAAAGTTTGTATTTAACTAAAGACAGAATAAGACAAGGGAATATAGTATAATATATATCATATTATACTGTTATATTATACAACTTGAGTGCTCTTTATTGTGTTCTTAGTTCTGGAAGAAGTCCATATTGTGTCAGTTGTTCAGCACTATCTATGTTAGAAATATAAACGTGCAATAACTACTTATAATAACTTTAAGGAAGTCTTAGCGAAGTGAGAATTTTAGATACTCATTAGGTTATAGATATTTACCGAACTTCTGATTACTAATGTAACAATAAAAAAACAACGAGAGCAACAGTCGCGCAAAACGCGACAGGATACCCTTGACCTATGTTTCCGTGTAGTTTAATTTATTAAATTCACACACATATGTATATGCACATGCTTTGAAAGTAATCTCGACAGATGGCGCTCGCGCTTTGCGCTCGCCTGCCTCCCTTGTTAGCTGACGCACTTAGTTTTATGCTCATACTTTCTTAAATTACTTCTGTGTTTATTGTCCGATCGGATTGTAATTTGGTGAATACGTAGATATTTTAATCAGCTTAGTTTATGCCAAATTATAAGGTTGTATCTTTCATATGCCGCTTACAAATGTTCAAATGAGTTCAAAAATTAAATTATTGATTTACGGGGGCGGTGGGCGAGGCACCTAAAATTTGAAATAAACTTGATCTGCTTGTAGTACACAGGAGTCTTCCTGCCAAATTTGGTAACTCTAGCTTTTATAATAGCTGAGATCTGTGCGTTCATACAGACAGACAGACAGACAGACAGACAGACAGACAGACAGACAGACAGACATGGCTCGACTCGGCTTGTGATCCTGAGCAAGAATATATATACTTTATGGGGTCTCCGACGCCTCCTTCTGCCTGTTACATACATTTGCACAAAGTTAGTATACCCTTTTTTGACCATTTTCAATGGTCGAAGGGTATAAAAAACATATAAATCTATAAATGGTAGTCAGAAGTACAATGTCTGTGAGCTCTTCTATGTACGATATATCATTATTGCCCCCTTTATATCTTCCTTTGTTAAAGTTGATCTCCTTCTCTCTTTCTTTCTCTCTATCCTTGTCACTATCTGCCTCCCTCTCTCTCTCAATTTGACTCTCTCTCTGTCTACAACTCTTTCTCCTTAACATTTCTATCTACTCTTCACGGTCTCTATCTGTATTACATTTTCTCTCTGAAGCCCTTTCTCCATATATCTTTCTCGTCCGCACTTTATCTTTCTCCTATGTGTCTCTTTCACACTTTCTCTCTCTCTCACTCTCTTTCTCTCGCATCTCTTTCTCTCTTGCAGCCTTGCGCTTGTTTCTTTCCGGCTTTGTCTCGCTCTGTTTATTTGCATAATTTTAATTTGTGGCATAACTTGTTTCGTAATTGAGAATTACATTTATTTTGCGGCAAGTACGTACGATACGTGCGTGCAGAACTAGTTCGACTCGGGATTCCCACTTCCAGTTGGAGTTGAAGATGCTGCAGCAGTTCGGGCTGCCGTCGAGTCCGAGTCGCGGCGAGAGTATTGAGTCATTTGAGGAAAAGTGGCAATAAATTGGCCAAGATAAGCGAACGTACTGCGGCAATATTTATGCGGCTTCGTGCTGCTACGTGTTGCACTGTGTCGTTGTCTGCCGTTGTCTGCGGCCTGTCGAATATTTCTCTAATGATCCGGCGTTGATAGCCGGGCCAGGCAAACATATCTATCTTTTATTGCACGCAATTTCCTACCCTCTGGCAAATCAATTCGCTGCCGCATTTCCCATGAATGCTGCCACTTGCTTCACTTGCGCCACAGATAATCGGTGGGCAGGGGCAGCCGCCCGGGGGCAACCAGCAGCAGCAAGCATCAGCAGCAGGCCGCAGCAGCACCCTGTGGCCCCGACAGGTTGGGGGGCATTTGCATAAGTAATCGCAATTTGTTGCAAATTGCATGTGATTATTATACGATCGAGGCGGACAATCTATTGCAGATTCAACAATGATCCATAATAAACCAGAAAAATGGGAAACTGCAACTTGAAATGATATGAAAATGCAACCCAATCAAGTGAGTTGATAAGGGTTTCATCTAAATCGCAAGAAAACTGTCTAAGACATGATCAGCAGAGACTATGTGTCCGTATGAACACCTTTAAATGGCCTTAGGGTACCCTGCAACTAAGCTATACTGATCATTGTTTTATAAATAATGTACCTAATTACACATACATACAGGCTTTCATTTAAATCTCAATAAAACTGGCAACTGAACAGCTGAGCTTTGTGTTCGTATGAATAACTTAAAATTGTTTTAGGGTACCGTAACTAAGCTACACTGAGTCTACTTATATTATTGTTACAATTCTATTACAATGTGCCACAAAGGTTTTCGATTAATATTCGTAGATAAAGGAAAACCTTTAAAAGGTGAAGCTAACACTTACTTATAATATTAAGAATCGATGATAAGGTACTGAATCGCATATAAATAGTAATTTCAGCTTATTCTGCAAAAAAAACAGGGTATGCAGTAGTCGAGTAATCTGGAGTATAGCTAACTCTATTTGTTAATAACTGAAACTTGTTTAGTTGCCACTGCACTGAGTAAGTCTTCAAGTGAAATTGAAGATGTTGCTTCAAGGTTTGCGTAATACCCCATGAGAAGATATTCCCATCATTTTTTCTCAGTGCAGCCCGTAGTGGGCAGGCAGAACCAGAAGGTGTTGCTTTGTTATTAATTAAAAACAATTCGATTTGTGGTTACACTCTGGGGGCTGGGTTAATATAACACCCAAGACTCTTGCCAGTACTTGAGTGTGTGTGTGTTTGTGTGTGTCTTTGGTAATCATATTCACAAGCGTTTGGCAAGTACAAGTGGAACCGCTGCCACTGTCAGGTCGCCTGTTCACCTGGTCGCAACCAGTCGCTGTTTTCTTTGCTGCTGCTGCAGATGTTGTTGTTGTTATTGTTGTTGTATTCGGAGGCAAATGGCAAACACGTTTCGCGGAACAAGTTCAGGTGTGCTGGACTCGGACGCGGACTTGGACTTGGACATGGCCAGCAGCAGCAGCAGCAGGCCTGGCTGGCTGGCTGGCCTGCCTGGCATAGTATGGAGTAACATGTCTCAAGACTTGTTCCACCCTTTTTTTTCTGGCGCACCAAAAGACGACAACGGCGACAGCAACAACTGCAACAGCAATAACAGCAACAACAAGCAGGTACAAGAACTACAGCTACGACAACTGGGATCCGTCCGTTAAACTGCTTTGGGCCATTGTCCAAGTTATATAGCCACGTTAGCATTGGGTCAACTGAAGTTGTTAGATTTGGAGCGCGAAATGGGACCACGCATGCAGACAGCACAGACAGGCAGACACTCCAATGGGATTCGCACTGTACCTTGAGCTCATTTGAATAAAGCTGTTAGCACTACCCAGCTGTGCCTGCCAGCTGTTGCCAGCTCAGTAATCCCATTATTAACATGTGCCATATCCGAATATCGATTTTCAGTAAGATATTGTACTAACTGCAAAGAATACAGAGGCATCTGCTTTATTGGTCTAACTTACAACATCTAACATAGTTCTGGTGCAGGCTTCAATCTTTAGTGTAGTGTCTAGTTGCAGTCAAGTATTTGGTTGGTACCTTCTTTCATTAAGGTACTTGCTTCATAAAGCTCTAGGCATATGACTAAAGCAACAAAATTTAAAAACCAGAATGTTTTTCGACTGCAATTTTTAAACAGCTCTTTGGTTTTTATTTATTTAACATGGTTTTCTTGGTTCGCAATTTCCATTTCCCATAAATAACGGGAATAACACCAACTTGGTTAATATTAATGGATATTATAAAAAATTCGCATAAAAAGTGCAAAAGCGTATAACAAAATGGTTTAATTACAAGTTGCAAAAGATAAACTAAAATTCCTTCGAGAATGCAAGGAAAAAGATGTTCGGAAAGAAGAAGCGAGAGAAGAGGTAATGGCAGAGATGAAAACCCCAAGTGCCAGAGTGCCAGAGATTTGCGAGGAAGAAGAGAAACTTTTCCAAGAGCTATTCAGGCATTGACCAATTGTGCTTTTACGATGCCGCCGTCGCAGCCGCGGAGTGAGTCGAGTCGAGTCGCGTCGAGTCTAGTGAGTGCTCCATTTGGACAATGGACCCACATGCGAGTGTTGAATTTCACCCGGCTAATTGCCGCGGATGAGACGAACATGGATGTGGAGTATGGCGTATATGTTTGTTATACTATAGAGATGTTTCGAACACGATGTTTATGCTGGCGGCGCTACATAAAACGAGCCCGAGATGAGTGAGAGGTGTGTCTCCAGGTGGAAGCTCTAGAAAGTCCATGGGGGGAGAGATAGAAGTTGAGCTGTAAACTTGCATATGATGATGGTATCATAATTTTGGATAATAATGAAGTCGCAGTTGAAGTGAGAGGGAGAGGAAATGAGTAGGGGTGGGGAGGAAATGCAACCCTACAGTAGCCACTCCATGGAGTGCCTTTGTCCATAAATTCTGTAAATTCAAAGCGCGAAGGAATGTCACTTGCCAATTATTAGAGAATGTCAGCTTGTCGCTGATATCTTTGCCATGTTTGTATTGACGACGATCTCAGCTGCTGCTGAGGCTCTTCTCTGCAGTGTTCTCCGCAGCGCTCCACTTATCGTTGCTTCATATCTAATATAGACAACTAAACAGGTTCCACGCACTGCGGTCGGTCGCTCTCCTGGACTCGGCCGGTCGGCAAAGTGCAGTTCAATCACAGCGTCAATCCCCCAGCCAGCCACCAGATCCCAGATCCCAGCTCCCTGTTCCCAGTTCCCAGCTAACCAGCTGCTATTTCCTCAGCTGTATTCTCGGCTCAACCTCGAGGGCTCCACGCACTGAAGTAAAAGACTCTTTTTAATTGCTGCACTGCGTCAGCTATTCAGGACGGAAAAACGTTTGACAAATGCAATGCCGACAATTACATGCCATGCCAATAGGAGTCCAGCTACGAGTCCGACTTCGTCCGGTAAAAAAAAACTGGCTGAAACTAGAACTCATTATTGTGTCATCATCATCATCAGCGGCATCATCATAATCGTCATCGTCTTCAACGCATTAGCAAACATTTTCATATGTACCGCCAGGAAAACAACAGCAAAGAGAGCAAGTGCTTCAATAACACGACATTTTGATACTCTGCACACTATTTAAAAATCTTGGCAGAATCTGAAATAAAAAAGTTTTAAAATAAATAAAAGTTTTAATTGATGCATAAGTTACGGAAATACGGAAAAAGTGTTGACTTTGTACATGTTATCGATTCTTTTCGATTATTTCCAGTTAGTTTAAAGAAGTTTACAATCATTCGTCGCGGTAGGATATTGAATATATAATAATAATATATTTTTATTTCATTTTATAGCTAGCAAATTTCATAAATTAATAGCAAAATAGGAAGACAACAATTTCTCGATAAAATCTCAAACACCTTTTGATACAATTAATTTTAAAGAATTTTAATTAATTTTAATTTTAAAGATTTCTTATGTTATAATATGTTCTTTAAGGGGTGTTTAGTAAGGTGTGTTAGTTAAGGTAGTGTAGGGTCAGTTAAGGTAGTGTAGGGTTAAGTTAGGTCATTAAGGTAGTGGTAAGTTAGAATTAGATTAGGGTGGCGTATGGTAGGGCAGGGTACAGAAAAGTGATTGTTTTTAGGGTAGGGTATGGTACATGAGTAAGGTAGGTGATATGTGGGTAGGGTAGGGTAATGGAGGTAAGCATTTGGTTAAAAGCGTTATTTAAGTTGGGGTTAGGGTAGGATAAAATTAGGAATGGTAGTGTAGTCTAGGGTAGCGTAGGTAAGCATTTGATTAATTAATTTAGAATAGGGCGGGGTAGGACAAGGTAGGTTAAGGTGGATATGCAAGAGCATTTGATTAAAATATTAACCTTACCCTTACTTTTCCGCTCTCTAAGCTCTTCTCTCTCTCTTTGTTTTCATTTGAATATTATGTTAACCTCAATGTTGCATTATAAATAGTGAGTCATTTATCTCTGTGTACTGCTGTGTGTGTACGTGTACTCTTCTCGATTGATTATATTGCGCTGAGCATAAAACTGGTTAGCTTGGCAACAAACTGAACCGTTAAGAGAAGCAAATCTTGGTACAGACCATCATTTATACGCGGTACGCGGTACTGGGGAGCAAGGTGCTCGGTGCAGGTACTCGAGGTACTCGACTCGACTCGACTCTACTTGCATTGCATAATTCGCTTTCTAACGAGCGTCGAGGAGCGAAGAACAGCTTAATCAGCGTCCAGCGAGCCCAAGTCCATGACTCCACTGACCTTGTGCCACTTGAAGGCGACCCAGACAGAAGTGAAAACAAAATCCCTATTCAAATTTGCAGCCTGACTGCAGCTGGGAGTGGGACTGGCACTGGGACTGGGACTGGACGGATGCAACTGAGTTAGGCTGGTACCATTCCTGACTGCGGCTCTGGTACTCTGGCTCAGCTTCTCGTTCGAGCCACATGTCTGAGTTGAACTTGAAGTGCGGAACCAGATGTAACTAAGTAACGGTCCTGCGGCTGCATATTGCTGCCTCGGCTGCTGCTGCCTCGTGAGAAATCAAACTGTAAAGTGTGGCTGCAGCTTGGAGTCGAGGCGGAGGCTAAGGCTGTGGCAGCAACTTGGACGTGCAGCCTAAACAGGTTGCAGGTTGCTCGTATACCATTTTTAGTTTGCAGCGCCTTCCTCTGTGGCACGTCTGCGTCGCCGGTGGCAGCCTGATGAGCACACACACACACACACACACAGACACTCGCACACACATTCAAACACACACTTGCACAGAAATTCTCGCACACTCCACGTATAGCTCAACTTCGAGTTGAGTATTAGTATTAGCCCAAACCAATTGCACAATTTGTAACAGATTTTGACGTTCCTTGCAACTCGCAACTTGCAACTTGCAACTTGCCACTGCCACTGTCTGGCTGGAAAACGCCTCCTTCTCAAAGAGCCCAAACCCAATGCCAAGTTAGGCTGCCTGGGATGCTTTCTGTTGTGTCACCCGCAGGCCTTGTGGGTGGATGCACTTCAAACTCACCATGCAACATGCCGCAACCGAGCCAAAGGGGCAACTTGATTGAACAAATCGTAACGCGATGGTGGCAAAGGTCGACTACGCTAACACTAACGATTTGTTTGCTTTGAAAATTGGGTGGAAATCAAAGCTGATTTTCTCCAAAGGGAAAGGATGGCTTAGAAAGAAAGAGAAAGAATTTTCATAAAGAGCAAACTATTTTATTTAAGAATTAGTCACAGATGTTATCTTTTAAAAGCTTATTTAAAATTGATTATTCCCAATTTCTTATCTTGACAAGACTTATAAATATCTTAGGTCTTATAAAGGCAAGAATATTTTCAATGATTATAATAAAAAATATGTTTATTGTTAAGAAAATTCAATAAGAAAGCAGAAGAACTAAGAATATTAACAAGATATATTACAAGTTAGATTTCTTTTTAAATTCACATCGGTTTTGGTTCAAAGAGAATATATGAGAATATAGTATATATAGGATAAGTAAAGTAAAGCTTTAATTGGTTAACATGTAGAAAAAGTTGTCTTTATCAATGAACTTTTGCATTTCAATACTTTAAAAGGAAAGGGGAAAAGGTTGAGTGCTTTTGTTGTATAACGAAAAGAATTTCTGCAAAACATAGAAATCTCTTCTACTCTCTTCTACAATATCAGTTACAATAAAATAAAGAAGATAACTCAATAACAGAGCAGAAAAAGACAGAACATTTACTGATATCTTAATACAAATAAAGTCTTTTTAACTCAATTAACTTAATAACTGTTCTCTATCAGAATATAGTACTTATAAGAAAAGCGAATCTTTCCTTGATTATATGTATAAAGTATCGTCTTTATTAAGGTACTTTCCATTTTGCGCAATGGTTCAAAAGAGTAAAGAGAAAATCTGAGAGATTTTCTTGTATTATATGACGAATAGGGCACATTAAGGAGCTTTCTATATTCTCAACATCATTTTCAGCGAAGTCAGCTTCGCTTGTGTAGCCTGGCAGGGCTGGTAGGGCTGGTCTCTGCCCTGTCTGTTGAGGTGTTCGCGCAGTCGCGCCGCTGCACTTGAGCAAATCAACAGCCTTCAGCGATGCTATCACACCTCGTCGGCATCAACTGGGCCTGTGCTGCCTTCTCAGTCACACACACCTGTAATTTGCGCTGCCTTTGCTGCTGGCAGCGAGCATTAGCTGCCAAAAGCGAGGCCCAAGACAATTTGTCGGTACAGAGACGAGAGAACGACAGCACCAGCTCCAGGAAGGAACTGCTGAGGTTGAGGTTGCTGTTGCTGCTGTTACAACTGATGCAACTGATTGCAGTTTCTAACTGCAACTCAGCAATAATTTCGTAATTTTTCACTCACTTAATTTAGCACAATTAATCTCAATTTAAGCTGTCAACTGGCAACTCTCGTTGTGTGCCACGCACATGGCACGTCTGGATACCCTGCAGCACCCGGCAGTGTCCCAGCAGTACCGGGCACAGTTACAGCTTGGTGGGAATCTTCGCATAAATATATCGGACTATGCCGTTATGTTTTTCCTATGTGTAATTTGTCACTCGAAATTAATCTGCGAGCGACTTCAGCTCGATCTGATCTCTCTCGATTTTCTTGCTTGTTCTTCATATGCTTGCTAAGTTGTTCTCAAATCTGTTAGCATTGTCTACTACTTCTATTATTGTATCTCAGTATGTGTATTATAATGCCAACTGTTAACTGACTGTGACCGTCTAACACAATGGATGTCTGAGAGAATTGGGAGTCGTTGCCCCCCCACGCAACGCCCCGTTCATCATGTTTGTTCTTGCCACAGCAACTTTTTGGCCTGAGGGGTTCTTGGGTGCTTCAGTTGCCTAATGGGGGTTACATTTTTTAAGTATTGTTTTAATTTACATTTTGTCTGCCACATTTTGCGGTTGCCTTCAGCTCACGTTGGGCTAAGTTCGCTTCAGGTTTTAGTTTGCTTTGGTTTTATGTTTTTGCAAGAACATTTTCTTTTGCGGTTTAACAAATTTCGCCAGTGAGGTTTGTCTCTCAAACAGAAACTCAGTTTCAGGTTCAGGTTCTTGTCTCCCGTTTACTCCGCACTCAGTTGCTTAGAGAGATATATATAGATATGGACGTGCACGGGAGGGGGTCGCTCAGTTGCTTGCTTGCTTGCTTGGATGGTTGCTTGATGGGGTTAGTCGCTGGCTGACTGGCTGGCTGGCTGCCTCTTCGGGCTGATCGTCCGCATTTATGGCAGTTGGCAGCAGTAGCTCCGAGCAGCAGCAGCAACAGCAGCAGCAGCAAGGTGTTATTTTCATTTCTGGGTTACTGACCCATGTCATATGTGTGTGGAAAATTCAATATTGCTGTGAAAAATACCTACACAACTATTAAATAAAGACATGCCAGTGCCGCGGCCTGTGGCCCGAGACTCCTCTCCTGTTCCACCTCCTCCTGCTTGTCTTTTGCTGCTTCTGCTGCTTCTCCTTCTTTCTCGCTCGCTTCGTACTTAATAATTACGCTCATTTCATGCATGCAATGTTTGGATTCCAGTGAATCGCTATCGCCCGCGCACCACGCTCCCTGGCTTTATGGCTTCGACTTTTCCCGGCTACCGTGTGCGGTAACCTTCGAGTTAACATGGAACAAATGAAAAAATTCTTCGACAGCTGCTGCTGCTGCTGGTGCTGCTCTTTGCTGAGGCTTAATTAATTACCACATTCCTTTGGCACAGCCAAAGTCGAACTCTAAAGACGAAGCCAAAGCGACGCGTCGCCTTAGCTGCGTGTGTGCTGGCGGAACCAAATAGTCCAAAGACTTAAGACACAAACTTGCGCAAAAGACTTGAGACAGAAACTCGAACGACGTTAAAGACATCTCCGAGTTTCTCTCCCCGGCCACAGCTTGCAGACAAGTTCTGCACACTTCCTACTCAAATGGTAATCGATTGAGTTCGCACATGTCATTTGACGCGCTTTTGTGGCATTGTTGACAGCCGACGATTACAATGAATGAAAATGAGTGTGAGCTGCAGATGGTAAGATCGGAAGATCGGCCACAGCTGCCACAGCTGCCAGAGCAGGGCAAGATGAGGCCCATGACAAATTGCAACCTATTAATCTTGCATGCGACTTTCACTTTGGCCCAGGCCCAACTGCACGCGCTCCTCACTTCCTCCTCTCTCTCTCTCTCTTTTCCTCTTGCCGTGATATTATGCAAAATGTCAAGTTGACATTGACAACAGGATAGGGGCAGGACCAGGCCCAGTTAATGCCATGGGGCATGGTTAATCAGCCGCAGCATAATTGCCAATATACCCCAGACTTTTTCTACAATTTGAATTAACGTCACTTCTTCCAGTTGCTGTTGCTGTTGTTGTAGTTGTAGTTGTTGTTTTCCTCTTACCTTCGATTTGATTCACGTGTAAACGATTAATCAAGTTTCAAACAGCGACGCGTCGCGACGACGCCAACTGCGTTTGGCCCCCCGGTTTCGTTTTGGTTTTTCTCGCCGTGCTGCGTTCCTCGAAGTTCTCCCAAGCCGCCTGGAACTTTGTGTCGTTTCGGTTTTATGGGTCAGTAAGGTGGAATCTGTTGTCGAGAACTTCATTTCGCTTTGAAAGTTAATGCCAAATTGATTGGTGTGAATATAAAAACAAATCCCACGCCGCGACTTTAATGAGCATATTTATGGCCATTTTTATAGATTTCAATATTATCTTTATATACACCATACACATATATATATATATATATATAGACAAGCTGGGTTATTTATGACACGAGATTAATCAATTCTTAAAGTCCAGACAGAACCCATTATGCTGCCTCTGCCACTTAGCGAGGTTTTCCCTCTGCCAATTTTCGCCACTTTTCGCACACTTTCATTTTCATCGATGCCCCGAAATTAATGCTAAACACTTTGGCAAAAATCGTGCAGGTGAATGTTAGCTTGGCTTTTGTGTTTTGGGCAAATTACTAACTACGATTCGTTGTAGATCGTTTCGAGGTGATCGCACATAAATATCCATTTACAGCTTCTCAACTTCTTCTCATATGTAATTACAATCTGATTTATGATCGGCCTCTGACGACGACAGTGTCAAATGATCTCGTCGATTGCGATCTTGTGTCAGAGTAGCACAGAAGTTATAGACGACGCTGATCGTCGCCCGCCTCGTTCTGTCAATGAACTCGCCAAAGTGCAAGATATACTCGCACAGATAGTGTATTCTGTGATCGATGCCAATGGTTCGTTGAACTGCAATGATCAGTCAATAATTTACAAATCTTTGAACATTCATTATTCACAATATCAAATGATTAACATGAAAATCCCAGCCTACCAAGAGAGAGAGATCTCTTACTCCCTCTTTCTCTCGCCCACTCTTATCGCTCCCACTCTTATCGACAAATCGATTGTCGAGCTGTACAAATATCGTATCAATACGATCGTCTATCAATGGCGGAAATGGTTGAGCTGAGATCGAAAATCGCAGTTTGCATCCCCTCCCACTCTTATTGATCTCCGCGTAATCTCAAGGTGTCAATACACAAGTTTGTGATTCATTGCACGGCACAATAGGCTGCACACTCTCAATATTATATAACGGTTACACACTGATAACTCATGCCGAAAGCCCCCGAAAAGCCGAAAACCAAAACATATATAAATCTTTTTAACACTGACCCACTTTCAGGAGCCAACACAAAACTTAAGTGAGTCAATAAAGAAACCGCACAGCGCTAAGGCGGCCAAATGCGTTAATATGCAGATTAAATAATCGTACTGAGACTGAGACGAGTCTCGACTGGACTCGGCTCTCGAGACAGTGTGTGATGCAGACTCATAGTGCCGTCGATGTGGTGTGTAGTTGACCAAGCGTGATTCACCCACAAGTGGCTTGCAAAATAAGCTGAGACAAGCAGCGAAGCTGGGAAAGAAAAGTTGCTAAAAATTTATATACACAGATATCACACGCCTGGGGGGTCGAGGTCGCCAAACCGTAAACACATCCCCAGCACTAGCACTCCTTACACACACACACACACAGTTGCATACACATGCACAGATTCATGGCAAAAGTTAAGAGCACAGGCTGCGGTTCCAATCAGCTGTTCGACAAAAGACTTAAGGCACAAACTTGTCCATCATAAATCTCTCTTTGGCTTGCCGCGCTCTCCCACTCTCTAGCTCTCTCCTTCTCTCTCTCTCTGTCTCTCTCTCTTTCTCTCTTTGGCCTGCTCTTCTCTTCATCTGGCAAGTGGCAAGTGGCTTTTTTATGCGCTGACTGTGGCTTTGCCGGCCGCAGTTTGCTTTTACACAGCGCACGAGTGCGGATCGCGGATCGGATCGGCGTTTTGCGTTTCTTCGTTTTGCGTTTTACGTTCGTTAACGTTTTTACGGTACCCCCAGCAACAGCAACATTTTTTCGCCTAACGTAACGCGTCGTGCTGGATGCTTAATAGTTTCCCAAAACAGAAAACAAAAAAAAAACTACACAGAAAATTATAAAATAAAAGGTGCCTAAACTTTTGTAACACTTTTTCAAACCGCCGGCGGCAGCAGACGTTAGATAGAAAGATATATAGATAGATAGCTAGATCGATTGGGGGGGAAGCGACTTCAATCAATCAAAGAGACGCATAAATTTCTGAAATTTCTGAAAATGAAATCGATCGATCGATGCGCAAGCAAGCAAATCCAATTTCAATATTAAATTGTGCTTAGAAAAAATCAACGATCAAATCATTTTTTTAGAGTCTGTTAAAAGTGAGAGTTTTCCTCTTTCCACTCTTTTTGATTTTAGGTAATTTTGCTGTTATCGCTGTTGAGTGTGCGTGTGTGTGCTGTGTGCGTTTTTACCTTTTGCTTTTGGCCAGTTTGGCTAAACAAACTTGCGACTCAATCACGACTAATTGCGTATTTAAAGTGCCGCCTGTGTTACAAAACCGGAGCTCACTTTGCTCAGCGGGGAGGGGAAACAGTCAGGAAACGAAGGGGACAGGGGAGAAGGGGGGGAAGGGAGTAGTGCTAGCTGGGGTGCCTGGTTACCTGCTTTAGTGCTGCGCCTGTGGCAGTGTCTGCTTAACATGCGTGTCACGTTGCCGGCCATCAAGTTCAAATTGCATTCGCTGTCAACGCATTGCAACACCGCAGAGGCAGAAGTAGAGGCAGCATGCAACGATGATGATGGCGACAACGGTGGCGGCGGCACGCGTTGATATTTTGAAATTAACACTGCAACTGGAGCAGCGGCTAATTAAGAAATCAAATTGATACGCCGAACAACAACAACAGCGAAGGCGCAACTAGTTGAGTTGTGCGTGAAAGCTGACCACAAGGATAACCAAGAGAAGGCAGACAAAGAGAGAGAAAGACAGACAGAGAGACAGACACACTGAGGAACGAACAGATGTGCAGACGGATGGATAGACAGAGGCAGGGACAGACAGACTGACAGACAGATCGACATACAGAGAGGCAAAGGGACAGAGAGACAGACTGACACACAGACTAAGGGAGCAGGGAAGATAAACAGGCACATAGACAGGCATATAGACAGAACGACAGACAGAGATACAAACAAAAATACAGAGAGACAGACAAGAAGACAGACATACAGAAAGACAGATCGACATACAGAGAGGCAAAGGGGCAGATAGACAGACAGACAAACATAACATACGAAGGCAGAGAGATTGACAGATCGGTAGACGGACAGACCGACCGACAGTTAGGCAGACAATGGACAGACATACAGACAGACAAAGTGACAGACAGAGAGACATGCAGACAGACAGACATATAGCACAGATACATAGACGAAAGTACAAACAGACGGACGAACAGACGCAGATGCAGACAGACAGAGGTAGAGACAGACAGACAGATCGACATACAGAGTGAGGCTAAGAGACTTGTCTGCCTGTCTGCTTGTGTGTCTGCCTGTCTGTCTGCCTGCTCGTCTGTTCCACTTCCTCTCTGCCTCTGCTAGTCCTGGCTGCCTCTCGCCCGGCTAGGCGAATGACCTGGCTCTGGCTCTGCCACTGTGACTGTGGCGCAAGCCTGTCAGCGACATGCACACTAATTAGTTCACATTTGTGGCATACAGCTGTGCGCGCGTTACACACTCAAACTTGCCACTTATTAACATTGGGCGATGCCACAACAACAACAACAGCAACAACAGCAGCAGCAGCAACAACAGGCAGGGCAGGCAGGCAGGCTGGCAGGCAAAAGTGAGTTAATACACTCGCATTGTGGTCTCGGGCTAGCCAGTTTTTGCAGCAAGTTGCGCCTGCCACATGCAGCAGGCAGCGCAGGCAGCAGGCTGTCAAATGCAAACTCGACGCTGCAACTGCAACTGCAACTGAGACCGGGACTGGCTCTTGGCACTTGGCTTGGCGAGGCTTGCTGCGGTCACTTGATGCTGCTGCCGCTGCTGCTGCTGCGAGTTACTCGTGAAGCATTTAACTGCAAAGCTAATGCACTCTCTCACACACAGAGGCAGGCAGACAGACAAGGTGCAACACACGCACACACACAGACACACACTGCAGCAGTTAATTAATTTCTTTGTTGTTCTCTACGGTAAATCATGCCACATTCAAGAGAATTTTGCAGAGAGACAAAAATAAAGGGAGAGAGGGCAAGAGAAAGAGAGAAAGGTAATGAGAGGGAGAGAGAGGAAGAAATGGAGAGACTGATACGGAGCAGAGAGTGAGCCGCACTGTGGCAGCTGTGGCAACAGTCGGTCGCATTCTCTTGTCGCCTTTTGTTGCGGCCACTTGAACTGCATTTGCATATAAATTAGTTTTGATAGCACCCGACAAATGTGGGGAGTGTGTGGTGCGAGGCTAACAAAGGCTAACTAACAGCTAAACTAAAGCTGAAACAGCTGAGGCCAAGTCGACGCCACAAGGTGAAGGCTGTGGCAAGTGGCAAGTGGTAGCAGCACCAGCAGCAGCAGTGAGGCCACTAACCGTTTGCTGTTTGTTCTTTGAATGCGTTGCCTGACTAACGGTACTCATTAAGTGAACTACAACAACAACAACAACAACAACAAGAGCGAGAAAATGCCGTAGATATTTTTCGGTGGGAACAGCCACCACACACGGCACATGGCACGCTCTCTCCCTCTCTTTCTCTCTCTCTTTCTCTCTCTGTTGCGATAAGTTAGCAATAAAAATTGGCAGCACTTTGGCACAAAAGACTTAGGAAACGAACCAGTTCGTCTACGCTGCCCCCCCCCCTCTCTCACCCTCCACACACTCATACCACTAACTGTAACAGTTACTGAGCCAGTTAATTGTTAATTGTTGACAAGTTCCACATCGTATGCAAAGCGAAAAAAGTGCAAATGTACGTTTAATGAGCAGCAGCTCCGTAGAGGACCCGGTGTGGCTCCTCCATCTGTGCCTTGGTGCCTTGTGGTTTGCTGCTTACAGCTGCCTGGTGGCCAGCGGCAGCAATCTCTGTTTGTCAAGGGAAAACTTCAACCTCATGCAAGAGAAAACACTTACAGAAAGTTTGCGCAATTATCTTAACTTGGTTTAAGAAAAAGTTTCGTAATTACACAATTTATGCTTATTTAAAACTGATCTTTACAATAATTTCTTATAAATACTGTAAGTAGTTGGGGAGGATTAACAACTTTTGCAACGCATTAGATTATAGATATTGTTTGAACTTCAGTTCCTTTGTGTATGCCCTTTTCAGATTTGCATTTTCCTCTGCTAATACAATTTAGCAATCGATTGATTGATTTTGTCTTGGTACTAGAATGTAATCGTGGTTTTTTATTTCCATATATTTTATAAAGTGTTTTAATCGGTTTACGATTATACAAATCTTATTGTTTGTAATATTTTCCCATTCAATTTAAAGGAGCTTTTATATACTTTATTTATGGCCAAACCTTTTACAATCATATACTTATACATACCTCTACACTCATATAAACTATTAAAAATCATTATAAAAAGTAACCTATGCGAAAATGTGGAACAAATACGAATGAAATTTAGTAATTTATAAGTTGTTAAAACGTTTCAATATTACAATTTCAATGTGTACAGTTTTTCACGAAATTCAGTATCGATAGAAGTTATTTTCTAAATAGCAATCAGATCTTCTCTTTTAGATTTGGTGTTTTCTTGAAATTGTTTATTTCACTTTCAGTTTTTCAGTGTTTAATTCAATAATGTCACATAAATACCCAATTATAACGAAATACGATATCTATTAATAAACCTAACACCTAACTGTTAATTTCATTATTTGATTTAATGTTTGCCAAAATGTTTAGCTGTCACTTTCTTATCATCGTTCATCGATTAGTATTTTTTTTTTTGGCTTGAACCTAGCCGAATTTCGCCTCGTAATTTCCATAACGTTGCGCGCATATCTCGATAAGCATCTCGTGTATTTCAAGTAGTTCCCCTCTCCCTTTCTTTCTCCCCCTTCCACCTCCTATGCTGCTGCTAAACGAGTTAGTCGATTGATTTGAATTTTGTCTTAGTTAAGTATTTGTTTATGCTACCAGAAGATTGCCAAACTGGGAGATCGGGTGTAAACGTATCAAGACCGAAAAAGGGTCATCGATTTTGTGGGTTAAACTCGACGGCTGCACCCCAAAAAGTTTAAATTAATCTTATATCTATTTATTTTGCATAATTTTACAACGTTTATAACTTTGTTTTATTTTTGTTTTCTTTTTTATTTTAGAAATGCGACAGAGAAAGGCAAAACTTCTGGCCGGCACTGTGGTGGCAAAGTGAGAAACACTCAAAATAAGAAAAACAGAAAACGAATTACTGGAAAATCTTCGAAATTGTGCAATAAAATTAAAACAAAGTCCATAAAAAAAGGGATCCATAAACGAAATTAATTAAGAGCCGAATTCGAAGCAGTGTTGGTGTGCTTTTATAACGCACTGTTAACGTCCGTTGTTGCTGCTGTTGTTGCTTTCCATTGCTGCTGTTGTTGTTGCTGTAGGCGTGAGCGTGCAGTTATCGCCCCATAAACTCGCCAACAAATATCTCAAAAATCAATTAAAGGAAAATACAAACAAAATTAAAAATACCGTAGTAAAAAAAGAAAGAAAATACTAAAATTTGATTGGCATTATTATGTTCAAGTTGATGTTGATCCACGTAGTTATTGACCGACCATGAAAACGCTGGAAAGTGTGCCGATCGAGAAGAAAAATAATTAACAACAACACAGCACGCAGTGTGGAGAGTGAGGAGTGGAGAGTGGAGAGTGGAAACTGTGCGTGTGTGGCCCAGAAAAGTGCGAGTGCGTGTTAAAGAAATTTCCCGGCCAAAATGGCAGGCAGTGAAAATATAATTTGATAAGCTCGCTAAAAAGCAACGGGTCATTGTTCTGTATATTGCATTGGAACTCAATTCAAAACTAAACCCAACTAAAACTAAAGTAAACCGAACTAAACTCTGTGAAAACCGGCGGCAGATCGCATTAAACTAGTTTGAAAAAAATAAAAAAAGTGTTCAGTGAGAGAGAGAGAGAGAGAGAGAGACATTCGCAGCGAACTTTACCTCACTGTGCAACGCAACGATCCAATTACAGCCATTTATGGCTGGCAACTTTACCGTTAATTCAGAGTCTAGTAAGTTTAAATGCAAACTATTTATCTATAGAATATGGAAAACACATAACTAGAAGAAGAAGCTGAAGAAGGCTCTCCCCGTTCCCAACTAAGTTCCAATTGAAAAAGCAAACGAGTTCATTCATTTCTCACTTACCTCTTAATCTATCTCTACAGCTTTCTTTCGACAACCTTTTTCATTATACCAGCAGCAAGTCGAATTTCAATATCAAACTTAAAAGTTACATCTCATTGTTATAAATTATTAAATTATATCTCATTATGCTAAGCTGCTTGGGAAATTTTGTGAAACTTCTTTGGCATTGATTCAATATTTAAATATAATTAGTAAAACTCAAGTTGAATGCCCCCTTTCAATGCCAGCACATTCTGAGTATGTAATTTGAAATTTATACATAATTCGATAAAATTAAAGCTGTGGCTAACGCTGCGTATACGCAACGCGACATTCTAATTTGCAAATAACTTTGTATGATCGCACCATCAAATTGTGCAATAAAATTACACACTGTATGTGTGTGTAGTGTGTGTGTCGGCGATTATCTCAGTATTACGATAGTAAAACCTGAAGCCATCGCTGACATTTACCCGATGTCGTCGTCGTCGTCGTTGTCGTTGCGACTTGCTGTGTGTCGCCTTCACTGTCTCCGGCTCCAGCTCCGGCTTCGTCTTTGTCGTTTTACTAGCGAAAGTCATCGAGCAGAATAATTGCTGCAATGCGCCCCGCCTCCCTCTTCCCTCCCCCCTTTACCCAAACCCTTTTTGCCATTACTCCCCCACACACAGTGAGTGCAATCAAGGCGCGGGCCTCATAAAAATCGTAAAACACAATTCCAATTCAAATTCAGTTGCGCGTACAACGAAATTCAGAAAGAGAAGCAGATGGAGATGAAACGAGAGAGAGAGAGAGAGATATATGTGATTTGTATGTGTTGGCGAATCTCATTGCGGGCCCGGGCAACAACTGTGACCATCTTGGGGCCTATTATATAATTTTGTGTTCCCATTATTCCATTTGTCAAAAAAGGCTCAGGCTCAAAATTATTTAAATGCCTCCTCCCTGTTATTTTCGACGAGATAATTATGAAATTACTCAAGACCTTGGCTACAGCTTTGCACACTTATATCACCAGGCAGGTGTGTAACAGCTGTGCTGTAAGAAGAATGCGTTGAGCGTGGGTGTCAAAAAAGTACTCGCAGTGAATGCTTAACTATTTGCCTGAATTCACGTTAAGTATTCGCAGATGCGGTGCCCCTGGAATCGAAAATGTGCAAACAAATCAATTGGCTTCGGTCTCAAGACCTAGTTAAAAGAGACTTGTGTGAAGATAACCTATATTAAATACACATATTGGCAGGCTTGAGTATTTCAAATACTGCTTAAGAATATATTAAGACATCTATTTGAGTGTCTGTTTGTAGACTTACAAGGTATGTCAAAATAAGCTCAATAAACTATTCGAAGTTTTGAGTATTTCAAATATGTCTTAGGAATATTTTGTTGTCTTCTTCCTAAAATACCTAGTTAGACCTTTTTAAGACCTAGTCAACATAGACCTATGTGGAAATAACCTATATACCCATATTAGGTCTAGTTAGAATTCAAAACATGTCTTAAGAGTATTTTGTAGTTTTCATTCTAAAAATACACCTACATTTTAGTATCTGTTTTAAGACCTACTTAAGAAGATTTATCAAATATAATCCTTAAGTTACATACTCATATTGTGTTTTTTTAAAATTCCAATTATTTCGTATGAATATTTTGTCGTTTGCTTCCCCTTTCAAAATATTTTCTTTAAACATACATACTTAATACAACAGTATTCAAAGTATTAATTAAATATAAATATATAAAGAAAATGTATAAGATAGGATAGTATAAAAGAATAGTAAATTATATAGATCAAAATTATGTATCTGCAAATATTTTTAAGCTTTCTCCTATTTTATCTTTAATCTTAAAATGCAATTGCAGCAACATTCTGTGATTTGACTCTAATAAAATTATGTCCAAGTCGACAGACTCAGCTTTTAATTGTTAAGTTCTTAACGAAAACTATCACAAGTGCAAGAGACAACATTAAATAATAGAACTCTTAGGACTATTCTTTTTTTTAGAGAATTTTGTGGCGTTTTAAATTGTGTGTTCAGTTCGTGACTAAAGTAAGACCAAAAGTAAAGCGTGCGCTGAGAACAACTTTCTTCTTCTTTTGTTGTCATGACTTTTGTTGTAGCTGTTTTTAGTTGTTGCTGTTGTTTTTGTTGCTTTGTCATTACCTAAGCCAGGCCATTGACATGCCATGACATCACAATTGTCTCGAGCAGAGTGTAGAAACTATAATTAATATGACAGCAGTGCGAGCGCAGTTTAAGCCACTATTATGCATCTATTCGCTGACAGTATGAATGAATAACTGAATGAATGAATACTCGCAAGAACACCCACAAACTCAAATACACTCTGTGTATCTCCGAGAAACATTTAGCTTGAAACCAATAATTATTTGCATTCATTAGTGTAGTGGTTTATTAACACGCCTCCCCGACTACAAATGATATGAATTAAGATGCAATTCAGAAGTGCACTCAGATTAAAACTGAATAGTATTTAAAAGTAAATATCAATTCATTAGATTTAACCCCCAGTAGTTAGATAGAACCAGTTGGGTATGGACTGCTGCAGTTTATGTCTGGCTATAAAGACATAAAGTACGCGGCTTCTGTCTGAGGCTGCTGCTCTCTAGCCCTGAAGGCCCTTTTCAATTGCCTGGCAGACAGGCAGATCGACAGCCCCCAAAAGAGAAGACAGACAAAGGGAGACAGACAGTTAGTTAGACAGATAAAGTGCCTGGAATGAGACAAGTGAATGCTGATTGACCCACTGTAACTGGAGTTGAAGCTGAGAGCTGAAACCGAAACTGCTTGGGGCGTGTGCGTTGCGTCTGAGCTTCGTGCATTTCATGCAAATTAACGACAAGTTCCCCTCCCCACTTCCCCTGCTATCCCTTGCCCAATGTCTTGTCATCGCTTCACTTCGTACCCTTCCATTACAAGCATTTAAAGACGTTTATTTTGTTCAAAGATTTTCACTTTCAATCTGTCGAAATGTCACACTCACGATTGGGAGCTCCTCGACTCAGTTTCAACTCCGTTCGATTCATTGTTCGATACCTTCCCTGCCCACCTTGTCCGCTTTGTGGAGCATTCAATAATAATGAAAAGTGATTGCCGCACGTTTTTGATTTTTATTTCTTTCTCTCATTTCATTTCACTTCACTTCACTTGACTCAACTGTGCCAACTGCCAACTGCCAACTTAGCCAAGTGCCATGTGGTGGTCGGCACATCACTGGGCTCCCATTTATCGCTTTTTATTTCTTCTCCGACTCCGTCTCCGTCTTCTTCTTCATTTGAATTCGAACACGTGTTATGCTCGCCCAGCACTTCCGCAGTCCCGCTGATCGTGATTGATTTAGACATTTTTCGCCTTTGTCTTCGGGTTACACTGAGACAGGTGCGACCGTTATGATATGGAGAATGGCATTAGAATAATTCAGAGTAGTGCGCTCTCGGCCGCTAGGTCAATCTGGGCCTGGGAGCCAAATCCAAATTAATTATGAAACAGAGCTCGAGAACGCCGACCTTAAAAGCCGCTGCGTCATGCTGCTCGGCCCCCGTCCCCGTCCCCGGCACCGGGGAAAAGCAAATATTTGGACAATGGGAACAAGGCAAAAGGTTCCGACGGGGTCGCTCTAAATGAGGAAAAACGTAGCTGAAAACCATAAGAGAAAAAAAACATAAACAAACAGAGGGACAACAATAACAACTCAGCTCGGGGCATTGGCTTGGGCCTGGTCTGGCCTGGTCTGAGTCTGGGTCTGGGTCTGGTGCAGTCAAAGGTTCAAGTGCAGGCTGCATAGCACGGGCTGGGCCATTAGCCTGAGACAGAGTGATTTATGCTTGTGGCCCGCACTGTGACACCTAAACAGCTTAAGCAAACTCCTCTCCCTCTCTCTCTTTCCCTCCCTCTCCTCAGTATTTGTTTTGCTTGTGGCATTCTAAGCCGGCGTACGTTGCGTATGTGTGATTAATGTGCCCCGTTTTGGGTGACTTTAGCGCCAGAACAGTGTCAACCATCAGTTACTGCACACAGTTTGAGAAATCTTGCCTTAGCCACGCCCACTTTTGGATCTGCTCTAGATTATCGTACGCATTCCACAGCTAAACTCGTTACCCCCTTCCAGCCACCCCTTGCCCCTTGCCAATTAATACCGATGTTGATTTATAGGTACATTGACTTCTATTGCTCACTGTGCTGCTGCTCTCGCATGGACAAAGCACTCAAAAATTGTGTTTACGTTACGCGCTGTGATTATAACAAGCCCGACAAGCGGCTCAGAAGATGCCGACGAAGAGGCACACCGAGATGAGCATGAAAGACATTGACAAGGGGAGAGAGGAAGGAGTAGAGGGGAAGAAGGGAGCAAGAGTTGTAAAATGGACATGTGCTATCTAATGTCGGCCTTAGCTAGAGAGAAGTTGGCGACGAGGACTGGCCCGCAGCTAGGGGTATGCAGACTAAGGGCCCTCGCGTGCCAGGGGCCACTTGCTACCGTAAAAAAGGGAACCAGAACAAGACATACTTTATGGTCTGCCACGTCAGCTGGGTTATGAGTATAATAATTATGAAGTACAATGTGGCAAGATTGATTGAATGGATTGGAAATATATAGATTTAATATATAGAGTGCCCAAATATAGATTTCTCAAAAACTATTGATGATTTGCCAATTTAAAATCGAGCTATATGTAAGATGTAATATGTTAGATTAGGTTTCTACATGTGAAATATTTTCTTAACATAAATTCAAAATACTCGTACATACAATATACTTTACATTTTAAAAGCAAGACCAATTAAAATTTAATTTCTAAAATACATATTCTAAAAAACTTAAATAATAACATAATTTTAATTTACTTTTAATTAAATGTCCAAGTATTTTCAAATTTTAATTGGTCGACTGTCTAAGTACCTTAAATAAATAAATAAATTACTGTAGGCGCCCCCCAAGAAGTGTTACACTAGGGCCCGCGGTACTGTCACTACGGCCCTGCCCGAAGCCCAGTTGCGTGCTTGCTGCTGCTGTTGTTGTTGTTTGCATTTGATTGTTGTTGTTGCTGTTGCTAGTGCTGCTGCAGCTTGTCTTGTGATCCAGTTGTTTATCTTTTTCATTAGCCTGGGCGGCCTGTCATCTGTGCCGTCGCCTGTTGATCGCATGTCGCCCAACTGGCCAGCATCACTAACTTGCCACTTGCCACTTACGTGCGCTTGGTGCTGCCAAAGTGCTTTAGCATTTTAGTTATATTTTTCCCATTTGCATTTAGCGAAACGGACTGTGACTTTTCCGCACTTTATCACACGCCACACGGCGTATCGACGAACTTGCCACAGTGTTGCAACTGTTGCAACAGCCAGCGCCGCCTGACTGACGCAAATTGCGTAATTGTTATTACAATTACGCTTCAACTACTATAGTTGCTGCTGCTTGCAACACGAGTTCGCTTATTGCTGACTGAGTCTTGGCTTCGTCAGTTTGTCAGCTTGGCCACTTTTCTAATACAAAATGATTTGGCCTTCGGCTTGGCTTCGACTTACCACTTGCCACCTGCCACCTGCCACTTGCCATCACTTGCAAGGTGCCCTCTCTCAGTGCGAAGGCTGCCTCCGCATTTACCCTGCCATCGTTTGTCAGTCGTCGACGGCGTCGGCTACTCGTCTTGGTCTTGAGCTGCCAAAGACAGTCATTAGTCGCTGCCGCGGCTGCTTCTGTTCTCAGGCCGTTTGAACGGCGTAATTACCCTTTTTTGTCCGAAAACCGAAAACCAAAAATAAAAGCCAAAGAAAGCAGAAACAGAAGCAGTAACAAGAAAGAAAGAAGAGATTCGGCAAAGCTGAAGATTTTATACCCTTTCTTTTAACGGCATAACTATAAATAAATTTTGGTTAAGATGCACTAGATGTTTTCATAGTAAATCTTATGCAGTTCTTAGGAACTTATGTGAAGCCTGTATTAATAAAGAGTATATTCGTCAAGTTTCACTAAGCAAAATTGAAGACTGAGATAGACAGACTAAAATTGCTACATCGATAATTCAGATCAAGAATATATATATATAATGCAGTCGTCTGTGTCTGCCTCTATGCCTTGCACTTCTTAACAAAATCAATATACCCTCTGCAAGAGCATAAAAAGCTGAGAAACAGAAAAAACTAGACACAATGGCAGCTAAACTGATCGTTTTGTTGAGGAAATGAAAACGTAACGAAATTAATTTGCAACGGTTTCAGGCCCTCTCGATGTGGCGTGTGGCAGAGTTGCCCAACATTCCCCTCCTCCCTCCCCAGCCCGTATTTCTTATCCTCATAACAAAATAAAGTTATTATACTGAAAATTACGGTGTATTTTGGTCGCGGTTTGGGAAATGCATTGAGCGATCGTAATGGAAGTGCGAACCATTTGCCAGTCAATTGATAAATAGACAGGGAGAAGGGGAGAGACTGAGAGAGGAGAGAGAGAAAGAGAGAGAGAGCGCGAGGTAATCGAATGCTAGTTGAATTACTCGTAAACTCATTCGATCTTGATCTCCTCGGATTGCTTCTGCTGCCCGCTACCCGCCTCCAGATGACGTGCACAAATCGTCGCAGTTGGCATCCAGTTTCAGTCTCTTGGTTTTGTTGTTTCTCTTTGAGATTTGTAATTACCATCGACTTAAGTGACGGACATTTAGTTGATGAGGACTGTGGACTGTGCGATAAACGGGTTTTCTACTTAGTTGTCGAGATAAGCACACCCAGCAAGTGTGTAAATAATTTGCAATAATTGTTATTAATCACTGAGATTTCAACACATTTTGCTCTGTCATCAGATCGCATCAGAGCCAAAGAGAATAACTACTAGCATGTGGGAATAACTGTAAATGATCTGAGGTTATTTCCACAGAATTGGGTCAAGTTTGGTCGGCAAAGAAACTGATTGGGTAACAGCTGCGTGTGAGCTCAAGTTCTTATTAAATTCGTATGCAAGTTGATTGAATTCATTCTTGTGCCAGGGGTTCCTATTATGAAGAACATCATTATTATAGCATCGTGATAGGTATGTTTATTGACTATCATTATTGAGTGCATTTATTCATCATGATTTAATTTAAATCAATGATTTTCTAGATGTCTACATTTATCTGAAGAAGTTTTTTATATTTTCTGTTAATAAACTCTACTTTATAAGAAGTACTGTGCTAATTTAAATTAACATGATAGATTATATTCTTGAGTGATTAATCTACTCTTGAATATATATTTTATTATATTGAGTGGCTTTTTTTTAGAAATTCATTGGTGATCTAGTAAATTTTCCTTTTTTGTAGATATTATTTTTATGCAATAGATATCTCTGTAAACAACCCGATCATTTAGTCTTGTTATATGCATCTGTATTTATCGTAATATATAAAATACTTATCAAACTCTCTTTTACATCTAATCAACATAAAATTGTTTCTTGAATTATGATACTATTTTTAGAGTCTTTGATCTTTGTCTTGGTAGATTTCTATTTAATGAAATATATATTTATATACATATTTCTCTACACACGATATCTCCTTCCGATCTTAAGTACTTCCCTAGGGCAAGATCTCTTTAGGTTGTCAGACAACCCTAGCGATTATAATATGATATTATTCAGAAACTTATATTACCGTAATCTGTCTGCGATAAAGACAGGCAATTGAGTGGGTCGCAAGTGCTGGACACGGTCAGCAGAGCTGGTGGAGCTGAGGGAAGGGGAAGATGGGCTGCGCAGAACGTGCAACATGGCCGACTTGTGCCGTCGTCGTCGTCGACGTCGTCGTCGTCGCATGCATGACCACTATCAGTTATATGGAGTATGTACTTATGGTTATCCACTAATTATAGTAGCCCTGCAACATTCCACTCGGCATTCTCCCGGCTAAGACTAACAACAACAACAACAACGACAATAAGAAAACCTTTTGCTTCTTCTCATCTGCTTCTTATTCTTGTCTCTCCTTCTCTCCGCATAGACATGCGCCTGGTACGTTACCGATGAAGCAAGCAACTTTTATCAGACACAGACACAGGTAAGTTGTCAACATGGTTAAAGGAGGAAGTGCAACAGGGGAAAGGGGGGTAGGGAGGGGGTGAGCTTAGTGTGCTACCAGTTTAGGCTGCAATATGGTTGCTAGTAGTTTGTTGTTGTTGCAGTTGTTTTGTAGCGCACATTTGATCTGTGCTGATATAGTTTATATGTATGTTATATAGAGTGTGTGTGTGTGTGTGTGTAAAATTAAGTAAACTTTAATTAAATTTTCGAAATGATTCCGCTTTGATGAGCTTGTGGCCCCAACTTGCAGTCCGACTTGGGCCTGGCTGCTTGCGGCATGTGGCATGTGCCTGCTGGCTGACGGCAGCTGAGGCACTCTCTTCGGCTGGGGGCATGCGGCATTATTAATTGTAGCATGTGTCGTCGCTCTGTGTAAAACATATTCGTGCGGTTACAATAAATTTTTTTCTTCATTAGTTTTTTTTTTTGTTTTGTATTTTTGTCTTGCACAAAAACTGATTATGAGGCAAAAGTGAAAAGTTGCAATTAAACCAGTCACTGGCTGCCGCTGCCGCTGCTTGTGCCTGCCTGCAACAACTGTGAGTGCAGCAGCAACCACAACAGCAGCAACAACAACTCATAAAGAGTAGAAATCGCTGAGGCGACGTGCCCGTTTTTTAGTCTCTGCCACAGTTGCACTTGTTTTTGGGGTCCGAAACATGGCGACAAGTGCACTTAATTAGTAGGGAGCACACAGCGTAGAACAAACGCATAGAGGGGAGGAGGAAGGAGAGGACGAGGAGCAGGGGACAAGTATAACATGAAGTTCTGCTGCAGTTCCGGCAGGCGAACAAGTTGAGTCTAATGCCAAATTGCTCTGCACTTCTTACTCCCCCCCTTTCTCTCTCTCTCTCTCTTACTCAATTTCACTCATTCTCTATCTCCCTCTCTCTCTCTGCCTTTGCAGTTTCGCCGTGCCGAAGATGTGGCCCCAACAGCGTTGGCTAGTCAAGCGAGCAACTGCAGCGATAGCCGCGTGCAGCAGCCGGAGACACCAAATACTAGAAGTATTTCTAGCCTTAATCTTAGTCAACCGCCTGGCCACGCCCACGCTGCCTACAGCCCATGGGGCACTCATAACTCCGCCGGACATCGGCATCGCCAGCAGAAGCAGCAGTAGCAATCATTTCGACTACGACACGGCGTCGTTCTCCGACGAAGGCGACAGCAATCGAGCTGGCGATGGCGACGCATCCCTGGCCAACTTCTATCGCAGTCCGCATCGCCTGGACGGTTACTACACGACGGCGGATCTGCAACGCAGTCACAACTACAAGATCAGCCCGAAGCCCTGCTCCTTTGGCCGCGTCGAGGGCACCTGCATGTTCGTCTGGGAGTGCATCAAGTCCGAGGGGCAGCACGTGGGCATGTGCGTCGATTCCTTCATGTTCGGCTCCTGCTGTGCCCACAACTACACGGACAACATTGTGCTGCCGCAGACTGCATTCGCGTATACGCGACCCACCAAGCCGCTAACGCTGAGGCCTCGACCTCCAGCACAGCCTCACAAGCCTCTGATCAGGTGGGTGGGCTGAGAAGCTGAGAGCAAGTTGAATATTCATTGTTGCTAACAACCCTTTGCTTTGCAGTGGCATGACAACCATAGAGCGTCCACATGGTGCAGGCACCCTGGTCATACGCCCGTCCGGGCCACATCATCAGGGTCCCTTGTCGCGGCCGCATCCCAAGCCGACGTACTCTCCGGATCTGTTGAGTGCGGCGAGTCAGGCGACGGCCAGCTCCAGTGAGTATATCGCCTGGCGCCTGCTCCATTGTTCTGCTGACTTACAAGCCCATACTCCCGCTTGATCCACCTTCCCTTTTGTTCCCTATTCTTCCCTTCTTCCTTCCTCTTGTTCCCTCCTTCTTCCCTCCTTTCTTTCTGATCCTTCCCTCTACCTCTCTCTACCTCTACCTCTACCTCTACCTCTACCTCTACCTCTACCTCTACCTCCTCACCTCTACCTCTACCTCTACCTCTACCTATACCTCTTTACCCACCTCTATCTCTTTATCCACCTCTACCTCACCTCTATCTCTTTATCAACCTCTACCTTCCCCTCTTTCGCTGTATTCACCTCTACATTCCCCTCTCCCCACAGATAGCATTTGGCATACATCAACGCAGCAACAGCAGCAGGCGGCGCAGCAGCATCATTGGCAGATGACCACCGAGCCTAGCTTCATTACCAAGCCACGACCCACAGGCTGGACCAAGCCGGGCATCGTCAATTTGCCAGCGCCGCAGCAGCGTCCCTCGAAACCGCCGAAACCCACAAAGAAGCCGATTGTCTACGAGCGTCCACCGCCGCCGCCAACGCCAACGTCGACGACGTCGTCGTCAATGACAGCGATGCAGCCGCAGCGCAGCCGCAGCCCAAGCCCAAGCCGAAACCGAAGCCCACCAGGCCGCAGGTATGTAAATACAGCCGCGTCCACCCATTCTCCCCTCCCCTCCCGTTCCACCCAGCTCAGCTCAGCTCAGTCTTCAGCATTCCGCATGCTCGCGCTATGTGTGATCCATTGATGTCGAAAGCGAAACAAACGAGCGAGCGAACGAGCCAGCGACGAGGTCATTTACTCCTCGATGGGAGCTCCGTCTCGGACTCCTTGCCTTGGGGGACATTTTATTGTTTGCACAAAGATGGAAGATTTGTTCGACCTCGTCGCGTCTCTGGGGTGTGTGCTGGCATCTTATAGGGTATAGGCCAAGCCACAGCTGGCTGGCACAAGGCAGGCAAGGCCAATGTGTAGTGCGTCTAGAGTGGAGAGTGTGCGCTCGTCGCCTTGGCGAACTGTGCTCTCTCTCTCTGCTGTGCTGTGGCTCCACTGAGATTTAGCGCAGGAATGAAAAATTGATTCTTTGCATGTGAAATATTTCGAGCTGTGCTTGGCCTGAACTATTAGCATAATGTTTACCACTTTTGGCTACCTTGCAGCTGTCGCCGGCCACATCATTAGCCGCCTCGTCGTCATCGTCGTCGTCCTCTTCAACGCCAACAGCAACGACTACGAAGACAACGTCAACAACAACAACAACGACGACGACGACGACAACTACAACAACAACAAGAAGGCCCACTAAGCCCTATCAACAACCCACCTCGGGCAGCACAACAACAACAACAGCTGTGGCAACAGCTGCGGCAGCGGCATCGGAATCAGTAGCATCTATGTCAACGTCCCGACCAGGCAGTCCCGGCTTCTCCAGCCCGCGTCCAACGGCCGCCCAACTACCCACACAGCCGGCCACGGCCGGCATTGAGTCCAATGAGATAACGGGCTCCTCCACACACGATGCCGGCACGGGTCTAGGCACGAGCTCCAGCTCGATGCTGGGCCATGTGAAGACTATTTCGGCTGCACGCAGCGGTAAGTACGGAGTACAACCCGGCCCTGTGGCAAGTACACTTAGAGAAACCTACACATACGAGTATAACATAGTTGGACATAAAAAGTTTTGAGTCTACCCCAACCCTTGTTTATTTTGTTGGTCATGCAGTAGAGTGTGGAGTTATGGAAACATCTTTTGATTTTGATGGTGAAATCGAAACTAGATCCTATCTAAAAAAGTCTAGCCTAGCTAGGCAAGACAACTTGATTCTTCAACTTCTTGAGTTTATCCCAACCTCTTTTAATTATCTGCTCTTGGTAGAATAGTCTAAGGTTTTCCAAACCTATTTTGATTAGCTGCTCTGGAATGACTTAGAAAAAGAAACTAAGAGTAATTAATTTGTTTATTAGGGAGCCTAAGGGTATCCCAACCTATGTTCATTACAGCCTAGAGCTACTTATCTCAACCTCTATTGATTCTGAGCTCTTGCTTAGATAGATTATTCCAACATCTATCGATTCTAAACGCTATACAGTAGAGTCGTTGCTTGTAGTTGGTTATTGATTATTTCTATGATGAAATCTCAGGCTAATCTTTTTGTTTTGCCTCTAGGGCTCCCCCCAGCCCTAAGATCAAAACGGCCCTTCAGTAGATTTGTTGATTCTATGCTTTTGCTGGGTTAATTAGGTCTAACTCTATCTAGTTTCGTTAGGTTTCTGTCCCAAACTCTCTTGAGGCCTTACCGAGCTAAGGTCATTCCAACTTTAATTGATTCCCAAAAGTAATCCAAAATTTTCGCTCACTGTATGCAGAGTGCGGTGTGCCAATGCTGACGCGGCCCGAGACGCGTATTGTGGGCGGCAAGAGCGCGGCCTTCGGTCGTTGGCCCTGGCAGGTGTCTGTGCGACGCACCTCGTTCTTTGGCTTCTCCAGCACCCATCGTTGCGGTGGCGCTTTGATCAACGAGAACTGGATAGCCACGGCGGGGCACTGTGTGGACGAGTGAGTAGTGCGCAGAGCAATGCGATGCAGCCATACAACTGTCCATATAACCTGCTATCCTCTTCTTCCTCTCTCTTTCTCTCTCTCTCCCCTTTGCAGCTTACTTATCTCGCAGATACGCATACGCGTGGGCGAATACGATTTCTCACATGTGCAGGAGCAGCTGCCATACATAGAACGCGGCGTGGCCAAGAAGGTGGTGCACCCGAAGTACAACTTCTTCACATACGAATACGATCTGGCACTGGTCAAGCTGGAGCAACCGCTCGAATTTGCGCCGCATGTCAGCCCCATTTGCCTGCCCGAAACGGAGAGTCTTCTGATTGGCATGAATGCCACGGTCACTGGCTGGGGTCGTCTCAGCGAGGGCGGTACTCTGCCCTCAGTGCTGCAGGAGGTAAGTGCCCCCTCTCCTACTTGCCTGACACTGACTCACTTGTTCCCCGTTCCCCCGTTCTCTGACTGCAATTAGGTGTCGGTGCCGATTGTGAGCAACGACAACTGCAAGTCGATGTTTCTGCGCGCAGGACGGCAGGAGTTCATACCGGACATCTTTCTCTGTGCGGGCTACGAGACGGGCGGCCAGGACTCCTGCCAGGGTGACTCAGGTGGTCCGCTGCAGGTAATTAAACAGTGATTAGTACCCGGTACAGTTTAGTTACTTAACTGGATGCACTTTGTTGCAGGCCAAGTCGCAGGATGGACGCTTCTTTCTGGCCGGCATCATCTCGTGGGGCATCGGATGCGCCGAGGCTAATCTGCCCGGCGTGTGCACGCGCATCTCCAAGTTCGTGCCCTGGATACTGGAGCATGTCAGATGAGAGGGTCTTTCTCACATGATGATGATAATCAGGAACTGGATACGCGGATTCGGATACCGATATGGATACGGATAGAATGAGCACCGGAGCACGCGGATGTGCTCGACTCTTGTTATTGTTTTAATTTATTAGCTTATCTCTTTAAGTTTGTGTGATTTTACTTTAAAACGAATCTTAAGCGTAGTTAGCTTCAATTTTATTAATTTGCGCAATTGCCACGCCTACCCCATTGCCCCCTCCTTCGCCCACACATAGTCAAGTCCCGATAATATGTAGTGTAGCGAGAATTGTTTGTAGGCTGATCTTAAGTTTCTTCTTCGAGTTTATGCAAATCGTACTTCATGATATATATATCTATATACCTTTATATAGATCGGCGAATCGAACATAAAGTCATCTTCATAGTGCAGTTGTTGGTAATTTTAGTTTAGGCCTATTTAACAATTAACTAAATCGATAGATATGTATGTATGATACACATATATTTAAATAGAAATCGCATACAAACATCACAATGTTGTATCTTGCCCAAAGAACAAGTTTATTTATAAAGATGAGCTCAAATAAATCTATTGAAAGTATTGTAAAATTGACAGAGTAAAGTATTTTTTATTTCTCGAATTAAGGTGGGTTGGAAAACAAACAAACGAATTCGCAATATATCCAGATATTCGATTGATCTTTAGTATTTTACAGTAAGTCACAAGCAAAGTCTCTATGAAAAGCTTCATCACAGGAGTACCCTTTCCACACAAAAATGTATACACAATTTTTAAATTATCTAGACCTTATCTTCAAGAATTCAGTTTCCCTTTTCTGTTTTCACTTGTTTCACCTGAAAACGAATCGATCTGCCCTCACTGTGCGGCAATTATGCATCATCATTATTACAATCTTGAGTTGAATCGCTTGAATCGACTGGAGCGTGGCCGAACTTGACTTGGCTTCGGCTCCAGCTTCAGCTTCCATGTCAAGTGCGTAAACGATGTACCCACGATATACTCTCTGAACAATTGCAGCGGGCTGGCTAACGGCAGAAGAAGCCACAGTCGCAGCCACAGCGGCAATTTTCGATTCCATTCATTAACTTTTTAGTCAGCGCCATGTTCCGCCTGAGGGCTCATTGGAATGATTGGCACAATCGATTCGCACACACACACGGGGATGGATGAGATGATGGGCCCGACGTCAATAAAGAGACTGAGAAGCGGGCGGGCATGGAAAGTCTTAAGACGAAGCCGATTTCACTTGATCCGCGAGTGACAAGTTGCAGAATTAAACAAATGATGTAAAAAGAAACTTCAGATTGAGATTTAAGTAATCTTGGGAGATTTTAAGATAGTAAAGTGTTTACACTTCTAAAATAACATTATCGAATGCAGATCTTATATTATATAAACCAAATACAAGTGTAACAATCCTTATTATCTTTAGAATATATGTTAGCCGTATCCTGATCTTGATTAGATTTTGCACACAGCCCACAAAAGACATTTTCAGTTTCCGTTTCATTGTTGATACACGGATAGCGTTTTGTTTATCGCGTTAAACTGTCAGATAATCGTTAAAAGTTGCTTGTGTTTTTATTCTTTTTATCGAATATCGTTCGCTAAGTTAGGTGACTACTTCTTTTTGGAAACAACGTCTCAACGGCCTCGTCGTAGAGATCAAGGGGGATGTGCTTCAAGTCCTGTGCTGTTGTTGGGAAGTTTTTGAACGGTTCCACGGTCTGTTCATCGCCGGGCTTGACGCCCTTAACGAAGTTATAGGCCACGGCAAAGATCTTGCGACCCTCGTAAAGAACAATGCGTGCATTCTCCTCCGCCTGCCTGGGATAACACAGAGATGCAACAGTGCCAGCACCGATTGTCGTGTAGGTGACCTTCTTTATGACACCACCGCGTGCAGCAAATATAAGACCAGCCAAACCGCCTATAACAATGGCTCCACTGCGATGCATCGAGTTCTGTGGCTCGTTTAGGAAGTCAATGGAACGCTGTGTGTGCGCCTTGGCTGTTTGATAGTAGTCGGACACAATGCTAGTTCTGTCGGACAGCTCGGTGCCCACGCGCTTCAACTCGTGACGCATCTGGCGCACTCCTTTCTCCAGATTATCATACAGGGCATTATCCTCGGATGGCTCAATGTTATGGGCCTTTGGCCTATGTGCAAGATGTTTTTAACAATATATTGCAAGGATAACTATGAAAATTACTCACTTCGGAGGGCGAATCGAACCATAGATAGGCAATTCGCTGGGCCTGCACACCAGCGCATCAACGTCCTGGCTCTGTAACTGAGGCTTAGGTGCTCCTTGTGCTGCCGCGTTGCTTGCCACTCCTCCTGCAGCCAATAGAGATGCTTTGCGTAACATTCTGTTTGTTCTATATATTGCTATCCTAGTTACAAACTTTTTGAAGTGTCTGCAAATTTATCAAGTTAGTTAAGTGACTACAAATTTAAGTACAAATTATTGAAATGTACAATAATTACTAAATACCTCAATTTGTTTGATACATTGCATAATGTGTCAGTTGCATGAGACGATTGCTTGACGGTGGCAGCCTGCCAGCTGTTTTGTGAATGCACCACATCTGGCAACGCTGACACAGTTATCGATAGCATAAATTGAATTTATGTAAATTTGCGCGCAAAAAATAAGTTTGCTTATTTAGCTTTTAGCTGGAGTAAACTGCATAACATAATTAAAATTAATAATTAAATAATTAAAACAACACAAATAATATATATGATGAAGTAAATATCTCGACAAGCGGTGTAAATAACATTTGCGTTCAATGTTAAACTCGTTCCTAGGGTGACCATTCCAACTTTCACAAGAAGAAGCAGACACTGTTGTGTTGTGGTTTAGCAGTTCTCGCGACTTGCGAGAAAACTAAATTAGACAAATAATGAAATAATCCAGATATCTTTGAATATAAATATGGCACCAAGGGCGAGAAAGTATTCAGCACAAGTCTAATACGTAATTGCCAGCGTCTTATAACTGTAAATAATCAACAAAGTAAATTTCATTGAGCAATAACATGTGCTAACATTACGTTAACATTGGCGATTAAAAATGCAAAAGGAGATGAAAAACTAACGTAAATAAAGCTAAATGAAAAACGTGAATTGCAAAAATAATACCGGTGTGCTATAATCTAATATATCTATGCAATAATATATAAATAATAAGTGAAAGCAGACTCGTGCGTGATTAGATTTCCACAATCACCTACCACCACCCACCCACTCTTGCTTTGCTTATTGTAATGTTATCAGCGCCTCGAGGCGCGCTAAAATCACCTAAAACAACAACATAAATGCCAGCAACAGCAGCAACAACACGGCAATTCTCAAGGACACGCAGCGTAAAGTAGGTGGGTTTTAAATAAATTCGATTCTATATAATATATATATTTCATCGTTCTACTGTTGCAGGTGGAGTTGAAGTTGAGAGACGGAGACGGAAGCAGCCAGACGTGCACAAAATACTAAAAAGCAATTAATGGGGGCCATGAACCAAACACAACAACAACAAAAGCGACGAACACAAGCAACAGAAGCAACAACAACGATAACTGACTAATATTAATAAGAGGGCCGTCGAAACATTTAAATTTTAAGCTGAGCAATAATACTAGTCATAATTTCATATGGAACCGACCGCAGATTCCAAGTTTAGGTATGTAACATCTGGGGGAGTAACTGGGTATATTATTTATGGGCTGCATAGCTAATGCCCTCGATAGGAAAGTACGTGTCTGAGCTGAGTGATTCATGCAGAACTTAATGCCCCACTGAACAATTCCCATGGCAGTGCAACTGCATTTATTCTATACACAACTATCAATTCGAAACAATTGTCTCTTTGTTAGTCCCATTATAAAGTAAACAAATCTGCAGAATCAAATATTGTTGAAACATGCACTTCATTTTAAAGTTCCCTCTCACATTGAAGGCGTCGTCACTTTTATTGACGTACTCTCTAAGCTCATATCGTTTGTGCACCGCACTGCCCCCATAATTTCTATAGGAAAGATTATGTATAATTTTATTTATAATACTGTGTGCTCTTCATATAAATTCACTTGCTTGCAGCGATGTCGACGAGTACGGCTTCAAGCGCGGCGACAAGTTCGACTATACGAACTACGGCAAATTCATGGATGGTTACTTAAGAACATTGACGCGACGTCGCATCAAATGGGAGGCTATATTGCAACAGGATCCAGATCTCACGCAGCTGAGTCCGCAGTTGAAGCGATACATAAGAAAGGGTATACCTGCTCCGTTTCGCGGCGATGTGTGGATGAGAATCACTGGGGCTGAGTTGGCGAGAAAACAAAGTCCCAATCTATATAATAGTTTATTGAATATCGAACATTTCAACAAGGAAATCAGCGATTCCATATCAATCGATCTACCTCGTACTTTCCCCGACAATATTCACTTTGATGCCAAGAAGGATCGACTGTTTAACATATTGTGCGCCTACGCCCATCACAATCGGGACGTTGGCTATTGTCAGGGCCTCAACTATATTGCGGGGCTGCTGCTCATTGTCACTGACGATGAGGAGAAATCCTTTTGGTTGCTCAAGCACATTGTGGAGAATATTGTGCCGCAGTATCATTCGCATCAGATGACCAACTTGTTGCGTGACTTGGCCGTGTTTCGCGAAATGATCATTAGGAGAATGCCCGCGGTCAATCGACATGTGGAGAACTTGGGTAAGCTGTGAAAACGGCCAGAGTAATTGATAATTGATATTAATATTGATAGCTGATTTGATTTCCCCAGGTCTGCCCTATGCGGTGATAGCCAGCAAATGGTTCATTTGCATATTCGCCGAGGTGCTGCCCGTGGAGACAGTGCTTCGCATTTGGGATTGTGTGTTCGCCGAGGGCTACAAGGTGAGTGAATGATATATTCCTAGAGAATTGAAGACTCATCTGTTTTCTCTCTCTCCTTCTCCTGCAGATTGTATTCCGTGCTGCCTTGGCTATGTTTACCACACACAAGAACAGCATTCTGGCCTGCGAAGATATAGCTGCGCTGGCCAATCTGTTTCGCGATACGATGATACAGGACAGCATTGTAACTGACTGCCATAGCTTTATAAAGGCCATGTTCTCATTGCGTTTGAAACGCAGCGAGCTGGAGAGCTTGCGCAAAGTCTCCCTGCCGCTAAATGGGAACTAAGCAAAGAAAGAAAAAAGAAAAAGGAGAACAGAAAACAAATTAAAGACAAACAATTAAAGAACAGTAAAGAGGCAGAAGAGACAGATAAAATACCCAAATGAAACTAGAACAAAATGAAAAGAAGCAATCGTAAAAATCAATTATTAGAGATGTAGCTTAAATGTGTCCAATGCGTATAGATATTGCAACGTATTTACCGTATGTGTATCTATGTATTTGTGTACTTATATTATGTAAACACTTATTTGTGTGTATTTATGTATAGCCTTATTGTAGCCAATGCATTTTGAGTATTATTCGAGACAGAAAAACAAACTAAATATGATACCAAAGTCAAATTCCAAATTATTCAACATATGTATATGTGCAGTAGTTGTAGTTGTTGCCAAAATACACTTATACACGACCCATATACACACATATATACCATATATATATATATATGCGCATACAAAAGTCTAGATCTTCCGTTTTATGTCTATGTCTTATACTTTATGTTCTCGATTTTCTTGTTGATCAATGAAGTATTTATTTTATAGTCGCTAGCTAATGTATACTATACATACATACACACATGTAACATGGGTGTATGAGTTTTATAGAAGGCTTTTCAAATTGTTATATTGTTGCAAACGCCTTTAATTGTTAGTCGCTCGCTATGTGTACAAACCAACAGAGAACAGAGAGTAGAAAGAATTCACTGTAACTATTTACTATATATACTGTTTATTGTTTCGTCAATGAAGCTAGTAATACTCACTGTCTACACTATATATACGTGTTTCCTGAAATATAATTTGAGGAATTGATTTGTTAACGCGCCTTGCAGGCTAAAGGCTTAAGAAACCTAACTAAAACTATCCTAACGAACCAGCGAACAAACAGAAACACACAAGAACAAGTCTTAGAACAATGCTACAATGTGTCCTCGTTTGCTTTTTAAATAAATATATACTGATATTTGTTAGAAACTTGAAAAAACACTCAACTGTCTTTTTCATTGGATTAAATATTTTATTATAATTTGTGGAACATCAAGGGAAGACGGAGATTTAAGAAGAGGCTTAGTATAACAGCAATATTGGTTGATCTTAACTTTTGTTTTGGAATTGGAAACAATTTCTTTACCATTTCGTAGTATTATCTTAGCATACTTTATAGAGCTTGTTTGAATTATACTATATTATTATTATGTAGTATATTTTGTAATTATATTTATAATTTGATTATCAACTACTTGTTAATATAGGTATATTAATTGATATACTTTATATAGTATTATTATTCTATATTATTCGAGTTGTTCTTTATAAATCGCACTCACTTTAAATGAATTTCAAATTGGAATCTCACTGGGAATCTCATTTCGAATGGTTCCAACGTTGCACAGAGATTTGTCCAGCTCAGCTGGAAGGTGGCAAATGATTGTTGGAAATCCATTTATGGCATGCCACAGTGGGCACCGCACATGGGCTCCGAGGACAATGCGAGAGAGGTGAGTAGAGTGCGGCGTCCTGGGTGTACACCCAGGTTCTCCCAGTTGATCCAGGAGAGACGCGCTGTCAAGTCACTCGTATTCCAATTGGCGCGATCAGCTTTGATCTCGCCCCGCAGACACTTCTCCACATAGGTGAGTGGATCGTAGTCTGTCTGCAGAACCTCTCGCAGCAGGGATATGTAGGCGATGGCCAGACGCAGTGTGTCGATCTTGCTGAGGCGCTTCTCATACGGGAATGTGGGCACATGAACCCGCAATTCATCGAAGGCAGAATTGATGGAACTACAGAGCGCAAAAGAGAAGCGGGAGAGAGAGAAAGAGAGAAAGATGGGAATGGTCATTAGTTTACTGCTATGCGAGTGCCATGGAAAGTAAAGTGTGAAATGGAAAAGACCATTTAGTGTACCCAGTAGGTGCGGACCTCTGGATGCGTTTCCTGTCCCGCACATTCGCCTGTTGCCGTTGAATCTTGTAGCTGGATGCAGCGGCTGCGCCATAGTTTCCACTGTTGGGTCCTGGTCCCGCATTGGGTGCTCCGCCTCCTCCGCCACCGCTGCTGCTGGCACTGGGACTGTTGCACATCATGGGCGTGGCACCATTCGAGGAGAGTCCCACCAGCGAGTTGTTGTTCGTGGAGGAGTCCAGCATGTTCTCTGCGAAGGAGTCTCTAATTAGAGCAGCCTGGAGAGGAATACCTTATATAGTCCCTTACCATTATTGTGCTGCATATAATGCTGTTGTATGTGCCGTAAATTGTTCGAACTCAAACGGAGTCCAGCACCAGGAGCAGCGCCACCTCCACCGCCACCGCCTCCACCGGAGAGGCCTCCTGCTGCTGCGCCGGCATTGCTGACTCCACCTTGATGCTGACCCGCATAGATGCAGGAGGGCAGCTCGTTGATCAGATCATCGTCAAAGTTGTGATATGGCAAATGACTAAATGGTAAGAATACTTTTTTAAATAACTGTATACCACATTTTCCGACGGCAGATTAAAGAGAAGCTTTATAATATATTGGCTTTATAAAAAATATATGCATTTTTTGACAATTCAAATATTATTATAGTACAATTTTAAATATTAAACTATCCATAAAATTGTTTCACTTATTTTGCATCATTAAAAACACACTAAACCAATTTTTTCACTATTTTATATTTAAATATTTTACCTAATGGGGGGAGATGAGGACGAATCTGGCAACTGATTGCGCGACATTTTCGTTAAGTTTTGAATTTTTAAATATAGAATTTTAATAATAATTTATTGAATAATTGTTTTATTGCTTATTTGATGTGTATTATTAATTTAAGGATTGTAGCCGAACGCACTTCCGTTTTCCAATAAGTTTAAATGTCTAATGAGCACATCTCCAGGGATTTGGACGCCTTTTATAGCATCCTCAATCCAATTGGAAATGCCGTAGCTGCCCTGAACAACCCTTAAAAATCTCTTCGCAACTATTCGCCTGAATTCTGTGGGCGGAGCTTGGTGAGTTTCGAGTGCTACAGGGTGTTTGCCTAGCGGAAGCTGTGGGAAAGTCCTACAAGGGGAAAATTGGGTAAATTGGTTTGCAATGTTAAGAATTTTAATTGAAGTTAATTATATGATGCATGATTGTTATTATACATATATGTAAACAGTAGTTGTTTTTTATTTTGAATTTAAAGGTTTTTGTATGTGTTTTTAAAGAGTCAAGATTTTCATAACATTATAATAAAAGCATAAATTATTATTATAAAATACAAATGGGCCAAATAAATTATAGATAATTATAGAAAACAATTCTTAGAAAATTTATTTTATTAATTGTTATTATAATTTGTTTTAAAAATTATTAAAATTTGTCAGTTTAACTATTGTAATTTAGATATTTATTTATAACAATTTTCTAAAAATTTATTTATTATTTGTATATTATTTTAATATATTTTATCATTTTAGAATTTGTTCTTATTATTTTAACTAAATTTGATTTATCTTAGTTCTTTTTTTCTTTTTATTATTAATTTACTACTTGTACTCCTCCTTTTCTATACGACCGTAGCGCATCGTGACAAACTGCACAGCCGACTCCACCAGTAGCTCCTGCTGCTCTCCTTATCCTGCTCTTCCTCTCTGGCAGCTTCACCTGTTTCTGACATTTTGCCATTATATTTCGCACAGCAGGCAGTCGCCATGTTTGTGTTCCGTGCGCAACTTCAGCTCCTTGAGAAGGGGAATGAGCTGTGGAGGAGAGGGTGCTGGGGCTGCTGTAGAGGGTGGTTGCTTGTCCTTTGAAAACTTTCTGTCGCAACTTTGCTGCCATATGCAAAAAAGTCTTCCCTACGCTGAGGTATCTCTCCCTCTCTCTCTCTCCCGGTCTGTTGGTAATCTGAGTGCAACATGGAGGCGCCTCCACGATCGCAGAACGCGACCTGTTGCGGCAATGAATCCCTGTTTTGTAAACGGATATTCCCACGAGTCCAAGCAATGACAATTAGATCTGGACAAATAACATCCCGTTACAGTTTACAGCTCATTAAACATTCGTCGCACTATCTGCGAAGTCAGACCGCGAGGGATCAGGATCTGGATCAGAATAGGCTCAGTTGAGGGATGGAATGGGTGAGCACTTCAAACCGCAGCGCTGTCGTTGTCATTGCGAGCGACAGTCGGGCAATTGTTGAAATTGAATTATGTTTATTTGATGTTTTGGTTTACGCGCAAATTAGCTACGTCAGAGTGCAGGCGCCTCACTTTGCCCTGCCCCGCCCCGCCTCGCCCCGAGAGCACGACGCGTGCCACTGAGCCCGAGGCGCGAAGTCGCACAAAGAGCGAACAATATGTCAGGGCGGAACAGGCGGATGCGGATGCGCAAACCTTTTCATTACCCGTCAAATTGGTCGCTGCACGCGCCGGCGCACACTCCACCAATACAGACGACGCACGTTCACACACATAGAGCTGGCTATAGCTGATGACAGTAATCAGTTTTGATAAGGGGTACCGGTTCGGGTGCAGGGTACCGGGTCTGGTACACGCCACACACCCAAAGCCGACATCCTTAAGTGAAATCTTGTTACAAACCAATGTAAACACGATTGTTAATTTAACTTTTGCAATCTCTGCACCCCACAATGCAGCCCTGGCAGCCTACGCCGCCCAATACTACCCGTCATTGTTGTGGTCGTTGTCGTTGTTCGGTGCGGCGGATATGTCATCGGACCACAATTAAATTATCACATTTCAAACGAGTGCGCTCGAACTTAACCAGGCCAGGCGATAATCGCCCATGCACACTTATATTTCCATTTCCATTCCGATTCCATTTCCACTTCCCCGTCTGAACTTGACCGACTGTGGGAAAACGGATATAAATAATATAATCTTATGTGATTTGCATAAATTTTTAAAGCTGCTCCCACTGTGTGCAATTATTGTATTCTACTCTTTAAAATATTTTTTTTAGTACGCTTAATTCAATTCAAAAGAGTTTATTTAGTTAAATTTAGGCACCTATTGCAGTAATAAGGGAGAATAAAAGAAGCAATTATCTAAACTAATAAAGGCATTTAATAACATTATCTAGGATTTAATTATGTAATAGAACCGATTGATCGATTATATTGTAAAATAGTTTCTAAGTATCGTTATTATGTAATGAAACAATACAACTATGTTATGAAGAACTTATAAAAAAATGCATATGAGTCTTCAAAATTTTAATTTGACTGAGGTAAAAGCACTCCTAAAGCTAAAAAAATCTATTTTTGCTGAGGACTTATTTAAAAAAAAAAAAATTGCATCCGAAATATTTTTGTTAATTTTTAGATTATACATATATACTGTCTGTTCAAAGTTCTTTATAGTTAAATATTATTAAAATAGTCTTGAAACTGAGAGACTAGTTAGCATTGCAATAGATGGATTGGACTGAATTGATTTGGATCTTATATGACCAAGATATATACAATTTAATGTATATTAAATTTTATTGGTCGAAGCTATAAAGGCATCGAGGTAATGAAGTAACTGTACAAATTATGGCTAGCAAAGTAACCTAATTTGGAGACGAATCAATTTTTATAGTCAGATTGTAATATTACTTAATTCTAGCATGAAGTGAATCTTCTACCATATATGTTACTATAATTTATATGTATCAAATGTATTTTATGTATTTAACCATTAAATGTACTTTATGTACTAGTCGCTTATTAAGTTGTCCACTGCCTTCCCTACCAATGACTAAAGCTTAACAGTTAATCTCAAAACCAAATTCGACCAAGTCATGTACAAATAATTTGATTCAAGGGTTGACACACGCTGTGAAAAAACAGATTGATAGTGTCAAGAAGTTTTTGTGCTGCACTCAAGCACATCACCACAACACACACACACTCCTAGCCACCCTTCAGTCCCAACTCAGTCCTGGTCTGGATCAAGCAGTTGCGTCTGGAACATATCGATTAGCGCTTTGCATTTGCACCAGAAATATCCAAAACAAATTTCTCTCTCAATGCCGCCACACGACCACTTTTCCGCAAGGATAATCCCACCCCATCCCCTTATCTGTCCACACCCCCCCACCAGCCCCTTGGCTCGACCACAATTCGCTGCGGCTGCTTTAAGCAATTGTCTGCGAAATTGTTTGTTTGTTTTGATGTTGCTTAATGTGCGCTAAGTTCGGGCCATTCTATGCGGTTACGCATGTTAAATATCCTGGGAAACGTAAACATCTTCAACGCCTCTGGTGAGTTCCCTTCAAGGATATTTTGGAAAGCTCTACACAGCTTTATCGTGGTGCAAAACCAAACTTGATTGTGCTTTCTGAAAAGAACAAGAAAAGATTTCGTTAGCTTTTAAGCTTCTTTTGCGTCTATTTTAGTTTGGTTTTTACCCCAGTTTGATAGGGCACAATCTAATCAAGTCTACTGAAATGAATATATTTTAAAACTAGTATAGATTACCATACTATATTAATTGGATGTGGTATAATATAGGTTTAATTATAAACCTTGGTTTTCATATCTTCACTCTTGTTGAAGTTTAATTTTGCATTGAAGTACTTCAATCTCAGTAGATCGGACATTAAAATGAAAAAATATAATGCTTAGTAAATTTTGTTTAATTTACAGTATAATATAAGTTATATTATACTTAGTTTCTTTAAACTTTATTGCAAACTTAATTTGTTTTTTTTTTTCAAAATTTGTAATCTTGAGATGTCACTTTCGATCAATGAATATAATCGATTTTGACCATGGAAGAAGTACCAAATAAGTGTATAACCTTACTTTGTTTGATTTTGATCTTGTTTGACCTTAACTCTTCAGACTATAATGAAATTCAAAACAGCTCAATATATTTGCAATCTTCTTGACTTTTTGCAATTATTTACAGGGCAGCACCCTTTTTATTTCTGGAGATTGTACCCAAAATATACTCTGTTCATCTGTAGAGTGGCAGCATTGCCTGCGGCCACTGAATAACACTATACTACTTACATTATGCTATCAACTAAAATGTACGCGGGTTATTCAAGTTCAAGGCGTGTCCCATTCGGCTGTCAATTAAATTCGAGCCATTCTTTACGCTGTTTATTCTTTATATCGCTTGTTTTCATGTTTTTTTTTTTCATACAAACAAGAGTACTTTAAAGACAATCAATGAACGTGTAAATACATTTTAATGGGCCAATCCCAACCCATCCCATCCCATACCATACCATCGCATACGATTTCCATTTGCATTTTCATTTCCATTCTCATTCTCCCGTACCGATTGCCAGCCCGGGTCCGAGTCCGAGTCCGATTTCGATTGCGGCTCTCATTGCCAAAGCTCTTAACATCCCCACTCGCAATCAGAAAAAATCGCAGACCAAAACAAACACGACAAAAACCGGCAGCAATATAGCGAATTTTTATCATTATATTTTGGTTTTGTTTCTTTCGTTTTGTACACCCTGTAAATGGTGTGCTCAGAATGGGAGTTTACTGCATTTTGTAAACAGTTTTTGGCGCGGAAAGAGTGGGAATAATCAGCATGGAGTTTAGGGTATTTATACGTTGCGCTTTTATCTGTGCGAACTCAACCTCTTGTTTCGCAGGCTCTTTCTTCAGCATCTCTCTCACTCTCCCTCTTTCGTTCTGACTCTTTTTTCATTCTTTATGGCTATCTACTATAGTTCCTCAAACAGTTTTATTCTTTTGCTTTTGATTCCTATTTCTCTCATTACTTATTTACTGCATCCGTTCTTTCATTATTTCATCTTCATTTCAAATTCTGCAACTCTTCTTATTCTTTCTCTCTCTCTTCTTAAGTTGTCACATACAGAGTATCTTTGCTATACGCTCTTAAAACAAAAACATTACTCTCCTGTACTCCTTAAGATTACTAGCAGATAGGGTATACCAAGTTGGTGCAAGTGTGGGTTGTATAAAGTAAGAGGCGCGGTGGGTTCGGTGATTCAAAGATTAAAATACAATTTGTTAGAGGCAAACAAATAAGCCTGCATATGTTTCTACTGTAGGGTATTTAACAGTCGAGTTGTCGCTTCCCTTTAACTCTCCCCACTTGTTATTTTTTGGCTGCCAACTCAATTCACTTGTAGTTGTAGTTGTAGTGCGACGCAACTGGACAGAGAGATGGGACAACGACGGGGGCACGGTGACGAGAGGGAGCCGAGGCGACTTTAAGGCAGGCCAGGCCAGCCCAGCCCACGCTGTGCACGCCAAGTCAGTTGTCCGCTGTCCGCTGCACAGTTCGCACGTCGCGATTTGCGCGCCAAGATCAAAGCCAAATAGCTGTAAAAAGGTGACAACAACAAAAGTAAATCTAAAAGTGAAACTGAAAACAAAAGTTAAGCCCCAAAGTAAAACTAAAACCTCAACTAAAACTAAAGCTAAAACCTTAAAAACCAAACTGTAACTGAAACAATTGCGAAACAACGCCCTGATCGATCCGAGAGATCCTATTAGGGCGTAGACGGAATAATCGAAATGCCAGCACGTTTGCCCAGTTTAACGAGACGTGATATATGTGGGGCAAGTGTAGGGTGCAGTTACAGTTACAGTTATACTAGTTACAGTTGCAGTTCGATGCGAATCGGGGGTGCTCAATAATAATACACATAATACTAACTAGTTAGTCTGTAGTACTTAGATTGGAGGCACGCTCAAGTGGCTTGTCCAATGACGGCGGCACGGTGATGATAAGCGTGCCCAGTGGCCAGAGCTGATAAGCAGGGGGGCGCCAAGTCAAAGAAAGAACACGAGCGAATAGAGCAATAACAATAATACAATTATAATATAATTAACTGAAGATTTATGCGAGCTCATTTTAATACGCAAAGGAACAGTGGGAAGAAAGCGCAATAGAAATGCCAAAGCGACAAGATATGGAACTGGAGCTGGAGCTGGAGTTGGAACTGGAACGGGAACTAGAGCTGCCACTACTGCAGACGGCGAACAAGGAGCGCGCCAAAAGTAAGTACAGCACACACACACACACATAAACACACACTTCGCACAACACGCGCCATTTGTGGGGCATTTCAGGCCAGTAACCAGTTAAGTTGGTCAAACAAAAAACAAATTCACACACACACACACAACACACGAGTGTTGCCAATAAATCAGTGACACTTGCAGCACTGTGCCATGCATGCTAGAACGAGCAGGCCGCTGTCCCCCTCTTCCTTCCCCACTTTAATCAAATGCGAATTCCAAAAATATTTACTCTCAAATCTAATTAGAATATATGGGGTATAATTTATAAATACATTTCTATACATTTGCTGGCAAACCAGATATCAAAATGCCAATAGGGGCTCCATTGATAAGATTGACAATGCAAGACATTGAAAATCAAGAGCTCAATAGTTATTTATTTCTTATTGCAAATTGCGTATAAACAATATGCAAATCACGACTCAGTTGTGAACTGTGTGGGAAGGGAGGGTAGAACATGTGTGTATTTATCGCATGCAAGAAATTGTGTGCCTCTCGCATGCGACATATTTATTCATACAGTTTTCTATAATTATTCATATAATTCCCTTGCCTAATTTCTTGGCACTCACATGAATGTGAGTTAATGCGAATATGCGAATATATATAAACGACAATTCCCTATTCAAAATTCGCGTGCGCAGAAAAACCTTCGTTTCGGTTACTCATTCCCACGCTCTCCCGTTGCCCCGTCGCGCTATCAATGCGTATTTAATGCGATAGTCCCCAGCGCCACTTCCGATCACAACAGGATGTACTGTGAGTAATGTTTGCTATAAGATAATCGCTGCGATAGTATTCTATGTCTATCAATGGAAAGCTAAATATTGCTATATGTTGCAAAGGGTTAATTGATAATTATCGTTTTTGAGCGGAAGTTGAAGAACACATCTTTCACTTTCAATAGTATAATATATATGCTATCAAAACTGAAACAAATTCAGACCACTTCAATATAGTGGCGAACATTTCGAAGAAACTATCGGCTGTTTTCAAGGCTATTGTATCTGTGTTGTTTTTCAAGAAATTGTAAATAAACTATATCAATTTGAGTTGAAGAATGATTTATCTAAACTTATCTGTTTTAATTTCATTAACATCTGAGAACTATATACCATATGAACATATATATTTCAGTATACTGTATACTATACTTAACTACATTAAATTCTGTATAGTCATCAGTATGGAAAATCGGTAAAGAAAAGTTGCCGTATCTACATTGAACCTTTACTATGATGAATATACCCTTTCTTTCTCCTTTATAAATATGAATTCTATTAGGTCTTCACATTCACTTCTGTTTTCTAACTATTGGATAGTTGGGTTTGGCTTTATATGACTAAACTATTTACTAAGAACATAAGAAACTTGTTTTTCGCACTTAGCTCCCTGTCAATTAGCAACTTCATTTGGTATTGAACAGAGAACAGCATTTGTTCTTTGTTTTCGCACCTTATAGTGACAAATAAATATATCGAAAATTGCTAATAATGTTTCCATTCGAATGCTCAAAGGGGAACTTTCTACTGTATAGAATCCAAAATCCCCTACATAAATAAATTATTTTATTATTGTAAAAAATAACTATGGCATTATTTTAACTTTATCATGTCAATTCTATATAATGGTACCCAGAGTCCATAAAGTGTTTTTATTTGCTATAGTTTTCGATAAAAAAAGACCTCATTAAACAATCATCATCATCATCATCAGCACCGTCACCCATCCCAAAAGATAGGAACAACAACAACAACGACTACTACAATAGATATGTGTCAACAAATTGTCAGAATTTTCGTTGATGTGATAGATCATGCAAATTGCCGCTGACAGTTCTCGGCAACGCGTCGCCGTCGGCATCGCTGTCGGCATCGGCATCGAAGTTGATCGCCGACTGTGGGCACGTGGCGACTAATGACGCAGCCTCTGCTGCGATATCTATAGCATTATAGCAATAGCTTTAGGGTCCATGCTGCACCTGGCGCTCTGCTCCATGCCCAATGCAACTGGGTGAACAGAAACGCGCAGCGAGGAACAGCTGCAGCTGCCGCGCTGCATATTGATTAGTTCTTTTGCGTAGAACTCAAAACGTAAAAACGTTTGCGGCAAATCGGGCTGTGATATGCGAACATTTAATACTCTTTTGTATAGGACTTGTTGATGAAAAGAATTTTTTATAAATATAATATTTTATATAATTATTAATATTATTATGTATGTATAATATGTATACGTATGTAATTATACATAAATTAATATGTGCTTAAAATTATATTTATTTCGTATGGAATTCTTCTTTTAAGTTCATGTCCAATATACTTTAAAAAAAAGGGTTATAGGGTTTAAAGAGACTTTCAAAATCAAGCTATATTCTAGTTAATGTACTATCTAAAGTTTGTTGCTGTAATGAATTTCTTTTAAATTATTGATATATTTATTTCGTTCCGAATTCTAAGTTAACATAACTCAAATAATTAAGGTTTTAGAGATTCTTTTCCATTTATAAATTATATAGCAGAATGCTAAATACCAGATATATGTACAAGTATGTATGTAGATCTATTTACATATAATTTCAACATTCTTTTGGTTTCTAAATATTGTTACTTATCGTATACAGTTATACTTTAATTAATATGCCTTGTTAATCTGAGTAAGCTAAACCACTTGCTATGGTTTTACTATAAATATTATCATTAATTATTATTATGACTTTAGCAAGTTTAATTTCAGAAATTGCACTTATTTTTGTAGTACTAAAGTGTCAATTCTATTTCTACAGATTTTTATTTATAAATTTAAGTTATACTGTAAATAAAATGCCTTGCTGAACTAAACAGTTTCTTAAAGATATTAAATAATATCAGGAACAGAGAATGTTTAACTTCTTCAGATTCCTATTTCCATTTGTAAACCAAAAAGGCCTAAAAAGAAATTCCCTTATTTACACCCATTCTAAGCATTATTAACTCAGTCTAAAACAACTTGCACGATTATGAATGTTCTCAATGTGTTGAAAGTGTTGATTGTGTTAGCTAAATTGATCCGAGATAATCAACAGTTTAAGTCGCATGACACACGACTAGAGCAAAGTTCTCTAGCATTGCTTCCTCACTTTCCACTTGCCACTTGTCACTGCTGCCTGGGAAAGCGTCGAGTAAAATTGAAAACGATGCCGGCGATTAAATAACAACAGCAACAGTTTTGCGCGCCAAGCGAGCTGAGCGAAGAGAACGACGAGAGCGCACTCTTTGGCCTAAGAGAGAGCCCGCAGCTGGTGCAGTAATACTAGCAACAGCAGTAGCAGCTGACGACGGCGTCGCCGTAAACGTTGATAGCGACTGTGACTGCGACAGCGACAGCGCAAGAATGGTTTTAGCAAAGCATCGGCAGCAGCCCCACAGCAGCCCTAACAGCGTTTGGCGTTCGACGTCTGCGCTGGCTGCGCTGCTGGCGTTGTACAGTGGATCACTTATGCTTTGAGTTTGGCAAAATGTTTATTGAATGATTCTTTTTCTTTGTTTTGATTTTTTTTGTTGCTTTTTTTTGTGCAGGAATGTTGTTAAAATATTGTGTTAGTTTTGTATTGAACTAATTTGAAGTATTGAATAATTTTTGTAACGTGTAGCAGTACCCTTTTTTTTATTTGAAAAAATTTCTTGTAGAATTATTATAACATATTTCGATATCAATATAATTATTTGTCCGGGAAATTATTTAAAATACAAAAAAATTAAAAATATTAAAAATATTAAAAAATTTGATGAACTTTTATTTATTTCCTGATGGAAAATGTACTTGAATTATTAAATTAAATATTGTAAAACACAAATGTCTTGTGAAAATAAATGCAATAATTAGATTTCAAGGATAGATTTTATTAGATCTTTATAATATATAATGTACTAGAATTATTATTATTATTATTATTAAAATCAAACATTACAATTCGATGATAGATTATAGTAATAAATTCTCAAGTATTAATAAAATAAATAATCGATAGATATATAATAAATATATTAAGTAAAACATCTATGGTAATAGTTTTAAAAGTTCACTTAGATGAACATTAAAATCGATTTTAATGCTAATGTTGGGGGTGTGGGGACCACTGTGCGTGCTGGCGTTGCGTGCAGGAGCAAAAGTTATAAAAGTTCTTTGCGCGTCGCACGAGCGCTCAGTTGCTCTCGGTCATTCGTTGTGGTTGTGTGAACTTTAGCCGCAGCAACAGCAGCAGCAGTAGTCGCAGTCACAGTCGCAACAACAGCGCAGCAGCAACAACAACAGCAGCAGCAGCAGCAACAGAAACAGCAGCGACAACGACAACGACGACAACGATAAGAACAACAGAAACTGAAAGAGCCACAGTAGTGCCACAGTAGCCACAGTAGCCAAAGTGCCACAGAGAAGCAGAAGAGACGAGACATTGTCGTCGTCGTCGTCGCCATAGCAAAGAAATCTTGTGCGAAGCAACAGCAGGAAAAGTTTTTTCAGTGTGGGAAGCCAAAGACAAAACGTTTTGTGGGTGCGTGAGTGCGCATAGTATAAAATTAAATAAATTAATTAAACAGCAACAGCAACAACAGCAGCAGCTACAATAACAAGAAGAGCAACAGCCGCAGCATATATCAAATAGATATATAGTTATGTGCCAATATATATATGCTCCTATACTTATAGTAGCCACAGTCTCAGTCTTATGTTGTTTCTGTTTGGACAACTATGACGCGATGTCGTATTGTTAAATAGAGCATACTATGCGACAGTTCGACAACAACAACCACAACAGCAACAATATTGGCTGATATTTATTTCAACATTTTCCTTTCCTTTGCTCAGGCGAAACATCGAAACAGTTTTTCGAAAGACATTTTGTTTCCCCCTCATTAAGTTTATTGCAAGTCAAAACCAATTGTTTTTGTTGTTGTTATTATTGCAATTGTATTGGTGTTCTTGTTGTTGTTGTTGTTGCTGATGCTTCCAAATTGCTGTCTGTTGGGCGCGCTGAAAACGTGCGCAAAATTATTATGACTCGTCGCGTACCACGCGGCGTATGAGTAACAAATGCCAAATAATTTTGCTCTCACTGCCGCGCGCGCCCTCTCTCTCTCACTCTTATAATTTTTCATTAACGAAATATGGACAAACAGTTTTACAGTTAATTTATAGCTGCCACTGCAGTTGCAATTATTACAATTCAAGTGCACAAAGATTTTCACAGCCGACGGCAACGTGTCGAACGCGTAATGAACAATTTGCGCACTCAAAAATTGAATAACAATAAAAAAACAATAGGAGAAGAATCGAAAGAGCATTAGTTTTATATGTGTGTAAGCTTCCGTCTCATCAAAAGCGAAACGTGGCAAAGCGTGCAACGGATTTCCGCACCAAGGCAGCAACATCAACAGCAGCACAAGAGCAGCAGCACAACAGCAATAGGAAACGGGCTAAGGAAAGCGGGCAGGCGGGAGCCAGCAGCAGCTTCCCCGCGGGTGCCAATTGTGCAGCAGGATTAGCCCTTGTCTAGCAGCAGCATCACCAGCAACAGCAGCAACAGCAACAGCAGCAGCAACAACAGCAGCAACAGCAGCAGCGGCACCAGCAGCAGCAACTTTTATTGTCTTTCCATAAGGTAAGCTCATTACGTGCGCTGGCAACCTCGCCATGTTGACAACAACAACAATAACAACAACATTAAGAGAGAAACCTTCGCATGTGTGTGTTCTTGCCCTATCCAGAGCGCAACAGCAACAGACACAGCAGCAACAGCAGCTCCTGCTGCCTGCATGGCCTGTGGATGTGCCGCCAGCACGGTGTTTGCTTTGCCTTTATTTATTTATTTGCCTGTCTGTCTGTCCCTCTCTCTCTCACTGTCTCTCTATCTGTCTGACTGTTTGCGTATGCGTTTGAGCAAATAACAACAACAATAAGGATAATAATGACAAGCAGCAGCAGCAGCAGCAACAGCAACAACAGCAACAGCAACAATGACTTTATCTTGACAGATTGCCAAGCAGCTGCCTCAACTCGACTCTATTTCGAAATTCTAAAATGTCAAAATATATGCAAATTGTTATGGGCACTCGCATTTGCAGTTGCGAGTACCTCTAACCATAAGAGGGGTACCCCTTATGGCAATACATGTTGTTTATGCGTGCGGGAACAGTCTTATTAACTAATTTTAGACATCACGTGCCGTCAGATATATTTATAATTTGTCAAATATCATAAATGCTAAAGAAGAGTTGAAATTTACGAGCAATTCATACATCTATTTAGTAGTACAGTTATGACAGTAGAACAGCTATAGCTATTTATAGCTACAGTTTAATTAACTTGGCATTTCTTATTTCATTATGAACTATTTATGTATCTTTTAATTTTTATAATCATATTTTGAGCTTATTAGTCAATTTAAATGTGCAGAATCCCAGTGAGATTGATCAGAACATATAATTATGTACTTGATTCAATTATAGTAAATATGTGCTATAAAAACTCTTTTTGAAATGCTCATTTCGTTTTATTTCAATGAAATAATTCGTATTTGCCTGTTTGCTATTAATTATAGAGTTCTTACTCCATTTTCCCAGTGATTAGAAGCAATAGTTGGCCATAAAATCGCACCAATTTATGGTATGTAGGTATAGCACAGTTATAGCAGTAGAAAAGCTGTAGCTATAAAAAGCTAAAGTTTAATTAATTGGCATTTGTATGATCATATTTTGTACTATAAGTCGATTTAATTATGCCAAATTCTAGTGAGATTAATCACTGAAGATGCAGGCGAATAGTAAATGAGTGGTATAGTACATAGGTGCTATAAAATATGTAGTTGGAAAATTGTTTCGTTTCGTTTCAGTTAAATTTTAGTATTCACATTTGTCTGTTCTGTATATATGCCACGATTCTTGGCTGATCTGTAATAGTTTGCTATAAATTTGCACCAATTTATGGCATCCCCAAGTAACATAAGATACAGTTGTTGTTGTTGATTGTTTAGCTCTATTCGATGTTGACTAAATTCACTAAATCATTCTCCAAACTGCTCCCTCTCTCTGTTCCTTTTCATAAATGTTTAAAAATATGAAAACATGTGGAAAAACATGAATGCAGCACAAAGCAGACTTCAAACTGATTCAAACGAGAAAACTTTTGTCATGCTGTCCCGGCTATAACATATCGACTCTATATTAGACTTATCAACATGCCAGAGAAAACATTGGGCGAGCTTACATGACTCTCTCTGCCACAAAGGCAACTGCAAAAACAGAAATTCACTGAATGCGACATTTTCAGACCCGCCCCGCCCTCTTCTTTACCGCCCCTTTTATGCATGCAGCCAATTGGAATTGGCATTCGAATCTTAACAATGCAAAAATCTATTGAAAAGAAGAGGAGGATGAGGAAAATATCAAACACGAGAGAGGAGACAAACATTGCTGGCAATCACCTGGCTCCGGTGCTGGCCGCTTCAGGCTTCAGGGGGTGATGCTAATGGCGGAAGATGTGCTCCCTCCTCCTGCTTCTCCTTCTTCTGCTGTTACTGCTCCATATGCTTGGAGGCGGACTGATTGGAAGCGCATAAAAGTAGCAAATCAGTGCGCACTTTGAAATTGAAATTGTAATCAAGAGGCGCCTCACAATGTAGCATGGGGAGGCATGTGGGGAGCTCAGAGCATAGGTCATGATGCATAAAGAGGAATTGGAGGGGATGGTGGTGGGGGGTGTTTGTGGGATTATCGCTGCTTAGCTGGCTAAATTTGAAATTGGCAAACGATTTGCTATTCGATTAAGAAGACAACAGCTGCAAGGGCAGAGTTGCCTTCCACGAAAAAGCATTAACAACACAACAAACACTTGCACACACACACTGACACACACACATACACTGATGGATAAATCGAAATGAAAATAGATTTGCGAATTCATGTTTTCAACAATGAACAGACTCATACATATATTAACAAGCAAGAAAGGTTTTACTAGGCTAGCCGATGGTGTTATACTCTACAGTATAAAGGCATATATTTGCACATATTATTCCTATGCAAATATATATATATGAAATATATTTTTTATGATTTGTTATGAGTTTTTCTATAATATGATTCTTTATTCGTGCTGGCTAAGATACTTGGAGTTGAAATCTTTAATTTGAACAGATTGTTCAGGAATATACGATATATGTTGTTGTTATATAGAAAACTTAAAAAACGTATAACTTTCAAGCAATATATTGAAAAACCTTAAAGGTTCTTATACGAAAATGTTCATTTCAGAAGATATCAGCCACTTTATTATTTTGTTCCGATATTGATTAAGTATTTCATTATATTTAGTAAATAATAATAATAAGTTACAGTGTGTTTTATTTCAATATCTTCAAAATTAACAGAAATCGAAAGAAAGTTATAGTTTTGAAGTATATTGATCACGAATATATAGTATATGCTTTATAAGGTCGCAGATGTCTCCTTTTCTGTGTTACAAGCTTGAGCTCAAATTGAATATACTTTGTGCAAGTAAAGAGAAAAACGCAAATAGGGATACTTGTGAATACTCGTGAATAGCAGTGTGGATACTCATGGCTGGACCCGTGGATACCCGTGGATGCTTATGGTACCGATGACCTACATTTTGAAAAAGAAACACACACACACACAGGCAGAGTAGAAAAATGTATAAATTCTAGGCAAGGCAGGCAGGGAATTCAGCCTGCGCTCAGTTTGGTTTGTTTTGTTTACAACAAATGCGAAAATCATGAAGCCGGACAGACGAAGGGGGACTGGGAATGGGAAGGAAGTCCATAAGGACCCTTCAATTTACATAGGATGACAATGGCAGTGCGGACATAACGAATCTGAGCCAATGGAACTGCAATGTACTCACTGGGTGAAAACTTGTTTCCCTGCACCCTTCTCCCCCTTTCTCTGCGTCTTTCCTCTTTGTCATTGTGGGCGAAATTTAATATTTGTTAAATAAAAGATATATCTACTATATGTGGTAGACGGGCAGGTGGCAACGATGACGCCGCACTGTGGCAACATTTGCATAATGTATTGAACATTTTGCAATTTAGTACCAAAAGGTTACACACACTCACACACACAGATACACCTAACTCATTAAATCAGCGAAAATTCAAATGCCACAACAATTGATGTGTGTTGTGTGTGTGTGTGTGGGAGTGTGTGTAGCTTTCTTTTCAATCATTTGCCTCTTTTCAATCATTTGTAAACTGCCAATATATTGTACTCCTTTTAAGAGAATTGCCAAACTGATTTCAATTTGTGGCAATCAAATGATTTGATACTTATGAGTTCATTCACAACGGGGCATTGACTCGTAAAAGCTTTCAAATGCAGTAAACTTATCCTAAAATGTTGACATTGTAATATGTCAAAGGAAATTGGATACTTACGAACATATTGTGCTAAATACAATAGTCAATTTACTTCAGTTCAAAGAATATTGAACATAAAATATATATATATATTTAACTTATTTCTTTTGGTTTTGAGTTTCTGCAAATTGTTTAGAGCATAAGAAACCCGTTAAAGCATCATCTGGAAATACATATTCAAACGAAAAGCAGAAAGAACAATGAAAACAGAAAACCTCAGGCAGTATATAGCATTCGATATATATCCGTTTTATCTGGCTAGAAATGTTGTATACTCGTAAATTACCCTTTGAAGTCGATTTAATTGTGCCAAATCCATGTGTGATTAATCACAGCAGAAACGTGTGAATTACAAGGTGAATTATAGTACGATGTGCCCTAAAAATAATATGATTGGGTAAATCGTTTTTCGTTTTGTTTCAATTCGATTTTTCCAACCGCGAAAATTCACCATTTGCCTGTTTGGTATTAATCGTGCGATTTGCTGCCTGATTTACTCAACGATTAGTCGCAATAGTTTGCCATAAATCCCCACCAATTTATGGCATCCCAGAATAATTACTGTTTCAGTTGTTGCTGTTGCTCCCACTGCTGCTGCTGCGGATTGTTTATGGGGTCGAGAGTCAACATCAATATCGTTAATCGCAAGGCGTGAAATAAACAATGCAGCACGTACACGCTGGCGATTAAAACGCGAAATTGCTTATAGAGTAAATTGGCCAAAAATCCAAAATACATTTTTGAATTTATTTAAGAATTATACGAATACGGAATACGGCATGGAATGCGAAACGGAATGGAAGCGTAGCCCGATTTTGTCGCCGTGAAAATTGCTTTCTTATCCGAATCCGAATCTGTCGGATTGTGGCGTTTGGGGATTCAGTTGCAATTAGACTGACAAGTGACGAGTTGCCGCAGACAGACGAGATATGGAGGAGAAGAGAACGGGAGAAGGGATGCGGGGCAGGCTGCCCCAATGCGAATGATGAGCTGTCATCCGGCTAAATGTCGGCATTTTAGCCGGAAGCTCAAGAGCTTACTAGAACGCGAGAACGCGAGAGATACTAATAGTATAAATATAAGTAGTACTACATATAGAGCATATAGTACGGATCGAGCGTCTGTCTGTCTGTATGTGCGTGTGTGTGTGTGTGTGTGTGTGTAAGATTCCGCTTACTATTACCCACTTAGCAGCGTTCTACAATTCAAATATGAGTGCGAGTACCTCAGCCGCCAGCTGAATGCATAATAAACAAATCCTATAAATGTGCAAATTGCCTGGCAACGTCATTGACGTCTCAGTCTCTCTCTTTCTTTGTCTGTCTCTCCTTTGCCCCTCTCGTTCTGACCCCTGCTGCTGCTCCTTCTGTGCCCAACAACATCATTATCATTGTGATTATCATCAACATCTCTTGCAGAGTCACAGCGTGAAAGTGAATGCACTTTTCTATGCATCGTCGCTAATTACAGCGACAGCTTGTCTATCTCAGTCCCCTCCCCTATTCCTCCCCTTCTCTCTAGCATCTCTTCATTCACAAAGTGTCCCCAGAGCTAAACGCTTTTCTTTGGTATGAAAATTATTTAGCACGTTTTGCGCTTATAATTTTTCATATTGTTTACATTCGTTTTCCGAGAAAGTATCTGCGACATGGCAGCTAATTGCGAAAAGTTGGGAAGATAAGCCGATCAATATAATGATATACATATACCATAAGATATAGTAAAGAGTTGGTGTAGGTTTATTTAATTCACAGTTTAAGTGATGGGAATAGCAAAAGAGAGACATCTGAGGAATGGAAAGAGATTAAAAGAATAAAATAGAATCACGCTCATTTGTAGATACTTTTTGAAGATAGTTTTCTTTACTTATAGATAACTGTATCTATATAACTATAATTACTGATTACTTATAGCATAAATCGAAGCTATTGTTGTTGAAACTGTTTAGGTAAGATATTTATACATACAAAGAGCAGGAATTGAGGCAGATATGTTGTAGATGCTTTTTTTTTGCTTTTTCTTATTTAAACTTTTGATCTTCTTTATAGACAGTATCCACCTACATATCTTCTATGATAAGTAGCTGTAAATTGATTGTAAATACTTTTCAAAGTTAGTTTACCTCCATTGTAGATACTTTTCGCATACATAATTGATTTATACACACCAATTGAGATGTATTTCCTCAACTATGCAAATATAAATCATAATTCAACTATGCAAATTAACGCGCAAGAAATGTCATTAAAAATGATTACCCATTGTCAGCGTGGCGCCCAGTTAGCTTGAGTTATTTACCGTTTGTTCGCAAGTACTGTTGCTGTTACTCTATTACAGTGACTGCTAATTAATCGTACATATCTCATATAAGCTGCGCCAGACGATGATGTGGTCGCTGCTGCTGCTGCTGCTGGGATCGACATTGACTTTTCAATTGAAACAAATCATTATTATTTGAGCATCTTTTTTCAATTGGCCGCGCGATGAGGCAGCAGCAGCTCAAGCTGAGCTGAGTTGAGTTGAGCGTGTTGTTGGAGCGTGTCAAGAGATCGCACCCCAAACGCATCCGCCATGGATATCGCAGTGAACTTGACTTTGTGTGCGATTCGATGCCGCGTTATGATCTACGACTCTATGTCGATCTCATAGTTTCATTTGTTTTTCTTTCCTATGCGAAACTAATTAGCTATCTCACTTCAAGCGTTGCAGCTTCATTTGCATGCAGTGTGTAGATCAGTGTGTGTGAGTGTGTGTGAGTGTGTGCGAGTGTGTTTGAGTGTGACTGTGGGTCGATTTTACGCCCAGACAAGTTCTTGAGCAATGCGAGATCAAAGTAGATCGCACACGATTAGTGTGAGCTACGTCAAGCGAAAAAAGTTAATCGATTTGGGACTGTGCCGAGAAGTAACTGCACTTTGTCATGCACTATGTAACTGTTGGGAATATCTTTAATGATATATGATTAATGATCAGATCTCTGTTTACGTAGAACAATTTGTTTTTGATTGCAACTTGCACTCTTCTTTGATTTGAATGCCCTTTTCTCATGAGGAACTTGCTTTCCAACTTGTGTATTGACTTCAAGGGTATTAAACCTATATATATATTTTAAATGATATAAAACTAGTATGTATATATATATAATCTATAACAGTAACTGCACTTTTTTATTAATTATTATTAATTATAACATGTGTTAAATGATCTTATCTCTGTTTAAGTAGACTTCAAATTGCACTCTTCTTCAATTTGCCTACTTTGTTAACATTATGAATCTATGAACTTACTAAAGGGTGTTTGGAAAGTTAAAGGAGATGTATAGACTTGAACTTGTGTACCTTAAATTATATATTTACTATGCATACTAACTATATATGCATTCATTCTAGATCAATATTAGCTAGTATTGTAAGGTTTACAACCTAAACAATCCAAATAATCTTCTTTATTAATTATAATACTTCTTTCTAAAACTGGTCTTTTTAGATCTTAAGACCAAAATATGTTAATTTGAATACCTTTACCATCAAATAATATCTATATATACTATCTATATCTATTCCACCTATGCTATATCAGTCAAAGCTAGTGTATTTCACAGTCTGCACACGCCAAGTGACAATCTCAATAGTTTATTTTGCAAATGATAAACGACAACCTGTCGATTTTATAATACTCTGCAGCTGCAGCTGCTGTCGCGTGCGCGATTGACGTACAAATGGGTTGGTTACACGCTGGTGTGGCTGGTGGCGCCCCCAGGAGAGAGACAAATGCAGAACGCAATTAGCGCGTTGCTTGCAGTGCTGTGAAATAAGATTGCGCATACGACATGTGCGCCCGTGCTTGGGTTGAAGGTAAAATGCCGATGCTGTTGCTGTTCTTGTTGCTGCTGCTGCTTGGCGACGACGTAGTTTATAGCATTGAGAGACTGAGTAGCCAACACTCACACACACACCCGTACACACACACAAACACACGCACACACACGCGCACAGAGATAGACACAGTTTATGCCCTTTTCGCAGTCCTAAACTGTCTCAGCTGCTGCTGCGTGCGACGACCTTCAGGCAGACGCTAACTGCGATGTCAAACATTCTGCCATGCTCCTGGTTGTTGTAGCTGTTGTTGTTGCTGCTGCTGCCGCTGCTGTGTTGCATGCAACTCCACTGACCGAAAATGCAGTGGGGACTGTCAGCTGCTGCAGCGTGCGACGTCTATGAAATTGATAATTAATTATCCTGCCAGCCAGCGCTTCATATTGCCCCCACCTTGCCACACATTCTCTTTCTCTCTTCCTCTCTCTCTCTCTGTCGCTGTCACTGCTCTCTTCCCATGTGGCATCCAGCTTGCGGCTTTTCGCGTACACGCTTCGCTTATTCTGTTTACAAGTGCGTGAAAATTTGCGCTTAACTGCTTATCACGTGCCGCGTGTGGCGTGAATTTTACTGCGGCCAACACTGGCCACATATGGACAGCAGACGCACATACACAGACACACGCACACAATGTCATATGCTAATTTAAGCCGAGTTGAATGCAGCCGTAAAAGTAATGCGCATAATAATGCGCCGTAATATTTACAGTTTTATTCTGCTGCCCCTTTTGCAGTTGGTCAACTGTTTTTATCGTCCTTCTCGCAGACTTTGTGAGCACACATTGTTCCCATTTGAGCTATGATCCTTTGCTGGGGAGTCCATTATGATACAGCGATATTTGCTTCAATGCTTAAAGAACTCTTTTTCTATCAACCTCCCTGCCTCCCTCTCTCTCTATCTTTCATAATTCTCTCTGTTAATTACTGAAATCATAAAGTTCCTTTTGCTGGAAAACCTTCTATCAGTCACATACAAATTAGCTTATAAATATCAAATGAATACGATACTAAGCCGATTTGCACAGGCATAAATATTGTCATCTTTAATCTGTGTAAGCAAAGTTTTTCAAGAAAGAAGCTGAAAGCAATCAAATGGAAAAACTAAAGAAAATAAACTAAAAATATAGTTGTGCAGTCTTTCTGATGATTAGTAAGAAATAATATATAATGATAATTAATAGAAAGTGTATGTTAATATAAATATACTATGTATTGTTTTATGTATATACATCTGTATGTATAATATTAATTTAATTAGCATCAAATTTTCTGTGTCTCCTTATCTCTTTTCATTAACTATGAAAAAAATCTTTTAAAAAAAATCAATGATTCATGAATGAAAGACTTAAGTAAATCCTAGAAAATGATTCCAGCTGACTTTATTAATTAAAATTGTTTAAACGTAATTGTAATAGTTTATTAAATTTATACAATATTTGGTATATAATAATAAAACATAAAAACATTTATAATAATATATAAACAGTAATAAACCAATTTAAATGTAAAAAGACAACTTTTTGAAAGAAAAATAAACTTACAAGACAATTAAGTTATTCTGAAATTAACGCTAAATGCAGTATTTAAAATAATTTAAGCTGCATTGAGAATATTCTACTTATAATAAAAGTGTATCTATTCATTTGCCTGGTGCTGTAGCTGAGCCCCGAGACTCACTTCTTAGGCACTTCCTGTCAGAGGCACATGACTAAATAAATACTTAGTGATATTGACGGATTCGGAAATTAATTCCGTTTGACGTGTTTAATTACACATAAGCTAGGGCCACACACACACACACACACACACACACATAGACACACAGGCAGTAGGAGGAAGTTTGCAAAAGGATTAACCATTTAATGCAGCAGCCAACAGAAAGCAGCTCAATGTGGACTTAAGTCAAACTTGCCTCTATATATGTATGTATTCAATCGAAAGAGGCAGGGACGTAGAACAAGAGGAAAGGGGAGGGGGCAGAGGCAAGGCGGGATTGTGGGATATTGTTACCTAGTCAGCCATTGGGTTCGAGCTGAGCTGAGCTGGCAAATCCCAAACAAAGCCAAATGCGCCACAAAGAGAAAACCAAAAGAACAAAAAACGCAGAAGGGGGGGAAGTTGAACTAGCCAAGTGAGCAAAGGACATGAACATGATGACCAGCGCCTGCTGCCCACTGCCCACTGCCCCTCCCACAAAACGCAATTACATTAAATCTTAGCTATTATTCTTTTACTTTGTGTGCGTGTGTGTGTGTGTGTGTGTCACAACTTTTGCTCGGATCGGACTTTGGCTTTGGCTGAAGTTAATCGCCCACGAAGTGATTGAATTCCATCGAACGCAGGTTGAAAGGGCAGAGGCAGAGGCAGGCACGACGAAGGGGTGAGGGTTGGGGTAGCAGAGAGGGAGGGGGGAGGGTTGACTATTTCGCGTAATAAATGAAATAACGACGACTTGGCTGCATTTGCCACAGTTCGCCTCTGTTTCTGAAAGGCTGACTTGGTTTATGGCCACATTCCCCTCTTCCTCTACCTCGTCCTCCCCTCTCCCAGCTTCCCTCTTGTTCAGTGACCACTTAGTTAATTGCGCCTTTGTGTGCGCCTGACACGCGCCATCAAATTAATCGCAATCTCACTTTTAGTATGCGTCTAATGAGCTTCAGCCCGGCATAATGATCTGGCATAGATCGCATTCCTCTCCCTATCTCACTCTTTCTCTCTCTCTCACTCTCTCTCTTTGCAGTTCCTTTGTGCGCCATGCACGACACAGCGGGCAAGCCATCGCCCATAGCCACGCCCACACAGACGTCGGCGCCGGCGCCAGTGGATGCCAATCCCCATGGCAGTGGGAAAGCCAATGAAGATGAGGATGAGACCGATGTGATTGGCGATCTGATGGGCCACTATGGCAAGTGGCAGCTGCTGATGACGGTGCTGCTGTCGCTGTTCCAGGTGCCAAACACCTTCCACATATCCTCGTCCATCTACCAGGCAGCGAACAAGGATTTCTGGTGCCAGCGTCCGGCGCATCTGCAGCAGCTTAACGTCGATGTCTGGCGCAATCTCACGGGCGACCAGAACAATTGTCATTGGCGCGCCGGCATCGATTGGACGCGGCTGAGCAACGACTCACTGCCAGCGCAACTGGAGGTAAGCAGCAGATGGAGCTTCCCTAATCCTTCTCCTGCTCTTCTGCTCACTTCTCTCTTTCACTCACAGCAACAGGCAGCAGAGGCAGCAGCGGAAGGTGGCAAGCTGATTGCCTGCAGCAGCTGGGAGTACAATGCCAACGACAATCTGGGCAACACGTGGACCTCGCAGTGGGATCTGGTCTGCGACAAGGAGTACATGAAGAACGTGGCCGAGATGTTCTTTCTGCTGGGCGTCGCAACAGGTGGCATCATATCAGGCTACCTCTCCGACAAGTTTGGCCGCAAAACAATGCTCTTCATATCGGCCGTGCTGCAGACCATATTCGGTAAGTGGGGCAGCTCTTATGGCTGCCACTGCATCATCCACATTCTCATCCTCATCGTTGCGACCTTTACTGTCACTGCTCACGCACACATAGACAGTCATGCGGAAGTGGCATTGGCAACTGCCGTCAGTGTCCCCTTTGACTTTGAACTTGGCATTGAAGACGGGGTCAACGTTGAGGGGGAAATGCATGCAGCCTCCTGCTGCTGCTGCTGCCTCCTCCTGTTGCCAGTTGCCAGTTGGCTGCTGCCTGCATCCTGTGCCTCTGTTGTCCTTGTTGATTAAATCACGTACAATGTAATTGGAATTTGCTTTCAAAAGGACATTACTAATGAGCCACTCGAGCATAGCTAGACGGAATGATCAGTGCAGTGCGGCAAGCGATGCGAGGTGTGGCATGCAGCGCCATGTGTTGCAAGTCGATAACTATCGCAGCAAAAGTGTGTGGGCTTTAAATTTAATTTAAGAGCTGCATGTGCAGCTTCTTAACTGTTGCTTGTAATTAAAGTTGAAGGTGGAAAAGTTTAAGAATACATACGATATATTTCCTAGTTGAAGACGAATATGTTTTATATTATTTATATATTATATATATGTATATATATTTGCACTATATATATAATAGTATATTCAAATCAGTGACTTATTCTCTACAGTACTATTAGTCTGTGCTTAACTGTTCTTCACCTGCCTCAGTATTACTGTGGAAGTCTTTAATGGGAGTAGAAGAACTATCCCCGATGAATGCAATAAATGGTACACAGACATATTTAACTCTATTTAGCTAAGAAATCTTCATATAAATATCACTTGTACTCACTAACTAAATTAAACGTAGAAACAAATCAAAACTGAGTATAGAAAACATGTTTTAAAGATACATATGCATACTGGAGGAAGATACATTTAATCCAATACCTTATTCTCTAGTCTTGGTCTGTGCTTCATTGCTGTAGAAGTCTGACTGATTGATGCAATATATACATACAAATTGAACCCCATAGAGACATTTCTACATCTATCTAAGCAATCTGCAGATGAGTTAGTCTGAGATTTAGTCTGTACCTAATTATTTTTAGATATCCCTATTAGTTTGACTCTCCAGATAAAAGACATTCATAAAGATACAAAGTATATAGATAGATATCTAAGGTATTCGATTTTTTTATTTCTCCCAACTCTCAATGTATCAGTCTCTATCTTAGTCGTTACCATCATCATTATCTACTCGCTCTCTTCGTCTTCGTCTTTCTTCGTTTCTTCTTACTTATTTGTATTTCATCCACATTTTTTTATCCTGCTAACCCTCTCGTTTCTCCCCCTCTTTCTATACAGGTCTCTGGCTGTATTTCTGCAGTTCCTTCGAGTTCTACCTGACGCTGCGCGCTCTACTCGGACTCGTCTCCGTGTCGGTGACCTACTCGGGCCTCATTCTGGCCATTGAGTACGTGGATGGCAAGTGGCGCACCATAGCCGGCATGTACAATCTGTTTCCACTGCCGATATCGTATATGATCATATCGGGATTGGCCTATCTCACGCAGGACTATCAACGCTTGCAGCTCTGCATCGGCGTACCAGGCATTTTCCTATGTTTTCTCTGGTAAGATCAAAAAGTTCTTTTGCTGGCAAGGTAAACAAAAAGTTTGCGCGTGAAGTCTGTAAATTGCCAATAAAATAGATGTGTGTGTGTGTACGTGTGTGTGTGTGTGTAGGCTGAATAATAAACGACAAATAAATAGTGAAACGTGCGTGGGTGTTGCAAATTATAAACACCGAGACTAGACGAAACGAAACAGAACGCAACGAGAGCAGATCTATCCGATATGAAGAGGTGGCTAATTTATGGAACTCATCTTCACCCAGTCTCTTTCTCTCTCTCTCTCATCTCCTCCTTTTGACTTGTAGGTTCGTCGTACCGGAATCACCGCGCTGGCTGCTGGTCAAGGGTCGAATCGATGAGGTGCGTCGCATCATCGAGGCGGCGGCAAGTTTCAATGGACGCCAATTGCCGGTGGATTATCAGCTGACGCCGCCAACGCAGGAGAGCAGTTCGCAGGACTTTACATATCTGTTTCGGTCCGGCTACTTGCGTCGCATATCCATCTGCTTCTTCTGCATCTGGTTCACCATGAATCTGGTCTACTATGGCATCATCTTGAACATGAGCTCGTTTGGGGGCAATGTCTACTTGAATTCGGTAAGTTGGCAATTTTACATAAAGTACTTTTTAGTTGGAGGCGCAGCGCAGTCTGAGCTTGTTTCCATCAAGCATCGAGAGTGACAACACACGCTGCGTATACGCAATTTGGCATTTAACAAGTGCTAAGGGCCCTGGACGAAGGCAGAGGGACAGATGAAGGGACGTCCAGGCGATATCTGTTCGCTAATTGGATTTGTCATTCCACGTTGTCAGCGGACAGATAAACAGAGGGAGCTGAAGAGGGAACAGAAGAGGGAGCAGGGGGGAGATGGACAAAAAGCAGTGAAATGTGTTTACTAACGAATTATGTTGTCTATGTTGTTGTTGTTGTTGTTGTTGCTGTCGCTTACAAGTGCTTCTACTATCTGGCCAGACAGTTGGACAGCTTCATCTGCGGAATTTGGCGTAGGGCCAAAAACGAGACGAGACAAGACAAGAACGAATGCTGCACAGGAAAATTGTCAGCAAGGCAGAAACTTAAGTTTTCTTTTTAGCTCGAAAGAAATTAATAATTCAAAATATAATAAATTCCGAATATACCAAAATGATGAGGTGGAAAGCATTTCAAGTCTCTTGCGTTCCGTGCAAGTAATTTCCATTGCCTAATAACACAATTTATGAGGGGGATAAAACTGATACTCAAAACAAATATACGCACTTTTAAAACACACATAAAGCAGGAACATTTTACATTTTTTACGACTTCTCGATTTACAATTCACGATAATGAAGACCGTTTTTGACATAAGTCTTGGACGATTTTTCTTTATATATGTAGTTATAGTTTATAGTATCCAGTATTGGTTGAATTTCAAAGAGATTGAGAAGGCTTAGGTTTTTTTATAAAATGTAGCACTTTCGACTGACTATTCCTATGAAATAATTTGGATATAGTCATCAGATTTAAATATAATCCAAAAATAATATATTCAAGACTATAAATTATGAATTGACAAAGTTTAGTTAGGTTATTTCAAAAACCAATACAGGTTTGCAATGTATATCGACAAATTTCGACAGATTGTTGCTTATAATATTGTCAACCAAATTAGATTAAATTTGAACAACATCTTGTAAACATAGCAGAGTGAAAATATATTAAGTTTGCTTGCGATAACTGAAGAAATAGCAATTATGTGCCGATACTTTTTATACGATATATCAATTATAGTAATTTAAGTTAAATGTGGATAGTTTTACTTATATATAATATACAAACATTAGTATAAATAGATATATATTAGTGTGAGTTGAAGTTTAATCTCTAACTTGAAACAGGCTAGCTTGAAAAGAGCCAAGTGTGCATCACTAGCAAAACTACTCGAACAATACTCACGGCGTCTTTTAGCTAATTTATTGCATAATTTATTTTGACAACGCATGGCGCAGCTTTGAAGACAAGCTGATTTAATGCCGCCCGCCGACATGCCATGTCATACCTCTCTCTCACTCTCGTTCTCTCTCTCTCTTCTCTCCTTGCAGGCGCTAGCTGGCCTAGTCGAAATACCTGCCATTGCGTTGGCCATGTACATCATCACCAAGGTGGGCAAAAAGTGGCTCTTCTGCGCCACATTGCTGGGCGCCGGCGTCGCCTGCTGCTGCGCCACGATCACGGAGGGAAGGGAGGACATGCTCTGGCTGAAGATCACATTCCTGATGCTAGGCAAATTCACGATCAGTGCCGGCAACACCATTATGCCCGTCTACACGGCAGAACTCTATCCCACGGCCATACGCAACGTGGGCGTGGGTGCCTGCAATGTGGCAGCAGGAATTGCGCTCATTCTGACACCCTATATATCGCTATTGGTATGGAAGATCTGCAGTTCAGGTGGGCCAAGATATAGTAATCGAATCTCTTCTATATCCATTGCAGAACAAATTTGAGGGCCACCTACTAATGGCACTGTTGACCGCCGCGAGCATCTTTGGCGGCTTCGTTGTCCTCTTTCTGCCCGAGACGGCTGTGCGAAAGACTCCGCCATCTGCCGCCAGTCGGCAGAATGCAGCCGCCAAGCAGGTGTAATAGCTTCCGCCAGCTACTCGAATCCAATACCCGCCCGCCATTGGGCCACCCCTTTGATGTCTAGGTAATATTTTGGCTGGTCCAAAATACCCAGAAATAGAGAGAGTGTAGAGAGAGAGGGAGAAAGCAGAATAACCAAACAACTTACAGCCAAAATCGTTGCCCAGCCCCGATTTCGACATATCCACCGCAGCAGCCACCTTCCTCCTCTTCTACTAGTCGCAGTAGAGGAGCAACCATCGCCACCTATTGCCACCTATCGCAACCTATCGAATGTCCCCACAAATCAGGCAGTCAGGCAGGGCCTTTATGCGTAGCAAGTAGTGAAAAGAAACCGCTAAAAACAGCTAGAAACGGTACTCGAGATTTATGAAAGGGCTTTTAGCTTATACTAAGATTAAGTAAACCTAACCTAAAACAGAAAAAAACAACAAAAATACAAATCGATACATTTCGCAAAACTATAGAAGAGACCTTTCTATTTTCCAGAGAGCTCTCTCAGTGTCGTGTTCCCAATATCGATTTAGTTAGCAAAACTCTTTGCAGAATTGGAATAGTAAAGAAAACTTGAAGAACACGCTACTGGATGAGCTTTTCTTTCGCGTGCTACCTAAAAATATGCAATAAGAAAACTCATTTGGAATTGGAATAGAGATTAGAGATCTTTCTGGTCTTTCTTGTTAATGCATGTAAAAGTATTTCTATTTAGATTATACACTCTTTCCATGCAGCACTATGGACAACGGAAAGTGGAATGAAAGAGGAGAGTCGTGTGTTTATTGTTGTTAATAATACTATCTCGTTGTCTCGTTGTCGTGGTTATGTTCTAACTGGTTTTATATCAAACTCCAAAATCAAACTCAGTAAACAATTTTGAAATTGAAAGTGAAAAATGTAATCTCTGGTAAATGTAGTCAATTAATCTTAGCATATAAACACATACATATACAATATACAATATATATATATTAAAATATCGGTCAATTATACACACATATGTGCAGTATGTGTATGTATTTGTATATATAGTGCATACATATAAAGCGAGAGTGGGAGAGAGAGAGCAGTCGCTGCTTCTTGTTCTTGTTTTTCTGCGCAGCTCATCACATTGCAAATTGTTTACAACTTTCCCATAATTGTGCATTTAATACTATTTGAATGTATTTGTAGTCGAAACCAGAAAAGGGTTCTAGCTAAAACGAACAAAGCGAATTTCAGTTAGTTCACACGATGAGGCAACGTGTAAACCTCTTGCCGCCAAAATGCTTGTTGTACTTATTCTACACGATATCATACAATATATTGTTCTTAACTCTAAGCTTACGATATGATTTCTTTTTTACTACTCTGTTAACGATTATTCAATCTTACTGTACTTACGCGTTAAGTAGAACTCTACGTAGGAAGATATGTTTGTCTAGTGTAAGAGAAGTTCAGTGCGATGCCAACAATTGTGGTTAAACTGTTATCGAAGATCGAAGTTATGTTTGATGAATGTGTATGTATGTAAACTCTTAGCTATGTATGTATTCCATCTTAAAGCCAACAATCGCGTATATTGAAGCTCATGTTATAGTACTATGCTCAACTGGATCTTAGGAGAATTAATGTTAATAAATGCGTACCATATATACATATATATATAAAATTGTTGTATATCAAAATTACCAAAGCAACGTACTAAATGCAATTATAGTGTCAAATGAAAATTATTTATAAAGTAATAACAAATAATGAGTAAATAAATATGTGGAAAAACAACAAAGCTTTTCAACTGTGTGGGGCGGGGGACGAACTTCGGAACAAAAGCTTCGTAACCTACGACAACCGTCAAGTTGTTGACTTAGGCGAATTTCGTACACTTTGGATAGTTGTTTTTCTTGCAGCTGGCAACGCTCTGTTGCGAAGAGCTTTCATAGAGCTTTCGCTGGCGGAACTTTTAACGGATTTAGATCGCCGCCAAAGCAACGAGGCAAACAATCAACGTCGCGACTTCGAGCAATGCAATCGATCGGCAAATAATATAGCAAATATCAGTATCTCCACTTCGCGAAAAAACCTCGAACCTCCGTGATATCGATATGAGTGGTGTGCTGCGTCGTGGTTCCCTGAATTTCGATTGTGTTGGCAGCTCGCGGGGTAGCCTTGATGCGAACCTCTATGGCGGATATCGCGAGTCAAAGCCAGCGCCTGGCACTCCGGAAATAAGTGTAATTGCAATGGATTTTCGCCGTCATTCCGACGACCTAAAGAAGGTCGGCCTCATTGCCCCGACACCAGCGGTTAATGCCACCACGCCCCACGCCGATCGGGATCTTAGCCAGGATGCAGACAGTGATGTGCTCTCGAATTTCCTGGGCCATTATAGCACATGGAGCTTCCTCTGGACATTTCTACTCTGCCTATTCCAATTGCCCACAACATTCCACATATTCATATTTACCTTTCAGGTAAGTCTACGTCTTTTGTTCGCCATCTGTTCGCCAAATATTGATACAGTTGATTGCGATGCCGCGTCACACTTTCAAAGATCAAAATACTACGTTTTGGTTTTAGTTAGTTTTTCTCTCTCTCTCTCTCTATTATTTTCCGTATTCGAGGGGCGTTTTTGCCTTGAAGCCCTTTGGTAATTGCATTTGATTTGGTTAGGTCGGATGGGGGAAAGTACCAACTGGTCCAACTGGTCTCATTATTATTTCAGCAATGTTGTAATTATAATAAACATAAAAATGATATTAACAGCAACATATTTATAAATAATATATAAATATAACAATAACAATAATAACATTAATAATAATAATTGTAAATTCCTAAAGCCTGGTGCACAGCGTGATTAACTATTACTGAACAATCACAAGCCATTGTTATCAAGCATAGATACCTTTTACACTCTGGTATTTTTAGAGTATCTAGATTCTCATAAAACAATTTACACTAGCCTACACCGAGTGAGTTTCTTCATATATAGTGCTTAAGATTGCGAATGCAAATTCTAATACTCGAAACTTTATAATTTCGGTCTTGTTTTATATATGAATTTGCATTTAAAATGTCAATGAAGTATTAATATACAATATATCGAAATTAATGCAAAACATGTTTGCAATTAATGAATATAGAAAAATGTTCCCAAAATGTATTCTAAATTCGTTTCAATTTTGAATATGCTATTGGAAAATTAATGGTTGATGTTATCTTTAAAATATGTAGCTAGTAACTTTGCAATTGTTGAGTAATCAAGGGAAAATACCATATGCCCTGTAAGCCAGTGTTATTCATATCAAACCTCTCAGGCAGACAACGTACGACAAATGTAATCTTGTGAAAATTAAAAAAGCAAAAGTGATAACAAAAAGCCCAGTGGAGATTTAACGGCAATACTCGACATACTATTCATGTGTTTGTTGTTGTTGTTAATTGTGGCTTATCGAGTGTTTTGAAGGAATCGAAAACGTGTCAAAAGATTGCATATTAAATCGGTAATTTGGCAAATTTTCTCGGCAGAGAAACCGTAAACCGTTTTCTCGGTCGCGCTTTAACCAACCTTGACGCAATTTGCATCGCAACGACACCGCGGCATCGAAACCGGTATCGTATTCCACACGCACCTAATGAACCTCTAAGTTTTCATCGGATTGTGCTCGATCATTTGTCACTGCACCGCGAGAGATACTCGTATCTGTCAGATATAAACTTTTGCGTGCCAGTCAATTGCAACAAGCGTCGATTTAAGAACTTCGATTATTCGATGATCATAATCACAGAATAATCATCTAGCACGCCAATGTGCAATTGGGTAAGGTAACCACAGCGAACGATTGCAAGCCCAAAGTACCTTGACATATTCGCCTTATATCATTCTCATCATATGCCAAATGCCCAAGAATTGCCCAAGTACCGAAGTTTACCTACCATCTGATAATTGCAGGTTTTGTAAACAAGCACACACACGGACAATATTATTATTGTTGGGCAGGGTGAGCAAGTACAATACTTGAGCATTTATGAGTCTGACAATGAAAACTTTTATGATGTAAGAACAATCAATTTGTCATCATGTTCCAAGTCTGATATTTATGTTATTTACCATAGGTATGACTGGCTCGGAAATACTTAATATAATAGTAATAGTTAAGAATAGTAATATGAATATTTTTGGTACTCGGTATATGCTATATAACGAATACCTTCGATATGGAGAGTTTAAGCCATGTATTATATTAGATATCCTTAATACCATCGATGTCTTAGTTTATTTACTTGCATCAATGACTTATTTACCTTTTATGTAGACTCAATATTTTTTATAACACCCATATAACCCATATGAAAGTAAACAACAAATAATAAAATAAAAAATAATCTAGAAAAATGTTTACATAATTAGGTTCACCCAGGTGACTATCAATTTTGATAGTAATTTAACAAATAATATGGTTCATGCCTTAAAAAATTTACACCCCGTTGAAATTCTTTGAAGTTCTTGATTGAATTCCCATAACAGTTTTCATGTCAATTTTTACCCCGGTCAACCCTAAGTTCAATTGATAAATGAGATACGAATTACATTTGTATATCTTTTAAATATTAATCATAAATCTTTCTTAACGCCCTCTACAACGTTTAATGGTTTAATTTATGTCTTAACTGAGCTGATGGATAGAACTTATATACATAATATAGATATAATAGTACATCTATATCTATATTTTTATTGGTTCGAGATATATTCAAAATATTGAGTCGCAACCTTTGATAATATTCTTTGTACTTGCGATTATTTACATACTTTTAGATACTATGTACATTGTACACACTTATCATTCATTATAATAAAAGATTCTATAAAGATATAATAAATAGATAATATCTAATATAGAATACAGTTCATCCAGATAATTATAACTTTTGACATACGATAGTTAAACAAATTATGTATTATATTTCATGTCTTACAAAAGTTCACTTCATTCAAATTCCTTAGCTGTGTTTGAACTTTCATAACCGTTGTCAGATCAATCTCTACCCCGGTCAACCCTAAGTTCAACTGATAAAATAGAGTTTTTGATATATTCACGAATACCTTCACATCGAACTCACACAATCCTATGTCCCTCTCTTAACTAGTTCTCGTTCTCTCTTTCGTCCACTCCCACTACAACGTATGCTGGGTTAATTTTTGCCTAAACTGATCCTGATCGCTTAGGTATTCCGCGGTGTTTGACGTTTATCTCCGTAAATCTTCAGTGTTGTCGCACCTGACCGTGCAACACCTGCCCACCTGCCCAGCTGCTTACCTGCCCGACTCGCTCTCTCTCTTAGTTGTAAGTGTAATGTGCGCGCTTCGGAGGTCCGCTAATGTGTTCGAATCTCTCACTCTCTGGGCAATTAAAGATGTAAATCATTGAAATATACGCACCAAACCAAATGTTTTGCATACGATTAAGAATCTCTGTGTGTGGAGATCACTTAGGTTCGCCTCTTAAATGGAGAGCTATAAATATATGTATATATATCCACTTAAGTTATTTTCGCAAACTTTTAAGATCAGTTGATTTTCGTCTCAAGTCGCAGTCGGTTGACTTTTTTTCCTCCCGAGATTTAGAGAGAGTGTTTGTTTTCTGTGAATTGTGCGTAACGCGTTACTCGAAACCAAATGCAAACGTTGCCAACAACTGTAGGCGAGCTGTCGCCCATGTTGCCACGCCTTGGAACCCCTCTAAGCGACAACGAGTTAGAGCAGCTACAATCAAAGACACTGGAGAAGCTTTTGGGATCTTTTTGAGCCCTGGCAGCGCTTTTGGTGTCCAGTTTTATCATTTCTACAGGCCATTTGCACCTTCCACATATTCGTCTATGTTTTCCAGGTGAGTGGGCAATCAAACCAACCTGTGTGGCAAGTTTTGTTACGCTTCAGCGGTGAAAGAATGCTAACATTGAAATCAATTAATCAATCGCACTAAGTAGGTAGATTAGCGTCTAGTTAGATCTATTTAGATCATCTTAAATGATTAAGAACGACTATCTTCGACTTCGATCTTACTGTAAGGTCGATTTGTTTTGACATATGTCAAGATAAGTTGGTCCAAAACGGTTTGAGTTGCCTTAGGTTGTTTTCGGTGAATAGGTCGTTTTTACTTGGAGTAGGTTTGAAGTTAGGTCGTTTTCGGTCTAAGTATTTGATAGCTCGTACTCTCCATAGAGTTTAATAGAGACGTTCTACGTTCTTCTTTTTCTACAACTGGGCTACTACATTTTTCATTCGCGTGATAAGAAATAAAGTGTCACATCTGATTGCCTTAGATAGCAGAATAATTGGTTCTGTTTTTGCGTCTCAATGTTCGCCTTGTCTTATTTTGTATTTTGTTTTTAGCGCTCTCGGTTAATTAGTTCAGTGACTTGAGGTTGCTTTTGAAAACAGATCAAAGCGCATTTTAAAACGTGAATGAATTTGTTTATTTAGCTAACTCTGCTAATACTAAACACGTTTGCTGAACCCCGCCGAAATGAAAGAGCCACACACTCTCCACACATTTTTTGTGTATGTTCATTCCAGTCTGACCACATTACTGAACTGGATAACAGCAAGAGGCGTTCATATGTATTTGTATATAACTCTGTCGAGCTGTCCGAGACAATTGCAAATACTTTATCACTCTAGTTGTCACTCCGATATATCCTCTGATTACATGCCTGTCTTTAAGCAGACACTTTTCAATTACTCTCCACTCCCACGGATCCATATCAGGTGTGCCTCAACTTGAGCTCGTTGTCGAGCCAATCGGAGTCGATACAATACAAGGTTAGCTTCAAAAGGTTACTCTCGTGCCCCGAGCCAATTGTGACCGCTAAAATATCTAAATATATTTATTAACCTACAATAATCATAAAAGCAAACAAACATTTCTGGGCCAGACTGACGGGCACACTGGTTGCAGTTCCAGCACATCTAAGCGATTCAAACTTGTACCTAGGCACCTTATATAGTACATATCTGTATGGAGAGGAGGAGATCTATAATCGAGAGTAGTGCGAGAGTTAGTTATCATACAATGACCCAAGCTCAGTTCCAAGCTAATAATAAACTATGAGTTATAAGTTTCAGCAACAGGTTTACGATATTTCCAGGAATTTACGGGCTCACGTTTTTCGATTTTCAACGTTAAAACACAATTTTCTTTATCTGTACACAATTATATAGCTAATTTTTTGCTTAAGCTTCGAATATGTATAGACAAACTAATTTAATAGAGAAAACTAAATGGTATCATTGTCGATCTGTATATTTCCCTTTATAAATAGTACATCAACTATAGAAATTATATCGTGCTACAAAGATTTAAAAGTGATTAACAGATCAAGTGCTGAAATTGATTTTAATTGTTCAGCCCCAAACAAAGCTAATTTGCACTTTGTAAACAAAATTGTGTAAGTCAAAATTCGCCAAAAAAATCCAGTTTACGGTTTATCGTAAATAATATTCAGATAAAAAGTATTATCATGTGTATACTGGAAGAAGCCAAATTATATTGGTCATTAAATTGATATAATCGAAAATAAACAAACATATTCAAATTATTCAATTAATATTAAAATCCAAACAGAACTAGATTTGCTCAACAATAGTATATAATTTACAGCTTAACAACTTTGGAATCCCATGTTGCGTTTTTTTCGGCATTTGCATATCAAATGCCCTGTAAATTTCCCCCCCAGGTTTCAATTATCCAATTAGCTAAACAATCATTTCAGAATTTGTCGACAAGTTGGAAGGAAATATCTTGAAACACACTTGCCCGGACTCGGAACTTCCATTGTTCTGTCGTCTTGCGATTGTTGACCAATGTGGCTGTGTAGCTGATGTCGTCATTAGAATAAGTAGATTGGAATCTCGAGGGGGTTAGAGAGGATGTTGTGGTGCACCGTGGTGATCAGAGAGCTTTAGCCCACGCCATTTCAATCCATTGTTGGTTCTCCATGCAAATGACCGAAACGTGACTAGTTACGGCCGCAGACACCAACCGACAAGTGGACAAATGGACATGCAGAGGGACACGGACGCGAACACGACCACGACCACAAAGACGGGCACGGACACGGACACTTTATGGTTGCGGAGCACGTTGACGACAGTTGGCAACAATTACTAGCTAACATGTTCATGCATGTCGTTATTCAGGCGAGGGGAATAACTATGAAGCCATTTCAAGAACTTCAACTTTAATGTTGTCAGCTATTCAGCTTCCACTTTTACTCGTTACAACGTTTTACTTTCTCGCACGGTGAACTTCAACTTGAACTTGAAACAGGCAGAAAGAGAGAGATAGAGTGAGTAAACAACAAACAACATTTTATGACGGCACGTTGCGCAGCGCGAATCAACCTGTTGAGACCTGACCGCACGCATAACTCATACGCACCGTATGCCCCTCCGCATCTGTAGCTGAGGTTGGTGAATAACCTCTATTTACTCTCACTCTCTTTCGCAATGGCTTGGTATGTTCATCAATCAGTCAATCAGTCTAACGCAGTCGCTAACTTTAGCAATTTCCTGTTCACTTTATTCACTCGACACTCGCTCATTCACACGAGTCATTCACCTGCATTCGCACTACTTTACATACTGTGCCATTGGCAGAAGGTGAACAGACAACACTAGCGCATATCCACACTACGATACCCTGTAATTAGTAGCAGTATGTCACACCTCTCTAGCGGTCACATCAAAGTGAAGGACCTGCCGATGAATGAGAAGTGAACTTCGCATTTGCCATACCCCACTTCAGCTCTACGGACTACTGGGTACAGCTAGAAAAAACAGCTAAAGCAGACCATAAAAAGCACGGCGATAATTAATCAGTTTCATAGTGCCATCATAAACGGCAATTGGCAATTGGCTGTTGCCATTAGCTAATTGCAGGGTCTATTGCGGAGTTTATCGACTCTCCATGATTAACTCAAGCAGCCAGACTATATACTATGATAAACATAAATATATATACTATACTACAGCTATATCTACACTGTTTATATTAGCTAACCAAACTAACTATTGAAATCAAAGTATACGATATTCATACGATATTTACACTTCGATTTCAAACTGTTTCGAATTCAGTTTACACTCAAAAGTTGTACTCCACATTTATTACACTTTTATTTTAATGCTCACGAATTCAATAAAAAAAAACCAAAGCAGGAAACGTGTTGAGGAAAATAACTAATTAGCGCCTTATCTCAACCCGATTAAATAATGAGAAACTATTAATTTTATTGAAATAATTTAATTGCATTTTAAGTAGCACAATCCCAACAGTCAAGATCGTCCATCGATTTGTAAAAGATTGAAATTGATATACGTCCAGAGTTATGTCAGCTTAATAGCCTTTTTTTATCAGCTTTTTTCTTTATCCGTTAGCAGATTCTTTTCCTTATTGCAAAATCGGAATTTATATTAATAAATTTAATTGACGTGAGTCAGCAAAGTTTTCACTCCAATTTTTATGGGGAGTAAATTATTTGATAATATGGATAATTATCTAAAATTAAACATGCAACAAACCGTTATAAATTATAAAAAAATTGTGTAATTGCAATTAACTTAAAGTTTATAATTAACTTGACCTCCCCTGCACCGCTACTTTCTTTCTTACAGACTGCCAAGAAGGACTTCTGGTGCGCCCGTCCAGCACATCTACAAGAACTGAGCATCGCATTTTGGCGCAATCTCAGCCAGACTACAGACGGGTGCCAGCTGCTGGACATCGATTACAGCCAGGTGTCCTATGAGCAGGGTCAGCTGATTAATTGGCCTAGTGATACTAGTAATTTGGACTACACACAGTGCACGCTCTTCGAGTTCTCCGACATTGATGGGCGGGCAAAGACGCTGGTGCAGGAATTTGATTTGGTTTGCGGCAACAACATAACCAGTTATGTGGAAACTTGCTTCCTCATTGGCGCCGCCGCTGGTGCAGTGCTCTCTGGCTGGATTTCGGATCGTTTTGGACGGCGGCACACGCTGATGGCTTTCGTCACTATTCAGACTGTGTTCGGTGGGTGCTCTATATAAATATTTGATGGCGCAATTTCGCTTGACCAAATTGCATGTCCATGACAATTGCAATTGCGTTTGCTTTCTAATTGTCACTTATATACAGCTTTGCAGCAGCACTTTCTATGTGTGTGCAGCAGGTGTGTGTGTGTGTGTGTAGCAGGAATATGCATTTGTCTGCCGCAAGGATTTTAATTGACTTTACATTCTTATTTACGTGCCTGGCCTTGCACCTGGCATTCTCTCTCCGTCTGTCTCTGTCTCACTCTCTCTGTCTCTGTCTCTCTTTGTGCACAGGTGGCATTTTGGCCTTCTCAACATCGGTGGCCATGTACATGTCGCTACGTGTTATAATTGGATTCGCATCGATGACCGTGACTGTTGTTAGCTTTGTGCTGGTCGTCGAGTTGGTGTCCGGAAAATGGCGCACCATAATCGGCATACTGAACGTACTCCCGGTGGCCATTACCTATGTCATCTCCTCGGGCATAGCCTATCTGATTCGCGACTGGCGCACGCTGCAGCTGGTCATCTCCTTGCCATGGCTCATCATGTTATCCATTTGGTAAGTAGGGCAAAACATTGAGTGCATTTTGAAGTTCATGTCGGGAAGGTCAATAGAAAGACCCTTCTAACTTTTATGATAGACTAAGCAGTTAATTATTCTGATAAGGTTACGTTACGGTATATATTTATGTATATATATATGTAGATAATATATGTTTGTAACATATATAATTTTAGCCCCTTTCTATTCTAGAAGAAACAAAGGCGCAGATTATTTAAAAATTGTACTACGTACCAAGTTTCTGTCTTGATTCCACAGTTTTAACATACTATAACAAATTTATTGCGGTTAATATGTATTTAGCTATAGTTACGCTTATAAAAATTGTGCAAATCAAAAATATTCATAAAATTAGATTGGCTATAGCGTACAGAAACGCGTCATTCATAAGTTAAATGAATGAAATTGCTAAAAACATTTTATACCCTGTTGCGAAATGCAATTAGTGAAGGGCATAATGGGATTTATTAAAATAGGGATGATAGACAGAAAAGAAAGATATCTAGAATATTTCATATGTATATTTTAAATTTAATTTATTATCTTGATAACAACTGTACATCCACTATTCAGTTCTCATATCATCAATAATAATAATATTTCATTGAGCCAGGCACAGATACACAGGTTAACCTACATTTTCATAGCATATTCCTCTAGTACAGGGTGTGCAACAGCTGCGCACACTCGTCAGTAGTTTTTTCGACGATTTTTAATGCGTTATTTGTAACTAAGTTTCTCGTATTATTTACGACTATGTGACTGAGAGAGACAACGAGGCGTAAGTGAAATACTTAAGCTAACCGTTTTACGGCTATTTTCACGTTTGCAGTGAGAACATCAAAGTGAAAATACTTGTAGAATGTGTAGGAAATTCCTGGGAAGCACTGTGAGTGCGATTGACAACGTTTCCATGCGTGGGATCAATTAGATTGCAAATGCATAGCGAGGGGGACAGAGGAAGAGGGAGTGGTAAAGGTTCGACAAAGCAAAGTTGAGTACATTCCTCAGTGTGTTTTGCACCCTCTGGTGGAACCGATGAGATTAGCCGCAATCAATTGAGAAATTCCAATGTGACAATGGTCAATTGGCAATAAATACAGGGAAGGCACAGGCACATACCGACTAAGGCAGGACATTAATCCAAGTTATCCTCTCTCCCTCTGTCTCTCTTCAAGGTATTGGTTACCGGAATCCCCTCGCTGGTTGCTGGCCCAGGGTCGCCTGGAAGAACTTAGCCGTTTGGTCGAAAGGGCTGCGAAAATCAATGGCACAACATTGCCAAGCAACTATCAGAAGACTCTGGAGGCAGCAGTGCCCGTGACGCCCCAACAGCAACTGCAGCAGGAAAAGGAGTCACGGGCGGAACAAACTGAGCCACCAGCAGAGGATGAGGCCACTAGAACTAGCACAGCTGTTGAGGAATCCAGAACGCATGAGCCATTGGAAGTGCATGTGAATCCCATTCTGGTGGTCTTCGGCAGCAAGTACTGGCGCACCACAGTGCTCACGCTGTTCATTTGGTTCACCCTGATCATCATCTACTTCGGCCTGACGCTGCATCTGAGCAACTTGGGTGGCAATATATATGTGAACAGCGCTGTGGCGGGCACGCTCGAGTCGATTTCCATCGGCATTAGCATTCTGGTGGTGCTCAAGGCGGGCATAAGTCGCAGCCTGCTGGGTTACATGCTCCTCGCCGGCATCAGCTGCCTGGCCATCAACTTGGTGCCGCAGGGAGAGCACAATAAGACGGGAGTAATCGCACTGGCCACCATAGGTAGGCAACCATTGTGGAGCCCTGTGTCACCCTGTTCTCAATCTGCTTAATGTTTTCACTCACAGCCAAGTGCCTGATTGGAGCCAACAACGCCATCATTCCCACCTACACGGCCATGCAGTATCCTACCATCGTGCGCAACTTCGGCGTCGGCATGGGCAATCTGGCGTCGGGCATCGCTCTGATTCTGGTGCCATCCCTATGGCAACTGGTAAGAAAGGATTCGAATAATGCACTCTCTAGAAGTCTACATATGATCTTGCACTTCCTAGGAATACTACGACCCACTGCTGCCACTGAACGTCATGGGAGTCTGCGGTCTGGTCGGAGCCACAGCTATAGCTCTGATGAAGGACGTGGACGAGTCCTAGTACCAGTCGACTAAGTCTTGTTACGCCTTTCCTTCATCTGCATCTCTAACTGTGATATATTTGGCAAAAATACCGATCGAACGATCGGGCCCGCCTTCACAAAATCACTTTTCTCATCTTGTCTACCCAAATTAGTTTTGTTATGGTTATATACTTACATATATTTAGTTTATTTCGAAATAAAATACGTCTCCAAATACTTTTAAGAAGAAAGAACTTGTAAATTTGGGAACTTGGGGAATTTGGTATAGAGGAGTATGGAGTGTTGTAAAGTATATAATAAATTTCTTATAAAGAACCAACTATGCCACTACAAATTCAAGCGTATTTCCAGATATGCTTGCGAAACGTAGCAACCCTAAGCTGCAGCACGTTATCCGATTTTTGCACCTATCGCTTTGAAAGCTTTCCCAAAGCTTATTCAAAAATTGACTCTGTTATAAGATAGAAAACGGAACATTGATAGACTGAGTGAATGAGTAAAGACCTAAAATTAAAATTGATTCGAAGCTGACGAAACCAACTCTATGGTAGTATAACTTGGCAGGTACTTTATATACCTCATTATATAATAAGTATGTTTATATTTATATGAGATTGTTTTGTACTTGAAATAAAAGACGCTTTTGGAATTCCGATTAAATAATTGTTATTGCATTTATTACTGTTTCGGCTTTATGCGATTCTTTACTCATTGACTAAACACAAATCAGCTACACAAGAACTCTGGACAGTCCAGCTAAGCGATATAGTACTTAACAAAGAAGCATTTTATTCGGTTTTTATGTGTGCATTTAAGTACCTTTACGTATATATATATATATATATTTAAACAATCAATATATAGTTAATCCAAGTCCGAGAAGTGTTTTTGTATAGCATATATAACTAATACATATATAATGTACACTCGCATGCGAATATTATCGGAATTTCTGTGTTCGAACCAATGGAAAATGTACAAATTATATATATGTATATATATATATATTGGTATAGATTAAGTTACAAATTATAAACTAATTGACTAAAACTAAAAGGAAACATAAACGTAAAAATTGTAACGCGCGTAAAATTAATTAAATTCGAACAATTCGAAGAACTTAAACAAAAACTTCTCTCTATATAATGGAGACTGTGACTGAGATTTTCAGGCTCTATGAAGCAGTGACCCTGAATGGGTTAGGGGTCAGGGGGCGTGGTTACACACACACACAAATGATTTATAAAATTGTTGCAAAAGCATTATTCAATTCTCGTTTATAAGCATATTTATCTATATATATGGGGAAATTGCGTATAACTTGTCTGACTTCTCCTGGTTTCCCCTTACATAATTATATAATTATTATATTATTTATATTATTATACTATGCAATTTTATATATGGCAACAATTTGTGCGCAACTCATGCAACATAATGAAATTTAGAAAGTTTTGTCTTTGTTTTCTGTTTTGTTATTGTTTTTGTTGTTGTTGTTGTTTAAGCCGCAACTGAGTTGTACTGTTAAGCGGTTAGCTCTACATCTGCTCGAGGATTGGATCCTCCCCACCCCAATAGAGGCCACGCAGCAGTTTGCCAATGAATCAGAACCGTTAGCTGCGACCAGTTGCCGTTGCCGCTGTTGCCGTTGCTGCTGCTGCAGCTGCTGTTGCTGACGCCACGGCAGCAGCTGCTGCTGTGGCCACCACTCCCGGTTCGGACTCGCTGCTGGGCAAGGTGATGGCGCGCATATGATGTACAGGCCGTATGGACTTGAGCTGTGTTGTGCCCTTGAAGCGGACATTGACATCGCCACCCACCATGCTCAGCGGATGCATGAGCGGAGGTGCTGCCACCTCCACTTCCGGTTCGGGCTTGGGCTCCTCCAGTGCAATGGCAGCCATGCTCAGCTGTCGTGTGGCCAGCGGGGACAAGGATGCCGGCGTTGTCTTGTAGCCCATGCGACTGAATATGCTGCCAGTTGTGATGCTGCTGCTGTTGCTGTTGCTGCTCGCATTGCTCGCATTGCTGGCGGTGCTGGGCGGGCTGAGCGGAGTGCCAACACCGGAGTCCACCTCCAGTGGACTCTTGATGTTCGCCACAAACTTATCGACATGCTCGGGCAAGCGCAGTTCGTCCAGTTTCGTTTGCATCACACTGCGTGCACTCGCATTGTCCAGAAGACGATTGGGACGCGTCGGTGGTGTGGCTGGAATCACATTGGGAGGCTCAATGGGATGTGCGTTGCCATTGCCATGATGGTTGTTGATGTTGCTGCTGCTGCTGTTGTTGTTGTTATGATGATTGTTGCGCTGCTGCTGCAGCTGCTGTTGCTGCTGCCGTAGTTGCTCAAAAAAAGGTGTCTTCTCCTTCTTCTGCTTTTGTGGCGAACCAAGTTCGTCTCTTTCGCTCAGCTCTTCGAGCACCTTGAGTGGAAACCCCAAGTGACTGTTCACAGAGATGGATTTGCCAATTTTACGCTCGGCAAAGACGGGCTTGCGTCGCTGTCGCTCCAGGTCGTCCAGCTGCTGCAGCATACGGCGCACCTCGCTGGGCAACTCCAGGTCGGGATTGTGCTCCACCAGCTGCCCTATATAGCGTCCCAGTGTCTGTATGGTTAGCTCCAGTGACTGTACCTGCGATTGCAACGATGAGATTTGCGACTGCTGCGATGAGCGTGTCGTCTCCAGCTGCGCAATGGATGACTGTGCAAACTGCCAAGGAGGAGAGTACGAGAGAGAGAGAGATGAAATTAGTCATGTAGAGGTATCTAGTATAGCTGCAACTCACCTGCAGCTGCTGTTCCAGATGCTGATTCTGTGACTTCTCGCGATTCAACATCTCCAGATGATGATTCGTCGTTGTGATCTCCTCCTGCAGCACATTGTACTCCACATTGTACTCGGCCAGCTGTTTGCCAATGTCCAAGGTGAACACCAGCTTCATGATCTGCTCCATGCAATTGCCCTCCATCTTGGGCACCACTGACTTCAGATAGTCCATGATCTCCTCGAAGTTATCGCATGCCAGCAGCTGTGGCTTGTGCACCGACAACAGAGCAACGGCAAACTTGAAGATTACATCTGAAGACTCGAGGAACAGCAAATCAAAGACACGTGCCACAAATCCCAATGGAAACTGGGAACTGAACACGGTGAGTATCCAAGGAGCGGCATACAAAGTGGGCGACACATCGTTCTGATCGAGCCACACATACAGATCGGGCAAATGATCCTTGACCAGACGCGACAGCTGATACAGCTGCAGCTGGAACTTCTTCATGTCCGGCAGGTATTTCGTACGCATATTGCGGCTGAACATCAGATGCTTTAGCAGCTGGAAGGCGCTCGCCTCGTCGCACTGGAAGAAGAAGAGGAGAAGCCAGTGATCATCATGGATCTTCAGATGGTTTCAGGTTAACTTACGTGCAACAGCAGAACGCCACAAATGAAGCCCAGACCCTGACAATAGCCCAGCTCGGGGTCGAGTATGGAGTAAGCCTTCAGCAGATTGAACAGCGACAGTTGCCCCAGACCCAATGGATCCTTGTAGAACTGATGATTGGGAAAGGTGCGTCCCAGATCAATGAAGATCGCATGCTGATGCTCTGTCAGATGCTTGAGCAGTGTGTGATACGGCGTGTTGTTAGTTGGGGAAACGTTTCGTGTCCACCGGTGCCATGTTCATCGAATGCTGCTCGGCCAGAAATGTCCAGACATCGCCGCGCTTCGAACGCGGCACTCCAGTGCGTATGGCATGACGCAACACCTTGGGATCCTTCTTGTTGCCAATCTGCATTGAGTTGCGTTCAATAATCTGCTCCCAACGCTCGATCAGTTGCTTATCGCACGGCACTATCTCCTCGTAGTCCAGCTTGATCCTCTTCAGCTCGTTCTCATTCTGACGTGCCTGCAACATGGCATTCTCCGTCTCCATGCGATTCAGCATTATCGTCTGCCTGATCGCAGTGCGCCACAGTTCACGCAGCTCGGCGGCATCACGCTTGCCGCGCTTGATCGCTGTCAGAGTAAGATAGAGAATTTAGTTGGTGGTAAATCGAAGTGGAATATGGCAGACTTCACACTTACGCTTGCGCATGGGCGAGAGGTACTCGGCGGGCGCCTCGTTGTCCAGTCCCTTTGAGGGTGTCACCACGCTATTGAGTATTGCCTGGCGCCACGAGCCCTGATGGGTTTCCGCCTCCTTCGGACTGTTGCCCACCTTGATGAAACTGAAATAATAAAATAAAATCAGTAAGAACGCCTACAGTCCAGCTTACACAGCTTTTTGCTTAAATAACTTCAGTATATTTTGTACTGCATACTTCAAGGCGGCTCAATCTGTTCACGTCATAAAATTCTTTCTTTAATCACTTTAATGTTAGTTGTCCTATCGTAATAAAATTTGTAGATATCATTTAGGAGATGATATTTATTAGACAGAACAAAAATAAACAATCTAGCTTTACAAGTACTCTTTTAATTCGATTTGAATCGATTTACAGAGACGGAAGAGGGCGTGGTCAAATTCTAAAATAAGCTTTATCTTCATGCAGTTATAAAACCATATTGTCATCAAATTTGGTAGTCCTAGCGCTTATATTCCTTGAGATTTAGGCGCTCATACAGACAGACTTAGCTACATCAACTCAGATCTATAGTAAAAACACTTTATAGGATCGAAACTGCATTGTTCTGCCTATTACACACATTTCCATCAAACTTATAATACCCTTCCACCCTATGAGAGGCCAGGTTGTTGCTATACATCCACTTACATATCCATCATGGGGCTCTTGAGCTGCTCGGCGCTGGGTTTGACGCTGGGGCTGGCGCCCACCGTGTTTGATCGTGAACGGAAGCCTTCGGGCGGTGATTCGGTGCCAAGGGGTTCGGCAGAACCTTCACGTATCTCGCGTAGATTATGCGGCGGTACTGCAATGTCATCCTTGGAGGGTTTGCGCTTCAATAGATTATCAAATGAGTTGGTCAGCGATCGCTTGGCCTTCATGAAGATGGTGCTGCCGCCCAAATACTGATTGAGAAACTCGGAACGATTCTCGGCGGTGTCATGCACGTGTCGCTGCTGCCGTGACTCACAGTGGGCACGCAGCAGCATCATGAGGAACTGATTCTGCTCGGCCACCGGCGAGTTGTGGTCTTCTCGGAGCCACAGTACTTGGCCCAGACCATTTCCTGTTCATCATCGCTTAGCGTCGCAATGCGTCGCCAGATCGCAGCCTGTGTCTTCTTCTCGGACAGACCCTCCACCTCGGTGCAGAGTTTGTGGTACCACAACATGGGGCAATGTTCGCAGCTGAAGATCTGTGTCTCCTGCTTCTTCTTCTGCTCGGCACAAGTGTCGAAGGCCTGCGCAATCGCGGCCACAATATCATCGCACACATGCTCCGACTGGCACTTGAAGACGTACCCGATGTAGCCGTCGTTATTCAACTCACGGCAGATGATGCCAAAATGATCCAACGACTTCTGGCCATGCACACAACTGGCCACGTCCTTGAAGTCCTTGTAGAGCAGCACCTGCTTGCGATCCGGCGAGATCAGGCGCAGATCACTGCGTCCCACCAAGAAGACCATGGTGCGATTCTGCTCTGTATATGGCGGAATGCAGCCCTGCGAGGCGGATCGATCACGCTGCTTGGGTATGCTGCAAGGGGGTAAGAAGAACAGAGATTACTAAACAGTCAATAAACCACAAGAGTTACTGTGCGTAAGCGTGGGCGTGAGGGCGTGGCATGCCAAGCAAATTAAACCAAACAGAACGAAACGAAACAAAACGAATTCAGCCAAGGAACAACACTAGGCTACATAGGTGAAGTCTAACTAAGCATGCGTGTGCTGTGGAGGAGGAGAAGGGTTCTCGTTCTGCTTACTTCTCCAGCGCATATTGGGGATGCAGCTGAGTGGGCCCAGTTGACCCTGCAGCGCCCTCTGCGCCCTGTTCCCTGGGCGGCGTTGGTTGTTTGTTAACAATCACATTGGGCGCCTCCATCTGTTGATTCTCCTCCGCCGACGAGCTGCTTTCCAGTTTCCAGGTTACACGAGAGGGGGGGGGGTATACAAGTTGTTGTTGTTGTTGTTGTGGTCACAGAGATGTGGTTATGAACTAGAACTAACTCCCCGCAACTCCCCCAATGGGGATCAATACTTACGTCTCCTTTTGGCCCAGCTCCATTTGGCTCTGACCGCGCAGCAAGGCGCGCTTCGTTGGCGATTTATTCTCCTTGTCCTCCTTGTGCTCATCCAGCTTGTGTGGCACCGCATTGGCTTCGGTGCCCGTCAATTGCAACTCCACCGGCGGCTGTGGCGCTGCTGCCGCCAGTTCCTTCTGTTCGTGCTCCTCCTCGTCCTCCTCCTTGAGCTCGACGCCCTTCAGCAAACTGGCTGAACTCTTTGCCTCAATGCCAACGCCTCCTTCGCTGCTCAGCGACATCTTGCGATTCTGTAGGAGACGCAATCGTTGTGCATCGTAGGCCTTAAACTTGGGCAGAGCATCGTCGATGAATGTGTGCGGCACACGCTTCTGCGAGACACGTATCTTGCCCACATACATAACCTCAAAGAAGTGCGTATGATTGGGCGAGATGTCCGCCAGCAGCGACAGATTGCTCTGGGCCGATGTCGATGTGGGTATATTGACGGTGCCCGACGAGTTGCTCAGCCCATGTGTGTACGACTTGGAGGCCTTCATCTTGGAGCTCACTGGATTGGGACTAGCATCGTGCTGAGCATTGCGCAGTGCCTCGCTCATCTTCAGATTGGTCGCAGGCGTTGCATGTATCCCATTCAATGTGCCATTTGTGCCGCCACCCACGCCGCCGCCGCTGCCCGCGATCAAGTGTCTGCGGGATGCTGCCCACTGAGCCACCAAGCGTGTGTGCCGGATCTCGCATCTGATGCATCAGCTCGGCCATCTGTAATAGAAAGAGAAAGAAATATAAGTAAACCATTCATTTGCACTCTAAATTATCATGCAGTCAGTAAATACAGGGTATTGCAGAACCCATCAACAAACAATTCCGGTTAACCGACTCCATAACAAATGCACATGCCCCGCCCCCAATTCATTGTCCCTCTTTATGAGCGTCCAGTTTTCTGTCTGGTTTTTGCTCTCCTCATTCAGTTTTATGACTTTTGTCTTTAGTTTATGACTCTTTTTATGCTTCTCTCACTTAGTGGGAGTTAGGCTCTCCCCCTCTCTCCCTCTCACCCACTCTGCGTGTCCTTTTCCGCACATCAAAGCTGATTCATTTTGGTTATGATTATGTTATTTTAAGGGCGACAAAAACTGCTCATCTCGTGTATCTGCATTGAATGAACTTTTTTACGAGCCTGAAGCTCATAATTATTCAAGGATTTACTGCTTTAAACTTGAATTGCTTTGGGGGTTTGTGAAACAAGTGGCCAGCAGAAAGCCCAATGCAATTCATGAGCCTAAGCAAAGTTATATGAAAACGACATGAAAATATTTTAGAGGATAAAGTTAGGTTTAAGCTTTTAGTTAAGTATGCCATGCAGCCCTTTAAAATGGTTGAAAGAAGGGTATATTGTGCTTATGTTAAGCGATCAAACTAAAAAGGGAGTGGACAAAGTGTTTCTATAAATCGATTACCTATCAATCTAACATATTTATTTATTTATCCATCTGTCAATCGATCTATTTATCTATAATATATGCTATCAATCTGTCTATCCATTCATATATATTTCATGTAATTTTTCTATTTACATACATATATATCTCTAAGTCCCCCCTCAAACTTATTTATTTAGAAATCTTTCTTTCCATCTATCCATATATTTAGATATATATTTATCTAGATGACAATATATATTTATGTAAACTATCCATCTTTACATCTATTTGACTATATATCTTTTTCCATTTGTCTATTCATCTTCCTGCCTGTCTGATACTCTTTTTGAATATCTACTAACATAACTCATATATCACATTACTCTTCTATTAGAATCCATAGCAACAAGGAAAGTTCTTTATACTTAATCGAAATGTATCTTCATGAATCAATTTAAATCACGTTCAGTTGTCGTGGGCAGACATCTCGTCTGCAATTCTCAGGAACTTCCGCACAATGTATCATCGTGCAGCATCCACAGATGATTCTCACAGCATCAGCTGTTTGCAGCGAACTCTCGCTCCCTCTCTCCTCTGCTCTCTGGCACTCTCTCTGGTACTCTCACCTGCTCTCTGCCTTGCTCACTTTGTGTGTCTCTTTTCTTTCTTGCTCAGTACACTCTGATCTTTTGGCCGCCCTGTGGCCCAGTTGCGCGACATTGAATTGTTGCCAAAAAGCAACAAGAGTGGCAAAGTCCAATGTCGATGCATTAGGCAGCTGGCCGCAAGAAGCCAAGATGCTATGTATCTGTGAGATACATTAACTGCAATGACAACTAATTGCCATTTATCAGCACTTAAAGGCAAAAATAGACCACGAATATTCGAAATCATTCCAAATTCTACCTAAATTAAGATGAATTCTCTCTCTGCTTCACTCTTCTCTTTTGTCTACAGCTGATCAGCCGCTGGCTGAGTGATCGTGACGTCATCTCTGCGCACAAGTTGACCAATTATATATATGTATGTATATATCAGATATATTTTCTATAGCATTCAACAGGGATACACTGGCAACGCGACTATGTTTTGACTGTTCCACATGTTGGCATATCGATTTGTCTGTCTCTTTCTCTGTCTGTTTCTCTGTCTGTCTCTCTGTACGTCAGTGTTGTGTGTTTTACATGGAGAGCGATATATGAATAGAGTTATACATATGTAGTATATAAAGAGTAAATATCCATCCGTCAATATACTTTGCCTAATTTCTGTTTGCTCAAAGTAAAGTTCTAATTGGATTGCAACAAGTTATCGACTTTTTCATACCCTGTATGCGTACATGTGAAAGATTCATATTAATATTTTGGCCAGAAGTTTGCCAAAGCACCTTAGGATCCATCTTCGACCCTATAAAGTATATATATATATTCTAAATCAGAATAAGTAGATAAGTTGCATTAGCACTGAACATCTGTCCGTGTGTCCGTCTGTTGCAACGTAAACTAGTCTCTGAACTTTATAGTTATTTTGCTGAAACATTGCACACATTGTTCTTATTGATACGTGCTGAAAATAAGTTGGAACGAGCCGGTTCGGACTTATATATCGCATAGCTGTCATACAAACTATCGGCCGATTTTTGTTATTTGCCAAGATATTGCAACCAAATTTGATTACATCGAACTTTATCTATACATATAATATGCATATAAAATTTGATTAAAATCGGACCACTATAAAATAAAGCTGCCAGTACGAACAATCGGCAATCAAATGAAGGTGTTTGTATGGCGACCAGTTTTGAAGATAGCCTCTATTTCCACGTTTAACAATATATTGAGCACTTCTTATTCTCTGTAAACGATGTGGAATCCAGCACAATACCCTGCTCACTTATGTATGCATGTATAGCTTGCAACATACCCCAAATATGCATGAATATATATACATACATACATATATAGTAACACTTGGTTACTTCAAATATAGATATAATGTTTGTTTGTTTGCCTTTTTTTGCAAACATATTTCGCAGGAATTCAATTCAGCGTCACGTTCGACTTGCGTTTTGTGCCTTTTTTATTTATTTTTATTTATTTTTTTTTTAATTCTCATGTTCGTCTACGTGCCAGCAACTTTTACTGTTGCATTGTGCTGACTTTTCTTCTTTTTTTCTTTTCTTTTATTATTGTTATTGTAATAACGTTTTTTGCGTGACGACTTCACATTGATATTTGCATTGAGCTACGCATATGGAAAGCAGTGTAAACAGGGATAACAAAAAGGCGCGATTCATCAGAGGAATTTGCCAGCAACATTGTCTGTCTCATATGTCCTTCAGGGCAACATTTGCATATATTATACGTGTGTACATATATGTATGTGTGTGTGTGTATGTGTCTGTGAATTTCAAATTTATTAAATTGTTTACCACATTGTCGAAATGAGAACTGAACTTGAACTGAAATGGAAATTGTAATTAAATTTGAAACTAAAACAAAAAGTCAACTTGCCGAGTATTAGACTAGTGTATACCCTGTACAAATTTGTAGAAATAAAACACAATATATTAGTATTATTTGTAATGAGGAACATGGCTGAGTAAAACGAGATTTAACCTCCCATTAACAGTGCATTTTTATGATAACAAACACGCCCCTTTTTTTTGCTGGTTCAGCGAAATTAGAGACGGAAAAAGTACGACAAAAAATATTGTAAATGTACAATGCTGTATGGTCTACAGTTTTTATGCTTTTTTTGTTTTATTTTTTCTGTATTTTCTGTGTGTGCATTTTTTGTCGGCTCACTCTTAATGGCTTTTAAAACTGAACGATGCAAACAGATGACGAAAGCGACGAAGCGTCGCGTGCATTTTAAAGAGCAGCTCTCAGTTTATTGAACCTCCACAACAAATGTTTAATAACCGAGTGTAGGGAGCTACAGATATATTAGGAGAAGGAACATGTCAACAACATTAAAGTGTGAAAAAAGGCAACTGCTGGCAAGTGCAGTTTGTTAAACTTTAACTTAGAAAAACGAATGCAACTTAAATATGAACAATTAATATTGATAAGTTTAAGGAAGAAGGCTGAAAAGTTTAAAGAAAAAGAAGCCTAAAGAAGAACTATAGTTTATACTATAGACTATATACAACTATATCTAAAGAATAGCTGATAATACAGTGTTTCTAGATAGTTCTAAATAAGAAATTGTTTATTTTATATCAGAAATTTAATTAGAAATGTATTGATGCTCTCTGCTACAATGTTTACTTCACTTTAAAGGGTATGCTCTAGTTTATACCCTTCTGCTGCTTGCATTAGACTGACTTCTTTGGATTATCTCTTTCTGCTGAAGTTCTACCAAGCTATATTCTATATCTTTACAGGGTATTCTTTCGTTTATCTCCTACTATTCGCTACTTGTTTGTTTAGACTTTTTCCTCTTTCAATTTGTAATACTTTGCGATTTGTTTCAAGCATTTAATTTCGTACGCAAATTGAAAGCAACCTGTTCATAATTTAGTGTGTATTTGTTTACGAACAAATAGGCACACATACACACACACTTGCAGGCAATGGAACATTGTTTATTTAACGCCAATTTGCAATATTTACACAAACAAACACACACAGACAGACGAGTCGAAACAAAGTAATTATATAAACTCGATGGCATGCGAAAATACAGTGGAATGACAGAGAAAGGGGAAGTGAGGGGGATAGTGGAAAGAATACTATAATTATATATTTAATATGACAGTTTTCAGGGTATAATAATATTTCATTAGTTATGTGATACAAGTTAGTTTTCTTTCGATTTTATATAAAAGATTATAAGTTGCACGGGGTTCGAGACCCCAATAAAGCAGGTTACAAGCGATAGTTAACGATGCCAGTGCAATTAGAAAATGCTATTTGAACCGCGAGGCAATTACTAGCAGAGAGACAGAGAGAGAGAGACGTAAGTAGACCTAATTGAGGTATTACCTGACTGCATTACCTTATTTGCATCTGTAATTTCAACATAATGCAGGGATAAACTTTGCAATGGTATTATTAAAATACTATAGAATATGTGGTATATATTTTAAGCAACTAGCTTTGGCATATTCCAAAACAAGCTTTGGCTTAAAGACTTTCTGTAATCATAACACTTTCTATGGCGCGCACTCTCAACTTGAACGAACTTTTACAACAGTTTTGACAATTCTTCAAGTACTCTCCGAGAAGGAAAGAGAAAAAAACAGTGAGAGAAGAAGTGAAAAACAACTTTTAGCGGAAAAATGTTTACCAAGCGTTATGCTCCTTTAGGCACGCCCATGGTCAGGGTCAAGTGCGGAGAAAACCGAAATATGTCCAAGCAACTTTGCTGGCGCCTATGGACAAGTCACAAAAAAAGGGGGAAAAGAAAAAGGCAAAACAAAGAGAGAGAGGGAGAGAGAGAAAAAGAGAGAGGGACAAAGAGGGAAAGAGAGAAGGAGTGATAAAGAAGAAGTAGCTGACGCGGCACTTGGCACGCGCAAGAGAAATTTAATTTTAGGAACACAGCAGCAGGCAGGAAAAACCCCAGAATATAATAAGTATAAGAAAAATAAAAGCACTCTATATGATAATGCATTCATTTGCATGTGGAATAAGGAAATTGTGCAGTTTTTTAATACAATGCTAGCTGCAGAAATGTGCCTCCCCACTCCAAGCAGGAGAAAGATACGAAGCAGAGACTGTTTCAAGGGCAGTTCAATTAAAGTTAAATGGAAGTGGAAAAAGAGACAGCTCGGCATTAAAGAGAGTGAGAGAGGGAGAGAGAGAGAACAGCACACTGCATGCGTTACATAAGAAAGCAAACGTAAACAAAAACAAATAAAACACAACAAAAGAGAGAAAAAAGAAAAAAAGAAAGAAAAACAAAAACAAAAGGCAATGGCAACAAATCGTTGGCAATCAAAGCAAATCAAATCAAATCAAAAATTGAAACTGAAATTGAAATCAATTGAAAGTGGGCCAAGTGCCCGGCAGGCAAAAGAGGCGGTGGTGGGCGTGGCATGCACGGTACATACGGCACGACTCTTGTTCAGCACAGATGCATCGCTGACGGAAGCCGTCAGAATTGTGTCCCGATGAAAGGGCACTGTGAACATCTTGTTGTTGTTGTTGTTGTTGTTGTTGGTGTTTGTACTTCTTGTTCTGCTTTGTGTTCTTGCTCTCGCTGTTGTTGTTGTTGTTAAATTGGCACAGGTTAGGGTAACTTACTGTTGCAATTGCCGCTTGCCTTATGCAGTTTGCAATTTATTTTTTTATCACTTTTGATTCTGTTTGAATAACTATCACAAGTTTATTGTATTCTCCATTTTGGCTTTACTTTTCTTTTGTTTGTATATCACATATTCTTTATAGAGCACATGTGTTTCATATTATATAGTAAGTACTTCTTGCGGTTACTGAGGAATTCGAAATATAATTATAGCCTTATTAATCAATCAATGTTTAAAAAAAGATTGAGTTTGTTACTTTATTTATGCAACTAAAATAGCTATAAATAATAAAATATATTTTATTTTAGTATATTTTATTATATTTATCATATTTTATTCTAAAGAGAATATTTATGATACCCATTTCACTTCTAGAATATCTTTTAAGTATTTGTTTTATGCAATATACTCTTTAATGTGTCAATAACATTTATCTTCAACTTCACTTGATTATATAAATTGTATTTGGAATATTCCGAACTTTTCACTATGCTGTGTTTGCCCTTGCAATGTCAATTTGTTTTCATAGAATTTTTTTTTTAAGTACAAAATGGAATTTTATTGTCTTGCGGCGCAAAATTATTATTAATAAATCTAGAGAAGGAAGGAAAAAAGAAAACGAAAAGCACAAACGATACGAATATTTGCTTCTATTCGAATCGGATTGAATCGTTGACAATCGCGAGTTACAAGAATCATGAGCATAGTTCGATATCTGTCAGAGATATAGAGGTACCCGTAGAAAAAATAACTTTCCAATATCAAGAATTTTATTTTCGAAATCAGGCCAAGTCGATGATCTAAATCACTTTGCGGTTAACAGTCACGTATTTAGTAAAATATAAATAAATACAGAGAGTATCTGTATTTATTTGTACTTTCATTTGTTTCTCTTTATTTATTTTGAAACAAGATGCTTCACAGCCAAGTATTTGCTTTAAGTATTTGGGACAAAGCACAAACACAATTGATTGCTTTACAAATGCTTTATGTAAGACTTGTTTGTTCGACAAGCAGACGAGTATCGGGCGAGGGAAACACAAGTAAGAACTCTACGAAGAACTTTATGTTATCCATTGTTTATTCTCCAAAGCGATCAATATTGCTTCATTCATTTGTTTTAATTAATTAAATTGCACACAAAACATGAAAAAAGTTCAACTGACGCACTTGAAAGAATGATTTTAGATATTTATATCGATATAGATACTTAGTATATATATATACTCGCAAGATTTATGTAAATATCTGGAATTAATGCTTTGTATTTGTTTTTTTTCGGCTGCAGCTTTTAAGTAACTTATTTATTTATACTTTCTATAGATGTTTTTTGCGCTTTTGTGTTTATTTTCGGTTTGTTTTTTGTGCACCTTCTCGTTGATCAATCATTCCCGTTTGTAAACAAGTTTGTTTTTATTTACTCTCTTAGTTGTTAAATATATTATTAATTATGCTTTGATTATCGTACATTTTTATTACTTTTTATTTTCGATCAATTCCCATTTGGTTTTTTGCGATTTGGTAGCTGTCGCCGCCCTCAGCTAAGCGCGCACGCGTTTCAATTGCTGCCAGACAACTGACGACAGATCGAATCCCCTCCGATTCACGGGCCGCAGAAAACCGCTCACAAGCAACAACAACAATAACAGCAATAACAACAGCAACAACAGCAAGAGCTGAGCAACCTGCGCATGCGAAATCGAAGAAACTATATAACAGTACAAAGAGTTGAGTGAGCAATGCGAAAGCGAATTGAGTGCGAGAGTGCATGAGAGGGACGCAGAGAAAGAGAGCGAAAGAGAGTAAGAAGGAATGAGAGAGGCGGATTGCTAGAGCGAGAGCGCTTCAAAGCGCAGTGGAGCAACGTTGCGTATGTGCGATCTATAATCACTCAACACAAAAAGAAAATTGCAACAATTTAAAATTAGTTTTTATCCACAAAATATATAAGAAATTTGTAACATAAATAAATAAAATGATATGCCCATTTCATAAATATATAACTTCTATTTTTAGCGTATTTTGTGTTGCATACCTTAGGGAGCGCTTTAGAAAACAGTAACTCTTTAAATTATTTCTTCAATCTTTTTTTTGTTATCAGATCGGAATCAAATTTTTAGAAATCATTTGGACGTTGACAGTTATTGTGTTTACCAAAATCTAAAAGAAACTGCATGATATAAAAACACATACCATACTGATATCAAATTTGACAGCCCTAGCTATTATACTGTCTGAGATCTAGGTTTTCTTGTGGAAGGACAGACAGACAGAAAAACCGACAGAGAGACAATTAGACGGATAGACAGACACGACTCGGCTGCTGATGCTGATTAAGAATATGTATACTTTGTGTGATCGGAGAAACCTTCTTCTGCCTGTTTCATACATTTTGGGTTTGCACAAAATAAAAATACCCTTCTACCCTATGAATAGCGGGTATACAAATATTTATCTATATAGTGAAAAAAAACTAAATCTACAAGAACGCAACAGTAGCGCAAAGTTTAATAGCAGCGTACAATATGCGCAATCATGATGACGTAGCAAGTTAATTTAACTGGAGAGTGCAGCCAAGCACATCAATAAAAACACAACATTCAACGTACTGAGGAATACGTAATAAACTTCGTGGACTTTCGCAATGTGAACTTGACAAACATAAAAGATACACAAAATCAAATGTTGCTATGTAAATGTTGTCAACGATATCGACGATGTGAAGGTAAACGGAAGCAAAGGCAAATCAATTTGAAGAAGTTTTTCATCTTCTTCTTCCGTTTCCTGTTGCCAAAATGTGTGCGGCAAATTAAATTTCTTGTCCTGTGTGCAGGCTTTGATGTCTACTGAGCAAGAGAAGACGGAAAGCTGAAGCTGAAGCAGAAAACTTAAAACCAATTATGAAGCAGAAGAAGCAACTTCTAATACCCAATATCAATTTCACATTTTTACTGGGTCATGCAGGACAGGAGCGGAGGGCACACAGCTAACTTTCTGTCCAGGAAACGGGCAACAGTCCAAGGCCGAAAATAGCGTGCTCAAACTCAAACTGGAACATATGCAAATTTCCATCAGAAACTAAACGGTTTTAAAAAAAAAAAGTTCAGCCTTAAGTTCATCTATTGTGCATGTACAAATGCAGGTTGAAATGTGCACGAGGGGGGTGGAGAGACGTGGGGAAACGCCGACGCCGCTTTTGATTGCATTATGTGTGCACTTCACGGGAAATTTCCGTTCTGCTTTCATAGGAAAAGTGTGCAGAAAACCAGAGAAAAGTTAAGTTACCAACTGCCATCTACATATGCATATACCCAGTAAAAGTCACAGCGCATTGACAGGAGAGTAGCTAAGTTTGGCAAGGCTGATGATAAGAGATATTTTAAAGCCTCCAAACTAAATATTTGTATTATACCGATTTGCATAAATTTTTAACAAGTTGTGTTAAATAAAAGTAAAAATCATAAAAAATATATAAAACCTCTTTAACTTAAAATTGAATTCAATTTGAGTGTCTTTTAGTATAGATAAAATATCGATAATATACCGATTAAAGGCATCGATTATCGAGCAATACATAAATACTAGTATATAAAAAGCTTTTTTTTCTCATCTCTAAAGCAATGTTCTTTAGAAGACAGATATTCGATATCTAACGTTTTTATTGATGCGATCGAAAGCAATGCAAATGAAGGATATTTGATTATTGATATCGCTATATTCTCTTCGTTACCCATTTCTAATTTAGGTTCACCTTTTTCTCGTATCAAGTGATGCTGTCACTATCTGTATGTTTAAGTAAAAAGTTGTTCGATATTTTACGTTACTATCGATTTCATTCCAAGCAATATATAACAATGATATTTATAATCGATATGTGATATCAGTATCGATATATTCTTTTCGTTACACATCTCTACTTTAGGTACAGCTACAGCACAACGTTTCAGGGAGTCAACTTCTGGTGTTGTGGCCTCTATTAGACTCGATGATGTTGGCCACCAACAACAGCAACAAACAACAAGTAAGCGACTGCGAGATAACGCCGCCAAGTCCTCTTAAAGGCCATTAAAAGTCAGATGAGCGTTGCGAATGACAACAGCACAACACTGATGATGTCTGGACTATGGCAACGGAAGCGACATTTGCCAAAGGTTTACTCCCATGTTCGGAAGGTACTTGCCGGTGCCCGGATCTGCTTCAGGTTCAGCCAGCGACTGCGGCCACTTGGCAGCACAATAAAACCGATGTTTAAACAGCGATGATGGTCCATGCAAATGGCAGCTCCGCGTCATGCGTCATTTGTGTCAACGGCAACAACAACGACAACAACAAAGTGAAAACAGTTAAAGGACTCGCCGCAAGGGCATGCAATCAACGTGAATTGGTCGCCTGTTTCCAGGTGAACCAGTGGAGCTTATTAAAGGCAAAGTATATGACAAAACGAGTGAAAGAGAGAAAGAGTGGGAGAGAGCGAGAGAACAGATCACAGGCCACACATTACGTATACGCCTCGTGACACATGTGGGTTTCACAGCATTTTTTATTTAAATATTTTATGAACTTATGAAGTTTTCAGTACCGCAAAGAGACCGCAGCTGCCAGTGCCTGGCCTGACAGTGGCCGCTGTAAGTATGCTACGCTTATCTGGGCCTCGCAATTAAGTACATTTTTACCAGCTTATTACGGGCTTTTCTAATGGTTTCCCCTCTGTTTTATTCTCCTTTTCCCTTGCCACCTAATGACGCCTATTACACCTCCCTCGCACAGGTAATTATTATTTTTGTTCTGTGTAGAGAGGGGAGAAGCACTAAGTGCACCCTGAGTGCTAGGACTGATTGCATTTTAAATGTTTTAAAGAACGATAATTTCAGCAATTGTACAATCAAGGCTGAGAGATTCGTGTAAGATTCATATTTAGCAAGCTCAAACTGTTTTCTTTCTTCAGTAAAAAGAAAATGACTAGAAGTAAGCTGCATAAAAAAAGTATCACATCGTTGGTGTTTAAATACACATATACATTTACATAATATAACTACCAGAATTTCCCATTATCTGACAAAGATTCAACAGTCTTTAATCCCAATTAATCTACAACGTGTACAACATTTTAATTGCGTTCAGTTAAGATTTGGAAATGATTGCATTTAATGAAGCGTACTCTAAGGCACCCTAACATGGCAGCAAACTGACCCAAATACCGTGAATTGTGCTGCTAACCCTCATGTCAAAAAGTGTACTAACAATTGTTCAACACAAAGCAAAGCCACACACAGCATACACATACACACTCACAACATGGAGGGCTTCATTCTAAGGTAGTCTGTAAATGAAGCGACGAGGGCGTGGCAAACTGACGTTGGCCAAAATGGCTTTTGACATGCAATCTAAAACGGCAACAACGAGCAAAATAACTAACAGCACAAAAATGTAGAAAAGCTCACTCGACTGTAAAATACCTGTTAACAAACAATCTAGAAATGTGCTAGCAGATGTAAAAGAAATTGAACAGTCTGTTATCAAGGATCAAGGATAAGTTGTGTCTTAACAGAAGGGAATATACATAATGTTGTAAACAGTGAATATAACGATAAGTAATAAGTTATCGACAGTTGTTCTGAACATATTGTTCTTTAGTATTTCAAGTATTTTTTAAGAATAACGTACACTGGTCACATTGAAAAAAGCAAAGCCACAAATAAGATGCGAAAAATTGTGTAAGAAATTACTTGAGAAATCCGAAAACTGACAGCTTTACAAATACTAAAACATATTATAACATCTTTATCGGTTTAACACTTTTCTCCAATTTGCACAAGCCTTTTGGGTATCCAAGGAGTAATAACATATAAAAAACGTAGGATAGTTTTATATAATTGTAGCCAACTAAGAGATTTTTCAAAAGTTTCGAAGAACAAGTTTAGATATGTTATGAAAGAAAAGAGATTTTCCCTATCAGTTTTAAATCAGAACAAGTTTTGTTGGTTTTATAGAGTATCTACTAGTTTCATTAGGATTCTTTGCTTTTTTTACAGTGCATACTGTATTTAAGTTCCCAATCAATTATGTTGAAAAAGGAGCGTGGCGAAATTTCTTTTGGTTTTAGCTGTTTCTGTTGAAATTAACATTTTGCGTGTAGCCAAAGTGACGCTTGAAGGGAAGCAGAAAACAACTTCATCCCCCCTTCCGAAGGTCAGTTCTGACTGCTTGAGGTTTGTTTGCCCCAATTTTCGACTTATTTCCAACACGTTTAATTAGAACACAGAATCGGAAGTTGTTTTATGGCGTGCTGTGCTGTGCGTCAATCGTTGTGAATTGGAAATAAGTTAGGCGTTAACCAGGTTTTATGGGATAATCAGATTGCTTTGTTAGCTTGTTATACCCACTTCCCTTATAATAGAAGGGTACTATGGCTTTGTATCAACCAAAAAGGAATGTAAGGAGTCTAGGTAGACCCCAAAAAGTATATACATATATATTCTTCAGAATCAACACTGACATACCGTCTGTCCCTCTGTCTGTCTGTCTGTCTGTCTATCCGTGTGAAAACCTTCATCTCAGATGCTACAAGAACTAGGTCTACCAAAAATATATGAAAAAATGGCACGCCACTTCCATTCCGAAATTTATAAAAGCATAATTCCAAGTGTAACTTTAATGCTAGGCAGTTCATTTTTGAAAACACAGTAACTATCTCCGTCCAAATTAATTCTGAAATTGCATTTGCGATTGAATAATTCACATAGAATTTATTTAGAAAACAAATGTAAAAGGGTACTGATTTCCGCCCCCGAAAAATATGCAGCACAAAAGCATATAAGGTAAATTCAAATAAAAAAGTTTTGATCATATAGATATTGGGCATATCACAGTCGAGCACACTCGGCTGTAGCTTTCGTGCTTGTTTTCTAAATGGGTTGGCAACTTTTCTACTCAATTAAATGTATAGTAAAAATGAAATTCCCATTGAATTTATTTTACAAAACTTTTTCATTCGGCAAAGATAAAGCAACTAACCTGATAGAAATCAACCAAAAAGTTTCAAAGCTTCAAATAAATCTACAAATTCAAAAGCTTTATACACTTTCTCATAAATCGGTAGCTGCAGTTAAATTCTTCCATTTAAAAACTTTCTACAAAGTACATTAATATCTATGCAGCTGCATGAAAAAGTTTCCCACAAAAGCCGGATGAATTTAAGTTTTTGTTGCAAAATTTCAACTTACCTCCTCGATGGTTTCGCATTCAAAGAGATAGATGTGCAACAGCGGATCCTTTGGATCCTTCAACAAGTACACCAGTCCAGTGATGGGTCCCTGGAATTCCATAAAATTTTGCGGCTGTTCGGTGTCGGCCGCTGACGCCGCCGTCTGCTGTTGCTGTTGCAGCTGATAGGCAGCCGCAGCGCTGGACGAGAGTGAGCCATAGGATGTGGATGTGGTCAGCGTGCTACGGATTCCATTTGCGGTCAATGAGTTGCCAACACCAACCCCGCCTCCAACACCAGCTGCTGCGCAATTTGTGGAAGATGATGATGAAGTGGACACGATACTGCCACAATTGGAGGCACTCGCTTGTCCAGCATTCGATTTGAGCTGCATGAAACCGTTGCCGATGCTCTTCGCTTGCGGTTTGTGCACGATGCGGCACATGCCCACGATATGCTTAAGGGGATGGCTAAATTGTAGCTCAAAGTCCGAGTTGTATGACTCCAGTATGCCGTGCTCGATGCCAACCGAGAGCTGCAGTTGAAAGACATAGGTAACAATGATCATTATAAATTCAAAAACAATTGGCATTTATATACGGTATCATAAATGAAGCTACATATATAGTATAGGGTATCAGTATGCCAGTTATTTCATTACATTCTAGTTTGCAAATGTTGTTTAGATTTAGATTTCACTTAAAGTTGTATTATCTATAACACACTCAGTATTCAACACACTCTACACACAACAACACAACACAAAAAACACTAAAAAAAAAAAAAAAAATATATAAAATATAAATATATAAATATATAAAATATAAAATAATATAATAATAAAAAAATAAAAATATGGCATCCGCAGGGGCCAATGAGAGCCCAACGGTGATACCAATTGAAGTATTGACAGCTCCCGAACCGACACAGGTTGCGGAGACTATTGCAGTTACACTTCCAGAGGCTCTTCCAGAGCCTGTTGCAGAGCCTGTTGCAGAGCCTGTTGCAGAGGCTGTGCCAGAGGCTTTGGTAGAGCCTGTGGCAGACCTTAATGTAGAGTCTGATAAAAAGAATGATGAAGATCCAGATGCAGGAAACAAATCGGAGAATTCTCTAAAATGGGGACCGACATCAGAGATCAAACTTGAAAATGGTGAAGGTACCGACAGTGACTCAGTAGATACAGCAGTACCGAAAAAACCCGAATCTGACGAGATGAAAGTGAGAAAGGCAGTATTGAAAGCAATGCGAAAAGGTTATTTTGATTCACAGGAACTAGATGCTATGGAAAATGAACTTGAACGTGAATCTCTAACCGATAAAGAGGAGATCATTATTTCTCCTTTACCGACTTATACGGATCTGATTGAAAAAAATCGCACACCTTCTGAATATTCTTATACCATGGATGACAATGATATTGAGAAGGTTTTACAAAAAGATCGCGTGGATGAATTTGATAATATAGATACAGACTTGCAGACAAAACCTACGGGGATAAATACATTAACACTGAAAGAGAATTTCCTTGAACTCTTTGAAATACCGTCATTATCAGATATTTCTGAGGAGCAAGAACCGATATCCCCTAAAAAAAAAACGGAGAGCAACAGAATTTAAAGGTTTAAGGCAAAGGCCAAGCAGCGTGATAACTTTGGAATCATCCGATAGTTCTCTTGCTGAGAGCTCGGACGGTTTGGATCATATGCCACTTTCCGCTTTTACATCCCAAATAAATATACCAGAATTTCAAAAGTCAAAAACCGTTGAAATAGATCCATTTGTGTTATTCAAAGATGAACTTAAATTGATTGATACTGCTAAACCGGAAATACAGACATTGGATCTGTTACATATGACAAGGGAATTTCTGAAAGATCTCTTGGATAAAGTTGTCCACAAATCTGAAATAAATAAAATAAATAGATCGCTTCAGATCAAATTGGACAACGAGAGCTTGTGGTGGAAACTGAAAAAAGAAGTGGATGCGTTTATGTACCAAAGAGAACTAAATAATTTTCTCAACGCTAGAATGGTCGATTATTACAAACGCATGAAAAGCCAAAGACAATTTCAGAGATTGCCAAATTCATTGATAGTAACGGAATATAATAGACGCAATGATGCTTTGAAGTTATACGATCACGTTGTAAATGTGGCTAAAGAAACCAAGAAGAAGGTATCTTATCTGATGGCCAGTGTTCTGATGGATCTCACATATGTAGAAAACATAGAAAGGGATACTGAAGAGCATCTCGAAAATGTTATAGTGGAAACAATAAATAAAAGGAATTCCGAACATCTTCAGAAGGTAGCAGAGCGTGAAATAAGACTCATGAATAAGAAGAGAGATGAGATGAGCGATGTACGGCTTGCCTTAATCACCAGGAAGCACACACTCGCACGAATCACCGGAGTAAGTCTTAAGATAGTCTTCAAATCGTTTGATTTACTTTATTACTGCTTATTCAAAATATTTGCAGAAAATAGAAACAATAGAAAAGATCAGTGATGTTTGTGTAATGGAACACTTTATATACCTTCAAAACGAGGTTGCGGCATTGCAAAAGAAAATTGAGGGTAAATATATAGAGGTCATGATTTTCAAATGACATTTCAAAATAAATATTCCATTTAGAAAAAAATTTTGACCTAAGGAAACTAAGGAACCGCTACGACATGGATCTGCATCTAGCTCAACATAATCGTGACAAGACTCTATCGCTACAGTGTAGACTCTCTGAAGCAAAAGAGAAGTTCAACACAATTAAATTAAAACAGCGCAATCTACGCGAACTTCTCTACAAAGGTAAACTTGAGCGTAATATAGTTCGTAAAAAGCTCGCAGATGTCGTCTATAGTGGTGGGCTACTGACGATGCCTTTACTGTTGCACGATTACGACGAAACGGTGCAGCAAGTCTCGACCATGCAGGCCAAGGTGTTTGCCCTAAGGGAGACTATGAATAGCATAGAACAAAAGATTGCCGACTGTGAGGCATATTGTAGTGTTAAAAGTAATCCTAACAAATACCATACAAATATATTACAATAAACAATATTACCTTGAGCAATGTTCTTATTCAGTATAAACAAGCTGCAGTAATTACAGCTGCACATCCCCTGTCTATTTCAGGGCCTTTATTTGCAACGTTTACACTAGACGAAGCAGATTAACAGTATTAAATTCTTTAATCAGTTTACTTGCATGCACAAGTACAAAAGCTTCGTTCACAGAGAGAGAGAAAGAGACACACAAACTGAGGAACAAAAAAAGAACGAGAGCGAGAAAGACGGAGGGAGAGACAGACAGCAGCTGCAGCCCGACAAAACATTGTAAACATGGCGGCTGCTCCATTTCCGGTGCTCTCATCACATGCACCGTCGTCATCAACATGTGCCGACATTCTCAATGCTTGTCACTTTCTTTCATAGACTTTTCTCATACCAAGTAGCTATGACAGGGACTAAATCCAATACAACATTGCTTTTTCTGCCACTAACTGGGGATTGATAATATATCTATTTATCTATAGCATTGTTTTCTGTACTTGCAAGGGTTTAAGGCTCAGTAAAGGGTAGATTTGAGTTATTTATATTCTTATATACGAACCCATTAAAAGTGTGTGATGGATCTTTGTGTACTAGGATCTTTTAATCAATAGAGCCTAGCACATGAAAAAATGCAACATATCAGGTAGATACCCATATTCTATGTATTCTTGATCTCTCTCTCTCTTCCTCTTACTTATTGGAAAAAGCGAAGATACTTTTACTTATCCCACTGGTTAGAGGGTATCCAACAGTCTAGCGCGTTAGAGTACAGCTTTTCTTCCTGGTTATATACTGTATACAGTACGATATAACGGGGGTAGTTAGGGAGTGTCAATGCAGAATGGTGGGGACTATCAAAGAGGGATTGTTGAATGGGTGTGTCGATGTTGTGGCTGACACTGTTCTCTGAAAGCAGGTCGAGCCATTAGGTTGTTTTTTATTCTTTGCCATCAAAAGGTTTGTTTTTGCCATCAAAATAAAAGGGAAGCAAATGAAATTTATATACAGTTAGTTAGGCAGGCGCTAGGTATCTAAAAAACTAAACTTGTGGCACTGAAAGGTTCTAATAAATGTAGTTATACTAGATGTAACTTAAATAAGGGCTTGAAATAGGTTTCATTTCGACAGTTCAAATAAAGTAACTTTAAAGGTTAAACCTTGCAAACCAATTTATATTTAATCAGCAAATTGGTTTTGCACCCTATTTGTTGACAAACACGAGCATTAAGAATGCAAACAAACCTATTCTTATAATGGTGACACTAATTGAAGCCAAAATGAAAAGGCAAACGAGAATTAAATTGAAATCTAAAGGCAACTACCGGGAACTAAAGAATCGCAACTAGAGGAACTTAAGTAATGATGAGACTAAGCAACAAAATAGACAAAAAAATATAGATTCAAGTGGGATTCAGTTAAAACTCTTATGCTCTTTTATTGTTTTGTATTCCTAAATTTATAGCATGTTTTAATTATGTTTCGTATAAGAATATATAATAATATATATCACAATGTCGCCTAGTTACCCATGAACGGGAGCGTTAGCTTGTAAACTATTAAATAAATACGTCAAACTGAAAACAAAAGTTGAAGAAGAGCTCAAAACTTTTTAGCATCAAAGCAAAAGCTTTGCAATTAATAAGGTTTAAGGACGAGAGTAAAGAGGGAGGAAGAAGAGAAGTCAAGAGGAAGTTGGAAAGGTGAAATGAAAACGCCTAATGAGGCTGTATCCGCGTTTGCCTGCCTGGCAGCTGCCTGGTAATCACCTTGTACTCCTCCTAAGCTCACCTTTGGCATTTGAAATTCATTTCCAAATGGCAAGCTTCCAACAAGATTTTCAAGCTGCCTGATGATTTCGGTACCAGCGGGTTTTAGGCTCTTCTTCTTTAAGCTTAACTGCAACCTTTCCTCACTGACAATTTTCAATTAATTTGCAATTTCTTTACTTGTGCGAAGCGCGGAGAGAGGCGCAGAGAGCTGTCACTGCCAGCTGAGAATTGAATGCTGAGAGAGCTTTGCGATTGATTTAACCGTGGTTTTTTGTCTCACTCTCTCGCTCTCTCTGTCTGCCTCCCTCTGACACTGACACAGCAAATCCAATTATGCCCCGACCGAGTGCCAATTTTGTTAAACTTCTGTTATGTAATGCAATCGGGGCGAACAAAGCGATTTGGGATTTTTCATTACGCGAACCGCGCGTTAGATTGGAATAAAGGCAGAGCTATTAGCATGCCAGAGAGAGAGGGAGAGGGAAGAGAGAGAGAAACAGAGAGTGATTGACTTAATTGGAAAACGTTCAGCGAACTAAATAGAAGCAATGAAGCTGTCTTTACTAGAACATTGCATGTCAAAGCCTAACCAAGTTTTGAAAACCCCTTATGGCATTTTTAAAGAGAAAGCCGATAATTCTAACATGATCATTTGCACATCTATAAGATTTATAGCAACTGCAAAGTCTGAAGTAGAGCTTTAACCAGGGCTCGACCCCTTTCGACGTGAATTCATGTTGAGACCCTCAACAACTCGGCAGCACCAGCAGCAGTAACAGTTAATGCAAATTATAGCGCTGCAGTCGGGGGCACAACAACAATATAATGAGTATTTGTAGACAATTTATTGAACAACAACAACAGTAGCAGTAGTAGTAGCAGCAGCAGCGGCAGCAACTCAGGCATAACAACTACCGTCAGCTGGCACATGAAAACGTAATGAAGATACAGTTAAAATGTATAAATCACTGAGCAATAACACGCGACGTTCTTGGCGCCATTGCCTCGTGATTGGAGAGAGAGGGACGAGAGCGTGACACGCACGTGAGGCGTCAATTAGAGATGGCAGTAATTACAAGAGTTGCAAATATGTGTGTACATTAGTTTAAATAGTATTCTTTATAGAGAAAATCTATAAGATATGCCTTGTGATTCGTATACAGTGACAGAGAGAGAGGGAAGAGAGCGTGACACGCACGTGAGGCGTTAATTAGAGATGGTTGAATATGAGTGTATATTAGTTTATATAGTATTTTGATAGAGAATTTTATAAGAAGTGCGATGAATTCTGAAATGATATCGTTATAAGTACTAGAGTTCGAATTTAGAGTTGGAACTGCAGACTTTAAGTATAATAAAGTATATATTAATATATGTAAAATGCAGATTACACTCTTAAATATTATAAAGTGCAAAGAATTTTAAAAAAAACAAATCATATATTATGTCACGGTTTCATCTCTGCCTTGTGATTTGCAGTAATTCCATTGATGTCTTTAATAATGGAGCAGCAATAGCATGCGTTGACTTTCACGTGGCGCTAACTGTATATCAATACATGTGTATAGTTATGTGTGTGAGTGCGACGACGTGTGTGACAACAATAATAGGTTAAAGCAAAGGAAACAAGAGAACTGACGTCAATAACAAAAGATATGGGGAAGGAGCCTTATGGTGGCTATTAAGGCGGGTCAAAAATGTCAATTGTTGTTGATAGAAAAAAGGTAAAAGGGAATAGTCATAATAACGCATACGCAATGTAAGCCGACAGTTGAAAAAAACACGTTTTGGTTAAATGAATGCAAAGAAAAATGAAAGAAAAATGGATTAACAAATAATATAAAAATATTATTAACATAATACAAAGTTAACTACTTTCTTGTCTATAGCGTAAAGTGCAAATGATGCAAAGGCAACTAAGGAAGTGAATGGAAACTGTAAACACATGAGAACATCAATTAAAATAATATATTTCACTATAATTGGCAGTCGAAAATAAGCATCTGATAATCGCGTAATCTCATGTTATAAGCTTTCAATCCACAACGTTGCAAACAGCTTGTTACGAAACCAATGTGCTGCGACTGGAAGCATGTCAAGTGAGTCGCCCGACGCGACGCCAGAGAGTTTTGAAAAGAGCCTCGCGTCTGCATGGAAGCTAAAGAAATCAACAGACCGCAGCGCGGCGTAGAAGGCTGAACTGTGCAGCAGCACATCAAATGCAAAGCGCCAGCCAAATGGAATCGAGTGGGCGTGTAGCAGAGCGAGAAAAACGTGCAGAGTAAACGCGTAGCTCATACGCCGCGTTAGCCCACGCTTGCGACTGGCTCCTCCACTCGAGGCGATGGCAAAGTGTGAAACCATTTACGAGCAGGATAAGGAAGGGCACTGCCGATGGGACTGTAGAATGCTCAGCGGGGAAGCCAGCTCAAGTGACTCGACGCGAGGCGACGCGAGGCGACGCGACCAGAAGCGGATTAGCAGTGGGACTTGAGTGACTTCGGGATCAAAGTAAAGAGTATTTTTTTTGGTTATTTTTTTTTGCTGCTGCTTCTGCTGACAAATGAAACAAGCAAACCATCGATTTTTCGTTTCCTCTTTCCGCAGCAGCTCAGGCAAACAGATGAGGGAGGACAGACTCAATATCAAGCACCAGGTGGAATAAAAGAAAGAAAGTCCTTAACGTATATTGGAAGAATTGTGGAATAAGTTGGCAACAACTTTTTATGCTTTATATATATGTTTATTTATTCGGTCCGTCGAAATTTTATGAAAATCCAACTCATATAACAGGCAGAATTAAAGGTTAAATATAATAACATCTGTATATATTTTTAAGATAAACTACACGAGTTTATGTTGAAGAATACTCTGCACATACTGTGTAAATTTATTCAAAATATATAAGAAATATATTCTATAATTTTTATAGTTAAAATTGGTCGAAAAGAAAGATAATCATACAGTATTTACTTGTATTTGTTATTCGAAATAACAACAATAGGTAACTTTTGCCATAAGGCCATCAAAATACTTTAACGAAAGTAAGCTTTCCTTCTTGTTTAACTTATAAACTCATCTTCCATGAGGTGCTTGAGCTGTAAGCTATTGATCCATGCATTATTCAGGAATGCCATCAATTTCGCAGCACTAATTGCTTACCAATATGCCAAGCAAATATTTACAAAAGCACACACATTCACACCCTACACACACACACACAAACACACTGTCGCTGCTGTGGCACAGAAGTTTGTTTGTTTATTGAAGCGTCGCAGAAGTTGACATAAAACTTTGCCCCCTCTCCAGGGGTGTCTGCAGGGCAAGTGCACTGTTGTTGTCTTTCTTAAATGGGCGTGGCATGTATCGCACTTGAGCGACAGCAAAAAAGGCAGCTTGTTATAATTTTCATGTGCTATTTAACATAATAAAGCAATAAGCTGCCACACACAGCAGAAGCAGAGGCGACAACCGCAGAGCCTGGGCAAACATTTTTCTTCTCTCTATCTCTGTCTCTCTGTCTCTATTTCAATTCATTTTTATTGCACATATGCCCCCCTCTCGCTCTTATACTCCCACTCTTTTGCCCTGGGTGCGTGCTTGCTTTGTGTCAATTTACAGAGAGGGGGGGAGCGGAGGCTTGGACTATATGAAATAATAAAGAAAAGTGCAAGCTTTAGTAAATATTTATACAAGAAAATATGCATTAAATTATGAACTGTGGCGTAGTGAAAGAGAGGGAGAGAGAGACAGTGAAAGAGACAGAGCAGGGGAGAAAATAGAGAGTCTGCTTGTTGTGCATGCATAATTTAATGGGAAAACAGTGCGCAGAGAAACTTAGTGATATGATCTAGCTAGATGACTAACTGAAGCAGTGAAACTGCTGTGGAAATGTGCTATGAAGTTGCAAAGCAAAGATTAACAAAGATGCCAAGCACTGTTGACAGAGTGTGGACTGAAGGAAGGAATATTCACAATGCTTATACCTTTCGAGCATAAAAAATTAGTAAGAAAGGACAGTGAAAGGTGCGTAGTAGCACCCACTAAGTATATACAGGAGCCTAGTCGATTAAGTTGATGACTTTTTGTCTGTATGAACACGCAGATCTCAACAACCAGGCAAGCTAGAAACAACAAATATGGCATACAGGTTTCTTATACACCTTATGCAGTTAGAGTTTATTTCAAATTGAACAATGCTACAATCATCTACACCGAAAATCGGTTACTTAACTCTGGATTTCGATTCAGGAACGAAATATTAAAGATACAAGTCTGTGCTCCAAATTGTACTCCAAATTTCTACCCAATCCAAAAGAGAAGTTAAGCAGTATGACAAACAGAGGCAATTTAGAAAACGTTTAGTGTTAACTTGATGTTTATGTTTTGATATATTATAATGATGTTTATAAGGTTTCCAAGTTCAACCGTGAAATCAAAGGGAAATGTATTCAAGTTCACTCTAAGACAGCAACCATTCGTCTTTACATCAAGCATCACTCAAGCGAAGTTAATCAAAGTCTGTCCAAAGTCGCGTAATTCGCAATTTAGGTGACCGCAAAGCGAAGCTAAAAAGATCACACAGCAAATGTATGAACATTGAGGGGTGCTGAAGCATTTGGGGTATTCCATTTATATAAATGGGTTTTGTGTCCTCCCACTACTTTGCTTTGCTTCCTTTAAGCTCTTATTCAATGAGCATGAACAACAATTGTTGGCTGAGCAGGTGGTGGGAAGCATTCCCTGCTCAGGATGTGGGCCCAGGCACGTAAAAAGGATTCATTTTAATGCCTCAAGTTGGCACCTGAACCAAGTGAGGTAGCGGGAGGGAGAGAGAACATGAAACCAAAATGGACAAGCAGCTAAATGGGACGGGGGCTTAGGGACAAGCCAAGACGCCTCTCTCCCTCTCTGTATCTCTCTCTTCTTTTTCTCTGCTCTCAACACTTTTACATAACATTCAGTCAGGCCAAAGGCATCGCAACTTGTTGGCAGCTGCAGGGAATTTAATTATGCGCCTGCCTGGACCGAACCCGACTTAGAAGCCCTAAGAAAGCCCAGGAGCATCGTTAGCAGGCACACCCAACTACTCACACCTACACACCACACACGCACACACACCTTTCACACACGCACACATGCAGCTGATGGGCGACTAATTGCAAGCTTTGCCAAAATTAATTTCAAGCTTCAAATAATATTAGCCATGGGACACCGTAGTGTGCAAGAGAGAGGGGGGAGAGAACAGCAGATACATTGGAACAAAGAGAGGTAGAACAAGGGACAACTTGCTGTCGCACGTGCCATACGTGTCGTATGCGTAATGCCTCAGTTAGGCAGGTGTTGATAAAGAGGAAGTATAAATAAGGATTTTTGGCTAACTCAGCCACAGGGAGTTCCAAAAGTAGTACAAAGTTAAGTCTTGAATAAAGTAGTAATAAGTTAAAACAATCGTATATTTTATAGCTTATCATATTGACATTATTCTATTAGACTAGACAGTTTGCTATAAAGAGCTCAAACAAGAAGGGAGTTAGGTTTTGCAATGTGCTTGCTTTATGCAGTAAAGAACAATCGATTTCCAATTATATTTCTACTTCGGTTTAAGCTCCTTGGTATTTAAATGATCTGTAGAAAATTTCGGCAGAGCATAAAATAGTGCATTTGGAACATTAACTCAGAACAACAATAGGTTTCTTTCGTATATTAATTTAAATTTTTGCACTTTTAAATCCACTGCTTGAAATTTGATTTGAATACAGTCTTGTTATCTAAAATTGTTAAGATATTAAAATTATATATGTTTACATATTATTATACCAAAGGGGAATATGTACTGTACTGAACCTATAAATATCTATTGTGCTACTGCTGAGCTTTTAAATAGCTGCATTATCAGACCAGTGTTCCTGAAGAGTTCTGTGATTTTGCCAGGACTGATGGACCTTATTCTCTTTAAGTTCTAGTGACATACTGACATACTGTACTTATCATAGAATAGTCTGCTATCATTTTAGATAGTCTATTTGCTTAGTCATTGCCCGTTATGTCCGGTATACAATATATAAATAATATATTTTAATAATATCTAGAGGAAATACCAAGAACAGCCCTCGCATAATACGATAATATGTTTGTTCATGGCTTTGTCTACCTTTCACCTTCTCCATGATGACGTTATTCGACTAATTGTCTACGCATCACAACAACTATAACTGTGATTTCAGTTTCTAGGGCATGGCGCCTTGTAACTGGAGCTGCGGGTATTTTGGGCAACGGTTGCTAATCAGCCTAATTAACGTTTATGGAGCGCAACATTATTAATAAAATTTCATTCACATTGCATAAGCTGCCGTTGAGGTCCGTTTAGAAGCATGCTCGGGGCACTGAGTAATTGATTTATCGAGCCGTAATAATTGCAAATTGCTTTTAATTGTTTTCGGGTGTGGAGAGATAAAAGTGTGTTATGGATATCACTAAATGCAATTGGATTAACATGGAATCGCTCGCAGCGAACAGAAGAGAATGGAACAGATGGCATGACAGCATCTAAGACGGAACAGACAGACAGGACAGACCATGACAGGACAGTACAGGATGGGATAGAAAACAACCCAAAGGGGAATGTTGTAGAATGTTGACGGAAATTGTCACAGAACGGGACAGCGAACAGAAAGAAGAAATGACAAATATTCAAGGGAAAAATGCTCTCAGGAAATTGTGTAAACTTTGTTTTTCATGAAAAGAACTTTAGCAAATGAATTTAAAAATTGTTTAATTAATTAAATTTAAAGTTTTTGAATTTAAATATTTAATGAGTATTTATAAGCATAAGAATAATTAGAATAATTAATGCAAATTATAGAAACTTTTGATGAATTTTGTTTCCAATAATTATTTATAATAATGAGCTATTTAACTTTAAAGTATGTAATGTAAAAGAACTGTCTGCAAAGTGTACTCACCTTTGTGTAACTCTCTGTAGATCGTATGTCGTTTATTGTCCAGGGTAGCATGGTCGCTGAATAGCGGGGATCAACGGACGCACTGCCGCGATAGGTCAACGAAACGAGGCGCGTTTTCATTTTGTGTGTATGTTTTGCAATCGATAGTTTACGATAGTCGAGCACGATAGTTATTTGCGCAAATCTCTTGTCGCTAGATATGGAAATTAAATACAGTTTATGTTTAATTCCCCATGCAAATTACATTTCAGCATTTTCTATTATGTTTTTTTTTATGAAATTCACTTTCCACCGTTTTTCATGCCTCGTCGTTTTTGTTGTTGTTATTATTTAAATGTTTTTTAACGGTTCTCGTTGCTGCTGCGGAAAGAACAATGTAAAACGAGAAGGAGAAAAATAAACATTAAACGGAAATCAATATCAAAATTAGCATGCGACGTTCCACTTTACACCCCCCTTCTCCACCCTTCCCCGGCTATGGTGCCGGCCATGAGTCATGGTGTCTAACGGCATTCGGCAAGGACAATGACCACCTGACGGCGTCACTTTTCTCCCGCTGCTTCTCAGGTATTTTTATATTTATAATTTTAGTTTAGTTTTGCCAAAGAAGAACAGAAAAAATTACTATCAATATTGATTTTTCCACCCCCCGGCCCCCTTTGCCCACTCAAGTCTTTATTTTACTTGATTCGCCAGAAGCAAAGCCAAAAAGCGGAGCACTTGCTCCCTTCTTCTTCTCCTCCTCCTCCTCCTCCTAACTTCTTCTTCCTCCCTTGGGTTGCTTTTTTCGCACGCGACTGCCAGAAATAGGAATGTGCTGAGGAGCAGAGGAGGACGACAGTCAACCACCACCACCAACAGGAGTATGGGAGAGGGGGGGTGGAAAGCCAACGACGGCGACAGTGACTGAGACTGAGGCAGCGACTGAGACTGAAGCAGAGGCAGAGTCACCCCCTAAACATGGCAATGTTGGAATTTACTTTTGCATAAACATTTACATTTGCATTTAACTTTACTATGGTTTCACACTGTTTTTTATTCTTTTTTTTTTAAGTTTACTTTGTCTTCTCAGACACACACACCCACACGCACTTACACACACACACACAAAAAGTTACTTGTACACGCCGCAGACAATTGCAACTAACCGAATATCGAGAGACGCGGCCAGAACTCTGTGAAATTACGTAGAGAACTGAATCGCTACTGCCTGAGCAAGTTGCTCCATGGCTCTACTCCTTTCCCTATGACGAATCGGCGCGATGACGACGACGACGACGACGTTGTCCTTCGTCCTTCTTATTGAGCGCATGCGTTGCGATTCGTGTGAGCCGTGTTCAATAAGCACATGCGGCGGGCACTCTTTTGTAATCATCAATTGCTGTGACTTGTCAATTTACTCAAACGGATAATTATTCAACTGTAGCGTTTATTGTTATTATTTTTTAATTACAGTAAGTTGATCGCCCGCCAAACAATAACAAAAATAGCAAGTAAACAAATGACTGCCATTCCACTGGAAGCGTAGACAGCTTGCATTTATCGAGCGACCGCCACAACTAATCGTTTGTATGGGCAAACAGCTGATAGCTACGGAAGCCATTCAGATGTGTGCGTATAAACAGTGTGGCAAAGTGGCAAACAGACGTTACGAACTGAAATTAAATACGAATTTAAATGTTTCATTTATATTTATAACTAAAATTTATACTAAAAAATATTAAAATATTTGCTGATTTAAGGAATTCAAGGAATAAGTAAAGTTAATGGCGCACAAAGCTCTACAGTTCGCCGCCAGCTGTTTCTTCTTCTTGCACTTCTTAGCAAGCTTCATCAGCTTCTTCTGGCCAAGTTGTAAGCCAAGCTTTGTACTTCTTTCCTCAGTTTGTGCCGAACGACGCGCCGAGCAACAGGTGTGTGTACGACGTCTTCATCTGATCCGTGTTTAGTGTTTTGGGTGTCGTGTCTAGAAGAAGAGACTTTCACTACGGTTCAAAGCCCAAGAGCAGTAACTAACGTTAACGTTAACGCCGATCCGACATTAATTAATGCGCTTCGCACGCGTTGTCGTTACTTCTTGAAGATGCCTTATGAGTCTTCGTCATTGTATTTCCTCCTCCTCTCCCTCTCTCTGGCTACCTCTCTCCTGTGAGTTTTGTGCTTGTTTCGCGTTCGCATTCGCCTTTTCGCATATGTTGTTTAATATTTCAACTTAAATTTGTTAGTTTCTCACCGCGCAAAATACAATGCGGTCTCAGATTTTTTGTGTGTGAAAAAAGGGCCATAAAAGGTGTAGAGTACAACAACAACAGCAGGTGACAAAACGAAAAAGCCTGAGTACCGTTAGAGCGCCATTGGAGTATTTAATGTTAATTTAAATAATGAGGAATTCGCGCTCATAATTGATTTAAGTAGCGCAACAACAACAATAGTAAAGCTCTTGCATTTACATAATACTCCACACACATACGGGAGTACGTGTACATGCACACACTTGAGTGTGTGAGGTAAATTCGCCTCGCAACAATAAGTGGAGTGTGTTGCTTTTCGCCTGCATTCGCACACACACAAGTTCAGCACTCACTCGCTGTTGTTGTTGCTGTTCTGTACTTAAATGGACAAGTTAGAATCCACATTCCACAAAACACAGAACAACAACCACAATACAATCAAGGCGAGAAGGAAGTGGCCAAGAAATGGCAAATGGAGAACGGCAAACGGCAACTGCAGCAGTAGCAACAGCAGCCACAACACTACAGCAACTATCTATTAGTTTGTGAGCAAATTTGAAAATAATTGCACATTCTAGACGAAGAAAACTCTCTGCAATGATGTGCATTATTTGTAATTTGTACAGACACACACGCACACACATGCAGAGCAACCGTAGGTTGGCTGCAGTCGAGGCCAGCGCTGCGCAGTCAGCTTCGACGGCGGCTGCGTGCAGCTTTTCATTCTTTGCGTCCCACACGCAATCTCCATTTGGATTTTATGTCAAGCTTCGTTGACACGACCGTCGCGATTGTAGTTGTTGTTGTTGTTGCTGTTTTGATTATTGTTCTCCTTTGCCCACACATTGATACACACACACATATATGCATGTGTGTTGCTGCTGCATGATTATTGAACTAGTTAAATCTATAACCGCTGGCCTTAATTAACATAACAATGGACAACAAGAAGTGGAAGAAGAAAATAAAGCGCGGCACCAAGAACAGCAACAACAACAAGAACATTAATAACCCGAAGCGCAAGATAGCGTTTTGCAGCAACCATGTGTGCGAGTGTGTGTGGAAGAATGTGGCCCAAAAGCGAAATAGTCACAACATAATTAGAACGAGCGAAAGGCAATGCAAAAGAGCGCGCCGCTCCGCGGTCAAATGTTGCACAGTGGGTTCAAAACGAAACGAACAAAACAACAGGCCAATAGGTGTTCAGTAGAAGATTAAAAAGGCCGAAAGTAATTTGCATGCAAATTGCAGTGTGACCAAATCAATTTGATGTTGCTACAAAATGGGAGGAAAGAGGAATCTATTAGAGCTATCTATTATGGGATATATATTACATGAGTTTAAATTTTAAAATATTCCATTAGCATCTTGTTTTTGTTATCTAAGAGTTTCAAAGTTTTTTCAAACTGGGAATGAATTATTAATGAATGAATATGAATATAATTAGCTTGAAGTGATTGAAAAATACAACACAATAGAGCAACCATATTTGTTTTTCCCTTGTTGCTAAAAATTCCATATAACAGAAATAAATCAATTTATTTAGAACTAGCCAAGAATATTTTAGAAACAGGAGAGAAATATGAATTGTCTGAGTAAATAGAAAGAAATTTGTTTTTAACTTGAAAATTAGCTGATTGCTTTGCTCTTTGGAAAAGTATTTAATTATTTATTACTATGGTAGTTTTCTGGCATTTTCTGTATTTGTTTATTTAAAGATATTAATATTATATTGATATTAATTCCAGTATAGCTTATTGCTTAACTCATTTTTGCACTAAAATCAAAGTCTACAAGCATCATTAATATAGAGTTTAATTGGATAGTTTTTTAAGCATTTTTTGCTGTTGTTTTTGCTAACTTATTCAGTAATCTAAATTAAAGCTGAAGCTCTACCTTTTCCTAGCCACTTTCTGAACTAAAGTTATCTATTTTTATACAACTTCATTCAATAGAAATTGCTGTTTTTTTTGCTCTATTACAGCATCGTAAATGTAGAACTTGATTAAGTAGATTTTTTCAGGCGTTTTTTTGCAGTTCTTTCTACAAAGTTAGCCAGTTTATAGCCTTTGCTTTTGATTTACCCCTTTCTAGCCACTTTCTGTGTTATATTTAGCTTTCTTTGTTGTGTCCCCCCCCAATCAGAACTAAAGCTATGCTCGCCCACCAATGCTCTGCAGACAGTTAATCTTCAACAATTTTTTTCTTAATTTCAAAAGAATTCGTAAGCACGCGCTAATTCAAGCTGAGTCTGACAAATATACGGAGACACGCACATTAAAAATACATGTGTATACATATACTATGCATGTGTGTGTATATGTGTATGCATGTATGTGTATATCAGCTCACCTCTGATCTTGCCACATTCCCAATTCTCATAAGCAACCACTGTGCGACGATGCGTGCGCTGTCAGCTGAGGTGAGACGAGCTGCGTTGGGGTGAGCCGAGGTGAGTTGAGGTGTGAGGTGAACTGAGGTGAGCTGTGAGAGGCACCTGTTGTAAGCGCAACCGGCTTTAGTTGCGTCGTCTATTAGAAGCGACAGTCATCGCCCGCCCCAATGCCGAAACAGGAAAGCACGCAAGAAAAAGACACAAAAAATAGTTGTATATATATAAATAGGAAAAATAAAACTAAACCGGTTCGCTGAGTGCGTCAGTGTGTGTGTCTGTGTGTGTGAAAACGAAAGAAAAACTTTAATGTTCGTGTTGGTTTTTCTTTACCATTTCCACAGAGTGAAGAGTTCCACTTTCAGTATTCGATTTTGGTGAAATCAATGCGTAGAAAGTGAATTGCACTCGACGAAGAAGACGACGGTGACAAAAGCCAAACTGAGCCGTGGAAAAGTGAAAACTGCAACTGGAAATTGCCAAAATAAAAGAAGAGTGACTGCAAATAAAAATAATAAAAGGCAGCCAAATAAAGTTGCTTCACCTGTTGTGCTGCGCGGTTCGTGCAACCGCCGATGCGTCTACTAATCCAAACGGCAACGGCAACGGGTGGCGCTGCTGCAGCTGCGCTCCAGTCGCACTCTCTGCAGGCACAGTACAACTACAGTAGCATGCGTGAGGACGACATCGAGTTGGCCATTAAAGTGGTAAGTGAACAAGTCAATTTCCCCTTCTTCTCTCCCTCTAGTCTGCTAATCACTTTGGATGTGCCGTGGATAAGCTATAAATAATAACACCTTGGCAGACACAATCATGGATCGATTACCTCATCAGATCGTCATATTTAGAACGGTACTTTCTGTACTCGCAGCATACTTGATGAGTTCCTCGAAATTCTTACTGCAAGGTGCAACTCCAGAGAGTATGGCCTGAGGATTAAGCGGAAACACGTCATGTACAAGTCGGCTCTTTGTCCAGCAAGTCTAATTAAAGTTTTCTAATCTCTTGTTAGTTATTTTATGAAATAGTGAATAGTTTAGTTTTAAATTTTAGTAGTTAAATAAAGTAGTTAAGTAAAGTCTAAAATAGTCGAAAAGACATGCATAAGTTCTGCTCTTTGCTATGGGAAAAACATATTCTCCATTAACATAGCTTAGATAAGTAACTGGAGAATAAAGTCCTGAAAAAAGTCGAAACTTTGTCAAGAGAGTATTCTACATATAGAAAAAACATATCCTCAATTTTCTAAGTTTACCCGAAATAAACTGGAGAAAAAGGTCTTGACATTTGTCCGTTCTTTGCCTGTAGACTCTATGTTAACTTCCTAATAGATATTCTTAGTGCAGTGCTTCCTTGTCCATAAAGTCTTCTCCAATTTCCGTCAAGTCAAGTGAAGTTTGGCATACCTGTTTACCCGAACTTGAAGACATTTCCTTATTCAAAAAGTCTTTACGTTCATCCTCTTCAACCTTTAATAACCCACAAACATAATACTTCTAACTTACTGTATCTGAAGGAATACTTCCATATTTCTCAGCCATCTGTTCTTTTGCTTAATTAAGCTACTTGCAATAGTGCATTACAATGCATCTCGAGAGTGTTTCATTTAAGTAATATTTAATTTTAATGTAGAAAACCTTCATAAGTTCCTTTTTAATGCACAAAGCCTTAACCAACATCTCTTTTACTACTAGTTCAGCCACAAATCAATCCCCAATCTCATCATATCTCACAGACTAATTCCCGTCATTCCTCTGCTTCCAGGTCATTGTGGGCAATGGAGGCGTTGGCAAATCATCGATGATCCAACGCTACTGCAAGGGCATCTTTACTAAGGACTACAAAAAGACGATTGGCGTGGATTTTCTGGAGCGTCAGATCGAGATCGATGGCGAGGATGTGCGCATAATGCTGTGGGATACAGCGGGTCAGGAGGAATTCGATTGCATAACGAAGGCGTATTATCGCGGCGCACAGGCATCGGTGCTGGTGTTCTCCACAACAGATCGGGCATCCTTCGATGCGATCAAGGAATGGAAGCGCAAGGTGGAGAACGAATGCAATGAGATACCCACAGTGATAGTGCAGAATAAGATCGATCTCATTGAGCAGGCGGTGGTCAGTGCAGATGAGGTGGAAACACTGGCAAAGATGCTCAATTGCAGGCTGATAAGGACTTCGGTGAAGGAGGATATCAATGTGGCATCTGTGTTCCGTTATTTGGCCACCAAGTGCCATCAGCTGATGACGCAGAGTTACGAATCGTCGTTGAGCAACAACGGCAACAGCACACAGCAACAGTCCGCAATGCATCCGCCCTACAGCAGCACGCCCACAATCAGCGCCTTCAGTCCGACCTTCACCAAGTCCAGCAGCGGCACCATTGTCCTGCGTCCGGCCAAAAAGGGTAGCGGCTCCAGTGCAGCGCGAAAGCGTAAAATTGTGCTCAAGAAGTGCGGCATCTTGTGAGGCAGCAGAAGATGGAGAGAAGGTGGCAGAGTGGAGCAGGCAGAGGCACAGATTGGGGGAGACGGGGGGAGCGTACACAGTTGGTCAATTAATAACTGGAGCATATTTAACGCTTAATTATTTTGTAGAGCTCCCAAATCAAGTTGTGGCCATGTGGCCAGCCAAGCATGGGATGCACTCGGAGAGTCGCAGCTGGACACACGAATCGGTCAGTCAGTCTATCTGGCTCTGAGCCCAGCGCCAGATTAACTAGTCGAGGCGGAGAGGGGGCGAATTTGGAAACATAACGAAGACTTTAATACGGTTGCTGATTTGATATAAGAGCTGCAAAACTATCGCTATTACTATCGTATAATATATGCTAAATTTATGATTGCAATCCCAGAGAAATTTAACTTTATAGGTGAAACCAATCGGAACTATAGTTCAGTATAGGTTAACTCTCAAATTAAAGCAAAGTTTTGACAACATTTATAAATATTTAAGCTCAAAAACTATCGTTGTTACTATCGTGTAAATTAAATTGTGTGTTACAATATTAGATATGTTTTTTAAGATATGAAAATTTGCACTTTATAACATGTTTACAATGAGAATTGTAAAATATATTTATAATTTGCAAAATATATCTATGACTAATCCAAACAGAGTTTGTTCAGTACTGAAATCGCGCAAAGTGAAAGACTTAAAACCTTTAAAATGGTTTAACGTTTCGTTGCTCTATTGTAGTACGTAGTCGCAAGACTCCGACTCTCTACAGAGTATACGAAAACAGAGGCGCACAGAAGCAGAATCAGTTGCAATAATAAATAATTTATGGAGCCCAATTAGATAGATAGATAAGCCTACAATTATAGCTGACTTTCCATGTATTATGACCACTTTTCTCCATATACATATACTACATATATATATGTATGTGTATGTATGTGTTTGTGTAATTATGTATGTATTTATTATTACGCTAAGCTATCATAGCTCATAGATCTATTCCAGTTAAGCTAATCTACTGTAGTTTTTTGAGGGAGAGGGAGATATTCGTGTGAAATCCTTTGCCAATTAGCCCCCTAGGCAAATGTGCAATTAATTAATTGTTCAACTTATTCATATATAATTATTAAACAACCAATTAGCTGCAGCTCCCAAGTATAGTCGTCTGACTACGAGTATATCTAGTTATGCTATGCAAATCTACGTCGTGGCATGCAAGGGGGATCTGCCCGAAAAGATGCAAATAATACAGACACGTCTATGTAAAACCATTTAATTATCCTATAAACATGTCATTATTATTCGTATATTAAGTTCAGTAAACTAATAAATTATTTTCTTTAACATTTAACATGCAAATTATTTTTGTACGTCTTTTTTAATCTTGGGTATTCGTTGGATAAGCAATAGCTGAAGAATTGCGATTTAATGCCAAACAAACTTAAGATGCCGAACAAACTTTCCTGTCTGCACAACTCTTTTGGACCATTTCAGCGATATTCCAACTTTTATTCCATCCGAAATTTAGTTCTCTGAAAGGTCTTTAATTTTGAGCTGATCTTATAATTTTAAGCAGTTGGTTGAGTTGATGCTTAAAAATATAATCTTCTTACGAGCTGAAACTATTGTATAATGCAGAATGGAACCTACTGGTAAATAAAAGCTACTGCACTTGATATAATGCAATATTTATCTAAATAAAATCTTGAAAACAAATACTTTTTTAATAAGAACAAATAAAAACAAAAAGGTAGAAACCTTTTACCTCTAAGGTATAATAATATCATAATATTTATCTATTCGTTAAGGTACTTCATCTTTTGAGGTTTGGAAACACATTATAAGAGAATGGATGGGGAAGCAATTGAAGCCTTAGATCATTGATTAAAACATTGGAGTAACACTCTCTGTTGATGGTTTTATCTTTTTTGAGATGATCTACAAAGAGTGCAATACAATAATCCCAGGAAAACCGAAGCCTTTTAATTTGTTTACAATTTTTTTTTATTTGATTTTTGCTTTTACACTTTTTCTTTGACAATTTGTTACATCTTCGTTCTTTTTTTGTTTAAATTTAGATTTTTAAATTGTTTAAAGTAAAATTTAGTTAGTTTCTTTGTTTTCTTCACTTTCTTCTTCATCATCGTCTTCTTCTCCACTTCTTTTGCTTGTTGTTGTTGTTGTCTATGTACAGTCACGTTTATTATTTATACGCATAAAATGTTTGTAATTTGTTGTGTTGTTGTTTCTGTTATCATATATACCGTAATATAAGAAAGGCAAAAATATTCGTAGTTTTTTTTTTGTATTTACACTGAAAATCACGGAAATCAAGATCAGAGAGAGAGAGAGAGACAGAGAGATAGGTAGTGTAAAGTGTATGTGTAAAGTGTAGAGGCTGAGTAGGCGTGGCCACTGCCACGCAATCAGCTTGCGGGTGGGCGGGTGTATGTGTGTGTTTCTTTGTTTGTCAGTGTGTGTGAAAATTCTTATAAAAATATAATTTACATGTATATTTTGTAATATTATTTAACCGTACTTGCTAGAGAGAAGAAATCAATGTAAATAAAATTGCAAACAATTTTCTTGGCACTAAATAAAAAATGTAAAAGGAAATTTGCAAAGAATTTTCTCTCTTTTTACTTTGATTATTATTTTGTATTCTTTTGTGTGTTCATTTTTATTCATAATAAAAATTACTTTTTATTAGTTTCTTCTATATTTGATTGTTTGTGTCGGTGTGGGAGTGTTTGTATATTGTGTATGTGTGTGTGTGTGTCTGTGTGGGACTTTTGTCAAACTCATTTACAGATCTGATATTACAGTAGATTATACCTTGGTAGAGACACTATAGAAAACTACATTAGAACTTTAGTTAGCCGTTAGTTGCTTTGTTTTTTCTTCATCTTCTTCTTCTTCATGTTGTTGTTGTTGTTTTCCGATTTGTAAACATTACATATGCTATGTATTTAAGTATATAACTTTCATCTTAATGTGCTGTGTTTGTGTCTGTGTCCATGTGTGTGTGTGAGTCGGCTCCGTTGTAGCTTTTTTGGGGGGAAGGGAAGCTTCTGGGATGCAGTTTCACTTAATTCATCGCATCATGCAGATTTCTGATTTATATTACATTTAGAGAGTGCAGGCCTAGTTCAACACCCATCAGCTTGATCCTTGGTTCTTCCAGCAGCGCACACTATATAGTTATACATGATTGCTATTGCCAAAGTCGGACACTATTCGGAAATTGGATAATCTGCCTCGTCTCTGCCCTCCAGCGAGCGATACTCATCCGAATCCTCGCTAACTGATTTCACAGCTGCTGCTCCTGTTTTGCCTTCTGCAATTGCTGTTGTTGCTGCTGCTGTTTTTGTTGTTGTAACATATATGTTAACAGGCTGATCGGTCGGGGGATCACTTGCTACACCACTGCTGACTGCAATATCCGACTTTGTTTGCTTTATTTGCTCAGCTTGGACTTGCTGTTGCTTTCGTTGCTTTCCAGAATTTGCAGCTGCTTCTTCTTCATCGCCTGCTTTTGCAACTTCCTCTTCCTCTTCTTGTATTTGTTGTTGTGTTAGGGGTTGTGTTATTATATCAGCAGAGGCCAACAGTAGATCCAACTTAAGTTTTCTTGATGCCGTTGGCTGCTCTGTTATCACAGACTGTGCTTGAGTTGCCGCCGCCGCCGCCGCCTGTGCTGCTGCTGTCGACGTTGAGGCTATTGCCGCATCTGTTAATGTTATTGTTGATGCCGTTATTGTTGCTGTTGCTGTTGTTGTAACCGCCAGCAGTTCATCCTCCTCACTGACACTTATGTAACGACAGCGATCGCTGATCAACGACGCAGACTCGTCCTCCTCCTCGTTGACGCTGCTGATGCTCACCGTGCGCTCTTTGAAGCTCTGATAGACACTGCTGCCGCTGGTGCTGGCACCGATGCTCGTCATGCTCCCATCGACGGCATCTCGTACCGCTGCCGACAGCTGCAATCGGCTAATGGTGCTGGTTGAGCCGGTTGCTAAGGGAGGAGAGAGAGAGAGAAAGAGTGCTGTTAGTTGAGCCAAGTTCACAGTGTGTTTACAGTGCATTAACAGCTGTTAGCTGTTAGTAACAGGCGAAGCTTCAACTGAATTGATCTACATATTCTTGAGTCATTTGATGTGCTTGATATTCTACTTTGTCCTGAGATTTATATATATCCTCAATGTAATCTACATCATTAATTGCGTCTGCAGCTCTGTTGGTATCTTTATTGTGTTTTTCTGTAAATATTATTAATTGTACTTGGAAGTGTTCTACGTTGTCGTAATTGGAACAAATATGTGTTTATACTATTTACTTTTAGATGGATTGATGTTTATCTTGTTATACATTTATATCATGATATGTATTCATGATTGATCATTATATTCTGTTTCTGTAATTGAATTTGTAACTGTTTCAAGGTGAATTGGAAGAGCTCGACATTTTCCTACTACATACAAGACGATTGACAATTTATCATTATATTTATCGTGATATATATACTATTTTAATTTGTGTATACCATTCAATCTTTAACTTTAATAGTTCGTTTCTTTAATCGAACAAATATATATACTACTTACTTTAGAGTCGTTTTAAAACTTATCATATAACTTTGTCATTATCTTTATCTCGTTACTATAGTTGCAACTTTACTTATTATTATTTTTTTAATTTGTATTTATATTTTTATATCAATTTCCTTTTGTTAATAATGTTTATATTTCTCTTCATGCTAGCTTTTCTTTCTCTAATGATCTGTTTTCTATATTTTGACATGTATGTTTATATCAATCTGTCTTCTTTGTAATTTTTACCTCATTTCAATTTTATTTTATTATTTATTTACTTACTAAATCCGATCAAAATCAACTAAAAATGTTGGATTTTGTTGTATTTAATTTGTAGTATGATTAGTATTATTAGTCTTTTTCGTTGTAGTAGTTTTATTTAGATATATATATACTATACTTCTATTTAATTGTTAATACATTTTTTACTTATACCTCAGTGTAGAAAAATACATGGTCTCTGTTATTAAAACATTTCTCCTAATTAAGCTAATGGATTCTTAGATCTGGACATCACTTATTAACATATAAATGTATGTGTTTCTTATGCTAACAATAGTTTTGAAGCGTAAGTATTACAAATCGCTTTAAGTTGTCGATATACAGAATACAGTTACAATAGTCTGGCTATAATTGCCTTGCTAAACCTGATCGCTAAGGGAAATAAGCCCCCTTCTATGTAGCTCTCAAGTATCTTACTTAATATAGAGATCAATTATCAGATATCAGTTCATATTTAGTAAGTTATAAAAATCAGTTCATTTATCAGTCGAAGCTTCGCTGGATTCATTCACTTTTATATAATTTTCATTTATAGTTTCCAAGATCGTCGACTTACATTCAGTACGTTCGCGACGCGCAGCAGCGCGCGATGGTATCGCAGCTAATTTGATGCGATAGAACTTGGAGCCCTTGGCCACGCGATAACGGTTCTCATCCTGAAAAAGATAGAAGATGAGTTGGATGAGCAATCTAATTTGGATATATATCACTTTGACTTACCTTCCGTGCCTGGCAATACTCCTTATCAATGACGCGTCCGATACCATAGTAAGGCACAGGAATTTGATTAGGCAGCGGAGCGGGCTCGTTGCTTGCCTCAGACAGCAAGGGAGCTGGTGGTGGTGGAGCTGTTAAGTTGAGGCCAGCCAAACTGTCAGCATGTACAAAATACAATGTATTCGAATCCTGCACGACCACAAACTGTCCATGCCGAATGTTCCACACAACAAAGACTAAGTCATTCTTGTTGCAGCCCTCCAGCGTCAGTAAGCGATGATTCAATTGCGGGAACGCTGGCTTCGATCGCGTTAGGGTGCCTATATCGCTGGTGGAACTATAGCATGAAGAAATGGAAATCAGTATGGGATATATGTACATACAAGTATATCAAGGGAACTCACATTCGCATGGCCGCCACACTGGACTCCATTTCGATGCGCCTGCTCTTCTCCATGCTGAGCTCCTCCTCGAGACGATTCTTGTCACGATTCAGGTAATCGATGATGTCCTTCTGCCAACTGTTTCCCTCCTCATTGGTCAACTTGTCGAGCCGTGACTTGAGCTCAAAGCTCTCCTGGGTGAGCAAACGATTCTGTTCGCGCATCATGTCCAGCTGGCGTTCTCGATCATCCAGCATGGTCTTCAATATGGAAACATTGATCATTGATTCTGAGTTCGATGGCGGCTGCTTTTGCTCCTTCTCCTTCTTCTCTTCCTTCTCCTCTTCTTGCCGTGATTGCCACACCAGACGCTCCGCTTCGACAGCTTCGCTTATGGCGCGCTCCTGTTGGGCAAGCAAATCCTGACGTTGCTGTGCCAGCAGCTGCTCCACATCCAGACAGCTGGCCACACTGGCACTGCTCGTCGGCCGCTCTAGCTTCTCCAGGCTGCTGTCCGAGGGGGAACGCTCCATGGAGGTCATCAACTTGAAGCGACAGCGCAGCGATTCCAATTCAGTTTTGTGCTCATGGATAAGCTGCTCCCGTGCCTGAGCCACTGCAGAGACCTTCTGTTGTTCCGCAGCCTGCAGTTGCTCACGCAGTTCCACCAACTCTGCCTCACGCTGGTGCTCCTCCTGATCCCGTTGCTGGCATTGCATGCGCAACAGTTGCCACTGCTCTTGCAGTTCCTGCATCTCAGTATGCAGTTCATCGTGATGCGCATGCAGCACTTCTTCGCGCACTTCACTCAAATTGGCACGGGCCATGGCCAGACACTTGAGTGCCAGCTGAGACATATCAATCAGCGCCTGTCTCAGTTTCTCCACAGTCAGACCTGTGTCTTCCGTCAGTGTGGAGGCGTTGACCAGCTGCAACTGATCTGTCGCAGTGCTGCGCTCCATCTGCCCACACTTGTCGGTGCTGGTGGATGTGCTCACTGATTGCTGCTTAGCAGGTGCAACCATTTCTTCCTCCTCCTGCTCCTGCTCCACTGGCTCTTTATCTTTCTCTTCTTGCTCAGCAGCAGCCTCATCCTCCGGCTCCTCCAACCTATTGCTATGCTGTACAAAGAACTGCAGCACAGGCTTCATATCGGGCAACTGCAGCTGCACAGCCAACTCCGGCAGTTGCGTCGATAGCAACTCAATATCACAGCTACTCAACTGTGGCAGACGCGTATCAAAGCTCAGCTCTGCATGCTCATTGGCAAAGGTAGGCGGCATATCTGCCATGCCGGGGAAGAGGATGTTCAAGAAGTGTCCATCGAAGCCGGCATTGAAGAGTCGACGGCGCTGCAGCTCCTCGCCATGAATGCGATTGAAATCCTTCGATAGTCGCGTTGCCCACACACGAAACTTATCAGAGAAGATCTTGCGACGCACCACCTCCGTCACTGCGGCCACATAAGTTGTGGGTGCTCGATGGATCTGTTCGATAATCCCAATATGACGCTCCGCACGACGCAGACAGCGTAGATAGAACAACAATCGATTATCATATTCACTCATTCCATTCTCAATGTAAACAATGTGTCGCAGACGCATGTGAAGATTCCGCCCAAGCTCATCCTTGGAGTTGGCTATGCAGCGGCAAAATTCACGTATCTTTAGATGATTATCGAGCATCACCTGCAGCTGGGAGCGATGCGACAGGCAGAGATCGGGCAGCACCGAATTGTCACGCAAATTGAGTGCACGCGATTGATTCTGTTGCAGTGCCGTTGCCTGCTCTCGCTGATCTTGCACCATTTTGAAGATCTTGTCCTTAAACTCATCCAGTCTATAGAGACGATCGCTGAGACCCTTTATTTCCTTTACACCACCCTGTTTGGCGCCCTTGAGAATGTTCTGTCCCTCCTGCTTGAGTTTCTCGTAGATCTCCAGTGAGAAGGTCTCCAATCCCTGCACACTCTCATCGCACATTTGCTGCAGTGTCGCATGGTTACCCTTCGAGCTGATCCACTGCAGCAGATTCAATTTATGTTGATTCGCCACTTGCTGCTCCTTCTCCGCCTCGTTCCTTCTCCTGCTGCTGTTCGTGTCCCATTTTAAGCTTCTTGGTAGGCGATGTGCTGCTGCCGCTCTTCTCCACACTGTCTGTCACTCCCGCACCCCCCTCGGCTGCTGTGTTTGCTTTGGCTGTTGCCGACGCCTCGCCCACATCGTCGAGCAGCTCATCGAAGCCATGGAAATCCGCCTCGGCGTGTGCCATCAGGGCGGGCAAGATAGGGATGCGCGCCAATTGGGTGAGATCATCGCCAAAGTTGCGCAACAGCTCCAGATATCGTTCCCGCTGCTGCAGATGTCGATCGAATGCGATGAAGAAGTTGTGAAATCTCTCATTGAACTCATTTGTCAAATCCTCCATGTTGGCCACCACAGCACACCAGCCCTGCTGCTGCAGATGCTGTTCGTGAACAAGGCGCTCGCAGAGTTGTTCCACCTTGCGTGCCAATTCGCGCATATGCTGCGCCAGTTGGGCACGTTGACTGACTGTCTCTAGTACTGCGGGCAGCTTGTGGCTTTCTTCCACTTGGCGACGCAGCTCCGCATCGCTGGCTTCACTGGTGATAGCTGCTACGGGGCCACTTGCACTTCCTCCGCTGGATATCGTTGGTGCCAATCTCTCGTCGCCAGTTAGAAACATATAAATGGGATTTGTATCCGTGCCCGCTGAGTAGCAGGATACTTGTGTGGAGTGTGTCAACATCTCGCCGCCGCTCACCAGCAGCACAATATTGGCAGCGGGTATGCCGTGCAGTCGCTGGATTGTCTCCTTGAGGTTCTCCACTGAGGACATGGCCACATTCATGTCGAAGCTCAGCATGCGGCCCACGTCCACATGAAATACGTATAACATCATGTGGCTGCTGTTGTGGCTCTTCCGCCTTTTCTGCTAAATCTTCTTCTCTTCCTCTTCTTCTTCTTCTTCTTCTTCTTGCGAAGAACTCCTTGTTTCCTCCTTTCGTTTGGCAGTGTTTTTGCTTTCAGAGTTCCCGTTTGCAGAGGAGCATGTGTGTGTGTATGCGTGTGTTGGTGCTGAAAACAAAACAAAGCAAGATGGAAAACATCTGTTAGATAACAGTGGCATGGTGCAAAGGGGGTTGTTTAGCATAGCGTATGTTGTGTTACATTTTCGTTAACAGAGATAACACGATAAATTGACTAAATTAACATAACAAATAACAGCTACAATTGTGTGTGTTAACAGTGCAGGCCTATTGTTGTTGTAACAGCCTCAGTAACTGAACGAAGCATTTTAAAATATCAGCTGCTTGCACAGCAGAGGCAATACGATGAATCGTCAGTTAACATATCGAAGCATTTAAATATAATTTACAATCGACTATCGTGTTAACAGTTAACCATGATGTGAGTGTGTAAATACAATTCAAAATGGCGTGTTGTAGTTGTAACCAAATAAAAGCCTTAGTAACTGAACGAAACTTTTTAAATATCAGCTGCTCGCACAGCAAAACATGTTAACAGCTGTACAACACAGCGTACAAAAACAACACGTGGGGGCATACACTTAACATACTCGATCAACTAGGAAGAGAGAGAGAGAGCAAGATTAGACACACTGGCGCTGCTGGGGGCAGCGCAGTCACAAGCAGAGGTTCAAATGTTAATGACTAAACCGTACGCTGACGCAGCTATAGCGTCGTCGACATTGTCGCTGCCGCTGCGCACTCTGCGCTCGTGTTTAAAGTCGCAATTAAGAATTAGTTGTTGTTATCGTTGTTGTTACTCCCGCTGTTGTTGTTCTTGTTTCTGTTTACTCATCTTGAGGCTATACATGCACATAATACATATTGTTTACAATTTGTCTGGCAAACGCGTGCTTTGGCGCTTGTGTAAACGCTGATGTATCGATAAGGTGTCGCGAGGTAATTCAAAAATAGCGCCTCCCCCGGTCTAACTGTGTATGTTAATTTGCACACGCGCACCCACAGCACTCCACCATATAAGCAGCAACAACTATCAGCAGCAAACAGCAACAACAACAGCACTCAAAAAAATAACATTGATTATTATTATCAACGCACCTTACTTAAAAGTATAGAAACCAAAACAAAAACAAAATAAAACAAAATGATAACGTCTAGACATTCGGGCGTAACAAATACTACTGCCAGAAACTCGGCGTTGTCGTAGCCGACGTCAAAGTTAGCGTCGGTGTCGCAGTCGCAGTTAGCGTCGACGCCGACGCAAATGTTAAGCAGCGCTACACGTGTGGCTTACTCTAACGATCCACAAGGCAAAGAGAAAGAGAGATAGAGAGAGGGAGAGAAAGAGGGTGGGAAGAAGAGAGATGGAGAAGCGGGTGAGCGTAAGAGAGGTGGAGAAGAGGGCGATTGTGAGCGTGTTGGAGAAGAGAGTGAGCGCAAAAGAGATACAGAAGAGGGTGAGTGCGATAAAGGTGGAGAGGTAGAGCGCGAGTGAGGTGGAGGAGAGGAAAAGCGCAAGGAGAGAGTGCGTGCGAGAGAGGGAGAGATGGAGTTGTGCCTTCGGTACCTGCTGAGGCTTAACATAAGGAGGATTTCATCATTTTTGGTAAAACACGGATTCATGACGAAGCAACTTATATTGTATATACAAAACACAGGGGAACTACAAATAAATGGAGGGATAGAAAATATATTTATGTATCCGAGAAATGACTAAAATAATGACGAAAAACAAGACAAGACGAGAGAGAATTCTTGCATAATTCAACGAAATAGCAAAGCAAGTGCAGCAGCTGCATATCAATTGACAGCTATAACTTTCGATTACTCATCATCAATGAAAATATGTAAGATCGCAGCTGATAAGCGTGTATATTATCAACGCAATTAAGTACAAAGACCGTACATATGGTCGTGTATGTTTGTGTGTGTATGCGTGCATTTACTGTACCTGTGACATAAAGTGTAATTAAATCAGCCAAATCAGGTTCAGAAGATAAAAACAGAAGCGAAAGAGAGGGGGTGTGGTGGGAGGTTTACGAGGCAACGACATTTGGCTTTGCAGATATTGCTGTGAACTTTCGTCTGTTTGGGGTCACTTAGCAGCATCTCTTACAGACTCTGCTAACTGATTACATTTCAATGTTAATCACAACAGAGAGTTTATCAGCTGTCTCTCTGTCACCCTCTCTCTATCTCTCTGCTAGCGTTGCAGGAGGCCAAAATAACAACAACACTTTATTAAACAAGTACGAAGGGTAGGAGGAGAAGGAATAGGAAGATAACCAACCTCAAGCAGACGCATACAACGACGCGCACTCATTAATTAGGAATGCCACCATTTTGTCGCCCTGTTTTATTGTGTTTCATATGTGGTTAACTGACTGTCCTGCTGTTGTAAAAAGTAGGTTAATAAAGCGTAAATATTGTTGGTCATACACATACAAACACATGTACATAAACACATACATACATATTTACTGACCACACAGATATTCAAGGCAACATTTGCGATAAGCAATTAATACGGTGTGACATATGTCAGTTAGTTGCTAAGATTTAACGAAAATATTAAGTCTTGTTTAAAGGCCCCTGACGAACAGCTGATCGCACTGATCACACCACACTAACATTACAATAACAGCACCAGCAACACAACAACAATAGCGAATGCATTTAATGTTCATATGATACAATTGTCAGCACAGTTGGCAGCACTGGCCAGCACCACCAACTGTGATGTGCGTGTACACATATGCATGTCATATGCATTTGCGTACATATGTGTGTGTGTGGTGCTGTTGTGTGTTGGTGCGTGTTTGTGTGATGTTTTGGCCTGCACTTTGTTATTTTCCATTACGTTGCATTTTGTCTACGCGCCGAAAAAGAGAGTTCAGCAGCGAGCAAAGAGAGAAAGGGAGAGACAGAGAGAGGGAGAGAGCAAAATGAAACTTCAGTTACTCTATCGACATTATAATTTCTGCGAGAAACTAATTTAGATACCACTTTTAAAATATGTAAATTGTTGCAATTAATTGTAATTTGGCGCACACAACACAACGTTCAACAATAATAATAACAACAACAACAATAATAACAATACACACACAACCACAAGAGGGTTGCCTGACATACAAAAAGAAAATGGCAGCAGGTGCAGAGCTGCATTTGCCAGAATACAGAGAGGAAGAGAGAGAAAAAGAGACAGGATGGGAACAGGGAAATGGGGAGGAGAATGTGGGCGGCCGTTTGAAATTTATGCAGTAAAAAGGGCGTCATCTTCATCGGCAATTCCTTTGTCAATGTATGTGTGTTGGTGTCAGCAAGAGGTTGTATGTGTGTGTTTATGGTTTTGAGTATGTTTGGATAATCCAAAACTATAAGGCCTAATTAAAGCAATGTGCTTACCTTGTAATCTTTAATCAATTTTCACAATGGTCAGCCTATGTGTGTGTGTATAATGCATGTGTTGAGAGTCCGTATAAGTGTGTCTCGTGTGTGTGTGTCCGTGTGTGAGTGTGTTTTGGTTTTAATCAATTGTGAACGCGCACGAACACGAACGCTGCAAATGATTTGACATCAGCTGTGACTGTGTGCCTGTATTTGTATGTGTGTATGTATTGTGTGTTTGTGTTGTGTCAGCAGCAACAGCAGCAGCAGCGACGTTGTTGTTGGTGTTGTTGTTGTCGTCCCAGTAGTCCAAAACAAAAGCTGCTGGTCCCCAGCTTCGACTTCTCTTTCCACACCTTCTTCTTCTGCACTTTCTTCTCTCGCGGCGACGTCAACGCTAGCGCCAGTTTTTCCTTTTACTTTTAATCACACATATATATGTATGTATATATATTCTTATTTATTTTTTATCGCATTTCTTTTGTCAGTATTTTCGCAGTTGTGTTTTTCTGTTAATTCAAGTATTTTTTTCGTTGCGTACAAAAAAAATCAGATCAATGTGTAAAAATCTGCCCAAAACACTCGCGCGATATGCTTAATATTTAAATATGTTGCGTTTTGTTTTTGTTTTGCGTTATTTGTTTTTTTTTGGGGTTTTTTTTTTTTTTTTTATTTTGTTGGGCCTTTTTGCTGTGTCGTTCTCCCCCTTCTTAATCTATTTCTTTGTCTATCACAATTGCGTTGTTGTTGCTGCTGTTTTGCTGCTGCTGTTCCTGTTGTTGTAGTTGTGTTGGTGTGCTGGTCGCTGCTGCTGTGTGTGTGTGTTTTTGTGTGTGTGGTTGTTTTTGTTGGCAGTTTTATTTCGCGTCAATTTTATGTCATTTACACGTTACGCCAAAGGGCTTTCATTAGTTTTTAATATTACACTAATTTCACACACGCATATTGTTGATTTTCTTAACTTTCTATTTGAATTAAATGGTATAAAAATGAAATAACGCACTTTCGTAGTTCCTACTTCTTCTTCTTCTGACTTAATAATAACAGCTAACATAACAGCCACAATAAATCAACCCTATGTTCGACTGTTATGTTAACAGTGACACAAAATATTTGTTATTTGAACTCTTTATTATTTCAATTATTTACAACAGAAAAATTCAAAATTTTATAATTTCAAAGTAAAAAAATTTAAAATTTTCTACAGTGACATGTGAATTAAACATATTGATTTCGCAAGTGATTTCTGGGTTACATGAGGAATAATTTAAATTCAAGAGAATCTTATCGATAACCAATGTTAAAATAAAATGAAAAATGTTAATGAAATATCGTCACTGTGTCGTGAGCGTGTATTGTAAACGTACACACGTTTTCGCCGATAGTTCAGAAAAGTGCAGCAAAAGTCGAAAAATAATTTATAAAAGTGCTTTATTTTTAGTGAAACGTTGGCATAAAAAGTCACAGCATAGATTTAGATTTAAGTAGATTAACTACCGGGGTGACGATTTCGTCGAATACTATAAACAAATACACAGCGATTCACACAGACGGACACACATACACTCTGCAAAAATCGTCATCTACGGCAAATTAGAGCAGGGGGCTAAATACACACAGACACACACGGCAGTCAGGCGGGGGAACAAACACATCTTTATGTACAGACACCCGCGCAACACACACATACATGCACAGATACACACACACTTACACACATTAATACATACATATTTTTCATTTAGCCAAACTCTTTGAGATTAGCTTAGTTGTAAATAGATTTTAAATTAATAATTTATAACCCTATCTACATATTTGTATTTTACCTTAATTGCATTGTATTCTATTACAAACTATAAAAAAATAACAAAAAACAACACGAACATCAAACATCATAAATATGATCCACATCCAGACTATAGAAAATGTTGCGGACTGCAGCCCGCTCTATCTGCCGCACAGCTTGTATCTCAAGCCGTTGGCGAAGATGCAAATTACAGTTGCATTGCCGGCTAAAATTAAAACCGGCAAATCCGTATCAAATCTCGAGATAATGGAAAAACTCAGTGCCGAACTGAAGCCGGATAAGTTTCTGGTGCTCAAAGTGAGTGCAGAACGAGAGAGAGAGAGAAGTGTATCTAGAGTAATGTATCTGTTTCTTCTTTCAGGTCTCCAAAAGCACCGTTGACTACATACGCTTCGAGGCAGAGCTGGAGGAGCGCAAACGTTTGCGTCTGGCCATACAGCGCCTCGATGGCGTCTCATTGCGTCTGTCCGGGTTCAGCGATGCCGCCTTCCGTGTGCGTTGCACAGAGGCAAAGGATGAGTTTCCCACGCGTCATGATTGGGATTCATACTTCCGCGATGCCCGCAACATGGACGAGATGAAGGCAGGCGAACGGCCGGATACAATACACATGTCCCACCTGCCCATACGTTGGTTCTGTCCGCGTCACGTCGAGCACGAGAAGGAGGTGAAGCCGAGCGAGAGTATCTTCAAGCGCATCTTCGAGAAGTTCGGCCGTGTGCGTGCCGTCGATATACCCATTTGTGATCCGTATCGCAAGAACATGCCTGCAGATATTGCAGGCATGCGCACCTTCAGCTTCGAGCAGGATGTGCTCTTCGAGGCGTAAGTGCAGATCTCCTTGACTTGACTCCTGATCAGGTTTCTTTAATCTTCTCTCTCTCTCTCTTCCCAGTTATGTGCAATTCGAGGAATATTCGAGCTTTGTGCGCGCCATGGACGAGTTCAGGAGCACTAAGCTGGTGCGCAAGTTCGTGGACAAGACGCAGGCGATCAACATCAATGTGAACTTCGATAAGCAGAAGCATCTCAGCGATTCCCATGTGCAGCGACGCGAGCGTATGCGGAAACGCTGTGTAGCCAAGGCCCAAGCCGAGGACGAGGAGCGGGAGAAGGAGAAGAAGCGACAGCTCGATCAAGTGGAACGTGAAAGGTTTGACAGCAGTTGTAGTTGTAGATGAAGTATCTATGTATATACATATGTACATACGTATGCATATGTGTATGCATATACATAGTTCGATGGGGGCAGGCAATGAAACCGCTGCAAAGATTCGAAGCTTAAAGCTTTGAAGATACCAGTTTATACTAAACTCACCGCACTCGGAATATTGTCTGTTCGAAAGTATCTTAAAGAATCAAAAGTATCAGATAAGTATCAGATACTAAATTATCTTAACGATTCAAAAATATTTTAACGATACGAAAGTATCTCACAGATACAGAAGTATCTCACGGACACAAAAGTAACTCTTGGATACAAAAGTCTCTCACGGATACAAAAGTATCTTATGAATACAATTTTTTGCAAAACTGCCACTCTCGGTTTCATTGACTGCCCACTGTAAGCCGGACTCACTCAATGAGATCAAATGCGGCGAGTTACACAGTTCTCTGACTCTTCTAGACGAAACAGTTAAAATGTCTTTAGCCAAAATAGCAAACAAAAACCAAAACAAAAACAACATGCGCAACATTGCAACAAATTTACAGGCAAAAAAGAAGAACAATTGAAAGTAGCCGAGTTGGAGAAGCAGCGAGAGCGCGAAGAGAAGCGCAAAGAGAAGCATCTGAAAAAGATACAGGAGCGCGGTCAGGTGGAGATATCACAAAAGATACGCATGGAGGAACGCAAACTGATGATAGCTCAGCGCAAGCTGGAGAGCATAAGAATACTAGAGCAGGTCTTCGAGCGGATACAGGTAAAGATGATTTCAGACATGAAGTAAAACTTGCTTCATTCTCTCTCCCTCTTTCTTCCCCAGCTCAAGCAGAAGGAGAAGTCGCATCGCGGTCATCATGAGGATGTTAAGGATGTGCAGCGTGGTCGTCTGGTGGAGAAGTACAAGACAGCCACAGAGAAGCTGGTCTGTGATCAGCGCAAGATTGTGCAGGAGATCAAGAGTAATACCCCCTTATTGGGCCTGCTTAAAAACAAATCGAAAAAGATAGGTGGTACCAGCAGCGATGAGGACGAGACGTCGTCGGGCAAGAAGTCCAAATTGAATGGCAATCTGGCAGCGGCAGCAACTGCAGCGGGTGCTGCTCCGTCAGTGGCAACAGATAATGCGGTACTGAATCCCTTCAAGGCTGTTACAGCTGCCTTGGCTGCGGGTGCTGTGCCCGCTGCTGCCGCTGCCGCCGCCTATGGGGCTGAGGCGGCCAACGAATGGATGCAATCGCTGTCCATGTTTGGCTATGGCATGCCAGGTGTCTTTCCCGGCGCTACTGCTGCACTTTATCGCCCTCCGGGACCGCCTCCGTTTGCAGTCTCTGCCAATTATCGTGGCTTTGCACCGTTTCCACGTGGTCGTGGGCGTGGAAGGGGGCGAGGTGGTCGACCTGGTTACGATGCGTACTACAATCCCAAGCATTATGATAATGATCGCTATGACGACGAGGATGGTAGTAATGGCTATTATCACAAGTCCTCACGCGGCAGGTAAACTTTTAGCAAAATGTTCGTTAAGTGCTATCGATTATTTTTGTGTTTCCTCTGTTCCTTGCAGAAATCGTTCACGATCAAACTCCTATTCGCGCAGTCGCAGTCGCTCACGAGGCCGTCGGTAAGTGAATGTTAAATTTGACAGCTGTTAAACATTTATGTTAACGCCATCTTCCTTTTCAGCCTGATTTGCCGTTCCAGGCGCTCGCACTCACGCAGCCGAAGTCGTAGTCGCAGTCGTTCTAACTATCTCAGGTCGTCGTATTCATCGCGTTCCAGGTGAGGGGGGATAGAAAACTAATAATGTGGAACATATGTATAATAATCCTTCTTCTTCTTTGTTTAGGCGCAGTCACAGTCGCTCTCATTCGCGCAGTCGCAGCAAATCGCCAGCGCAGCGCAAGAACCGCAAATTAGCTTCCACACGCCGCTCACGATCCCGCAGCTACTCACGCTCTCGCTCACCCTCACGCACGCGTACCAGGCGCTCCAATTCGCGTCGTGACCGTCGTAGTCGCAGTCGGAGCCGCAGCCGAAGCCACAATCGCAACCGTAGCAATTCAGCCAGCAAACGTGTCGTCCTGGAAGCCGATAAGCTTGTCGCCTCAGCCGAGCAAATTCAACGTACCGTGGAGCAGAATACAAAAGATCGCATGCGGGAAGAGGTGCGGGAAATAAAGCAAAACTTTCGACATCGTCGAAGGAGCTCTCCCTCTGCAAACAACCTGATATCCGATAACCACATGAAAGTGGACGATAATGTGAAAGCTAAGCGAACATCAGAAGAGCGAGACGAGAGAATAGAAGAAAGACAAGAGAGGAGTACAAGCAGACGAAGCAGTCGACGCAGTTCTCTTGCTGCATAGCATTAGTATTCTCTATTACTAACAAGAATTCATTATGACACTCAACTCTAAGTAAACATTTCAGTTTAAATTAAAGCAATACTTACAATGTTAAACAGAATTTTTGAATTACAAGCCAATAAGCCTGTATATAAATTATTCGAGTTTCGTTAAGTTTAACGAACCGACCGACAGTGTGGTGGTCAGACGATTAACGACCGGCCTATGCCGATACTAATTTATCGCGCTGATTTTTATATTCAACTGCGTTTAAAAACAATATAGCAGTAAGTTAGTTATACAACACAAGTTTAAATATATAAAACATGAGTTGTTGGAAAGTAATAATCTCGTTCTCAAAAATCCCTCCCAAAGCAGCACAATAAAATATTTCTTTTCTATTCGTTATAATTATCGATAAAATGTGGCGGTTACCCGATGAATTCACTCTTACATACACAATTATTAATATACTTTGTTATCGTTGCCGCCCGGTCCGGCTGACCAATAATATAAACATCATTTTTGCTTCAGTATTTCTAAAATAGTATAAATCTTGTTAAGCATAAAATGGTGTTGACTTTGACGGGCCAAACTTTTTCAATCCTATTTTTGTATGTTTACAAAATGAGCTTAAAGAATATGTCATCGGTTGGGGTTGGTCAAGACTAAAACCGTCGACTGTTTCGTCCACGATTGCGTCCCCCACCACCACCAGCGCCGCCGCCTCCTCCTCCTCCGCCACCGCCACTATTATTGTTGCCACGCCTTCGTCGTTGCTGACCGCTGTTATTAATATTGTTGCCGTTGTTTCCTCCGCCGCCCTTCTGAAAGGGATCCCGATCCCGATCGTTGTAGTTATCACCACCACCTCCTCCGTTGTTTCCATATCCGTTTTGATTGGATGGCCCACTGCCACCGCCGTTGTTACCATTGCCATAGTTGGACCAGGGTGCGTTGTTAGCCCAAGGATTGGGTCGATTCGCGCCGTCCTCGCGCGTTGCCTGGTCCATAGGTGAGCCACTGCCATAGTTCGTGGGATCATCGATGAACTCCGTCTTGGGCTGTTGTGCCTTGACGGTCAGCAGGGATGGCAGGAAGGGCTTCTTCAGCAGCAACAGCTCACGCACACAAACCAATTGAGCGTTGTGTTGGCGCGGTTCAAAGCGTGATTTCTTCAGCGGCGGCGACACTTCCCCCCCGTGGCTGTTGCGCCTCCACTGGGGGCGAAAGGGAACGTGAACGCTCCCTTTCTCGTTCTCGAACGGGTACCACGTCGCGCAGCTCCTCCAGCTTGCCGGCATCAATGTACTTGTTCAGGTATTCGGATCCCTGTCGTATGGCAACCATCAGACGCGAATCTGGATGCACACGTATGAATCGACCGTAGACAAAGACGCCGACAATTGTCTGCGGATCGAGGCCATTCAACATGCCACTGGCGAGGATGCCCTCGAGTGTGTTCTCACTTATCTGCTGGTGCGTGAGGCCGTTACTCGAGTCCTTTGACTCTCGGGCCGCCAGCTCATCGTGTATGCTCAGTACGCTGGGATCATCGGCACGCCTTGGTCCCGCCCATTGTACTTGGAAATTGCGCGGAATTGGTTTACTGTACGGCACCTTCTTCTCTCGGTCCCGATCCATGGCCGCCCTGCTGCCAGCATCCAGATCCAGGCCAGGAATGAAGCCCTTGTCTGCTGTAAGACTCTCGGTGAACTCCACCTTATCCTCTGGTCCCATGCCAGGTATGACTGCGTCATCTGTCAAGAGATACCCCAATGAAATAAGTTTGTACTAGACATGGATTGCTCCCACTCTCCCACTCACCGTATTCGCATTCATCCAAGGCGGCCAAACTGGCGGGAAGCGTATTCAGATTGTATTTGTCTCTCATTAGATCACCGGGTCTGTTGCGTGTCCAGAACTTAATCGTGTGATCGTTGGAGCCCGAGCATAGTATGTGGCCCAACGGATGCCAGGCAAGTGTCCATACAATGCTGTCGTGCGCCGTCTCCACGCAACCGATCTCCTTGTCCGTGCTGTGGGAATGGAAAGCAGAAATCAAAAGGAGGAATAAGAAAGGAAAGAGAAGTTTATTTACCCCACATTCCAGAACAGAATGGAGCCATCGGAGCCACCCGAGCAGAAGAGACCCTCATGTATGGGATGCCAGGATACGGAGCTGGCCTCCTTCTTGTGACCACGAAACACTTGAACTTCCTCACGCAAATTGCGTATGTCAAATAGCTTCAGCAGATGATCTCTTGATGCTGTCACCAGCCAGTTGCCATTATCGTTCCACTTGAGATCCATTACCGTTGATTTGTGGGCGTGGCTAATAAGGGAATAAATTTTAGTTATGCTGAATCTTGTATATCTCTAGTTGCCACTCACAGCGTGGCCAAGGCAATGCCGCTCTTGGGATCCCAGATTTTAATGGGTTGCTGATTATCCTTGCTGCCGCTGACGATCATTGCCTTCTGTGGATGCCAGTGCACACACTTGACATCGGCACCATGTCCTGCATAGGGGAAGTAAGGGGAGATAAGTTAGCCTGTGCCTAAAGGTCTGTCGGTTCCTTGACTTACCTCGCAGTACGCGCTCCTCTTGGCAGCGCATAAAGTCCCATATGCGTAAGGTTCCATCATCACTGCCGCTGACAAATTTGCTGTCCGTGGGACTAAAACTGCAGGCGTGGACAGCAAGACAAGTTAAATATATCATGAAAAGGAAACACAAGAAAATAAAAATGCATGTGGGGGAATCTTAAGAAAGGGTCAATTAATAGAGCACAGTTGAAGATCCCTTGGGAACTCCATGCTTATGATAACTTTGATTATCTTTCTTAGATTCATTGGGAATCGCGCCCACAAAGGGCTAGGAATAGTGGTGCATAGGAAATAGAGTTTGGAAGGCTAATTCCCAACAGGGGATGTCTTAAGGTAGAGGAGTTAATTCACTAAAGACATGGTTAGCTACTTTCTAATTAAATTTAAGTATTCAGCGAAGAGCCACACTGCCAAAGGGGAAACCCTACGTATATATGGAAGTGAGTTAAGGTACAGCCGAGTCGAAGATCTCTTTTCTTTAATTGTATAGTTAGTTATCCAATTAAAATAAAAATTCATATTAGGAATTTCACTCCCAAAAAGGTTAGTTAATGGAGTCCAAAAAGTCTAATTGCGACATACTTGTGGGGATTTCTTTAGATACAGAAGAGTTAAAGATTCCTAAAGATTTATTATAAGTTAGATTAAAATTAAATTTACGTATATTTAGTTAGGAAATATCTTTGCCAAAAGGTATAGGGATGGTGGTGCATAGTGTATGGAGTCCAGTAGATCTAATCCCTGCTCCAATCTTGGGTCCATCTTCCTCTCTCTGCAGCAAGTCAAAGAAAACACTCGAACCCCCGAATTTGAACATAAAATTATGTTGCATTTAGCATTTTATTTGTTGTTGTTGGCGCGAAAAATAAAAATTGTGCATTGTTTTTATCTGTTTTTTTTAGTTTTGCCTTTATTTCTTTTTTCTCTTTGTGTGTCATTTATTTAATCGATTCGAGAGTTTATCACAGTAGTAAAATACAATCTTAGATTGGTTTGGTTTGTTTGTAGTTGGTTAAGTCTAAGGAACTTTATGCGGAATTTGCCTATGAGAAATAATGCTGCAACTATTCAGGGGGAATCGAGAGAGACCTGGCTTGTTGCACCCAGTTGACGTCTTTATTGAGTACACAAAAATTGCAACAGCCCCCGCAGGAGAGAGATAATGTAAATAAAGAATGAGAGCAAAAGATATAGCCCAGGATAAACGAGAATTAACTGAACTATGAGATCTAACGATAACGATAAGAATTCTGGGTGGTTCGGTGGTGGCCTCATGCTTGCTGCTGGATAAATACAAATGACAATTACAAACATTTCGCAATACCTTATTCCCCTAATCGCCTCCTTGTGCGCCTGGTACATCTTCACGTTGTTCATGTTCGATTGCCAGTACTTTACATATCCGCCATGGTCGCCTGTCACCATCCAGCTGTCGTTGTGTGACCAGACCATCGTGCGCACAGAGATATCGTGGGCCTGGGGAAGGAATTAAATTCATTGCTATAATATTAAAGTGTCTGCTTCTGTTTGTAAAGGGGAACGCACCTGCAGAATTGTTTCAAAATTGAAGGTAAGACCATTCCATAGTGTAAACTCGCCCGAGCTGGCTCCGGTGACCAATCGCCTGCCCTCTGGCGTCCAGGCAAGCGTGAAGATGGGACAACGCATCTTGTTTGTGGCAGTCTTGACAAAGCGCGTCGTTATCGCATTCGCTGGATTGTCCAGATAACTAGAGGGAGGCAGCATTTGCGGCACATAAATGCTGTCCGGCTGTATGGCCAGTCTGTCCCGATAATCGCGTTGCCATAGGCGAGCCTAAAGAGTACTATATATCAGTATATAATCCAGTGAATATTCGTAATACCCTTACCTCGAGAGCCTTGATAATGGATGCATTATAGTCGACAGTCTTTCGCATGACGCTCTTGCGCAACCGTTTGCCATCGAAGTCGTCCTGGGACATGCCGAAGGGACGCTGGAAGCCGCCAGGCATGAAGGGCTTGAAGTGATTGTAGCCCTGCTTGCCTGCTCCATGGTGCGGATGATAGTGTCTGTAGTGCTGCCCGCCCATCGAGGGCGGCGGCATTGATGTGAAGTTCGTTGCCAGCGCCGATGGCGCGGTCAGCAGTTGTGGCGGAGGCTGCGACAAATCCATTGCGGGTGTTGCACCACAATAAGTTGTTGCCCCTTTTTGATTTGGTTTCTTCCCTTATTTTCTCAAGTTTTCGCTGTTCAATTTCTAATATACGAAATTTTAATTTTTTTCTATTTATCCACTTTGTAGTTGAAAGTAAATTGCAAACGAAAGTAATGCTTGACTTGCTTGTTTTTATGTGTATGCTTCAACAACTAATTGAGTAAATTACAATTGCAGAATTGCGAAAATTTGTTCATTTGGCTTAATTTATGAAAACACACGCATATGCACGCACACACACACACACATACGCGCGCGGGCGACAGACAAACGTGTATCGTTTTCTTTTGTTGCCCATTGCAGTGTGTTTCTTGCAAATATTAGACTTACTTTAGGCTCTAGAGTTTAATCATTATGTCTACTATTTTTAACTATTTTAAAAACAATAAAATGCCTTAATTTTAATTAATCCCGTTTGTCGCGTGGATTGGGGTTGCACAAATTCTTCGGAATAAGTTCAATCGAACAACTCAAAACTGAAGTGGAATGAGTCAGCGCTGTTTACTTGGTTCGTTCAGTTGTGAACTAAGTTTTTCTGTGCATTAATCGAATGGCACTACTGAAAACTATCGACAATCTTCGATATATATTTATTCAAATTGCGCTTTAAATAGAAATGTTTTTTCTTTCAAACAATATAAATTGATTTTAGTTAAATTTGTGTTAATTATTTTAATGAAGTTTTTTTTTTAAATATTTTACGAACTTAAAGCGACTAAATTCGTTTAATATCAGTGATCCTCCACACTGTACACTCTATGTTAACTGCAGAACAGATTTCCTAATTTCGCTCTGCCAACAACATATGGTAGCAGTGCTGCCAACCTAGCTGACTGTTGACTAAAAAAGCTAAATTAGGCCTGTTGGTGGCGTTTTACAATGTGGAGCGTATTAACAAAGCAAGAAAAACTCACATATGAGGCAAAAAATTTTAAAAATCTGTTTTTTTTTTTCGCTAACAGAGCTCTGTTCACAATACACGATCTCGAAATCGAGTTTAATCAATAAAAAAATCAGCTAAATAATTAAATACCTAAACGATATCTAAATTGATTGATTTTAATTGAATTTAAATTGATTTTATTATAATTAATTATTGTGGAAAAAGACAGATAAAACATAAATTACGCCAGTTTTTCTCAGAGAGTAGCTATCCGTCATTACCAATTGCCGATAGATTTAGTGGAAAAAAAAAGCTAAATTGGCAGCACTGCATGGCTGTATAGCCATTTAAATACGGCTGTGCACTGAGCTTGTGGCCTCAGTTAACCGTTGCTCGTGGTCGAGTTCATACTGACGTTGGGGTTAGTACAGTGGAGTGGGTGCTTCGCTCGTGATATTTAAAAAATAGTTGTGTGCACGGACCGTTGTGTAGTTTATCTAAATAGCTTGTGTTGTTATTGTGTTATTGAGTGTTTTTTAATTTCATCAACTAAATGTAAAATTAATTTATCTTTAACAGCTGAACCGCATCAAGTTAACGTTAACAAAGCGAACTTTAACAGCAATATAACAACAGAAAACAGAAGAAATATATTTGCCGCGGACGCCTAAGTCAGTATTGTAAAGACGGTTAACATGCAAACAGTCATTAAGTAAGTTATTGTTGTCTATATTCTACCTGAAATGTAACCTACATATTTATATGTGTGCGTGTGATCATTGAATACCCTGTATTTTGGTCGCAGCCTCGGCAGTTTCACTTATCGGCCTAACCACTCACCAGCCTAGCCACCTATCCATTCCCATACCAATTTTCATTTGCATTCCCATTCGATTTTACAGTACGATTTGTTGGCGCTCGTCATAAAAAAGAAAGTTGCGCATGTTTATTGAAAACACGTTCCGGGTAGTTCGATTTGGGATTAAAAACTGGACGCGTTGTTGATATTTAACATGCTTTTTCAAGCTGTCTTATCGTCTGGTTAACTTTTTCTTTGCATGAGAAATGATGCTCGGTAGCATTCTCTATCCGTAATCAATCGTGGATGGACTCAAAGATTGCTGCTGAGTATCTCACAGTCAAGCACAATGCTGTTTATTATTATTTTAAACAAATCGCAAAGAAAAACAATACGTAGATTTATTTAATGTTTTGGGGATTAACGTAATTAGTTTGTTTTTCCAAAATTTGATTCGATTTGTTTAATTACAAACAAAAAGGTAAACAGAAAAACCCCCTTATAATTTTGATCTGATTTGTGGAATTAATCTGCGTTCTTTATATTTGTTGTTAGTTCTTGACATGGCCCTAACTTTTCGTGTTTCATGCTTCTATTTCGAACTGTCGTGCTATTCTACTATATCTATAGTTAACAATAAAAATAATAACCGGGAAATGATTTTTTGTGTGTCTTATAAACTGCATATATTTAGACAATCAGTATGTGCAATTGGATAAGGTATTATTATTTAATATTTCTATACAATGCCAAAACCCTGGGAGCCTAGAGATGATTTGCTAGAGTGCTCAGGTTCTCACGTTCTTCCCTTGTAAGACAGGCTAATTGTGCACGTGCGTTTCATTCAACTTTCCCATGATTCTTTCCGTACTAAAGATATGTACTTAAGATCTTGTTTGCTTACCATGATATTTATGTCAGTATTCTGACTGAGTTTAATTTACTGCATTATGTGAATCGAGTAAATAAAACAGATTTACTCTCCGCTGCAGTGTATTCTCTCGTCGAGCACACCTGATTTGTTTATCTGAAATATCTTTATTGAAGATCAACAAAATATTCTGCCCATGTTGGCATACAATTTTCTGCTACGTCTCATTGAGACTTTTGACATTTTGTAGATTTTGTCTGTACCTCGACCCTCTAGTTCTTCCAAGTTTAGTTTAGTTGTTTTCAAGTTTATTGCGAAGACACTCTGGTAGGTAAATATAAATCGCACAATAAATGCTATTGTGGGATACTCTCTTGAAAAAATTCGAAAAAATTCACACCTTCTTTGCGTGTAAGTATGTGTGCTGTAGATGATATCTGCTTACCGGTTTTACAGCTTTGACTAATTCTGACTGTATTTGATTCGTTTCTTTTCGGAGCGGTATTTAGGCCAACAAAATCAACAAGAAATCCGCCAAGAACTAAAAGTTTCAACTCTTGGGCCTGCGTACGCTTGTTATTGTTGTTGGTTATTTGCTCAAATTGCATAATTAAATGCACGCAGACCTTAACGTGGTCAAAAGCAACAGCAAACAGCAGAAGTAGTCGCAAATGCGACTGCAACTCCAATTATGGTCATTCAGTTGGCCATGCAACTGCGTTTTCTTTTCTTTTCTATGCCACCGACCTATGCCAGCAGAAGGTGAGGTTTGCGGTTGAAATTAGCCACGCCCCCAAGGCCTAATGTCGACGGGGCGAGTTACAATAGGCATATTATAATAATCACGACTTATTCTTAACCAGCAACGGGGTGGAAGAACTGCCTTCCAGTAGCTTATCCAGCATCCAATCTGTAGAGCTTTGTTTACATATTTAGCAAAGCCATTAAAGTTGTCGTGGGAACTGTCTGATGTGCAATTCACCTTCACACATCTGCACTAATTGCTGCAGAATGGAAATATTCAATCTACTTCAGTTTATTGACCTTCTTTGCAACGTCTTGGCAGGTAGAGGACGCTGAACCTCATAAACTAGGCTGTCTCAGACACCAATTGGAAGCAATCCTTAACATAATTGGTATTAATCTTGTGCCAAAAGTGTTACAAACGCATTAGTAACAACTCTAGCGAGGGTTAGATAATATATAATATAGCATTTAGAGCCAGATGTTAATTTGAGCCCTACATACCCATTATCCAGTTAGCACCACCAAAGGTCGTCAGACGCAATAAGTATTTATAAGAAAGATTTTTGTTTACGGAAGATAAAGCCGTCACATTATTTCTTTCCACAATGTAAACAAATTCTACATAAAGTTGGAGTGGATTTTGGGTAATTTCTTTTCTCTTTAAGTGCGCTCTTCCTTATGAAGTCGGTGCATTGTAACGACCCCAACAAGTATATATGGTATGAAATTGATGCGTAATTGCGAGAACATTTTGGAGCGTGTAGCGCATGTAATAACAGGGGGCTGGTATGAAAGTCTGCCATTCTGACAATTCCAGCGGTCCTTGACTCTTTATGATTCACTTGCCACATAATAAACCAGAGCTAAGGAGTCAGGTGGGTGATTGATGATGTTAGGCTCGGTTCGGGCAACGCTTTTTATTGAGCGAGCGAATTACATATACTCGACTTCTGGCCACAATAATTGCGATCTGCAGAGAAGGAGGAGCAGCAGGAAGAACCGGGAAGCAATGCGTATGAGCTACGTGTTCCCAAGAGGTTGTTTAATTCGAGCACGAGTCAGCTTAACTGAGATTCGGTCATCAAATTTACTTCTCTTGCGATTATATAACTCAGCTGAGACCCTCTCCTTAGACTGTATATATTCTCTTCAGTGCAATCTGTTGTTGAACTTGAGAGAAAGTGATGCAAATGTTTACAATGTTGTGAAATAACCTCATTGAACTCAGCCTCTGTTGGAGTTGGAGAAATTAAATTTTTATTGCATTTTACTTTAAAATCTCTTGAAAACTAAACATGTAACATGTAGATCTGTGATACCTTTCTAGATACAGAGGCTTGATATTAGAAATACTACTAAAATAACTTGGAGTTTGATTTTAATCTTGAAACTATTTACTGGTATATACTTCTACAAACTCTTTACCTCTTCTCATTATTCACCATTTAAATATAAGTCGATATTAGACAATGTTGTTTCGTTTACTAAGGTCGTCTTTTGTACAACTTGAAAATTTCGCTGGCCTTATGCTATAGACTGAAATGCTGAATGCATATTTAATGCCCTGCCTTGCCATTGCTTTTTATTTTGTTTATTGTCTACTCACTTTTTACGTCTGATAATTGCCAATAATATGGCGCAAGTAGTTGTGGGCACCCACCCAATATACAACAAAAAAAGAAGGGAAAAAAAAAAAATAATTTCCATTTCGTTAACATGCAAAGCGCACTTCGTAATGCCCAATGAAAAACTGAAACTGACTGGCGACTTTTGACATATGACAACCTTGACGTCGTCTCAGTTTTGTTTTTATTTCAAAACTGTTTTTTAAAGTATTTGGCAAGCATGCAATATTATCGTTATTTATGCGCTGCGGCCTCACTGCAATTTTCATTCAATTTTCATTTGGTTTCCGCCTGCTTTTCCTAATTTACCTGCGCCTCGGGTGCCAGCTGCTTGCAGGTAACAAAGTAACTGCCATAACTTCCTGCCACGCACATCCTGCGCCTCCTCCAGCCTCCTCCAGCTGGCCTCCTTCTGGCGACATCCCACTTTAGCGCCTACAATTGCATTGGCTTTGCACAAATTGCGCGCATCCTGTTGCTAAATAAATTTCCAAGTCCGGTCGGGCCAAAAGGCTTTCGTGTAACAAATCGCCGCCAGGGCCATGATCAATAAAGACCAAAATGATATTAGATGCGTAGCTAGGTACGCAAACTTCAAGAGAAAGTTGATGAAGCCACTCAAAACAAGGGCAAACTTGAGCTGTATTAATAAATAATGGACCCCAAGACAATGCGAAACGAAAAGGTTCTTCAGTTTTCTATTTTCATATATAATAATTTCAGTCACGTTATCTGTGTGAAATGTGAAACTAATTCGAAATGAGACAAGATTATTTATTATAATACAAACTGTCTGCAGCAAAAAGTTATTGCTAGTTACAGATACCAAACACTAGTTAACTATTTCATTTTATTTAAATTAAAACAAATGAGACCAAATGAAACCTATCGGTTATTTATTATAATACTAACTGTCTACAGCAAAAAGTTATTGCTAGTTATAGATACCAGACAATAGTTAACTATTTCATTTTATTTAAATTAAAACAAATGAGACCAAATGAAACCCGTCGGTTATTTATTATACACAAAGTGTCTACAGCAAAAAGTTATTACTAGTTAAAGATACCAAACACTAGTTAACTATTTCATTTTTTTTTTAAATTAAAACAAATGCAACCCTTCAGTTATTTATTATAATACAAACTGTCTGCAGCAAAAAGTTATTGCTAGTTATAGATAACAAACAATAGTTAACTATTTCATTTTATTTATCTTAAACGAAAACTGTGTTTAACCAGACGAGCCCGACCAAATTATACCCTTCAGTCAGTACTGAAAAATGTTTACAAATGACTTCTGACTTAAATAACTTCTGTGTTTATTGTCGTAGTGGATTGGGAAAATTGGGATTTTAAATCTAATTGAAAAATGACGGGGGCGTGGCCAAAATTTGAAATAAACTTGATTAACTTCCTTGCCAAGTTTGTTGTCGCTGCTTAAATAATGGATTTTGAGGTTTAAACGAACATACAATCAACTTGGCTAGTAATCATGAGAAAGAATATATATATTGTACTTTGTGAGTTTGCCACGCCAGTTACTGCCTGTTACATACATTTACACAAACTTAATATACCCTTACTTAATATTTTCAATGGTAGAAGAGTATAAAACTAATTGAACGATCCTGCTCACTTGGAAACTAATTAAGTATTATCTAGTCCAAGTTGAATGCAATTTCTGTGCGACTTCTTTGGCACTGTTCTCTTATCAGCTGGAATTCAAGTGACTTATACGATACTCCCGTGCATTCGGTCTGCTTTTTAATGCGCACACACGCAGTTGCTTAAATTATATGTCAGCTCTAATATTTCGAGCAATTAAAAACAGGCATATACTACGAGCAACAACAATGTGTGAGTCTCATCTTATATCTCGGGCCGAAGTCGGCGCGTAATTAAAATGTATTAGGTAATTGTGTCTGTGGCACAAATTAACACTTGAAAGGCAATTTGTCGTGTTGCTTTTGCTTTTCAGCAGGCCTGACATATCATCGTCACAGTAACAAAGACACAGTGAGAAAGTCAGACAGTTTGTCATACAGTCCGACGTCAAGCGGGAGTTAACATACAAAGGCCATTTGGTTTGATGGTCGAGCCCATCTGTGTTTGCTTTTTACATGTGAGTGTTAACCGCGCTGCAACGTACCATCCATTTTACCAATGGATCTTTCATTTGTCAGACATGTTCAAAAACCAGTAAACCAACTTCAAATCTTTTTTTCTTTACTATTACAAAACTGGGAAGTCATTTGCTAGTTGGCTGTGACGATCACAGGCTTCGCTCGTGTTGCAATAATTAATGATGCTGTGCTATAATATAAAATTGTCAAACTCTGCTGTGGGAGCTCCTTCCCGTGAGCTCCTTCCTTATGATCTACTTCAGTTCCTCTTGACTCTTAATTACATTGTCTCTTTGTTTTTTTTCGCACTTTCATACATATGTATATTGTATATATAGGATTACTCATTGGTAATATTTATTATTATTGTCTGTTTTCCCATAATTTTTTTTTTTATGGACCATTTGTTTAGCATCTTACTGTAGCCTGTGGTTCGTAATATATGAAAAAACTACACTCGCATTTGACACTATTTAACTGTAACCAGTCAGATCCCTTAGATATCTGGTAAAATATTGAATAAATATTGGGTGTATAGTATATTAAGGTATATGTACAATATATAATTGATGGTTCGTAACATATGAACAAAAACTGTATTTATTTCGTATTTGGCTTGGCACAGAAACTAAGGAAGTTGCGAATACCAAACGCGTTTTTCCATTTTGACTTTGGCAACACCTTACACACACACACAAAGAAACACACAAAGTGTTTTGTGTCGATAGACACGCTGCATATTAATAAAGACAACGAGGCGAGTGACACCGAAAACGATCAGAAACATATTAAAATAACAAATTGAAAATGAAGTATCACAAGTCGAACAGTTGATGCACTTTGTCGAGGACCAAGTACACACAAGTTAAGCCAATTAGAAGGGTACATAAAGTCACCAAGTGATAGTATTATATTTGTGTACGGCAGCATAGACACTTGACTAGCCGGAAGTACCCACTTTGTTAGGGTAATAAGAACAGAAAACAAAAACAAATAAAAACTTACAGAAAGGTAAGCAAAGTTCCCAAACGTCATGCACAACAAACATACCATCACACACACACACACACACGAATACAGATGTTTGTATACTTCACACACACGTGTGTGTGACGATGATGATGTTGGTGACGGCAAAGTGTCACGTCAATGGCAATAACGCCGCCTGCACTTGACACATTTATTGGGCAACTCGTAGACAAAAGCACAGCTTGAAACCACCGCCGCCCATTGACACGCCCCCTCCCGACCGGCCCAGGCCAGCCCCCATTCGATAGGGACACTTATATAAGTTGCTACTAGCCTGTACCCTGGGCACCTGGGCAAATATACAATATATTCATGAATAAACTCGCGTGCGCGTCGCAGCACACACCCTTTTTCACAGACAGACACAGATGCAGATACAGATACAGATAGAGATACAGATACAGATGCAGATACAATAAGCAAAACATACGCGGATACAGATACAGATGTCATAGCAGCTGATATCGCTGATAAGACGCACTCTCTCTCACGTCCGTGACAATGCAAAAATCAACGACAGTTGCATAAACTCATTCGAGTACTTGGGGTACTTCAAACACGATGGTGATGAATATGAATGCGAAAACGAATACGAAGGCGAATATTGCAGCACACATGAAACAACATCAACAACAGCAATTTAATTTAGCAACGAATCCCGGGTTCCATGTGATGATTCATCACACACAGAATGGCAAAGGTTCCACAGGTTTGGTGAGAGATTCGTGCGCGGAAATGCCTGCGAAGTGCCTAAAGTTGATGTTGGTCAGGCACGAATTGCATCCAACTAATTGCAGTGTTGGATAATGCCAGAAGAGCGATAATGAGAGAGCAATTCAGGGAATTAGTCAAGTCATAACACAAACTTTTACTTAATGACAAATCAATTAAAAAGATGCAAATATAAATCTTGATTTGTAATTTGCATTGTACACGCGTTCAAAGTTGTTATATAGCTTGCGAATATATTAGTTTTATGAGCTCTATTTCTCTTGTTAAGTGTAGGAAACCAATAAAAGTCTTTTTTTAGTTATTTTAATATCTTGTTCAGTAGAATAACTGAAATCTTAGTACCTTGAGATTTACTCAGTAATTATTTCCTTATTCTTGAGATTAACTCAGTAATTATTTCCTTATTCTTGAAGATCCTTTAGGAGCAGTAAGCAATGTTCCTTTATTAATGAAAATATTGGTTTTATAGAAGACACAATTTTATAAACCCCATATTTGTAATATTCTATTAGTCATCACTCATTAGTCAACTTTGTTTAGATTCCCAATTCATATTTCTAGGAAGAGCAAGTCACTCCGAAGTCTGAAGAGTAATACAAACACAGATCCCTGAATTCAAGTACAAATTCAACTTGGCTCAGACTATTTATATTTTGGGTATTATTTTGTTTTTTTTTTGCTGTACATCGGTACAAATTTTGGCACTTGTTTTCTTGTCCTTTTTAAATTATCCATTCAAAGTAAGGAAGGGTGTAATAAATATAGATTTCCTAAACATGCAACTATGTTCTTAATATAAAAACAATGATTATAATAAAAGTTATGGTTAGATTGAAGAAATCAACGACTTCAGTGTTTAATTGGTCTCAAATAAACTATTGTCTTTATTTTCCTTTTTGTTCAAATTGTAGCTATTTTGAAAATGTGATGTGGATTTTTCTGCACTCAAAATATTGGCAGCGTTTAACGAAACATCGATCTGTCTGTCTGAGAATGTCATTCAACCTCGTAACCACTAATTGACCAAGTATTTTGCGCCCAATTTACATAATGCACATATAAATGATATTCCCCATTATCAGAGGGAGCAGAAAAAAAAACTGGCAAAATAATTTGAAAACTGGTTGAGTGCGTTTTTTATAACATTTGAATCAGGCATTAATTATAGGAATCGACGTTCTCGTAGCTGTACGTTCAATATCTTTTTACCCTTTGGCTTTGTTATTGTTTTATATGGTGCTAATCAATGTGACAAATAAAGCTTTAATTTCCAATTAGAACTGCTACATGAAGGTCATACATTTTTAAGTAAATTGTTGACTCCAATAATTTACATATTTCCAATCTGTTGATAAGTAGATAAAGTAGGGTTCATATCAAGGCGTTTACCCATATTTTCAGGCTTCTGAAACTTGATTTACCGGTATTTAGCACATTCTATAATCCAGATAGTGAGTTGTAGGCTATATACATACATGTATATTACCCCATTGATCTGATATTCCTGCACGAGTCGGAAATTTGTGGGTATTTTTATTTGTGAGTCGTTAAATATTTCGTGTTGAAATTATCATTCGGTTCAATGCGAATTTGTTGTAGTTGTTGAACATTGTTAATGTTGTTGTTCTTGTTGTGGTTGTAGTTGTTATTCGCCATTGCCAACGTTTGCTCCATTTGTTACACTAACAAAAGCAAAAGGTTCAGCCGCATTAAACAAAATAATTGCTTTGTGTGATGTTGTTGTAGCTGTTGTTATTGTTATTGTTGTCTGGGTTCGAGTTCGAGCTTGAGCACTGAGGATTGCAATCTGATTATTGGCCTGAGCTTGGCATCGTGTGGCCCATTTACACGATTTCCTCAAGCATGTCAACCCCAAGAGTAATTCAATTAGAAGTATTTGTCCCATATGGAAATGATTTCTTAAAAGATCTGCATGTCTAATGATTTCTAACGGTGAAAATGTGTTATACGCACGCAAAAGGAGGCGTGGGCCAGCCAGACAAGTTTTAATAGGTTTATATATACTATATGTTCTTCTGATCATCATCAATAGACGTGTCAAATTGTCAAATTAATGTTTAACATATGCAGATCGAATGGATTAACTTCTAGTTCCGAATGACACACCCTATATCATCATGTTGTGGAAATCAGGTCAACCGATTTAAATGATATTCATGAACAACCTTTTCATTACAAAATAATACCTACAGATACATATGTCGACAGCTGACATTGAAATTTAGATAGGAGTTATCAGTGTTGAGAAATGAATTCATAGCTGTATTTGCAGGGTATTCAATAGTCAATCGCGCTGCGAGTTTCGCTTTCTCTTCTGGTTTACGCCTGTGGCGTTAATGTCCTCACTTTATGGACTTGGGCTATAAAATGTTGAAGAAATATGTATGTTTTTGATGCTAGAGAAAAGTGTTTCAAGACATTCGTATAGAAAACTATAAACTATAAAAAAAAACTATAATTTATGATGCGCAGCAATTTGGGTCATTTAGCCAGAGTAATAGGATATTGATTAGGCAAGTGATGATCTTGAAAACCACTAGCATTAACATTATCTGCCCCCTCTGCCACCGTTACTGTAGAATGAGCGCGTAACATGCGATTTGTGCGTTATGCTGATGACCTTTGCCACGTGGTCACACTACAATGGATAATGTATGTAATCAGATATAAATATGTACAAAGGTACATATAATATATGGCATTTATAGAGCCTGACTTAAGCGCGCACACACACAGAGACACAGAGATTCGGCTTGTAACTTTTGACTTTTGTGCGCGCATCATTATTTTATAATTTTAAAAAGTAATTGAAGCGTGCAGCACAAAAAAGGGGGGCGGAAATGTTTTTTGCCACTCAAAATATTGGCCAACGATATCTAAATTGATGTGTGTATGTATTGTATATGTATGTATAGGCATTTTGGTGTCTACCTCACCAATTTACTGTTTAACTCGCTGACTTTTTTTTTGCAATTTGACGCAAATACGTGAATGTATCCATTTGCAACCAGTTTGAATAACGTTCGATATTTATTTTAAGTCGACAACATCAACATCAACACGGCAGCAACAACTCTTGCAAAATTGTCAAGCTCGCCGGGTATTTGCCAATCGGAAGGAAGCACCCAATTAGTGACACTGTGCAACAGGTTTTCTCTTTCCGACTCGTTAGACAGCATTTAGTGAATGCGAAGTCCCATTAAAGTTAAACAGAAGTATAAGACTACACATGTACACACATGTACATGTGTGAAGACACACACACATGTGCACCTGCTCTATTCGATTTCTCACTTCTGTTAGTAACTTCAATTATCGATAGTCACTCTGTTGAGTCGATCACCATCACTAGCAAGCAGCGTCATCACTAGCGCAATTCTAATTCGTTGACGGCCATTTTGTTGTTTTTAATAAAGGATTATCCTACAATATCCAAGCTATGTATATAGATTAATCCAAGCCAAGGCACGTCTTCCTATTTATTTGCAGCGCAGTATAAATTGTTGGGCCAAGGGGTGAACAGGGGGACACAGCAGAGGTAGGCCAGAGGGGGTCAATGTTGAAAAACAAGTTGAAAGTCAATACAAGATAAACGAGATGGTCATCTCGGCTAAAGTCAGGGGCACATATCAAACCAGAGCAGCGCAGAAGCAGAAGTGATTGATTTGGGCGACAACAGATGACGTGACAAGGCGGCAGAAAAATAACAGAAAAACACAAAACGGGTTGAAGTGAAAGTTTGTCTTAGTTCCCTCCCCTCCCCCCTTTCTCCCTTCTTCGACGACTATTCATTCTCCACGGGACATTGCGTCTAATTGAGATTTATGTGTGTGCTGACCATCGCCTTTCTGTTATTGTTGTTGTTTTTGCAGGAACCCGAACTGGTGGCGTGGTCGCACCAAGTTGGAAAGAGGCCTACTTGTGGCAGTCATCATACTGATCCTGACCACCGGTACTCTCTTTGGCCTCAGGATATACGATGCTCTGTATACGCAAAGTGCAGACGGAGGCCCCCAACCGCCAACTGCAATGACACCAGAGGCAACAGCCTTGCATAGCGACAGCACCACCATGAACAAGGTCGTGACTGATGGTGCCAAGGGTAAGACAGATCCGGACAGTGTCTGTCTCAGCAAGGAGTGCATACACACAGCCTCCACGGTGCTGAGCAAGATCAAGCCCGAGGTGGAACCATGCGACAACTTTTACGAGTTCGCCTGCGGATCGTACATCGAGGAGGAGAACATTCCCGACGACAAGGTCTCCGTCAGCACATTCAGCGTCATTTCGGACAAGCTGCAGGAGCAGCTGAAGGAGATCATCACAGCCGATCGTCCAGTCACAGAGCCCAAGCACTTCCGTCTGCCCAATCTGCTGTACAGAGCCTGCATGAATAAGAGTGAGTAGCTAGTAGGGATTCTCTACTTTGTATCCCATCTAATTGAGTTAATTCTCAGCATTAATTGAGTCTCTTGGTACTGAGCCCATCACAAAGATAGCCAAGAGCCTGGGTGGCTGGCCGCTTATCGAGGGCGACGACTGGAATTCGAATAATGGCTGGACTTGGCAGGAACAGGTCAAGAAGTTCCGCACTGCTGGCTTCAGCATGGACTACATCATTGATTTCTCCATTGGCGTCGATTTACAAAACAGCACAAAGCGCATCATTGATGTAAGTGGGGGAACATCTCTCTTACTGGTATCGTATGCTCATTGAAATCTTTCCTGCTGTCTCCCAACTCTAGTTGGATCAATCGGCGCTGGCACTGAGCCGCGAGTATCTGGTGAAGGGATTCAATGAGACGCTGGTTAGCGCATACTACGACTACATGGTGGACATTTCAGTTCTCTTCGGTGCTAACAAGGATCAGGCCAAAGAGCAGCTGCTGCAATCCCTGGAATTCGAAATCGCTTTGGCTAATGTATGCCACGAATCTCTGTGGAGTTACCCATCCAGATTTAACCCGACTCTCTCCCTCTTTCCTTGCTAGATTTCGTGGCCTAATGAGAAGAGACGCAACTCTTCGGAGCTGTTCAATCCCCGCACCCCGGCGCAACTGCAAGCCGCCTATCCGTACGTGGATTGGGTGGACTACATGAATGCCCTCTTGCCCACCGGCTTGAAGGTAGAAGATGACGAGGTGATCAATCTAACTGTGCCCTCGTTCTTTGCCGAGCTTGGCAAGCTGTTGGCCAAGACGCCGAGTCGTGTGATTGCCAACTACATGTTCTGGCGCATTCATGCCTTCTCTGTGGGCTTCCTCACCGAGGATTTCCGCAAGCGGCAGCTGCAGTATGCCACAGCGTTGTCCGGTCGCCAGGAGCAGGAGGCACGCTGGAAGGAATGCGTAGACATTGCATCTGGCAGGTTCGTATCTAACAACCCCCACACACACACAGCCATCCTGGCCATAACTGTTAGAGTATTGCGTATTGCGGTCAGAGTCTTTTGGCTTAGTTCAATTTGCTTCCTCCTCTTCGTTTTTTCTTTCCTTCTTCTGATTGATTTCTTTGTGATTTTGCAGTGACGATGACGAGAGCGAAGAAGCTGATAGGTATTTGGAGAAATTAAATTCTAAATTTCTACATCATCTCCTCCAGGGCTTAGATAACACACATACACCCACAAATACATATATACACCCCCAGGAATATATATATACATCATAACAACAGGCACTCCACCAAATTGGATCGTTTTCATTTATCTTGTCTGAGTCAGAGAGAGAGAGACACTGTGGGAAACAAATAAGGAACCCATGGACAAAGCTTCTTTCATTTTCAACCTAGCCAACTTGAACAGCATTATAGCAACTCTCTAGGAATGTACTAACTAAATCTAGTTAAAGTCAAGCGTCTATATATGAATATGCAAGCATTGTACAGTTCAAAACCCGGGAAGATTTGCTATACTGTTGTTCGAGGACATTGCTTGCATTGCCTTAAGATATTTGTTGCCTGCCGATAGTTAGCCTCCCAACTAGAAGTTCCGCAAGACTAAAACAGTTGCCTCTCTTTGGTTCGAGTTACATTTTGTTGAGTTTCTTTGTATAACTAATTAATTGGATCAATCTATTTAGGAAGCACGAATTATTTATTTATCGTCAATAAAATTATCGTGTTTTATGTTTCATTTTCACGTCAATCTCGCTTGTATCTCGTCTGATCCACCATCTCAATGCACTGACCAACAACCAACAACAACTACAACAACAAAACCGCATCTCAACACCACATGAAATTGTTATTGCAACATAATTAAAAACAATAATAAAATTCAAATTCGTCATCATCGTCATCAGCCTGGGCATCTCGGTGGGATCGCTGTACGTGAGGAAACATTTCAATCAGGAGTCGAAGGCAAAGGCTCTGGAGATGGTTAACGAGATACGCAGCGTGTTCAATGATATACTCGACGAGGTTCACTGGATGGACGACAAGACGAAGCAGGAGGCCAAGGAGAAGCTGCACAGCATGGCCACCCACATTGGTTATCCCGACGAGATGCTGGACAACGAGAAGTTGGCCAAATACTTTGAAAAGCTAGACATCAATCCGGATAAGTATTTCGAGTCATTCCTGGGCATGAACATCTTTGGCACGGATTACTCGTTCAACAAACTGCGACTGCCTGTGAACAAGACCGACTGGATACGTCATGCTCGTCCGGCGGTTGTCAATGCTTTCTATTCCTCGCTGGAGAACAGCATACGTGAGTTGCCAATGTGTAATTGGGGATAGATTGATGGATGACTTGGTTGGGGCTCGTTCGTCACCAATGCAAATTTGTGAATTGATTTCAAACTCTGAAAATATGCTAACATGTTACCACGTCTTTTTCCCTCACAGAGTTCCCTGCTGGCATTCTCCAGGGTCACTTTTTCAGTGCCCAGCGACCCAAGTACATGAACTTCGGTGCCATCGGTTATGTGATTGGACATGAAATCACACACGGATTCGACGACCAGGGTCGCCAGTTCGATGTAAAGGGTAACTTGCGTGACTGGTGGCAGGCAGACACACAGAAGGCGTATCTGAAGAAGGCGCAGTGCATCATCGATCAGTATGGCAACTACACCGACCGTGCCACGGGCCTGCATGTGGGTTAAGGGATTCTTATCATATCTAGGCCTCTTTTTGTTACCTGTTTGTTATTCCTTTCTTAAAGTTAAACGGCATCAATACACAGGGCGAGAACATTGCTGACAATGGCGGTGTCAAGGAGTCCTACATCGCCTATCAGCGCTGGGTGGAGAAGCACGGTCCGGAGCCCAAATTGCCGGGCTTGGACTATACACCACAGCAAATGTTCTGGATCGCTTCCGGCCAGACCTGGTGTGCCAAATACCGAAAAGGTAAGGGAAAGAAAGCACAAGAATAATTTCATCTGCCGCTGCTTATGTAAAATAAACAATTTATTTTTCATTTCAGAATCTCTTAAGATGCGAATCACCACAGGTGTGCACTCGCCCTCGGAGTTCCGTGTGCTCGGCTCGCTGAGCAATATGAGGGACTTTGCCAGGGACTTCCAGTGCCCCGAGGGTTCGCCAATGAATCCTGTGCACAAGTGTGAAGTGTGGTAGAGATTAGCGATTTAAACGATTATATTTCCGTTGAGTATGTAGATACACACACACACACACCCATAGTCCATTGTGTATGTGTGTAGCTTTTCATAGAAAGCCGAAGTAATGTTTAGATAAATAATTGCAGCAAAAACAGAATTAGGAATCAAGTCTCTCACCCAGGGGCTAGTCTCAAGTAGAATTTCCATGGCTACACATAGAGTTTTTATGCTAAGTGAGCATATTATAAGAAATTTATTTAATAAAATGTATTTTTATTTACCTAAAACCCAAGAGTTATGCGTATTTATTTATGGAAAGGTGGGAAAACTGGCAAGATATTCATTAAAATAATCACAAATTAATTATAATTAGCAGTTGAAAGCAACTTAATTAAAGTACGAAATTGTTATAGAGTATATATACATTAATTACAATACATATGATATAACTTGTAATAGTCTACGGGAAGTTAAATACTGATTATAATTATTTAAGTGGATTTTTCTACCTACTGCCAGTTACATGCATTTTATATTTTGAATTGATATCGTTAATCGGCTTAACGGTATTCAAACTAATCGGAACCGCTCGATAAATTGCCCTACTCAACAGTTGCGCAACAGTGTTGTTGCCAACAGTTCCATGGAACTGCAAACGAGTTGGCAGCACTGAATTATCTACCGACCGCCACAAACTATCGCACGTATACTCCCATCTCTAGGTCCTTTTCACCCAGCGTGGCGATTGCTAAATTTTTGTAATATTTTTGCGCATATTGTACGAAAAAACAACAATGTCGGCGCTAAATTTAACCGTGCGCGTGCACCCCGTAGTGCTTTTCCAAGTTGTGGACGCGTTTGAACGCCGTAATGCTGACTCTCATCGTGTTATCGGCACACTGCTGGGCTCCGTTGACAAGGGAGTCGTCGAGGTTACCAACTGTTTCTGTGTGCCGCACAAGGAGCACGATGACCAAGTGGAGGCAGAACTGAGCTACGCGCAGGATATGTACGATCTGAACCGCAAGGTTAATGCCAACGAGGTGTTGTTGGCTGGTGGGCCACCGGCAACGAGGTGACGAACCACAGCTCCGTCATACACGAATACTACGCGCGCGAATGCAACAATCCTGTCCATCTGACTGTCGACACTTCACTGCAAGGTGGTCGCATGGGACTGCGCGCCTATGTCTGCATCCAGTTGGGTGTACCCGGCGGCAAGACTGGCTGCATGTTTACACCCATTCCCGTGGAGCTGACGAGCTATGAGCCTGAGACCTTTGGCCTGAAGCTGCTGCAAAAGACGATAGGCGTGTCGCCCGCCCACAGGCCTAAAACTGTGCCGCCCATGCTTGACTTGGCTCAGATCTCTGAAGCTTCAACAAAACTGCAGTCTCTGCTGGACCTTATTCTGAAGTACGTGGACGATGTCATCGCACACAAGGTGACTCCAGACAACGCTGTGGGACGTCAGCTGCTCGATCTGATTCACTCTGTGCCACACATGTCCCACGAACAGTTCACCCAAATGTTCAACGCCAATGTACGCGATCTGCTGATGGTCATCACACTCTCACAATTAATCAAGACCCAACTGCAACTCAACGAGAAACTGACATTCCTGCCCACAGCTTAGTCTGGTTATCAGTTCGGATTGCGGTTTAAGTCAGATTTAAGAGCAAAAGTTTAATTTACGTATTGTGTATTTACCGTTGATGCGTCTAAGTAATAAAGTGCTCAGATCACCAAAAACGTTTCATTTGTTTTTGTCCTTATTAATAATCATCTGGTGGATTCCCTTATTTTCGAGTATTAAACTATTTTCATAAAGTACAATGTGTTAGTTTTTCAGAAACTACATTACGTCCTGATTTTGCTATAGTTAATCATTTTTGGATAAAAATATAATTTACTAATTTCCATTAAGATATTTATAGCAAGGATATTAGAACGAAAACTATTTTTATTTGTTGGCATATTTACTTCCGATATGATTAATGGTTAAGAATTATGGGTATAATTTCTTTAAACCATCAGGAAAGATGTATGCAACAAGTTGAATTGATGCAGTAGTCCGACCCCATAAAGTAAAGTATGTACATCTATTCTTCATCGTCGCAACCTGTAGACCTCGAAGAATATAAGAGCTAGGGCTACCAAATTGCTGCGATTCTTTGTCATATTTGTTTAAAACCGTCCGTTTGAACATCGAGATCTCAGCTACTATTAAAGCTTGGGACAACAAATTTGGCATGAAAGTTTCTATAAACCTAGCTGCATTTCGGATGTCATGGACAATAAACACATACGGATTCATTCAAGTTAATTTAGTGCCCGTCTGGTTTTTTTACAGTTTTAAAGAATTGTTATTTATCCAATTTGTCTATTGACACATTACACATTACTTATACCCGTCGGATTTCATACAAAAACAGCAAAAGAATTGACTGAAGATTTTCCAAACAATTTTGCTGCAGCTAGATTTTCACTGGCTTCAATACCCTAAATAAAACACTCAATTTTGTTGAAATATGTATATGTATATACTTTATTTAAAACTAAACGAAATTCAAGCTGTCTTTTTACAGAAAAAAGAAATAATTCACATACCGATTAAAGTTAGGATTGGTTAAAGTTAGACAAATGAATGCGCACCAACAAAGTTGAAAACATTCAGATGCTTAATTACAATAAATAAGAATAAGAAAATACATAATACATATATGTATATGTATGTGTAAATATGTACGTATGTATATTAAATACAGATGTTTATATCATGTTATACAAATAATAACGACAATAAGAATTTAAAACGCTGCTTCCTCTCATCCTCTTCGTCCTTTATGGAGATGCAGATATGTATGTTGTGTGTGTGTATGCAGTGTCTGTGTGGGTGTGTATGCACTATATAATTTAAGGTACATTGGGTACGTCGTGAAGGTTTTACATGGTGTAATGCAGGTTCTAAATAACTTCTAAAATTCGTGTTTGTTTAAGTTTGTTTTGTTTTTTTTGGGGTTTTCATTCATAAATAATTCAGCATGTGTTTTTCAATTAATATACAATATTAACTTCTGAAACTTATGTTTGTATACAATATAATTTATTATATAAATGTAGGCAATATACAACTTCCAAAAATTCAACAACATTCATAGAAATTTTTCGTCTTATAAAGTTTCAACACACATTAAATCATTCTCATATAGTATATAGATATATATGAATATGTATATATATATATATATATATAGAATTTGACTTTTGATTTTGGCAAAAAACATCGGACAAAAAAAGCGAGAGCTTGTATACGTATAATATGCATATATACCATATATATAAAAAGTTAAAAATACGAATCTGAAAACATTTATTCGAACTGCGAATTGAACGTGTTGCATTATTCTTCGATGATTAACATTATAAGCTGACAAACTTGTCCATATATATGTTATGTATTTTATATATGATATATGTATTTGATTCCTTTTGTATAATTGATATTGACTTTTTGCTTGCGTTCTAACTTTAAACATATGTTTCGTTATGTTTCGCCAACAACAACAACGATCGTAAGTAAAAACTACAACAACTATTGATAAATCCAGGATGGGGGAATGGGGTGGATCTATTCTATTCTATATTCTACACGCAGCTGAACTTGATGCCGTCGTCGCTGGAATAACAGTTTTGGCAATGAAGCTTCTGATTCCGCACACGAACATCGGTTCCATTGAGTCCATCGCCGAGTTGGACATGGCAGACGCAACACTTGAAGCAGTTGATGTGGTAGAACAGTAACAACGACTCGATTATCATGGCAGCTCCGCGACCTTGGGTTGGAAGAGAAGAGAAGAAAGTTTGGGTTTAATTAAAGGAACTTTTCATGGAACTTGACAATTCATTTTGTTGTCAATACCTTCAGCCTTAAAATGCTGCTGTATTTATAAAAAGTATTTAATTAGTTTTGTTCTTTTTGTTATTGTTATTGTATTTAGTCTTTGTTTAAGTCTTTTATTTGTTCTTGTTTGCGTTAGTTAGTTAAACCCAAACAATATACTTGAGCGCTTTGTGCACCTTGCGACAGTTGTCGTTGGTACAGCCCAAATCTGCGATAGACATGTGAGAGAACAAAGAATGGAAGATAGATAAAGATAAAGAGAGAGAAAGGGAGAATAAGCTTGAGAGATAAAGATATGAACAAAAGTGGGGAAAGTTTTCTAGGGTAGAGCTGATACTATCGAAACCGAGAAGTTGTATAACTTATGGAAAATATGTGGAATACATGTATTTTTCTTATTGAAGTCCTTTTAAATAGGGAGGACTTGGAGATGCGCCTTGTGCAATGAATGAATGAAAAGAGAAGATACTATAGAAGTCTACATATATGTTTGATTACTAATAAATTTTTTATATGCAGATTACATGGAGCATCCTTCATTAAAGGTTTAGAGATGCTTTTTATGCCATACATAGAATTAAACTGATTCGCTGAATCTAAAGAACTCAATGAATGTTCCTATATATGTACATACAATATCAGCTATAGGAATATAAGGTCGAAGCTCTTATATATACATATAGTTATGTTAAAATACATGAAGCTTTCTTGTTTAAAGGTCTGCCAAAAGGGAACTTAGAGCTGCCTCAAACGACATTAAATGATGCTCTGGTGATCAGTTGTGATGCGCGCACTTCAAGCCTAAAGAACTCAATGAATATATAATGTGTGCTATACGAAGAGAAGGTTGAAGAGTAGGAGAAGTTGAAGAAGTAGAAGTAGAAGAAGAAGAGGCACACTCACAACCAACGTAGTAGCAAAGTTTACCTAATTCGTCGCCACAATGCGAGCACTTCTTCTTGCCACTGACGCTGAGCACCTTCTCCTGATTGCTGGCAGTGTTGTTGTTGTTGTTTGTACTGCTGCTGTTGCTGTTGTTGTTGTTGTTGATAATGTTGCTGGTGTTACTGTTATGGTTGCTCAAGGGCTTCAGTCCCAGGCCATTGCTTTGCAGCTGACTGTAGTTGCCATTGCCATCGAAGCTGCAAGAGAAGAAGAGGGAGAAAAGAGTTGAAGGAGGAGTTGCAGGAAGAGGACATGCAGGAAAAGTTGCAGAAAGAGTTTCTTCTTCTCGCACTCACCGCTTACGCTCGCCAATGCCTTTGCTCTGCACCCGCTCTGTGAGTGTCTGTATAATGGAGTCGGGCAGGGGCTTTCCATTGGACTGTGGCACTGGCATAGAGCGTCGGTTCAGCTGCAACTGTTGCTGCTGCTGTTCCAACAGGCGACGATGCTCGGCCTCCTGCAGCAGCCAATGATTGGCATGGCCATTGTTGTAGAGGGCGCCACTGTAGTCCGGCATGGACTTGCGCTTCTGCAGCCAGGCAGCATCATTGAGTAGATTCCTCTGCTGCTGCTGCTGCTGTTGCTGCTGCTGCTGCTGCTGTACTTGCACCCAGCCATCTGTGTACTTGGGCTTGGGCGTGGCACTCAGAGCGAGCAGCGTATTGCGGGACATGTTGCTTAGATTCTGCGCTGACTGATGATGATAAGCTGCTGCCAGACTCGCTGTTAGTCGTGGTGCTGGTGGCAGCGGTGGCGGCGGCGCTGCATTGGCAATTTTGATCAGCGAACCGCCGCCACGTTGCCGCGCACTGATTGCATAGTCTGGCTCCAGGCCACCTCCTCCTCCTGCTCCTCCATGGCCGTTTAGATGCACTGCACGCAGTGGCTTCGTTGGAGGTGTCGGTGGCGGCGCTGGCATGAGACGCTTGGAGAACTCGTTCAGATCCGACATGGATTTGCGGTAATCCGTGTCCAGCTGCTGGTAATGAAACTGTGACAACGCTGGCGCCGGACGCTGCAGTGGATGCAACGGCTGCTGCTGCTGCTGCTGTGGCACATTGGCATAGATCTGTTGGGGCAACTGTTGCAACTGCTGCTGCTCTGCTGTTGCAGATGCGTTGGCTGGAAGGCGCTCAACATGCCGTTGCCAATGCCATGATGCAGATCCTGCAGCGATCGTCGGTTGTTGGACATAAGCATCTTGGCGCCATGTTGCAGCTCCCTTTGTGCCACATGCTCGCGCAGCAACAGATTCTCACGCTGTCGCTTCAGTTCCTCCTGCTGCAAGAAGGCAGAGAAGTGTGCAATAGAGAGAGAGATTCTTTGTAGCTAAATCCTTCCTACTTACCGAAAACTGCAGCAACTCCCGCTCGACACGCAGCACCTCGCCCTGCTCGCGTATCTTCTCCTCGATGGACAACATCTTCGCATTGGCCGTGGCTGTCGCCTCGCTCAGCGATTGCGTTGCAGCTGCAGCAGCTGTTGCCGACTCTGTCCACGACTCCGCCGAGTTGCCCTTGACTGTCTGCAGCAACGGCGTGTCGTTCTGGTAGATCACCTCGCCCAGCTGCGTCGCCTGCGTCGCTGGCAGCGGCAGTGGCAGTGGCAGCATGGCCGGCGGCGGCGGCGTTGCCTCTGACTGTGTGTCGTTCTCCTCCGACGAGTTGGTGTAGTGTTCGCTGCTCTGCCGCGAGTGATTCTCCGAGACACCCGAGTCGCGACTTTCACCTGTTGTAGAGCAGAAGTAAAAGTGAAAATTAGTGACGAAACTATCGCAACAACTATCGCTGTGGGATCCTTTATTATACTTTGATTGCAGTATCATATAACTTGGCATACAAATGATATTCCAACTGTTTTATTTATAAAGAATTTATGAACTGAACATCGTAACACACTCACAGAAATATTTGTGTATATAATAAACTATTGCACCACAGCTTAGTGGTGAAACTATCTCATCAACTTTGGATGTGGGATGCTTTATAAAATTTGGATTGGCATAAAATACAACTTGCTATTTAAATTCTATAAAAGACGAATTAATTATTACATAATTATTACATAATTGTATGATATATTTGTATACAATATGAAGCAAAACTATCATAGATAGTTGATGAAGAAGTAAAAGAAAACTGACAATTAGTTGTGAAGCTTACGCAACAACTATCGCAGCACTCTTCTACATAACTTGGAATATAAGAAAACTTCCTATAGAACTTATTTTTTTAGAATTAATGAAGAAAAAGTATCGTAGAATGTAATATAGTTATAAACCATAAACCTTCATTATGAGAAAGATAAACTTTCATACCACAATCAATAATGTAGTTGGATGGTATTTAAATACATAATCAAGCGAAACTATCGCATACTATCGTAACACAAAATTGTAAATATATCTAGATAAATTAAAGATATATGTATTATGAAGCGAAACTATGGTAGAACAGTTTAAATGCTTTACCTTTGTCTGGTTTGAAACATCAATAAAATTGCTATAAATATTTGACTATAAAAACTTGAAATTTACTACCTAAACTATCGTATTTGATCGTGTATATCGTATATATCATACACAAGCTGTTCACTAATTGTTGTAGATTTCTCAAGTATACTTTATATTTATCTTTGGCAACTGCTTTTCCCTCTAAACTAATGTTGACTGCGCCCCTGTGTGGCACGCACACTAAACGGATTATTTAGACTTAACCTCACAGTTCGCTTCCAGTGAGAGCTCATAGCCCGCTTGCTTCTCACGATGCCCTCTCTCTAGTAATTTCCAGCTTACGTTTAATAGCTCTAGTTCCCGAAAGGGGATAACCAGTCCCCTGTACCCCATCCCCCTTGCTGCACTCACCTGTATCTGAGCTATCGCATAGCCCCGCCTTGATGTACAGTTGCTTCTCGAGGCGTCGCTCCTCCTGCAACAGTTGCGCCATGTCCGGCGGGGGCGCCACCGTCAGCTCCAGATAACTGTCCACATCATCGAGATCTGCATCGGTTTCGATGCCCAGAAAACTGGAACGTTTATTGCGCAATTCCTTCTTGATGCGCTTTGTCGAGTTCATGCGCTTAATGGGAGGCGTGGCCTGGCCCTGCGCCTGCCCCGGTGCCTGCTGCTGCTGCTGTTGTTGCTGCAACTGCAGCTGACGTCGCGTACTGCTCGAGATGGTCTCGTAGGTGTTGTCCGATGACCAGGTACCCGTGTCCAGTTCATCCTCATCTCCTGTCGTTGTTGTCGTTGTCGTTGCAGGTTGTTCAATGGGAGGCGGCGGTGGCTTCTCCTTTGGCGGCTCCAGTGGCCCAGACAGCAGACCCAATGGCAAGCTGCTGATGTTGTTGCTGTTGCCGCTCAGCTCCAGGCCCGTGTAGAAGATGTCGATGTTCTCGTAGACGGGAATGGGGCGCAGATGTTTGGGTGCATCGTAGTAGGGCTCTGTTGCCTTGGGCACTTGGTAGTATGGCTCCAGGTCTGCATTTCTTGGAGTTGTTGCTACTACTGTGGTTGTTGTTATTTCTACTTCCTCTTTTTGTTGTTGTTGTTGTTGTTGGTTTGATTATGCTCGTTGTTGTTGTTGTTGTTGTTGCTGTTGTTATTGTTTATGTTGCTTTTATTTGGAATGCTTCTTCTGTGTTCTTCTTCTCCCGTTGCTGTTCCTCGGCGCGGAATCATCGCTGTCTGTGCACTTTTATCTACTTGCTGCATAGATATAGTCGAGCTGATGTTCTCGTATATCGGTTCCTTTCTATTCTCCAGCTCCAGCTCTAGCTCCAGCTGCTGCTCCAGCTGCTGCTCGTTCTGCTTCTGTTTCTGTTCCAATTCCTGTTCCTGCTCCACCATCTGCTCCTTCTGTTCATCGGTTTTATTTGGCATCAGCTCATCGCACTTCATCGTCAACTCATCAAGCTTCTTCTCCAGCTCCAGCTGCAGCTCCTCCTTCTCCTTTACTAAATTCTCTTTGTTTTGTTGCTCTACCTCCTGCTCCTTGACTTCTACCTGCTGCTGTCTCTCCTCCTGCTTGCTGGCCTCCCTGTCAATAGCTTCCAGCGCCAAATCAAGAGCTTCGTTGATCTGTGGAACGTGGAACGTGTGAGTGAAGCGGCAATAAGCGTGCGTTAGAGATAGAGAGAGAGAGAGAGATATCATCATATATATTTTAATAAAGTTAATACAAATCGGCTGAGCTAGCAAAAGGTATAAAAAACGTAACAAACGTAACAAAAAACACAAATCGACAGTCAACATTATCAACACAAATAGTAAACAAATTCAAGGGAATAAATTGCTAATTGATAAGCCATAAAACAATATACAAATAAGATTATTAAATGCGAAAGAAACTCATTGAAAGGGTTCCATTATTTACAGCTGTCGCGAACAGGGCAAACTTAATGTACAAGTACAGTGTGTGCTCCTTAGAGTGAACCACTGGAATATATCAATACTTTCACATTCTCTGCAGGGGGAAGCTCATTTATGAAGTATTCTATTTTCAAGACCTTCATTATTGTTGCCTGTTTAACTTCTGCAAATCTTTTGATTGTGTAGATCCCAATTCACTTTAGCTGTAGTTGGCTCTAAGGATGGCAAGACTCTAATATTGTGATTCTCTTTAAAAGAGAAAAGTTGCTGAAATGCTTGCAATAAATTGATAAGCAGCTGATAATAATCAGTTATTAAAGTTTTAATTCCTGAATTATGTACTAAATATATGTATATAAGGGGGAAGAACAACTCTAGAGAGTTACTTATACAGCACACCAGTTGAATAAGTTAAAAACTATGACGAAAGTCAGTTGATTGACATGAAACATTCCATTGCAGAGTATTATCTTAAGCCCTATTGATCTGTAGCACAAATGACGTGCTAGATAACGAAGATAAAGAAATAAACCTACTGACATTCTTTTGAATACCACAGTCTAGTCTGCTCTAATCTACTTTTCACATGTCCAATTTTGATAAGTTCTTAATCGAGTATTGAGTGATTGTTAGTAGTAGTTCCCGCCTACTGGAACTTTATCAAGAGGTTTTCTAGGAATTCAGGGAACAGAGCATTTCATTTACCATTTTGTTGCGATCAAATTTATGAACATATTGACACTGCTATATAATGAGGTATAAGCACATTCCCTACGCGACGTTAATTGGTATTTTTAGCCAGACATATGCGTTACATGTGGGGTTAGAGGTATATACTATGTATACTACTATATACACTATTTGTATAACTGGCACTATAAAGATAAACGAACGGTAGGTACACAATTCGCCCGGAACGAAGCAAAACAGTTGACAGCCCAAAGGCGACTAAACGCATTGATTGTTGCAACGCCAGATAAAAAGAACTCAAAAAGCAAAAAGCAATTTCGCGAAAGTAGAAAGCAATGGCAGAATATATAGTGCCGAATATTGGAACGATTTGTTGCCCCCAGATGTAGGCAGCGTGAACTGAAACCCTATGTAGGGGACAGGGCGGAGGTCGTGACAGTTCGCAACATGCAGTGGAAAGAACTTAAGAGATAACACAAAAAAACAACAACAGCACAAAATACACAAAAGAAAAGATCCAAAGAGGTATAAAGAACACAATACATGAGAGATAGTATGACAGAGAGAGAGAGTGAGAAGAGACAGACAGAGAGAGAGAGAGAGAGAGAGAAAGAGACAACCGCTTACCTCGAAAATTGTAAACTTGCAACAACTTTTGCTGGCAGTAAGCATGTAAGCTATGTAACTGTAGCATACAGTTTATATATAAGATATATATATAATTTTGATAGATTTTAGCCAACAAATGCGAGCGCAAGGCATGTAAGAGAGACATACAGTTATGATAGACAGATATAATATGTAGATATATGTATTTACTATATAGAATACGATACGTAGTTTATGTACAGAGGCAGCCTTATAAGAAGATAACCTTACTTACGCTAAAACAGCTGGATAGGATAAAACAGTACACAAAACAGGGACCAGGGCGCACAGGATATGTAGTATAGAGTATTTGTTATGGCAATTCCACCTTTATATAATAAACTCTTCGCAAAAAGAAAGAACAATTCATGTCGGCCATGCCGAAACTCAATTTTAAAAAAAGCTAAATTGTTTGCAGTTTATTTTAGATTTTTCCCGCAACTGTACATTGAAAAAAAGCTGACTTGACGGGAAAACGGCTAAATTGACAGCACTGATTATTGGGAATTTCCTCATTTATTTAATTCCCTTCATTGCAAAAATTTCCGCTAAATAAGCCGGCTAAGCATTTGTTCCCCTTCTAGTAGGGGAATTTAATTTCCCTGCCACAAGCAGTTTACGCGTTAAGGCAGTGCACTCCGTAGCAAGCAGTGAACAACAAACTGCTGCACGCTGCTTGCACTGCATTGTGGTTCGGAACTGGTTCGTTTGAATCAATTGAACTTTTTCACTTTGAACATTTTCTTTTTGTTGTGTGTTTTTTTATTTATTGATAAAATAGCAAAACATTTTATATTATTACTATTATTATTATGATTATTGTTATTGTTTTTGTTCGTTCAATTATTTTGGTAGACTTTTTGAGGTTCTATTCTTTTTTGTGTATTAGAAGCTTTGTTTCTCAGTATATAAAATATATATATGTTTGTTATATCATCTAGAACATGTTTCACATTTTTCTTTATATAAATCAAATTTCGTATTTATACATAAAAATTGGTTTTAGTAATTACGAGAGTGAGAATGGAAATAATGATAATCTAAAGAGAATGAAGAAAACAAAAGAAAGAGCGAGAGAGAGAGAAACAGCAGCTTACGTAGCTTGAGCCCCACAACAGAAATGTTTAAAAAGAGAATAACAAATGAAAACAAGACAGATCCCACATAAGAAGATATATAGATAAGTAGAGTTAATATTTAAATAAATAAATTCGTATGCTGATTTTGATTTGATTCGATGCATTTTCTCACAACTTTAAAAGGTGTTAGAGAGCTTAGTTCCAATGAACTCTGAAGATATCGAGTTCAGCAAGGTCAGACATACTCATATAATCCCATTCGATATCTGGTAATATTCCTGAATAAAACCCGTTTAAAATATACATTACTAATTGAGAACCGAACCGAGCTATGAAGAGCTTTCGGATAAGTAAGATCGGATTTGTAAGTATTTGCACTCTTGAGGGAAGCTGCCTAAAGGTCCTAACTAGGTCTTAGTGTCCCGCACCACGCACCACGCCACCCACCACGCCCGCCTCTGCCTCCAGCTTGTTCAGCTCATCGTCGAGCAGATCACTTATCTCCTGGCTCAAGGCCTGCTCTGTGTTATGCTCCTCTAGAATCTCATCGGTTGTTATAGTCTTGCGTATCTCAATATTCACCGGAGCTGGCGTTGTGGGTAACGGAGGAGGTTGTTGTGCATCGCCGGCCACATAGAACTTGGAGTTGTCCACCTTGACAAAGGGATCCGCATTGACCACTTCGACGCCACTGCGAGTACTCGTTAGCACCACCTTCGGTTCGAGAGTCTCGTTGAGCGTGGGATGTGGTTGCGGATGCGGCGTGGCAGACTCATCGTGTCCATGTCCGAAATTTCGACGCAGAAAATCAAATATATTCTTTGTTTTCTTGTCCTTGACCGTCTCCGGTTTGGGTGAAGTGGGTGGATTACGTGGCTTCACATTGAATTCCGTCTCCACCACGTGTGTACGAGCAATAAGCGGCTGTGGCTCAGCTCCCACATCAGCTGTAGTCGCAGCTGTGGGCAGATAGCCCGTGCGGGTTATGGAGTCCGTGTTTGAGGCCGATATGCAACATGGTTTTGGTATGGGTATCTTGGACTTGCGTGCAGCAGACGGTGTGCCCGGCGTGGAGCCACTGCTCTCGGGCAGCGATGATCTCATCATCTGGCTGCTGGCCAGACGCTCCTCGGCAATTATTTGCTCGCAGGTTTCCATCAACGCCTTGGAGTGCGCGGCACGTGCATCTCCAATGGGTGAGCTGCTTGTGGGTTTGCCGATGCTGCTGCTGCCCTTCACGTCCTTAGCTGCTACTGCATGCAGGCCATCGCAGCGCGTCACTTCTGCCTCGCTGACCTCCTTGAATCCTGTAGCAGGCACTGGCTGCACACGCACATCGATGCTGTCACAGCTGGGCTCCTGGGCCGGCGCCAGGCAATCCAACAGGCCAATGCATAGTGCCACATCCTCCTCCTTGGGCACGTAGTAGCTCTTCCTTTGCCTCCTCTTGCTGCACTCCATCGCAGCTCTGCAGCTTCTGCTGGCTAATGATCTGGCAACCTGTGCTGGGCAGCTTAGGTGCCTTGGTCGCATCAATTCTATCACATGGCAACTCCTGCACAGCCAGCAGCTCAAGTCGTTCCGCATCCTCCGGGGCTAGCTGCAATTGTGTCTGCTGCTTGGCTGCCTCCTGTGCCAGAAATTGCTGGCACAACGCCACCTCCTGATCCACCGAGTTGGGTGAGGTTGGCGCAGAGCTGGCCAGCTTGAAGAGACTCGACTCGTTGGGCGCACAAATGCGCAACGCGGGCATCTCTGAGGGTTTGCTGACATGCACCGCCAGGCTATCGTTGGGCGCCAATTGGTTAGCGAAGTTTGGCGACTTGGCAGGCAGCGCCAGCGGTGGTGGTGGGGTGTGCACCACAGCTTTGATTAGACCCACCACAGGCGCATAATCCCCTGAACTGCGATCCACTTCATCCACTTCCAGACGACGCACAAACTTGGGTGAAGCTGGTGGCGTCGTGCTGCTCATCTGTGGAATGCGGCTGCGTGACAACGGCTTGGGAAGAGGTGTGGGTGGTGTCGTTGCACCACCAAAACTTACACTTGCTGGTGTAGGTGACTTGCAGTTGGCTGCTCTCAGCGCTGATCGAGCTGGAGTCGGACTACTTGCGTGTGGTGGTTTCAGTGGTTCAGTGGCCGCAAAGCAGCTGGACAAAGCCTTCACAGTGTTGGGCTTGGGCAGCTCATCGGCATTCACAATGGTCACTGGTGGTGCACACATAACCACCTCAGGGGGCAGCAGTTCAGGCTCTGCTCTTAGGGCACGTCTTGGCGGTGGTGTGGGTGGTTTCGCCGGCACCTTCTCAGCTGCTGCCAATTGCTGGCGTGAGTTGAAGATCTCAACGCGACCATTAATGCTAAATTGTTGTGGTGTCGTTGTGTGTTGTTGTTGCTGGTATTATGTGGTGTAGCGATCTTATGGCCTTGGGTGACATGGGTGGTTTGCCCAATGGTCTTGGTATTTGCGTGGGTGTTGGTGCTGTTGGTGGAGTGCTGGGTGGTGCGGCAGCAGCAACAACAACATGTCTGGGAGACGGAGATGTTGGACTGGGTGTGGGTGGTGCAGCTGGTGCCTTGGTAAAGTCAAAGATCTGGCTAAACTGACCCGCCGAAGGCTGCGGCTGCTGTGGTTGCAGCTCTTCACTTAGCTCGGGATCATTTTGAAAGGTTTCCTTGAACATTTTTAACAAATTTCGCGCATGAACCATTTCATTGGAGGGCTTTCTACGCAAGTTACTGCTGGGGGATGTTAAGGGATAGGGATGGGAATCGGGTAGGGGATTGGTGTTGGTATTGGTATTGGTATTGGTAGAGAAAGTGTTTGGTTGCACCGTCACCGCAGGTGAAGCTGAAGCTACTGCAACAACATTTTGATTGAGACTACGTGGACTTAACTTAGTTTCGTTTGCGATAAAATTGTTAGTAGAACTTACACTAAAATCCATGTCCCGTGCCGCTGCAGCTGTTGCTGGTGCTGCCTGTGGTGCTGGTGTCGACTGTGCTGGCTTTGGCTGCGCTGCAGTAGCTGCTGCTGCTGCTGGTGGTGGTGCAGAAATGGTTGCTGCCACTTGCTGTGGCAACTCAGTCGGCTGGCAATCGGTCAACTCATCGAATTCGGCCTCAATTTGATTGACCGCCTGTGCAGCCTCCTCCAGTTGTCGCTCCTCCAGCTGCAGCGCAGCAATGGCCTCGTTCAACTGCTGTTGCTGCTGCTGCAGCTCCTCCTGGCTATTGTCCGCCTGTATGCCACTGTCATCGTGTGCCGGCTCCTCCACAACCAGTGCGGGAGGCAGGCTTAATTGTGGCGGCGGCGGCGGCGGCGTCTGCTGCACTTGCTCCTTTTGCTGTTGCTCCCTTTGCTGCTGCTGCTGCTGTTTGTTGTTGCTGTCGCATGCGCTGCTCCTCGTTGCGCATTATCTCCAGCTGTCGCGCATCGATGAGCGCCACCAGTGGCGGCTTCTTTACCTGCTCCTCTTTGGTAACAGCATGTTGCAAGCTATTGAGACGCTGCTTGAGCGGTGCCACCGGCACATCCACACTCTTGCTGCTATTGAAGGCATTGCGCTGTTGCTCCAGGCTCTGCATGCGATCCCTTATGCTGGTCAGATCGCCAGACAGACGCTTCACCTCACCAGCAGCCGCTGTCCCTCCATTGCCATTGGACAAACGCTCGCGCAGCACAGCTCCAGCTCCAGCTCCATTAGGCAAAGCAGATTGCTGCTTCTGCTGCTCGAATATCTCTTTGCGCTTCGATATATCCACCTTGGGCACATCCACTTTCTGCTTCTCCACACCCTCTTGTGTATCACTGGGCGAGGTGACCTCAAAGCCGCTCAAGCGATCCTCAATCTTGCTGCCACGACGTGTTGGATACCCTATAGTCTCGCCTCCATTGCCGGCTGCATTGTTGTTGCCAGCAGCAATTTTGCCATTGCTGCTTGCACGCTGCACACGTTGCTTGTAATCCTGTATGGCACCTTCGTAGGTGTATTCACAGGGATCGGGTGAGCTGGCAGGCGCTGTGCTCGACGAAGTATCGTAGCCAGGTGATGAAATGTATTCCCGTGTGGATAATTTTCCGCTTGCCGATGTGGCCGAGGAGCTGCTGGGCAGCTGCTGTGCTTGTTGTGGGTTGTTGCTGTGATGGTTACCATTGCCCAGTCTGTTCCTGTTGATATGATTCTGTTGTTGCTCTGCATTCCCGCCAGCAGCAGCAGCAGCAGCAGTGCCAATGGCCTTGTCCAGCTCGACGGGGTTGTCGCTCTGAGAAGAGGAAGGCAGATGTGGGGATTAGTTTAGTTATATTTTAGATTTATTTATTTATTCTTTATTGAATTCGGTTTTAGTTTATTTAAGGAAATAGTTCCCTATTTCTTATTCCCTTAAACTTTTCCCCTATATGAGTGTTGCCTCTTCTACAAATGCCATAAATAAAAACCGTTTTTTCTTACTGGTTTAGATTGCATTATTTATATTTCTCTCCTTCTCTTTCTCTTCTAGCCCTTTCACCCTTCCTTGCAATTTCCCTTTATATAATTATTGCCTTCTTCCTTAACTCCTATAATGTTAAAGTGCCCAGTTCTACTCCAGATGTCATAAAGAATCATAAACAAATATGCCATAAACTGTTTGATATGATTATGGGACAAGCTTGTCTAATTGCTCAATCTGTTGAAATGGTTTCTCCCCCTCTCACTCTCTCTCTCTGTTTCTTCATCCCTCTCACTCTCTCTCTCTTCTCTGTCGCCTTTGCCTATATAGTTTTTTATTTGAGCGATTGCTGGTTTGTAAATGCATTTGATTAATAAACAATTTGTGTTTATTAGCTCGCAACACTTTCCATCACTCTGCCATAAATTGAATGCCTCAGCTGCGGCAAATTGTTTATAAACTTAATTTAATTGCTAATTTGTTGTAATTGTTTATAAATGTTTTGACAACAACAAAATAGAAATATATAAAACAACAAAACAGTCTAGCCAAGTCAAGTAATGGAAGAAGCCACAATGAATTCGTCAAATAAAACGAAATATTTCACAAATTCAAAAATATTTCACAATTTACGAAATCTTTAAATATTGTAGACAATGAGAAATGCTTTTTTAAGCTTTGATGTTGTTTCTTTTATACCATTCCAGAGTTTTAATAGTTTCCAAGCTTTCATTTAAACTATATACACATTCTTTAACTGTTTCGTACTCACCATAACACTATTGTTATCGTAATCCTCCGATAAGCTGCTCTTGCCACTGGCACTGCTGGTTCCTATGCCCAGATCGCTGAAATCATTTGCCTCATCCTCGTTATAAACTGCCAGGGATGCCAGCTTGGCGCGTCCTCGCGAACCGCCACGTTCAGCTCTGCAAAAAAGGGGAAATCGATATAAATATTTTGTGTACTCGAAGAAAAGGAATCGAGTTCGCTGATCGCTCTATGGATATGTGTGCAGTACTTGCCTCTCCTCCATCATTTCGGTAAATGTTTTCGATTTTCGTCGCGTGCGATCGTGTTCCTCTAGTTCGAGCTTCTTCGTTTCGACAACACGATCGATGATGTGCTCGACACGTTTTCGCCGTGATGATTTCCAATTGTCAAGGTTCTTTTTGTGTGTGTAGAAAGAGAAAAAGTAGCGAAAGTTAGCATAAATAATACCGCACATTGTACTGTAATACTATAAACATATATTGTATAAATAAATACTATATACTACTCATAGTTATTTTCGCACTCGAAATCTCATTTCTTCTTTGGGCCAATTAAAAAGTTTTGCTTGGTTTACGATCGGTCAGTCTGGGCCCCAGTTTCAGTTACAATCCCACAGCACAGGCACAGACGTGACAAAGGTGAATTGTGTGCGGGGCGTGAAGTTGTTATTATTTTTGTACCATATACTACTAGTACAACAACAATGTAGATCGACTTTCAGTTATGAATAAGAAAAGCACTCGACGAACTTGAACTACGCATTCATTGCGAGATTTTCACTTATCAAGAAAGTATTCAAAGAATGCCATTTAATCTTAATACTTCTTAATGGAATTCTCTTGAACTGCTTGCCCATTCTATAATCTTCGGCAATTACCGGTAATTTAGATTAAATTAAACTTACTGAAGTGCACTTTAATTGTGTCAAACTCAAGCTACCTTATTAAAGAGTTTCCCATTAATCTAACCAAGCTCATTTTCAGACTTAAATCGATAACTTTTGATTGCAAAACTTGGCAAACGAACTTTCCACAGATTGAAAAGTTTTGCGGCACAACGAAAAGAAAAAAAAAGCCAAAACAATCGGTGATGTTTTTGTCGCTCACTAAATGGCCATTAAAACGGCATTTTTCAACTTCCCTTTCCCATCTCATTTGGCGCCACTGCCAGGCCCGAAAACCAACCCAAAATCCAAACCCCAAGACCCAGTTCGAGTGTACGCTTGGCGCATTTTAATAGATTTTCGCATATAAAGCAAAAGTTATGTCTGGGAACAAGAAAAGTTAGCTCGATTGGCAAATCGATGGAGAAACGTTTGACGAAACCTAATGAAGGAAGGGCTCGGGAGACAGACCATAGACAGACAAACTGACTGACTGACTGAATGCAATGCAATGCTATACATTGAACAGCTGATTAGATAATGAGGTACAGTCACGTCAAATGGGCGACACTATCGGTTTGAGGTTATGGCAAAATACAAAAATTTGCATGTAACAGAAAATTGTGTAAAAACATACGAAAGAGACAGAGATATAGATATAAAGAGAGAGAGAGCGATAAGTAAGTGAGGTAAACTAAAGAAAATACAAGACAAGTAATGCCTGATTATGCAACATCATTTGTCCGCTCCAAACGACGACGTGCACTGCAAACTGGAGCGAACCTGGTCTGCAAAAGACATATTAGCCATAGCCAAACATAGCCAGATATGGCCATAACGAGCCAGAGATACCCTGATCTGCCCCGCCTAGCCTAAAATCGAAAAACAACGAAGGCGATTTAGAAATTTGTCACGATTTTTGGTTGAGGAAACTTCAAGCATATTGAGTTTCTCTCTTGCATACAAGATATGCTACAATATATAATCAAGATCTGATGTAATTCCCAAGATCTCTATATAAAATGGCTTTGTAATTTAAGAGTGTAATAATATTATACTTATTTGTGAATATTATAATTAATATTATAGTACTGTCTACTGTTAGTGATAAGTGATAATAATGTGTGCTATCTTATTTACCATACTTACGTTCTGCCACTCTTCTGGCTCCTCTTTCTTCACCTCCTTCAGCTTCTTGACCTCCTCGGCCTTTTTGAGTTGTTGCTGTGCTGTCTGATATAGATTGCATGGTTTGATCTGCACAAATTGCATGGGATTCTTTGAGGGCGGCGGGGGCGTGGGACGTGTGACACGCGCCTTTGTCACATACGATGTCGGATCGGGCGTTGTTATAGACTGTGAAAAAAACAGTAATAAAACCAAGAAATAATTAATTAAGTGTCTCTCGTAATTAGCATAAATTGTTTGCAATTCCGACTTCAAGTCAAATGCAAATGTCATTCGTCGTTGTCTTGCAAGTCGAAAGTTGTTTTCTGCAATTGTTCACAGAGTTTCTATATGTTTTGTTTTGTTTTGTTTGCCTCGATTCTTGTGTGGGCAGCGCAACTGATTTTAAAGCCTATTAAGTATTTACTTATGTATGTAGTTGTTTTTGCTGGCTTTAAATTGAAATTAAGCTGACAAGAGCGCCGCCTTGAACTGCCTTTAATTGCATTCGATACTCGACTCTTCGCTTTATTATTTATTGCCAGGACTTATATGGAATATGCATATGAAATATATTTGTTTTGACCTCTAGTCGGACAGCTCCCACTAAAGTATCTGTCCAAGACCTTCAATGCATCATGCATGATTTATCTCCTAATTAAATAGAAACTAACTAACTGTTATACTTATGTTTTATTTATATTTCCAACTTTACAATACGATTGTTAAGTATCGTTTAGTTTTTTAGGATCCTTTTAAAGACTCGACTGTGTAATAAGTCGACTTCTCTTCAAACTGTTTGCTTAGCATGTTAGTAAATCCTTTATGAGTTAGCTAATAGCTTGAAGAGTCGGGACTACGTGTAGTAAACTATAAAATTAGCTGGAAAAGCCAAGTAAGCATGGCAGAAGAGTCATTTGTTTAAACGTTTTTCCATAGAACACGCTGCCTGCGTTACCCAATCTTAAGTGCGCTATGTGCTCTTAACTCACTCCCCTTGTTACACTCATCTTCCTCCCCTCACTCTTTATTTCTTGGTCTCTCTCTGTGGCATTCAAGTGGGGCCATCGTCTTATCGTTTGAACATAGTTATTGCCCCGCTTTTGTTGACGGAAGTGCGCCCATGAGGCGATTGCAGTTGCCCTCCTCTCTTCTCTCTCCTTCCTTGCTTCTCCCTCTTCCATGCTTGTCTGGGTGGGTGGGTCAAAGCACTTGAAAAGTTACCTCTAAGCGGGCCTATGAAACCTCTTAGGTGTTGTCGACGGCAGTTTCGCTTGAAAGCAAAAGCAAAAGCTGAAGCTGAAGCTGCAGAAAAATGCATTCAACAATAACTGAGTGAATACTCGAGTGAGTGAAAGAATGACTTAACGAGTGTTTCGAGTAGGAGAATGGGATTGGACCTGATAATATCTGAATTGCAAGATAATAAAAAGTGTGTCATACGTATCATAAGTAAAACTGACAACTTCTTCTGCAGTGCGTGTTATATGAAAAGTCTGATTTGAGCTTTGTTTGATTCATTGATGGTTTTTCTGTCTGTCTGTCTGTTTGTGTGCTGGTCTGTCTATGCTGTCTGTCTGGATGTTTGTCTGTTTGTTTGTCTGTATGTTTGTCTACTCGAATGTTCCGTCTGCTTTTTTGTCTGTATGTTTGTCTATCTGTCTGCTCGTCTGTCTGTATGCTAATCTGTCTGTCCGTCTGTCTGCTTGCCTGTCTGTCTGTTCTCTCTATTCGTCCGTCTGCCTGCTTGTCTGTCTGTCTGCTTGATTGTTCTCTCTGCTTGTCTGTATGTCTGCCTCTTTTCCTGCTTGTCTGTCTCTCTGTACGTTCTGTCCGCTTGTATCTTATGTCTGCTTGTATGTACTGTCTGCATGTCCGTTCTGTCTGCTTGACTGTTCTGTCTGCTTGTACGTTCTGTCTGCTTGCCTGTCGGTCAATGTTTGTCTGTCTGTCTCTTTGTTTGTTCTGCCTGTTTGACTGTGTTGTCTGTCTGTCTCTTTCTGTACTGTCTGCATGTTTGTCTGCCCATCTGTCTGTCTCTCTGTCTGCTTGTCTATTCTATGTCGATATGGTTCGATAACATACCGTTTTCTTGCCGCAACCATTTGTGTCGCTACCAGCGCCATTTGTGGATGTATTCGATGTAGACATCAGATCTTCGTTGCCGTCCAGGGTAACATCCTGCTCCATGAACTCGGACTCCATGGTGTGATGTTCTCTGTCGCTGTCTCTCCCTTCTCTCTATCTCTCTCTCTTTAATATTTGACTGCCTCTCTCTCTGTGCACTCTATCTCTTGATTTGTTATTGTTTTCTTGCTCTGTCTATCGTTCTTGCTTCAGCTCTTGTTTCACATGGCTCATACGCCTCCGTCTGATGCTGCTTCTGCTGCTCTGCTGCTGGTCAATCGGTCAATTTCATCATCATCATCATCGTCATGTAGCTCATCATGATCGTCATCGAAGAATAAAATTGATACGGCTCTCTAATTTATTGCCACCCACACACATACAGGGCCATCAACTTGGGTATACTTTGCGTTGTTGTTGTTGTGGTTTTTGTCGTTGGAGGTGTCAAGTTACATTAACTGCAAAGATAAAAGATATACAAAATACATTGAAACGGCATATTAATTTCGTGTCAAAGTCTGCATGCCTAATTTAAAAGGCATTTGCCGACAGGTGGGCAGGTGTTTTAAGAAGAATGCGATCACAGCATCCGTCAAGGATGCATAAAAACCTGCGAAAGATTTCCTAAACCGAATAATGATCTTCAATGATTCTTCTGCAAAGTCTTTAACTCTTGCAGCTCTTTTAGCCTTGCAGTACAATTAACATTCATCACAGTGCAACTGTCGGATGTTTAATCTAATTGTTCAACTGTCTGAAGAACGGACAAACTGAAGACTCACAGACGGAGCTAGCCCCCACTCTGGTATGCGGGTCACTCTTATTGAATTCTACCGCAGTTATCATACATGCACACACACACACACCAACTATCATAATGATGATGATGATCATCATTATCATTTTGTCAGCCTACGAGTTTTTTGTTTGCCATCTGTTCTTTTCCCTCTCGAGCATGTGACCCGGTATTTTTTTGATCGTTTTGCTACGCTTTTTCTGCTGCCCTCTTACTAATTAATAATTAAGTATTATTTTCTCAGTTCTTTGTTAACTCGGAATCTCTTGTAATCGAGAGCGCATTTATATTAATCACATAGTAACGTTTCTTTGCTGGTATACCCTGTAAACAGATGAGATATTAGACTTCAACTCTTAACTTCTACAATATAATAAAATAAGAAAAACCTGTTTAACTAATATAAATTTATTAAACTAAGAGTCATAGGTTATTTATTAGTCGCGTAAAGTGTAACTAGTCAAAACTTTATGTTACTTTCCAGTGTTTGTGACCTTTAGAAAGTTGTCTTTGCGGTCAATAGGCGAGTTCAAAAGGTTCGAGACTGCTCTAAAGAGAAGTGAGTGGTCGAAAAGGCGTGGCCAACGTGGGCGTATATATAGAAGGCAATTAAGATCTATTAGAGACCTCTGAGTTATAATATCTGTGGTGTAAAGGGATTACAAGTCTTATAAATGTATAAGATATACAATTATACATATAGTTTATAAAGATATTACTCTATAGAGTTTAAATGGGCGTATAAAGATTTTGAATCAACAAGAACCATATAAATCCTTTTTTTGTAGGACAATCTAGATTGCAGATTATTTAACCATCGTATATTATTTCTCTTATCCAACTATTATAAACCCAGACGGTTTTAAGATCTTGGATAAGCTGGAAAGCTGTACAAATCATCTTTTCTTTTTTGCAGCGCACATTCTTTTTGCGCTTGATCTATTTGAGCTGCCAAGTTGCGAATGGAATTCCGGCTAGAAAAGTTCTTATGCCATTCCTTCATGATGATCATGAAGATGATGATGATGGCACTTCTTACTCCATCTCTCTCTCTCTCTCTCGCTCATTAAATATTTTGCTAGACAGGTTGTGCGGCTGTCAGACGTTCGCGATCTTGTGCAATGTTGTTATCAACACATATTTCCAACTTCTCAACACTCACAGGATGGAAGCACCAGAAAAAGAGATGGAAATGATAATATAGTCAGCAAGAGCAGCAGCAGAGCTGAGGATGCTAATCGAGGCTTGATTTGACTCTGATATATAACTAATTTGCATATAAAAATGCAGCTGTTGATGTGTGTGAGATGCAGATAACTGCACTAACTAAACAATTAAACAGATACTTTGTAAATTGTAATAATTAATGAATAAAGAGAAGTGGGAGGGGAGGAGGGAGGGGAATCGATCTCTGTCTGTCGCCTTGTCGACAAAACTCTCGAGAGATTGAAACAGCTAGAGGAGGCCAGACCAACTAACCAAGTTACCAATCAACTGGTCGAGACTAATTGCAATAATTTAAATTGTACAGAAACTACGACTGGCACTTTATATAAGACACGCGGCAACTTTCCAATGAGCAGTGTGTCGCGACAGGTGGGGGGGGGGGGGAGGTATCACCCATAATTATTAAGTGCAGAGCGCACAAAATGATAATTAGATGAAAATTGCAAAAAAAAAATAAACAGCAATTGGTAAAGAGATCAACGTCAGCCAGACCAAACTTAGTGAAAGAAAAAAGATCTTTGGCGGCGACATATATAAAACTTACCATCAAGAGTTCAACTGGGAGATATACTCCCCTCTCCCCCCTGCTCTATCTATTTCTTTTCAACATGCCAAGCATTTAGCTACAAATTGTATCAAGATGTGCGTCTGCCTGGCGCTGACTTAATTGATAGAAACAAGAAAACGGCAATGGTCTGGATGCGTGTGGAAGACTAGTAAACTCCCTGTAGATGGGAGAGTATGAAACTATAAGGAATATACTGTATATTAGAATACATATTTTGTATTGCTATATAATATTTGTGTATTATTAAATGAAAAGAAAACATACACAATATATTTTTAGACAGGTTGTTTATATCTGGATTCAAACATATCTTTCGTGCCAAACATATGTAGATTTTTCAAGTTATACATTGCTACAAATATGTTATATGTCATTACCAATAGTCTACTGCCTATAATTCTATGCATAAATTCTATAGACCATCACATACTTGTATCTCACGCTTTATGCATAAACAGGGTATCAAATACTGGCGACAACTTGGCAAGAAATACTTGATTCTTATGCCGAGTAAATGTCCAGCAATTGTCTATCTGATCTCTCTCTCTCTCTCTTTTTTTCTTTCTGGTTTGCAGGGTACTTTCCTTTGGCTAATTAGCAGCACTAGCAGCATTAACAACATTTACTGCTGCTGGCAGTGCGAGTTGAAAGTGACGGCCGCTAAACTACGATAACATCAAAGAGACGACCCGCCCCGGAGCACAAAGCGAAGGCTTTGAACTTGCATCATGAATGCTTTAAAATGCAATAAAGAAAACAAATACAAGACATCTGTTATACAAATCTGCAAACTCTTTAATTACAGAGAACGTTTTGGGAATCTTAATAAAGTCTTATGAGTTGGAAACGAGTTTAGATACTTGCAAGACATAACTTACTTTAGGTATTGTAGATTTCGACTTTACATGAAAGCCCCTTCATTGTTTTATCATATTAGTAAAGCAAATATATATCGTATACCGCACAATATATGTAGTATTAATCTATTACTTACTATACATATATCGCCATTAAATTTATTTGTTTGTTGTTCCTTAGCATCACCGATCTACACTAATATGGCGGTACTTTAGATCTTTAGCCAAGCTCTATTCAAAATCTTTAACTTCGCAGATCTACATCTACTGTTCCCCAGGGCTGCCATTATGTGCTGTGATAATTCATTTAGCCTCCCACGAACAGATATTGCAGATTTGTTCTACGATTTTCTCAACCCTGTCATATTTCTCTTTCAAAGCAAACAATAACTCCATTATGGAAGCCTACGGCGCCTGAAGTAGACAAACAAATGGTCTGACTCAGACGCCGTAACAGACGACGACTTAGTGTACTGTTATGGCAAAATGCCTAATTAAATATTTATCTATGATTTCAATCGAAAGAGCCAAAGAAGCCAAGAAGCGAATTAGCTTATCGGGCAAGTGTCATCAAAGCGCAAGTGGCATAGGTCTCTATACTTACTCTGGCCACAGATATTTTATATTTTCACTGGCAGCGAGAACAATGGGTCGAGTTTGTTTACCCCCTAAGGAGATACTCAGATACTCAGTTAGCTCTGCTCATAATCGTAATAACGGAGTAGTTCGTAGTTCGTCGCTTAGATAAGCTGCGAGACGGTGTTAATGCTCGACCAAATTAACATGGTAGCGACAACGACGACACTTTCTGAGATTCGGTAACACGGCTAAAGTGGAACAAAATGGAAGGGGCAGCAGATGCAGCTACTACTTACTATTGTAGTTGCTGTTGTTGTTGTTGTTGTTGTTGTTGCTGCTGCTGGAGTTGGCGTGACACACACAGAAAATGTGAAGTGAAAATGACATTGTAATAAATGTTTAACGTGACTTCAAATTGAAAATTGCATTCGAAACACAAAATAAGCCAAGTGACCAAGTGACAATTGAGGCCACGTACCAGGCGCGTGCGCGTGTGAACAAGATCAACTGGCCGAAGAAAGGCAGCAACCCTGTGGTTTGGCTATTGTAGTAGTTGAAAGAGAAATACCCTATTAACTGGGCAGATTAGTAATTAAAATAAAGGAACAATCTTGTGATTTCGATATTATAGAAAGAAAAGTATATATTCATTTCCGTTTTCATTGATATTTCTTACGATATGTCCGAATATTTTCTCATCTTATGATTTTAGCTCTATTTATTTGGCAAACCGACCTTATCATTACTATATTTTATGGATATGACAAGATAAAGACTATATTTGATATTATATTTTCCATTTTCATTGTTTCTTACGATATATCAAAATATTTCCTATTTTTTTTGACTTTATTTATTTTTATTCAGCAAACAAATCTTGTGATTGCTATATATAAGTTATATCGAAATATTTTCCCAATTTATGTGATTTTCTGGTTTTCTATTTCGTAAATCGGTTTCTGAACTATTTGTTAAAAAACCTTATATCTAACGATATATCCGATAGTTTAGTAATATTGTCGATATTTACAAGGTTTGATATTTATCGATATCAGATCAACTTTAGTACATTTCTTTTAATCAGCTAGAACTTTATAGAGATATAGACTGATTATAAATACTAATAAATCACGCCATATACATTCACTTCACAGGGTATATATGTAGAATTGCTAGAGGGAGGCGTGGCTATCTGTCACGCTGCTGTGGGCATCTCGAAGCTCCGTTAGCCGCCAGCCACCGCTGACACTAATGACATTCAAATTGTAGCGCCCCCAAAGAAGCCGTAAAAGAAATATTAAAGCGCAGCTCGACGAGACGAAAGACCCCAAACAGACAACAGCCTCAAAGACAAACCCCAAACGAGAAAGTGCGACCAAGACTGAAGGCGTGCAATTGAAAGTGTCGTCGTCGTGTTGCGCTTGTCTCGTTGTTGTTGCTGTTGTTGATGTTGCTGTTGTTGCTGATGTGCAGCCATCAGTTAGTGGAAAAGAGATTCAGAGAGCCAACACTTGGTGTAGAGACTCTGAGCGAAGTCAGTGGAGAGAAGACAGTCCATGTCCGTGGCGCATAAATCGAAGCGATGGTCATGCAATGTGCATGAATGAATTTCAGCTATTTGGCAGCTTGATATGTAACTAGCAGATACACATACAAGATTCAGTTAAGACCCCAGCACCTCCCTCCACCCCCCGTCACCGCCTCCTTCTAACCCCCACCTTGTTTGCATTACATTTGATGCCAGGCTGCAAGTTGCCGTCGGTTGTCAAAGTTGTGTCATAATCAAGTGCTTTCAAGTGATCAGTGAAGCGTTGAGAGAAAGAGAGGAGAGAAGGAGAGACGGGGAGTTATATGAGACAGCGACATGTTGAACGAGTGTCGAGTAACATTTACCATTTCAGATACTAGATTCAAAAGAGATATACTAGTAGTATATGCCATACAGCTTGGCGACTCGATAGGGAAAGTTGTAAATTTTACACTTCTCTGCATATGATTTTGTAATTTACTAAATAATAATATAAACGAATAACAATTTAAAATGACTTGTCGCCAAACTACATTTCGTTGGGAATGTTAAATAACTGCAAATTTGCCAAAATTACCATCTACTTATGACAAGAGAACAAAAGAAAAATGTCAAAAGTTCTGAATTTACTCTTATCTAGTATGTTAATGAAATTTTTTATGGCTCTAACGAGCTTGCCAATTATAACTTGGAAACAAGATGAAAAGAAAAAGAAATACAATAAATTAAAGTGAGCTACAGTCGAGTGCACACGAACGTGAGATACTCTGTAAAGAGATTGTTATAAAGAATAAGACTGAAGATGATGTGGAGTTAGAATTATTCATATGTTATTGGATAGGTATAAAGACAGAAGCTTTTTAGCCATTTGTCAGTGTGTCCCTCCGAGTGAAAATCTAGTCACTTTCAAGTTTTTTTTTGTCCACGCCCCTATATTGAATTAAAAAACCTATATGGCAGCGTAACTTTCATGCTATAAGTAAACTTAATAACTATTACCGTACAAAAGGTTTCTTGGAATTTGTTTGCCAGGGGATAATTAACATAGAAGTTAATTGAGATATAATTTCAAAGGAGCACTGGATTTCAAGGCTGCCCCTACAAGGTATGCAACACAAAATACGCAAAACACGCAAGTAAGTATATTGTTAAAGAAATTGTATATTCAAGTCAAGCTCGCTCGACTGCACTTTTCGTGCTTGTTTAAATTTAGTAACGTTCATAAGTTAATTATAATTGCAGTATTTAAAAATAAACATAATTACGAAATTTAAACTCAATTTGCATCTTCATGCCTAACAAGCTACAGATTTTTATGGTATTAAAATGAGAATTGTCTCGAAACGTGATAGAAATCGCAAATAAATCATATGAGATATGCAAATGCTGAATTGGTGTTGAAATATTGCATATAGTAGGACTCACAAAAATCATGACCAGTCCGAGAGAGAAAGAGAGAGACAACAAAGCGACTTAGTGATTTTTCCATTTTCCATCCATTGTTGAAGACCTCACACTCCCACACACAAAATATGAAGACAAAAGAAATAAAGGAAAAGCGTTTTCAAGTGCATTTGTGAAACGTGCCAAACGCAATGTGCAATAAACATTAGCAAAAGCAGCAATGTAAAAATACCAAACAAACAAAAAATAAAATAAAATTTAGTTATGAAAACTTTACACATTGAATTAGAAATATGAAATATTTCGTGCTAAATCAATTCAAAATATACTATTTTCTTTCTTTTTTTGGCAGATCTGCATTAATTGAAATACTTTTACAATAACAACAAAATGGGAAAGTGAAGTGTGAAATGATGTTGGGCATTTATTGTTGTTGTGTTGTTAGTGTTGCTGCTATTGTTGTAGTTGTTGTTATTGCCTTTCGAAATGAACAATCAACAATCTTGGTATTTCAGCATTTCTATTATTTTCTGTTTTGTTTTGTCGTGTTTTTTTTTCGCTCCTCATTTTTTTCTCAATATCATTTTGTACTGTATGATTTGTATCTATGTATCTGTATACCTCTGAAGCTCACAATCTGCCGCTGACAATTCGACACGCAAAATTTGCAGTTCATTAACATTTCAATTTCAACATCGATAAGGCAGTTGGGGCCACTTGTGTACTTTCGCTAACTGTCGGCGCCGATACAAAAAAAAGATACAAAGACGCTTACGCGATGCAGCGACGCGGCAGCAGATACGAATCTCAGCAGCGGCAGCAGCAGCAGTAGATACAGTCAGTGATTGTATCTTTGTATTGCATAGATTGCATTTGGCCACCGTTGACGTATGTTGTTGTTGTTGTTTAATCATAGTTATTGACTTATCACTGGCACATTCTTTGTTGCAATTTGTAACTGTTTGTGCGACATGCATGCCTACTTCAACTATATGTGTGTGTGTGTGTGTGTGTGTGTATCTGCATCTGTATCTAGCCGAGCGAGGCAATCGTCGGCATCGAGTGAGAGGCGGCTTGTGAATTTGCCAAATCAGCAGTTCAATTTGCACAGTCCAAGAAGCAGAGGCTTGACTGTATGCTACCCTGTTAAAAGACACTTTAATCACTTGCATTTTTATCATAGCCACTCTCATGCTTTACAGGGTATTCAACATAGAAGTGCTCGACTGGACAATGCATTAAGCTGCCTTTGTATATGTCTCCTTCTGTCTGTCTGTCTCGGTCAAACTGCTGCATTTGCATTCTAAGCTGCTTAAATCAAACAATTCGTGCAATTTGTTTTCAATTTCGTTGCCTCTTTGTGGTGTCTGTATCGTGTTGCACCAACTGTTGCAACTGCTGCAAATTGCTGGCATCTGTTGTAGGAAAAAGTAACTAACTTAAGCAATTTGCTACATTATCCATCCGCCTCGGACGACGCCTGCTCTGCTCTGTCAAATTTTGTTCATTAATAACAAAGGGGCAGGGGCAAGGGGCAGCGCAGGAATGGTAGCTAACCGTTCTTGGGGCTTATATAATCAATCCCGCGCATGGCCACGCTCACTTTTCAGCCTCCAAAAGAGTCGCCGTCGCTCAGGGGCCTGACCCATTTCGCGTGCCAAGCTGCGCACGCCACGCTGGGCAAATGGGCAGCAGCAGCAACAACAACAACGAGAACAACAACAACAAATTATATTATTTGCATTAAAAATGAGTTACATGTTAAAAATTTAAATTCATACACACCCACCCAGGTAAGCCACGCCCCTGTGCCGCCCTGCCCCTCTTGAGAGAGAACACTTCGTGAGTGTATGTCGGAATGTTCGGGAGGTTTCACTGTACATGTCCGGAATACTCTTTATGACAGCACAGGGAAGACGTTTATGCAAGAAAAGGAAGAATTTCTGCAAACGCTTTAAATTCTCTCAATAAACCTTAATGGAAAACTCAACTTAGTATTACTTTCATTGAAATCGAGCATTTTCTGTCCCTCATTGAACTCCGCACAATTCATTCGCCATTCATTGAGGCCCAGGTGTTCTCTCTGCCATATACAAAAGCCCATTTTGACACCTATCGATGCCACTTACAATGCTTTAATGCTGTACAAAAGAATTTCAAAGAGTTCAAAGAGTATTTGCGCTTCGGCGCATTGCCTGCACTTTTCCACTCCGTCTTAAGTTGTTGCACACAAAGAGAACAAAAAAGAAGGTTAAGAAAGAAAAAGAAAATAAACTAATCGGCGCATGCGTAGGTTGTTTGTTGTACCCTACACCCTACATGATGATATTGAGTTAAAAGGTTGCCTGCAAAAGGAGTCAGTCATATAGTATATATATATATCAGTATAAACTTTCCTGTATATACTCTTTATCGAAACTTGTTCGCAATCATCTAACAATCAACTAAATTAGTTTTATAAATTAACAAAATCATTAAGATTACCTACAATGCAGTCAGTGTTGAGAAACATATAAAATCGTAGCTATTTATTAATCGCTGTTGGATATTTAGCAGAGACAGTGTTGAGTTATATCATAAACATAACTGCAGCACACAATTTAAAGTCAGTGCTGAGTAATATATATACTCCTGCTGGGTATTCAACCAATCAAATATACAACTCAGTGTTGGTTAACAATTTCGTAAAGATTTAAGCCTTACAGAGTATTTCACAAACGAATCCGCTTGATTGTGCATCTTCTTTACTTGCTTTTCTTTGCTTATTCCCTCTTTTGCTTCTTCTTTCTGGCTTATATGTTAAGGTTTTGAGGTTAATGTCGCCGTTTGCATGTGCCTGAAATACGCGAAACACCAGCAGCAGCACCAGCGCAGAGGCTATATTTATGTGCCTACGGGGTACAAATACTTCACAAATGTTGCCAGCCTACCAAGCAACAAAAAATAACCAAATGTAAATAAATCTGTAGATGAGTATAACTCAAATATTAGATACCCTACACTATACAGTAGCCTTTGGTTAATCAACTCATTTACTGCATTCCGCTACGCCCCCTGCTGCCTGCTTCATTCACTTGCACAACCTTAATATACCCTATTTCACGCATGGTCTGAAAAAATAGAATAGAATAAAATCATGGGGGAACCATTAATGTGAGCAACAGCATGGAATAGTTAGCTGCCCCACCTCCCCCCCTTGGGCTAACACATGCCACGCCCCAAATCTGCCCCGCACATGTGCAACAGATGCGCTAAACTAAACTTTAGTTTTAATGCGCTTCGCTGCCCCGCGCTCATAGAACCAACAACCAACAACCTACAACAGCAGCAGCAACAACAGCAGCAGCAACATGCAACCAACAGCAGCAGCAGCACAAGCATAAAATTTTCATTGTTTGGGGCCATGATTTTATGTTGGACCCGTGTCCGGATTGAATATGGGCGCGTCCAGGCGTTACGCTAATTGCCGACGGCCATTCACTCGATCGTCAATTCCAATTAGGCTAAGAACCCAACCAAACTGAACTGAACTGAACTGAGCTACACCATGTGGGCAAGACTTCCAGCCAAATGCAGAGAGCCCAAGGCAGAGGCAGGCACAGACAGGCAAAGGCAGCCACGGACAGGCATAGGCAGGCAATTGCGCGCACAATTTGATAATAGAATATAAATTAAATGCGCGTACATATTCTATTTATAAACGTGGCCAACGGAATACACAAATTGATGTCATGATGGATTCATGTTCATGTTGTGCTTAGCTCTTTCGATTTCTAATCGAACAATTTTATTACTCTCTGGAAAGTTCCTATAAAAATTATACGCACGATCTATTTATATTCTTCCCCAATTAGATTTCCTATTAAATTAATTTGTTTTTTTAATCGATCGGGAACTTAAGGGAGAAATTTTAAAGATTTTCCAGTTTGTTTTGAATTTTTGCAGATTTTATTAATCCAAATTAGGTTGATCAATTGGGAGAGGAGAATAAAATGGTGTAAAAATTTATAGAAAAGGCAGTAGGAGGCGTAGCAAATTGCATAAAGCATAAGAATGTTTGTCTGCCTATATACACATCTGTCTGATATACACATCACTTATATTATAGAATATATGTGAATAAAGCTCAACACTATTACAGAAAAGTGACAGCAAATTTGTGTAGAATTTGCTGTTGGGAATTATAAGGAAAGTATAGCAAAATTAGGCATAGGAAATCTAACTAGTGTCCGTAATCGACTATAGCTTGCATTACTTGTCCAATTTACACATATTATTGTTATAGGCCTATAAAACAATTAGATAAGGTAAAAACCATAACTTCGACCCTCATTTGTTGTCTTTAATAACCGTGTTACCTCACACAGTTATTGTTGCTGTTGCCAATGAAATTAAAAAGTTAGCTTTATTGTCAAACGGAAATCGTCCCGAATTTGTCGTTGTTTTTTTCCTAACCACATTGCAGCTTCAGCTGAAACTCGTAGAGTAACTCTCAAGACACCTTGTGATTGCGTTGTGTTTGTTTGCCTGCACTTTTCGTAACGGAAGTCGTTGACTACTTTTTCTATGAGGTACGTTTTTTTTCTTTCGATTTTTACGTGAATTTTAAGAAAAACAGAAAAACTTTGTTAATTAACTCGTTGTCTATGCTTATGCAATGACTACTTGTCTTCATTTGACACAATTCGAGTTGTTTTGCAACACTGGAAGCATTTGCAAATTGAGTTTAGAGAGAATTGGCATAGATGTTGAAGAAGATGATGTGAAAAAACTTGTGGCAACTTACCGTTTTGTGCTAATGTTATTATTGTCAAAATTTGAAATTCTGTAGAGAAAAAAGGGACAGGAAATTATGTATTAAAATATTGTAAATATTTAAAGATATTTGAGATTATTAAGTATACCAAAATGAATCTATGTATGTAAATTAATACTGAAATTAAACTAAAACTATGTATGCAAATGGTGTTGTATTCTATAATAAGGTAACACAACAAAGACTCTGTATAGAACGCAGTCAACTAGTCGATACACTGTCCTCAATTTCGAAATACTGTTGCAATTTCTTTAATAATACTAAAAACTCGATTGTTTCTGTAACACCCTGCTCTAAAATAGAGTTAGGAACTATGAATTCAACTTTTTTTGTATTAACCACAGACTTTTTATGAACCTCATTAGATATTGCAACAAAATGTTGTCATAATTTACGTTTAGGCCTATGAAACTATATGGACTAAGGTCGTGTGTTAAATGACATAATAAACCATAAACGAAATAAAATCTGATAAATAACAATCTGTGTCAGGCTTCTAATAAAGCAACTCTTTGTCGACACTTAGAAGGTGTAAAAATGCGATGCACTAATAAAAATCAAAGCCATAAAATCAACACGCAACACACAAACAACAACAACAATAATAAAAAAAACAATTCGATTGATTTAAGCTGGGTAAGTATTAATTTTTTATGGCACTGATAATTACAAAAGCAAAGAAACCAAAGCAAATCGAAACCAAAGACAAACGACAAGAGCGGAACGCAATGAAGAAATGAAAGACAGAAAGAAAGAAAAATAAAACATAAGTATAAATTGATTACATAACCAAGAGATTGACCCACTGTGCGTGTGTATGTGTGTGCAATAATAACAAAATCTCAATCGAAATATCGAAATAACCAAAAAGATCTTTAAGTGGTTTTGTACAAATTTGTCGGCATTAACCTTTGGCATTTTTGTTTTGAAATTTGGACTTATATACGATACTATAGCGTACTACATGAATTATGTGACGGACCACAGTTATGACATTTCTGTGTAAGTGTGTGTGAGTTGCCCACGCCTGAACACACCCAGAAAATGTCAAGGGTAGACGATGTTGTCGCATCGTTTGCGTGCAACGCTGCAAAAGTATCTGAAAGATACAAACACACACACACACATGGATATGAATTGCCACTTTTGCTGGTGCTGCTGGCCTAACAAGCGGAAAGCCAAAACATAACAGTAAAGTAAATTAAGTAAAAACCACACACGGCAGCAGCAACAGCAGCAGCAGCAAAAAGCAACTGCAATGCTTGCGAAACCGGATAGCAAAGACAGAACAGATAACTAGAGAGAGAGAGAGAGGAGAGGGTGAGATATGAAGAGAGAGAGAGAGAGGGTGAGATATGAAGAGAGAGAGAGAGGAGAGAACAAAGCTTAGAGAACCGAAATTTATATTTCAAATAGATCTCGCTATCGTCCAGATAAATCTATATATAATTATATGTCATATCGAAACTACCTAACAATACCTATTTATGCTATTACTATCTATTCACATGTGTGTATCTTGATATAGAAAACTTTATTAAACGCAACTTAAAACAGTTTAAATCCTTTCAAAACAGTCCTGAGCTGATTGTCCATAGCTAAAGATATGCATTAACTTTATAGCAGTGTTGAATATCTCAAAAATTGTACACTTGAAAACTTCTAATTGTATCTAAATATAGAAAGCTTCTTAAAATACTTTGAATACTTTGCAAAATAGTCCTAAGCTGTATTTCAATATCAAGAAACACCCTTAAGCTTTATAAAAGTGCAATTATAATAATTCTAAGTTTCGTCAAACGTTGCAAAAGCCAGGGCCGTGCTTCACATACCCATTTTGTTGCTCTAGAACGTGTGTGTGTGTGTGTGTGTGTACAATGATGCAAGCTTATGTTGGTCAAGAGTGCCTGAGAATAGCACCATCAACAACAGCAACAGCAACTGGTAGCCAAACAATTTGAGGGGCCAAGCGGGCGTTTCGTGTGCGACACTAAAGTGGCTGACCTCGAGAATTCTCTCTCTCTTTCTCTCCCTGCATTCTGACTCTCTTCTCTTCTATCCAGTGCTCTCTTACTCTCTCTCTCTCTCTGCTATTTCTACATCTTATACTGTGTCAAAGCCAAAACCATAGACATCACTCATACGACCCACTGTCTAGCCCTTCTCACGCCGCTTCACCCCGCCCGACCAGTTTTTGCGATTTGGACTTAGAGAACGTCATCGATTTATGCCTTAAAATGGTAACTTGACTCTTAAGATTCATTGAAATATGCACAGAGAGAGAGAGAGAGAGAGAGACTACTCATGACCATGAGATGAATTGATGAATTGATGGCCCAGGCCAGTCGATTGAGCAAGACACAAAACGGGAAACGGGATTTTATTAGCAGCTTCGTAGTTTTCTCTCTACCATTTTATGCAGGTCTGACAGGCACTGCAACAGTTTTGCAGGCTATTTATAGTGCAAGCAGCCTAGACAGTTGAGCATCTAGTACTGCCTACTGGTTGAGCTAATTAGAATTTAATTGAGTGGATGATACTGAGTTGCATGTGGATTAAACTGCAGTAAATGAAGAACAAGTAATGTTAGATGTTACGGCAAGTAAAGGGTTTGAAGTTCTTAACTGTTCAAAGTTTGGACTTATAGTATTAAACTATATAGTATTGCAAAACTTATTGCTTGTGAATGGTTAAAGAACTTTAAAAACTTTTTAAGCTTAAACAATTACAATTCTGTAGTAATTTTTATAGTTTTCCAATGATTATTCTTATTGATATGCATAATCAAGTCTGTATAGTATCAAACTAAAATACAATAAAATATGTTACAACAACTATATAACCTATGATATATAAAAGGGTGTCCTGCTATGCAGTGTAAACTACTCTCAAAACCCTGCAGTACTACCCTCTGCAAGATAGCAAGCAGAGAGGTTAAAGGGTGTGGAGCAGGGAGGACGAAGGTGGCACAAAAAACTCATTTGACAGGCATAATATGGCAACAAAACCAACTGGGAAAGTGTATTTAACTGAGCATGAGCTGATGAGCTGAGGTGCAAACCACCAGCACAGCACAGTGTGGCATGCCTCGGCGGCATTAAGGTCTGAGCCCGGCTGAGACAAAAGGCGTGAAGCCTAATACGATGATAAGTACTTACATATAATGTCTATGAATATGCCTGCAATATGTACATATACCCCGTAAAAGAGAGGGCGGGGGAGCGGGAGCACATGAGGCGACCAAAGTAGTAGACAAACAATGTCAGGGCTCGAGTTGCGATGGTCGAGGACAGACATAGCTAAAGAGGAATGGGATTCAAGAGGAAGGGAAAGAGGGACAGGGATTGGGAAGCATCCATAATGACAACATGACATGCAAAAGTTTTGTCAAAGCGGTAGACAGCGACAAACAATACACAAACACACTCTACACACACATACATGTGTGTGTGTGTGTCTCAAAAGGATGAGCCTGAGCTTGTGCTCGAGCTTGAGGCTGAGCAGGCCAGACAAGCGTTGAGTAGAGTAGCCAATGGATGCGGGCCTTAATCAACAGCAGAAGGATTTCTTTCTTTGCCTCACTCTTCCCCTCACTCGCCTTGTCCTCCGCCTTCTACTCTTTCTACTTCATCATCTTTTTTTTTTTTGTGTTAACACGTTATATGAATAACTAATTGAGAGCGCACACCACAATGCAGTACACACAGTACACGTACTGGCAAGGAATGTGTGTAGGTATCCATAAGATACATATGTATCCCGAGGGCATTGCCAGTTGAGGGCGTTGCGGCAAACCATGACGGAGCATAAATATACTCTAAACTCAGAGCGTTGAAAATCTCTGCGATCCGCGAAGAAGAAGTGGAGTAGGACAGCAGCAGATGCGACTCTCGCAGACTAAATTGTTGTTGTTGTGTTGTTGTAGCTGCTGCTGCTGTTGCTGCTGTTGTTGTTGCTGTTGTTGTTGTTGTGCTAAACTGGTAGCACATTTTGCCAGGGCTGAGTCATCTCCATGAGGAGTCACAGTAGCCGTTGGCTGCCGAGCTGCTGTATGCTTTGCATTAGGCCAAGTTCGATGACTAAGCATTTGGACTGCTTGCTTCTGATTCTGGTTCTGGTTTGAGTTCTCACTCACCCCTCCCTGTGTGTCTCCCTCTCCTCTCTCTCTCTCTCTACCTCAGTCGGCCGGCATAACTTTAATGTGACCGCATCTCCCCTTGGGCTTGATGACTTTCCTCAACTTAAGCTGCCGCCGTTGTCGTCTCTTCTGCTTCTTCTTTCTGTTTGCTGTCATGCTGATTTGGCTGTTGCCTCCCGATTTGTTGTTGTTATTATCATTATTGTTTTTGTTATTGTTGTTGTTGTTGTATCTTGCACTTGAGCGCTTGCAAATTATATTGTTTTCCATATTTTTGTCGCTTCCTGGTTTAAACTAGACTTGAATCTGATCTAACTCACAATATTTCTTTGTTTACCTAAACACCTTTCTTTTGTTTCTGCTTGTTTACTCAAAGTTCTTTTCTTTGTTTCTAGCAAGAGATAATACAGATATGTCTATTATATTTAATGCAATATCCTGCTAAACCAGTTTTATTTGCAATTGTATTTCCCCAATCAATCTTAAGTTACGCGCATTAGTCACGGCAGACTTGCATTGTAATTTTGCAAATTCTTCATGTTTATTTTTAGCTATAGATGACAAATATTTGAAAAAAAGACTAAAAGATATTTATAAAACAATTGCTCAATTGTTTAGTTAATAAGCTAATTCAATTGCATGAGCCAAAAATAGCAACAGGCAATGAACAATGAACAAAACAAGAGCGGGGAATACCTTTTTCCAACCCCACCTCCCCCCACTGCCTCCTGCTTACGAGACCGTGACACATGCTCGTCGAAGGCCAAGCACAGCAAAAGATCAAAGACAAAACAGAGAAGGAAATAGAAAGAAAGAAAGAGAGCACAGAAATGCGATTATTGATGACGTTTGGGAGGCAAACAATAGCGGAGAGTAAAAGAAATTTCGCGTACAAAGTTCAAAAGCCTCAATTGCATAATATTTCCAATGAAATGTTTTAATACTATATGATAGTAGCTGCCACTTTAAGGTAATTTGAAATCAATATGCTAGATATATAGACATACATACATATATATATAATATATACTACAAAGTGAATGACAGCATATCTTTCTCTTATAGATAGTTGAGGAAATCCGCCCCCTGTTTGTTTAGTCATGTATAAACGAATGATATTCAATCAATTTCTTGGCTTATCGATTCGCAAATGTAACTCTTTTGTACAATACATATACATATGTTGCCCCAAACGGTTTCATTTCAGTTGGGGGAGCACACAGAGAACAACAACAACAGCAAGAAAAGCAACAAATTAACAAAAGCAACAAGCAAAAGTAGGGGGAAATAATAGTTTTTTTTTTGCGCGATCATTGATCGTTGAATTCTATTTACCTCGCACTGCCCGTCTCTGTTCCTCTCTCTCTCTTTACCTCTTTCTATTTCGATCTCTGTCTTTCTCTCTTCTCCTCTCTCGCTCTCTATCTCTTACTATCTTACTCGTGCTGGCTAAGCTTATCCGTGTATTTCAAATGAAATTGAAATGAAGTACATATTGATTGCAATTGGAACTGCGCACACAGTTCAAGCAAGTCACACACACAGTTACACACACACACACTCGCACACACACTCATAGAGCAATGAAAACTGAGCAATGGCCATAAATTATATGGCAATATGGCAACGCTATGTACGATGCGCACCAACGAGAAGGTATCCATTAAAATGAATAGCAGAAAAAAAAGAAAAATATAAATCGTATCGACAACGAGTGATTGGCAAAAGTAAGTGGAAATCGTTTCAAATTAAGTAAATCAGCAGTTGCAGCCTATGGAGCTAAAGGAAAACGACATATTAACTAGCGATACAGTTTGACAAGCTAGTTTAGCTATACTCCCCCAATCAGTTATGAGTTTCAGCAAGAAAATATCGATATAGTTATAAAAAAATAACACAAATAGTTAAAAATATCAGATATAATACTTTAACTAATATCAGAAATATTCTAAAGTAAAGAAAAAATAAAGAAACAAGTTATTATGCGACACATTAAAGTACGAAATGTGTAATCGATATTATATCGATAAGGCAATACTGACACCCATCCCTAGCAAACCCAAGCAAAAAGTAGCAGTTAAAAGTTTTGAGTTATGTTTATAAAAAAGCTAAATACGGTTTTCAATTTCAAATTTGGCCTTTCTGACCTCTTCTTAAGCCAGTTTTTCTAACATTTTCAGCAACTGCATATGGCATTCCAGACAAGTAATCGATTGCAAATCGCTGGCCATAACTTATCGAAGTGGCAACAGACCCAGACAGACAGACAGTTCCTTTCGCGTACCAAATAATGCCCATTTGATGGCAATTTGTATAATAGTTAACAATTTGCCTACCGCAAACACGTCGCAAATGCCATTTGCTCATTTATCTTATAAGTACATGTTGTAAGAGGTCGATGTACATATCTATTTGTATACATATGTATACCTTTTTTTTTATTCTTTGGCACACCCACATTAAGTGCGGGTTCGTTGAACATTCTACAAAAATTGATTGAAATTGCAAGTAAAATCGACGTGAAAAACTGATGTGAAAACGCAAATAATATGGCCTACAGATGCCGCTACTGCAACCAAGTTTATGGCGTTTAATTAGGCATGAAGCAAAGCACAATCGAATCAAATGCAAAGCGCAACCGCAAGTTGAAATTAAGTAAGAATCTAGAAACAAAGGCCCGTCGGAGACGGAGACGGAGAGGGAGAGTTGCCAAGCTGATTTGTCTATAATTTCAAAATTATCTCACAAACACATACATATTATGCACACATTATGTATATATATTGTACATATTCTTGCACTCTCACATGCCAAGTCCCAATAAAACTGAAAAAATACAACGCAACGCAACTCAATGCGATGCGATGCGATGCGGCCTGAAGCTCGAATGAGAACAGAGACGTGACGGGGCGCGGCAAACTCAACTTACAAACCCCACCATCAATATATCATACATATACATCATATACATACATATGTATGTACATACATAAATGTAGCTATAGATAGTATCTTTTTGGCCATCTAGCGAGTCTACTAGCAACTTAAGACGCGTAATTGTTACACCCTGATTACGCGCACATGGGAACAGAGATGGAGAAAAAACAACATGAAAGATGAAGAATGTACAGTAAAATATTATAAAACGAACCTAAAAGACTGCAAGTTAATGTATTATATATTTGAAGTGATTCTTTTAAGCTTAAACTTTCTTCAACATCTAGAATATTTTTTTTTTTTATTATAAGATTATAATTAAATATATATTTAATCAAGTGTTTCCTATAGTAGGTAAATAATTGTTATTTAAGTATTATATATTTGGATTATGATTCTTTTAATCTTAAACTTATCTTTATGATACTATTATAATATATAATCAATATTTTATCATATTTTATGCTACAGTTGGTAAATAATTGGTGGGCAACTTTATGCACTTTCCTTCTAAACACAGGGTATCTAAATCGCACCTATAGTGTAAGTCATGACACGAGGTAATACTTAACAATAGACCAACGTTTTTCGGTTCACAGGCCGCTAGGTGGCGCTGTCATGCGAATGTTGCAAGTTAACTTTGCTTGCTATTTTGGGCGTTATGCGTGTGAATCACCCTACCCCGAGAGTGCTATTGTTTATAGAGATATAGACAGAGAGAGAGAGAGAGTGAGATGGGGTAAAGATGGGAGTTGCAGGAGGTTGCGCTGGCAAACTGCATGCTTCGTTGCATCTTTAACATTTTTTCCATGACATTTGCATATGTTGAGAAGCGCCGAGAGAGGCGCTCGCTCGTTACACGCATGCTGACCTTTTTATTACAACAATACCAAGGGGTCCAAGAGGCTTACTATGCATCATAACAATTGTAAACAAATTCATGTGATAAATTAAGTTTGATCAGATTAATAAGAGAAAGACCTATGAATGGTTAAATTAACCTTTAAAACCTATTAAAAACTCCACAGAAAGGTAATCTTTAATGATTCCAATCAATGTGTACGGTACAATCTTCTCTAACAAATTCTAGCTTTAACTAAAGATATAAGCCAAATAGAAATGCATTAAAATGTTTCCCCATTGAAGTTCAAACTATTTGATTGTGATTTCAAAGTGTTATCCCTCAAAAAATAGAACAAATGGGGGGGAGGGTGGCTGCAGACTAGAAAGAAAGGCAAAGAAAACACATACGAGTAGGACAAACAATTATTCATTCATTTGGTAGCCCACAAGCAAACAAACTCGGCTGCTGCTGAGATACATCTTTAATGGATGCCTAACCGATTCAAAGACTTCGGGCGCCAAAAGTTTTTCTATTATTTATTAGGAAATTACGAGAAAGACTAAGGCGAATGTCGAAGGAAATAAGAAAAAGCTGGCAGAAAAGTGTAATAAATGATGTAAATCATATGCAAAAACGAAAAAGAATGCGAGAGAGCTTCGCTGCCTACGCCTACGCAATAGAAAATGCAACGGGGAAAGCCTATTTCGAAGAAAATTGATGAAAAATATATCATATATAGATACGCGGAGTAGAATTAGATACAATTGTACGGTTAGTAGCCCGGCAGCTAGGCATAGATTATTTCTGGGACTATTTATAGGCAAACCTCCTCCTCTCCCTTCTTCCCCACGCACACACACACACACCCTTACAAATCTTGGTGCCTATCTCTGTCCCGGGGGTTCTCCGGACCCGCCGACTGTGCTGCGCTGTCATTTTGATTTTCGCTCGACATGTGCAACGAGAAGGCGATGCTTTCATCTGGCTGTATGTATCTTACAGATGCATCTCTATGTATCTATCTATGCAGTTGTATATGTAACTGTGTACACGTGTAACTATAACGCTTTGTTGAAAGCTACAACAATCGCGCAGGCAGGCAGACAGACAGACAGACAAACATACAGTCGGACAGACAGATATACAGAGAAAACTGACTCAACACATACACAACTTGCATGTCAAATTAATTTCATTCAATTTAAATGCAATTTGACGCCGTTTCACTTGTTGCGTTCCACGACTATTGAGATCCAAGTGCACAAGTATCTGCCAGATACTTTGTGGCAGGTACAGGTACCTGCATAGAGACACCACCTCTCGCTGCTGCTCTGCTGCTGCTGCACACTGATTTAGCGCTAATGATGCAATACGCCATGTGCGCGCGAGTGTTAACTACGCGTTTATTTTTATGATATATGCCTTTTGATTAACGGCCCTTGTGGTCAAAGTTTTTCTCAATTTCCCTCTACAAAACCAAATATTTTCACGGGGTATTTCGGTTCATTATTTTGAAGGTGTAAAGGGTTTGGGAAAATAGAAAAATTAGTAGATATCTTTAGCTCATAAATGAAGAAAAGTATTCGATATTGTATCGATACGACAATGATACATCGATATCATATTGCTATTAATAATAATGCTCGATTATTATTAGTATATTATTATTTTATTTCATTATTTATTTTTCATACGAATTCTTCTAACACAATTGACAATATCGCTATTTATAACGATATGATATTTATCGATATTACATTTCATTGATCAATATTATATCTAAGTAGTGGGTATACCACCGTCAAGTAGAGTTTTTATTCTAAGTTACCTTTTATTAGAAATTGTCTAGGTGAATAGGGGTCTAGGAGGTTTGTTATATTGTATTCGTTGGGTTCTCTGTAAATAGAAGAAGTGGTAAATCAAGATTTAGTTGAAATATAACTGAAGATTTGAATCATTATTGTTTCTTATGTTCATAAACATTAACAGCTCAAGAGATTAAAGTACTAAATGCAGCTTTCAAAATTGGGTTAATGGTTTTGTACTATCGAGCGCGCATTTAATATTAATAGTGAGATAATTATAATAGCAGCTTCTTCGATTCAGAGGCGTGGCCGCAGCCCCGCAGCGCATCCACAGTGCGATGTGTTGTACTTAAGTACTTAACTTCTGTTCTATGGTTTTACCACCCGGAGCTAAAACTCAGGTAGCCTATCACTTAGACGCAATCAAACAACCAACTCCACTCTAAGTTGTGCAAAGCCATTAAAACTTAATGTATTAACCAATAAACCTCACCTGAAGCCATTGATTTTGGTAATCCGTTAATTTACAGCTTTTAGTAAGAAGCGCAAATAAAAATACCTCGCAGCAGTTAGAAGAGGCTGCTCAGACCTGATCCAAACAGAAACAAAAACCAAGAGCGATGTCTCGAGTTAAGCAATAACTTGTTTGACCCATTAACCTCCAATCCACATGCAATAATCATTGCAAAACAATAAAGCTACACAGCAAAGCTCTTACGAGATAATTATAGCAATCAGCCATAGTTGTCGAGAAAAAGAGAAAATTTGAAAGAAAATGTTTGTTGATTTTTCGCAAAGTAAACAATAATATTTTCGCTGCCAATTCTTATTCAAGATCATCTTCAATTTTACAAAAGATCATCTGTGCTACAGTTAGCAAGGTTGGCTAATTTTCGACCTATTTGTACAGTCTAAATATCTTGAGATTTTCTCAGTCTTCAGCTAAAAAAGTTTGCGTTTTTCTTTTCATTTTTCCCAAGTTTTTCACAATCTCAAATGTGCTAATATAGGAACGTGCAAATTGTACAGTTATGTAGATGATGTAACCATGACATAGTTCTGAGGCCTCTTGAGTATTAAATGTGGGTAGCAAAGCAGACTTTTTATGACAAGTACAAGGGAATACTGTAGGGATTTGTAGGGTCTAAACTGAACTTGCCAGTTTGCAAATGAGCAAACTTTTATAAATGTTTTTATATATGTATCTATATAAACCATACTATACATATGTATAATATAATGTTCGATTATTTAAGCGCTCCAGTTTTTTGCTAACAAATCATCGACGAAAATTTCATAACTTTGTTAAGTCTCTTTTCGGTTTTGTTCAGATGATATAATATAAAGGGTACCGCAAAAATGTGCTTCTACTGCCGTTAAGTATAGCAATTTTACAGCTATGGGCAAAATTTTGGCAACTTAATGGATACACATTACTATAGCCGAGCTGAAAGCGCATAAAATACAAAATAAATTATGAAATATTGTAGCATTTAAATTGATTGCGTCTCGAAAACGAAATTGACAAATGCTCAATCAAATTTGCGAATGGTTCGCTCTCGCTGTGAGGGTCTCTCATCAATGTCTCATTTCAACAAGCTGGAAAAGTCATTAAACTACAACTTGTTGTTGTTTTAGACACTTTAAAACATTTAACAGTTTTGTTTAATAGAAAATGATGCTAATTTATGTGATTTAACTAATTTATGCATGTACGATTAATGTTTGCTATTGTTTTCTACACACTTCGTCGAGGGTATTAGGCTTGGTCGTAAAACAAAATGTTGTTCAAGTTTATTTCTGCAACATTTTCAATGTCACCGTTAATATCACACTTTGTTCTCTCATGGAACTTTTAAGTAAATTTGTTTCAGATTTTAAACTGTTGGGTGACAAAAATTAAAATGCAATTTTCTTTTAATTTATGTTTATTTTTATGCGATGACGATGTCGACCCTGAGATGAAAAAGTTGTTTGTGTTTTTCGCTTTATTTTTCTGATTCTGTTTATTAATTTTTTCCGTGGAAAATCAGCCATAAAAAAGCCATCAGCATTAAAAATAAATGCGTATACATATATCGCACACATATATATAAACAATAAAAATGTTCTGTCTTTGACAGATTTGTTCCACATTCACGTATGTCACGCCCACTGGCTCTGAATAAGAACAGCAGCACATCATTATACCCTGTTATAGTATTTATATATATTCTTTTTACGCATTCTGCATCTCATTTGGGTAAAAGTAAATATGTATCTAGACATTTGTGTTTGTGCATTGGGTATTGCCATATATAGTATATAGAAAATACTGTATTGTTTTGCTGGATCGAATATTTCTGCAGCTGGCCCCCGCTTGTATCGAGCTCTGTAAACATTTTTTGCAAAATACATTGAGTTTAATAAATATACGTGCAGGAATATTGTGGAATTCCAACGCGCAGTTCCCCTCGTCATCAAAATAATAAACAACAACAAGAATAACAGCAAATGTTCTATAAACAACTCACACAAACAATTCACACTTTTAACTGTGCCGAGCGAACCCAAAGTGGGGTGTGCCACGGCAGGGGCGAGCGACGAGGTATACGGAGCAGGGCAACAACGGTATTTGGTTGATTTTTGGGGCTTGTTGTAAATTTTTAAAATGTGAAAGGAAATTGGTGACCAATGTTTCTTTCACTCAACTTTTCTTTTACTAATACCCTGTTAGAAACAAGTGTGTGTGTGTGTATTTATCTAATTCATTTTCATTAATTTCTAATAATTAGTATATAAAGAGTATCTGCTAGTCGAACTAGCTAATGTCTTCAACAGTTCATTGCCTAATTTATTAGCTTTTTCTTAAGAAAAACAACTTCTATAACTCGTCAACTTATACAAAGATAAGCTTATAATGCTTTCCAACCAAGAGCTAAAGAAACTTTATAGAAATGACGCATAGTCAATAAATCAGAATAAAAAACCCTAATCAAGAAGTAAAGTTTTCAAATTTCATAGTACACTGATTGATGGAGATATGGTGAAAGATCTTAAGTTTCATGTGAATTGGTAATCAAAACTATTAGCCTAATGCTGTAATAAAATTCTGAAATGGCCAATAACAGCTAATTTCTTGAAGAAAGAATCGTCTGCAGAAGACCTTGAGAAGAAATTTGATTGCAAAATCGAAAATTGAGAGATCTGTGAGGGAAGATAACCCCTAAGCCAGCTGCCTTCCGTCTACTTTGGCAAGTTATTTACAGTTTCGATATAATTTATGTGCATGCATAAGCAATTAGAAGAAGAACTTGAACTTTGTTGAGATACTTCTCTCTCTTTTTCTGTCTCCCTACCTAATCCGAGGCAATTATTGTCCAATAAACTTGAGAGCGGTGAACAATTAGCATATTTTGATAATTTGCTGGCTATAGATTAAAAGCCAAAAGTTGCGTCAATGTCACGAACAGGTTCGAACAGCTAGCTATGTTATTCTGTCTGGGAACTACAATAGGAGCAAAGCGAGCACCCTGCCTGGCCCTGGTCGAAAGGAATTAATTAAGAGATATGCATCATTTCAGAAAGTCAAAAGGAATTTCTCAATTGGCTTTAATCATTGCCAATTGCCGACTAAATAATATGCCACACCAGATGCCATTTGTATCGCAACAGCTGCATTATAACATGGCAGCAAGATCATTTCGGGATCGGGAACGTTTTGCGATTCGCATTGTTACGCTTTGTCGTCATGTCGTTTGCAGGTTTAGTCAATTTTTGAAATAAAACACATTTAGCCATATTATTCATTCACACACACACACAGCAAATGATTCGATGACATAAGCTGCCTATTTAAATTGTGATTTACAAACGGTTCAGTAGAGGACTTTGCAATGCCCTGCAAAACAAATCTTAGTTGCAACTTTCACATTATTATGCTGACTATCCGACTGGCAATAACCCTTAAATTGTGAATATAAAACAATAATTGAATATAACTACTACTAGTATATTTATACGTACATCGATATTTCTTGTATACAAATCATGTAATTACATGCTTAATTAATTCCATTCTGTGGTTTTTCCTTTTCTGTTGCCATTTCAAATGCTTAGTAAAGCTAGTTAAAAACTTGCGGCTGTACTGTAAATTTAATTACCCATCGAGTTTCGTGCGTGCATTCAAAACTAAGCAAAATTAAAACAACCACAATAAAACAACTAATTTAATTGAAATGCAGGAAATTAACAAAAGTGCGCGTGTAAACACAAATTCAAGAAAATGAACAGTTGAACAAAAAGGAAAACTGTGCGTGAGACTGATGCAATATGCCTCTATACCCTGCACACATCACAAGAGGGTATACCTCTGATAACATTCATACATTTATGCATTTAACGGCACGTCTCTACTGCTACTGGGTATCTCTGAGTCGTGTGTTGCCTTCTTTACTTGTTTTGCCTTATTGTTTGCAATTTTCGCTGCACACAATTATAATTATCATCACTCTTGTAGTTTGATGTATGAGTACTTTGTTGTCTAGTGTACATGATTTCATGGCGTTCCATTGTTTTGCATTTTGCAATGTAATACAAAAATCAACAACAACAACAACAATGAGGAAAATAATAACAAAGCATGTCAACGTAGTCTTCTATATTAGTGCCAGGGCCGCATCTACAACATGCTAACTGTATTTTTAGAAGACAGCGAATTTGCACATAGTAACAAAGATTTTAGGAATCTTAAAACACTTGAGTCATTCAAAGATTACAAATATTTTTTGAAATTGCAATTGAAAAACTATTGAGAAACCATCTTGCAATCAAATTCAGTTAAGTTTCTCCATATAATTGGCTAAACCATTAACGAAAACAAGATTTTATATATAAATTGAAATAGTTAACGAGTGAAAACATCTCCAGACACCTTTATGTAGAGCCTTAGCAGTAAATTTACATTTGTTTATAGTTACGGCCCAGAGACACACACCCATCAGACAATTCCATTTGTCAACTATCTGCCGATTGGCCATATCATTTTGTATACATTGTTGATGGCTTTTTCCGAGGACAATGCTGTGCATATTGTCGCCATAATAGTTTGTGTTTTCTATTTTCTGCTTCTTTCTTGTTTAACTCAAACACATTCACATCATCATCAGCATTATGATCATTATCATCATCATCATTACGAACTTTGCGGCGTCTGCACGAACTATACTATGAATAAGAGAGAGGTACATTGAACCTAAAGTTTGTGCCGCGCGCGCTATTGCCGAAAGTGATTGTCCGACTAAGTTAAAAGATGGAAATAAAAATGAAGATGAGAGGGAGAGAAGGAGAGGGAGAGCAAGGTACCTAGCTCAATGGATTTCTTTTGTATTATGGCATATGCTCATCCTCCAAACTTCCATCTTGTTGTAAACAAATATAAATGTATCTTTAGCATATATATCTTTAGTATATTTTGTCCATTTTTGGCATTTTGCATTTTTAAAATGATTTCAGTTAAAATGGTAAACGACTTTCTATACAAATTGTCAAATTTAATTGACAGACTGAAACACACACGTCGATGCTAGTTTAAACGTGACTAAAGACTCTCAGTCTTTCTTCATTTCTTTCGCTTGTTTATCCAAATGAAATGCAAGCAATGATTAATAGAGAGTCCCGAACTGAGTCTGTCATAAGCCAAAATCAACAGACTAACCGAATTAAAGAGTCTGTACACAAAAAAGAAAATACATGTTCCTAGAATTACGCATATTGTTTGAACCCTTTGTGGACACCCTGTATGAATGATTAATTTCAAAACGGGTTTAATAACACAAAAGTCCAAGAAAGTTAATTAATTCACTTTAATTTTTACAAACTTCCTCTTATTCCTAGGAGAATATTTACTTAATATACCGAAAGTTTGACACTGATTAATTAAGGTACTGAAAACAGGGTAAGTGCTCGTTCAGCCCCTTTCATTAGTGTACTTTTTTTGCCAGTCGTCTCGGGTTGGTAGTGTGTGCTCTTTTTTTTGGTACGATGGGTAAACATAAAAATCCATTAATGGCCTAAGCCGAGCGAGAGAGGCCGCTCTAACCGGAAGTTTACAAAAGTTGACAGCGATCGTATATTGTTCTATACACGCAAGTTTTTGTCCCACTCTCTTTTCCACTATCCTCTCTTCTCTCTCTCTCTCCTCTTTTTATGACTCTAGGCAGTCAGTCAGGCATTAAACCCATTGACATATGCCACAAACAGAATCCACTGAGAGGTTACTGAGACAGGAAGAGATACACAGAGAGAGAGAGGAAGAGAGAGAGAAAAGAGCAGGCAAGTCGTATTGATAGGTCTAACCACAAATTGAAGGCCCTTTTTATGCCCTAACGGCAAATTTACCATAACAAATCAAGGTATAGCCAAGGAATGCCCTGTAAATAAAAAGATGAAACAAAATTGACATTTTTATGTGCAAATTATGATCATTCCAGAAGAAACCATGAAATTACTTCAAACACTGTTAGAGCTAGTAATATTTCAAGTAGAATTGCACTTATATCCAAGTAAGCATAGTCATAATAATAACTAATATACCCTTCAAACATACAGGGTATACACGAACAAAGTTGAAAACTGCAAAAGCGCAATATGCGAAAGCGGAACCGACGCTTTCGGTAACCTAAGACAACATAAACAACAACAAAACTCACACTCGACGGTCAGATACCCACTACAAGTCATCTACTTATCGATCTCGACAGAACTTTCTGCAGAGAGTTAGGAAATTACCTATAAAAAAAAATATACCTTTATTATGTACTATTAGGTTGCCTAAAATACCCTTCTGTCCATGGCATAGGGTATAACAAACAGTTGGGGCCACACGAAGAGACAATGAAGCAAAAAAGAAGCAGCGCAGTTGACACACAGAGAGGGAGAAGAAGAAGAAATGGCACACAAAAGCGCATAAGTTTCCGTTCACCGTTAATTAAAGCCGCAAGACAGTAGCTTGGCTTACAGAGAAAGAGAGAGGTTGCGGCCAAGATGGCAAGAGAGACAGATAGGAGCACACACACACAGACACACACCGCATATTGAGCCACATAAATTTGTTAGCGCCTTGACACAGCTGCATTAGAAACGCGCAGCACGCGCTCCACTCCAGAAAGCCCACTTCAAATTCAACTGGGAAAATGGGCATATAGCAGAAGGGGAGGCTGCAGATGGTAGCCAGAGAGAGAGAGAGAGTACAGTGGGACAACGCCTATCAAGGTTGCACTTACCCCAATCTGCGTCGGCGGCGCCACTAACTGTTTGATTAAAGATCATGAAACGCCCGCCTGCCAAAAACAAAAACGGAACACACGAATAAGAATGCCAAAGCTGATGTTCACAACAACAACATGTGAATACCCTACAGAAAACTATATAAACTATGCTGCAGTATGATTATGGAATTATGAATTGGCTTGTTTAAGAGCAACAAGATCATAATTAATAATGATCAGCTAGCATGGTGTTTGCCCATTCCAACTAGACAATACTTAAGCAGGAGAATATCCAGTCGATCCCTATATATACCATATAATATTATATTATATTATATTATACCTATATTATATTATTCACCTCAGCTAAGAAAAGAGTGTAGTGGATATCCTAAGAATTTAATAGGATTCCTTATGGTATCAACTTCAAACTTTAAAAAAGTTTGCCTATATTATCTCTTTGATATTTACTTCAGTTGATCTTTGTAATATTCACCTCAAACTGTGCAACAAACGATCTTTCTCAATATCGATATTCATTTCAACTAAATAAAGAGTGTGTCCCCATTCGAGCTTTTTCATATTCAACATAAACATCAAAAAGAGTGTGCCCGTTCTTTCATCTCTTCATATAAAAACTGATTAACGCGGCACCAAAAGGACAAAACAATCTGTAAGTCCAATCGCTCTCATAGTTATTTACTTTAAACTAGTGCAGAGTATGACCAGTCGAGCACTGTGATATTCACCACAAACTAGGCCTATCGATCAATCAAAAATTCACTTCAATTTAGTAAAGAGTGTAACCTATTTGATTCTTATGATATCTTATGATACTCATTCTATCTTCTGAATTTTTACTTCCATCAAAAAAAAGAATACACCCAGTTGTTATTTGTAATATTCACCTCAAACTAGATCTCTCTCCCGCTATCGATATTCACTTCAACTTAGTAAAGAGTGTGACCCCATTCGATCTTTATTATATTCAGCTGAAACCATAGAAAAAAGTGCGCCAATTCGAACTACTCTTCGTATCGAATCTGATTGATCGAGTGGGCGTGGCAACGATCATAATCGATTACTCTGGCAACTGTCACTTCTGCTGCATGCATGGCAAACGCGCCAATCGAATAGTTATGCCCAACAGCAGCAGCAGCAGCAGCCCCCGCCGAGCTGTTTGCAATTTATGTTAAATATCGTAGAAAATCTGCAGAAAGTGAGTGTGTTGTGAGCATTGCACGTTGCACGTTGCACATTGAACGTTGCATGTTGAACGTGGGGCCGCAGCCGCTGCATGTTGAACGTTGAGCCGCAGCCGCAAGATGTGTCAGCTGTTGTTGCTGCAACAGTTGTTGATACTCTCTTGCCACATGGCGTTATGTGTGTGTATGTGTCTGTGTTTGCAACATAAGATAGCTTTGCGGCAATGGCCGCAAGGAGAAATTGTGCCAATTTGCTTGCAACAAAAGGTAAGATGCAAGCTGGCAGGCTGGCAGGCAGGCAGGCAGGAAAACCGCAGGCAAAGTCTCCTCTTGTCTATGTCGGCATTATTGATGATGACAAAAATGAGTCGTGTGTGTGCCATATGTGTGTGTGTGTGCGTGTGTGTTTGCCTTTCCATGCTTTTCTAAGCGTTGGCGATGCAGCTGCAAAAGCAATTGCCATAAACCTCAGAGCAGCGTACCAAGTTCAACCAAGTTGCTGATTAAGCGCACGGAAATGGACTGGCCTGGACTGGCCTGGTATTGCCACAGCGCCAACTAGCAACACCAACAACAACAACAAGAACAACAACTGCCAACTCCAACTACAACTACAGTTCGCTGCACAATATTTATGCCCTGCATTAATTTTTATGTCCAAGAAGGAGAGAGAGAAAGAGAGGGAGGCAGAGGTTAATAGTTGCAAGGCGAGAGATCGCCAATGACCTTGTGCGTAAATTTTAATCAGCGCATCCTTTAAAATTACCTTCCACACAGACAGACAGACAGTGAGACAGGCAGAGTAGACAGTGAGACAGAGAGGTCTCTCTTCATGCCTCTGACTCATGCCTGGCCTCCAACTTCAGCTCGAACAGAGTTGACAGGTAAATTATGTACAAGTTATGGTGGATTAAGCATCTCCTACTTACATACATATATAGTAAGTATATCAGTAGCCGTAGGGAATGTCAGGCTGTCAGAAATTCAGAGAGTTTTACACAATTTGATGGACAGATTTAGGTTATTTGGCATCAGCATTTTGCAACTCTGCAGAAGGTACTCGAGTTGATAATTTCCCAAAGGTAAAACACGCCCAGACAAAAGGAAAGAAAGCAAGCAACGTTTATCATTGTATAATAATTGAGAAAATAACCATTATATTTAGCCTATTTACAAGTACTTTGCTTAAGCAGCAAGTGTCGGTGCAGGCAAAAATAAATACCTCTTAAAATATTCACCAAAATCGAATAATTTCATTTTGCCTCAACCTCAAATATATGAAAATCCCCCAATATATATATATTATACATATAAACAGATATACGTGTATATATACCTTATAATACATTGTATACCAAGTAAAGGCAAAAAAACAAACGCCCACGGTTTATTTCAACCACAAAGAACGAGCTTATCATAATCAACAACAACATCATCAACAGCTTCGTCATCATCTTCGTCATCATCATCGTTGGCAAGAAGAACGTAATGCTTAACATCTTGTTGGCAGATACACAATACGAGATTTAAAAATTAGCAAATTGTTATTTTTATAATTTAATTGAAACGCCAAAAGTCAACGAGGCAAAAGTGAAATAAAAAACAAAACCGTTCAAAGAACGCAGCACAAAAAGCATGTCAAAAACAGAGAGAGACACCCAAAAAAAGTGAAGAACAAGTGGAAATTACTAAGGCCAAAAACAATCGACTGTAAGATATCCAATAACATTACGAAACGATAGATTGACTAACTTACAAACTCAACTCGAATCGAAAGCCTTCTTTAATACACTTGCACTTTGTATAGACCCATAAATACCCCTTGAGTACGGGGTATTAAAGGTATGCAAATTGGCTTTGTATAGACCTGTAAATACCACTTTAAAACGGGCTATTAAAGGTATGCAAATTGGCTTGATAATCTTACGCAAAATGAGAAAGCCTTTTACAATATTCAATTGCACTTAATATTTATTTTTGTCAGTTTTAAGTTCTGTTGCTCTTTGTTTGTTTTTATGCCCAGCAAAAATGGACAAAGAGGGTATACCAAGTATGTAGACAGACAGTTGAAGGTGTGACAAATAATACAAGTTATAAATATTTAAGCTTCTGTTAACCTTACAGAAAAGTTCATTAAAAATAATCCATTTCAAATCATTTCTATCGGAGTTAAGAGCAACATAGAAACACGCTGACTACGCAATTTGTAGGGTATCAGCGCGTCGTGTGCTACATTACTGCAGTTTTGGTATTTGCTGGGTCTCTCACAGTTGTCAGGGCCATTCATTCGAGCTGTGGGTTCTACATTTGCTTTTGTTTTGCGCACTCATGCGCATTATTCAGTTCATTCATTCAATCAAATCATTCATGCGAGTTTACAAATTTGGATGCCAAAAATAGTTCAATATCTGTATATAATATAGTTATATTCTGCTTATAACAATAAGGCAATGATGATTTGCGGTTACACAGCCTTCATTCACATTTAATGAGCTGGAGTGCAAGAATTGTGCAAGAGTTGAACTGAAAGACTTCAACTTAAAGCTTTAGATCGAAAATATTTCCGTTTCATTCGCACAAGTGTTTATTTTCAATGGGTTTCTGTATTTTATATACCATATAATATGCAAAGATTGACATTATTTGCGGAGATTTTTAAGGTCTTTCTCAGAAATTAACGCAATTTAAGCATCTGTGGTCACCAAGCAAAAGGTGACGAGATAAACGTTTTACCGCAACCCAAACTTAAAACCACAATCAAACATAACAAAAACAACAACAAAAAGCAGAAGAAATCTGCAGACACTGAAACCTTGTCAACTTGCATATAAATTTAAATTTGGCCAAGAAATAATCAAGAGAGAATAAAAAAAAGGAAAAGAACTGACTGAGTAATGAATGACCCGCTTTCTGAACTTTGTCTGCCCCAAGCGAGCAGCTCTTCAAGAAATATTAACAAGTATACTACCATAGGTTAGGTAAACTGAACCTTTCTTCTCTTATCAGCTAGATCACACCACTCTCTCGAGAGAGCAGCCCACGTGAAATGCAAAAGATCATAAAAATAAAAGCAAAACGCAAGATACACAAAAGTTGTTCATGTTGGGCTCTAAATACATTTCCCTATAAAACCCATGCACAGCTGGTACTTCAACTTATCAAGCAATCTCTCTGCCTCTCCATCTTTCTCTCTCTTTTTAGCCCCTTCCAAGCACTAATCAGTTAGCTCTGTGAACTCATAGAAAACGTCATTAAAAGCATTAAGGCCCCCAGATTGAAGGGCTACTGGGTTTCCACAGAGCAAAGGCAAACCGCAAAGAAGTGAAGAAAATCATTATTATTTTTATTATAAAACGAAGAAGAAAGATGCGTGGGAATTTACATGAGAAAAATGTAATGTTTACCATACTTATGCGCAAAATAGAAAATAAAAAGAAGCAAGAGAGAAGCAGATGAAGCGAGAGGGTAAACACGACAACGACCAAAAAATGAGGCAGCAAATGAAGTTGAACAATTTTGCTACTGTTTGTCAAGTAGTATATATAGGAGAGTGAGTGCCCCAGAGGCAGAGGCGCAGAGGCGGCAGCAAAGTCATGAACATACTACCTACATATTTTGTGGTCGTCATCATCATCATCAACAACGTGTTCGTCTTCATCGTCATTGTTATTATCCTACTTCTTCGTCATGCCGCTTCCCACTTCCCATTGACAATTGCTCGCGCAGTTATTTTGCTCTTTCGACCTCTTCTTAATCCCAATTCCCCATTCATTTTCTTGGCCGTGAAATATTGTTCATGCATTTTTAAAATATCAATTAGGTTTATATTGCATAATCAGGTTCAGTTACAGCAATTCTCTTTGTCCTAAACGACATTACTTTCTCATGATGTCATTGGTAACTGTTGCCAATTAGCACTTTCAAAACAAACTCAAAAAGGTACTTGCATGTAAATCCCTATGTACACTGTCCTACAAACTCTTCCGCTGCATGTTTAGCATGTCGACACAAGAGAAAAAAGCCACACGGACTATGACAAATTCCAGGAAAATACATTCCAAAGTTAGATTCGTTTACTTTAGGGCTTTGCGTTTACATTTAATCATAACTTTGTGTAGAATACCCTTTGTGTAGAATGCCAGTCGGGTAGTGTATAACAAACTATGTACACATAGAAAAACTTCAAATTTAAATAGTTAGTAACTAAACTGAATAGCTATACATACTCGTAGACTAGTGAATATATACTATGTATAATAATAAAATATAGTATAGTGTATATATTGTTATCGTACGAAATTGCAGGGTAGCTTCAACACACTTCAGATATCTTGCACAAAGGTATTTTAAAACTTTTTCTACTGCTAGGAATGCCAGAGGACAAAGGGCGCAAAAACAAACAACATAGATGGAACAGAGATTGCTCAAAAAAAAAAACAGAACAAGAAGAGGAAACGAAGACGAAAATGAAGACGAAGACGACATTATTAACAAGTTGACGAGCGCTATTCAGATATCCAGAACCAAGCAACACATTCAAACCTTTTTTGGGAACTTTTTGACCAAAACAAATGTTGAAATCTGTATATGTATTTCTGTGTCTGTCTATCTGTGTATGGTTGGAGGGCCCTCTTTAATTGTCAATCAGAAACTGTGGGGTTTATTAAACACACAATTTTGGATCTCCGCTTATATTGTTTTTGGTTAAGCTTTAAGCAACAAGTTGACTTTCCAGACACGTGTCTGTAAAGCAAGACAAAACTACCAGATACTACGATAAACAGCATATTTTGTTTGTTTATTATGCATATCATAATAGCACGGCAATCATAAGGTAAAACTGTCTGTTTCGCTTGACAATTTAAATGCACAACTCGTAAATTTATAGAAAGTTATAGAGATATAGACAGAGAAACAAATGTGGAACGAAAGAAAATTCACATGCTGCGCGTTTTATAGCTTCTTAATGTGACTTTCTTCTAGTAAACCACAAATTTGCCCATCGATATAGACATGCTGTTAATATTGTATAAATGAAGTGCATCAATGATAGTAAAATGTGTAGAAGAATGTTTTAGAATAGTATTTCTAAAGGTCTGTTCTTTAGAAAGTGTGGCTTCAAGTCAGTGTAGGAAAATAAGTGAGAGATTGCCTTTGGTTTACTTAGCAGCTTCTTATACTTCATTACCCAACACTTTTTGTAGCAACAACATTAAGTGAGTATTAAGAAAATACTATAGACAACTTTAGGCTATCAGCTTTATTTTGTACACTAGTCTAGATATTCAATTCCCATGAAATTCCTGTCTGCCAAGGCGCGCGCCATAGGATGGAACCCTCGACACAAACTCACAAATTTAGCACAAATATCTCCGCAGCAAGTTTGTATGTGTGTGTGTGTGTGTTGTATAGCATTCTATATATTTATATAGCGGCTATTTTCATCTAATTTCTTTCATTTCTACATGCCTTGCTCTATTTTTGTGGCGCATTTTTAGCGTTCTACAGTTCTATATGCAATACAACAAAAAAAGGGAATATACCATGGTATATACAATATCTACAGACATGTGTGTGTGTGTATGTACAACTGTTGAATATAGCATATGTATGTGTGTATGTATGTGTTACAATATAACTCAATTTTGATTGCAGTTGGAAGCGTGTCGTGGCTTTTATTCTCCTTGCCGAAATTTGTGTTTATTATACCCTGTACACTGCCTGCAACTGGGCATATTACATTGGTGTGTGAACTTAGGGAAAACGCAGACGAGACAGGCAGGGTATCTGTTAGTCAAGTGTAGCTTGCTTATTTTTTGATTTTTTGGTTGCAATTTTAAATGTTTCAATTTTAGACACATCATTTTGGACTTTGTTTTCTTTGTGGTCAAATAGAAAAACTGCGTCCTCATGGGAGACAGACTCATAACAGTGAAAAACTTCTTCTTATTTTTCCCACACGGCACACGCTAATTGTGTGTCTCTCTGTGTCTCTCTGTGTGTGTGTGGTATAGAATTTTCATTTCAGCACAACAACTAATTTAAATCCTACGCTCTATTTCGCTGCTGATTCGAGACGCCATAAATTATATGTACGTATGTATGAATGTATTTCTATATAATGTGCAACTGTATATGTTCATGTCTGTTTCTATCTCTTTCTTAATTTTACGCACGTTTCGTGCACTTTGAACTGGCGCTTGGTCATAAAGTTTATCAAACTGGAGCGCATTAATGTCGAAAAGTCAAACTGTTGATTTATGGCAACAATTAAACTAGTATATTTATATAGACCAGAAAATTGGGAATAATGCAGACAGTATATTCTCTTTACAGAGTTTCAATACTCGTATATAAAGAACTAAAACTAATTGATTCTTTCCTTACTGTTAATGAAAGCCATCGTATCAATGTTATTGCAACTTTCTTTGGGCATTAATTTATGGTAAGTGTTCATTTGTATGTAGCACATACACGCACATAATACTTGATATTCAATGCACTTTTATTGTCATAAAATCGATGGCAATTCGATAAAATTGCTGGGTGCGGCCAAAAGGAGAAATTCCGTTGTACTACAAATAAAACTTACCATAAAAAGGCGTTGTAAGAAAACTTTACTAAGCCTGAAATGAAGAAGAAAAAAAGATATTTCGATTATAAATAGAGTAGGAATATATTCAATGGAACATAAAAACCATGTTCAAGTTCTTTTTATGGCATCTATTGACTATAAACGAGAGCAACAGTCGAGCGGCACGCGACAGTGGGATACCCTTCTTCGACCCATGTTGCGGTGTAAACATATGTACGCACTTTCTAATTATTCTTGACAGATGGCGCTCGCGCTGTTTCATTCATTTGTAGAAAGATAAAGTTGACTTTTTTCAATGGTCGAAAGGTATAAAAAGCAAAAAATGGTTGAGCAAGATTCAATAAAATTGAAGTTGATCTATCTAGCGGATATAGGCACACAGACATACCATACATGTTAGGAATTACACATCTATACTGAAGATCACAACAGAAAAATCTCTTAGAACATCAACAAATTTGCATGAACAGAAAAATCTCTTAGAAGAGCAACAAATTTGATTATACTAAGTGAACAATACTGAATATATATCTCAGAAAAAGCATTTTATTTGTTTAATTTCAGTGTAAGTGAAATATGAAATCATTCAATTTGCTTATGACAAATGTATTTGCATATTAAGTGACAGCCAAGATAGCCAAAGTATGGCAAAAGTAACCTCATTACCAGTTCAAAAAACACCGCCCACCCCTATGTAAGTGTTTAGGACCCAAATCGCACATAAAATGCAGTCGATGTTTTACTCAGGCAAGTGAAATTCCTCAGCGTCAGCCAGGCAGGGCAGGCAACATTAAAAATAGTCAGCAAATTTTGCTAGTATTTTTTTGACAGCTCAAAAAACAACAACCCTGAGAAGAGAAACACTCAAAACATAAGAATTTATTGAAATATAGAAAATATATAGAAATTATGTAGGCAGAATAGAAGAATGAGGCGATTGAAAGTGTGATAAACAAAGAAATAAAATTAAGAATGATTGAAAATGTTGTTTTGCGTTTCTCAGCAATTAAAATTGATGACGAACTTTTTTGTTGTATGCGATTCTATTTAATTCTTCCAAAAGATTCATCACATTGCCCGCAGCTTTAAATGCTTGACAAAGAAAACAAAAAGTTGTGTATATTTACAAGGTATAAAAAGAGTATTTATTGTATTATCTATTGTGATTTCAATAACATTTTAATATGCAGATATACACCTCGCAGAGAGCTATATATTTTCATTATACAGTATTTCGGGCTGCTCGCACATTTACTATTTCAATTAAGAAACTTGCTCGTCATTTTGGTCGTTTTGTCGTGTGCGAAAATAAACATTTTATTGGCCGCATGGCGCCAGCGACAGAAACGCATCCGTTCGAATGGATCACTTAAAATCTTGTATCTTTCTATCTCGCATAGTATGCGTATCTTTTGCGGTCTCAATTGCCATTGGATATGCTTCTATATCTCGCAAGATTTAGCGAGTTGAAGCAATTTATTCCAATTGCCAAACATTGCCGCAATAAATGCTAATAATTTTGCAATGAAGGCACCAAAAATACATTCAACGCAGAAGAACAAGTGATTAAAAGTTAGAAGAGCTTCGAATCAAATGATGATGATGATGATTGTAGTCTTCTTGGGGTAACAGCAGCAACAGCAGCAGATCAAACGTGCAACTCAAAGGGCCTCTCTTTGTGGCGATGGAAGCCTTTGGACCATTTGCATAATTGCCCATCAAAATAAATGAAGCGTGCCGCGAACGACAATTTGCTAGACAGAAAACTGAAGCCACCTACGAAGCCAGAAAGTCAACAGCAAAGAGGGGGAAGAGTATGCAGAAAAAAAGCAGAAAATAGTGACACAAAAGAGGTACATGAAATAGACAGATATTATATTCGTATAGAATATATTATAAATAGTTTTACTTTAATCTTAAGACATTACCAAAACCTTTTCCGCTTTAAACAATTGAAACTATTATAAATGCACATAAAACTAGCTACGATTTTGGTTAGTAAAAACTTTATTACCTTAGCAGAATGTTTATCACAAGAGCCGACAATGGAGAACCGCTTAGGCATAAATATTGTAGACAATCTCAAAAATAGCTAAACAGAAACCCTACACAGAACACTTACACACACATACACATAAAGAGAGGCCCATTGTGACAACTTTCTAGCACTAACCCAGTTAAATTGTTCAATGACAGTTAAGAGGCCTAGACCTTCAGCGAAAACTAGAGAGAGAGAGAGAGAGAGAGAGAGGGGAAGTGGAGAAGGAAGGCAGCGTATACTTTATGGCATTTTGGGCAGCTATCTATAGTAAGTGTGGTCGGTCATGGCATTGCGTTCTTGGCCAACACTTTCTTTACTTCTACCAAAAATACATAAAGCTAACATTTCACCAGAAATATGCGCACTATAGAATGCGTATCTATGTATGTGTGTAAGTGTGAGTGTGTGTGTGTGGCTAAATGAAAAGTTAATCAAAGACGCGTAAAGAAATCGAGAACCAACAGGGCTCAAAAGAATGGCATAGGAAAACTGCGTGACAGAATTACTAATTATCTTTGAGTAAACAAAAACAACAAACCACAGACAGAGCAGACAGAAAAACAACAACAGAATGCGACAGCTTGAAAGTTACAAAGAAGTAGAAGAGGAGGAAGCAACAGTGCCACAAGAAAACGAACCGCAGCCAAATAAAGAACTGAGAGTCAAAAACCAAATAAACCATTTGTAAAGTCTGTACAAAGAAACCCTCTGCAGACCTAAAAAAGAAGCTAAAGAACAACATTGAATGTCAAGTGCAGTGAGTGCTTCCAAAACCAACTTGTCGGAACTTATTATTTAGCTTTTTTTATGGCACTTTGCAATTAGCGTGTGCACTTCTTGGCTTGGCATCTCTGATAAGACTCTGGTTATTTATGAAGACACCCCAAAAAATATATGAGAACAAAACGAAATTGAACATATGTTAGCTCCAGCTGAGTCACAAGATAATGCAAAACATGCCATACTTTCAAAATGATTTACAATCATGATGTCAAGCTGATCACTTATAGATTAAATCTGCCAAATGATTCATATATCATACCATGCGGTACGCCTTTATATCAGCTCAGAGTTTTATTTGATATGGTACAAGACAATGCAATTCATTCTTGGCTTGCACATTAAACCATAAAATAATGGCTTATCGTTACTGTTGTTGTTGTTGGTACTCAGACATTCTTATCGCGCTGATAGTTAACACAAGTTCAAGTTCCGGCTAAAAGTTTATGGCTGATAAAAGGCGGTACACTATAGAAAATAAGCCATAAACATTGAAATTGAAGTGTAGACTGTTGTAAAGCAAAGTTTTATATTTTAAATAGTTTATTTAATATTGGAAAAACATATATAATAAGTCAAACAGATACTAAAATGTATATGCAATACAGTTGAACATTTTTTTCTGTGTAGAAGCGCATAATAAATACTTGTTGATGGTGTTGTTCAGACTTGACCAAAACGGAAATCGGCTATTAGAAAAGGGCTACACAGCTGTTGACATGTGCCGAGTGTAACGAACTAAACACCAGTGTTGCAAAAGAGAGGGAAAGATAGTGAGAGAGAGAGAGAGAGAGAGAGAGAGCAGTCGAGAGAGATCAACTACTAATTGACAGACAAACACGAACAGGCTGAGGCTCTGCAAAGGGGAACTTGGGGCTGAGTTGGAGCTGCTGATCAATGGCTGTTCTTTCAATTTAGTGTGCAAAGCGTAAACTGATTGTGATCGACAGACTGAAATGGACAGATGGACAGAGGACAGACAGACAGACGCGAAGACTGACCACAGATGCAGGCCGCGTTGCGGTGCAGTGAACTTTTGCAGCCGAAGAGAGGCCAACAAACGCAACATGGCTAGCAGCAGCTGGACAGACAGAGAGAGAGAGAGAGTGAGAGGCAGAGAAAAGTGGCAAAGAAAGAGAGAGAGGGAGGGGTAGGGAGAGCAGCAGCAGAGACCCGCATATGGTCAGCAATGGGTGAGGCCAGGCTGTTAAAGAAGACGCAGTGAAAGGGACAGGGAAAAGGGGAAGAGCAGTTGAAGAGTATGAGTCAGGGGGGAACGGGGGGCTTCAACTAATAACAAACAACCGGCTTTTTATGCCGCAGAGTGCGCCGCAGACTGTGGCGACTTTTGTTTACTTTGTAAGCGAGCACGAGGAGAAGAGATCGCCAGCAAATTTAGCTTGTTGTTATTCCATACAAAACTTGTTGCTGTTGTTGTTGCAGTTGTTGTTGTTGTTGTGGGGCATGCGCATAAGTCACTACACAAATTGCGCAAATTCCACTTACACACACACTCGCACACACACACGTAGTTGCGCTGTCAGCAAATCGCATCTGTCGTCACTTTACAACACTGGCCCCGATCAACGCTTGAGGTGAAGGCCGCCACATCGCATTTGCTCGCTTGCAAGTTGCAACAACTAACGACAACGCAAACTGGCTGTGGTGCCACACACTCCACACACACACACGCCACACACACTCTTGTTGTGGCTGTGCATGGCGAATTCACAATAATGCGCATTTTATTAGACTCTTTTGCCCCGATGCCGCCTACCTTACCCTGCCTCCAGGCCACTACACGCCCCCCCTAGACACTCCCCCTTCCGCTGTGAGTGCATTTTCCGCTTCAACACGATTTTTATTTAAATTTTCCAAAGCGTTGCCCTTTGCGTTTTGTTGTTTGTCAAGTGTGTGTGTGTACGTGTGTGTATTCCAGGAAGGAAATGTTTTTGCATCTCTCGAGGTGTTTGACGTGTCAGAGATTGTGGCATTGGCATAGGGTTGTCAGGTTTCTCTCTGCGGCAAATGCCCTAAGACATTTCTGCAATTCCAATTTCAGCAAAAACAGCACACACGCACACATAAACACACACACGTGTGTGTAAACTTCAGACGGGATTAGATATCGAAGCAGATTGTGCATAGAATTGTAAATGGTAAATTTATTTTTGGTTATTCTGGGTTTTCTTTTGGTAATCAACATCTTCTCAAACTACTCGCCACCTACACACATATCTCTATATATATACACCTTTATATCCTTAAGGAACAAGGCGTCTTTAACATCTCCAGATTTCCCATCAAGTAGTTAACAAGAATAAGTAAAGAAATATACGCTTTGCTCAGTTCTTGAAACAGGTCGAAACCTTGGAGCGTTCTTTCTTGAATTCCTTTTTCATTTATAGTCCCATCGTAATGAAGTTTTAACAATAGGTTTATATTGTTTTAAGCAATGATTTATTGCCAAGGGATTCTTAGCTGCGCTTGGTAATCACAACAAAAACTCAAACTAAACTAATTGCAGTAAAATATTTGATGTCTTAGCATAGATGCCATTATATTCATTATAATCACAACATAAGTTATTAAGTTTTAGTCTTTAATGTATTATTTTGCTTCGAAAAAAGGCGTCTGTTTCTTGAATAATTCCTGTATGAACAGCCCAATATTATTGAGTTTTTAAGCTTAGGTTCGTATTATGCAAGCAAAAGAACAAAATACTGCGCTTAGTAATCGTATCACAAAATCCAATTATCGATTTGAGGGGATCCTCGCGGACTTTGGTTCGTATCATTATCATTATCATCATCATCACACCATAAATCATCATCATCTTCATCATCATCATCGAGTATTTGTCTTGAGTTTTCCATTTTCCAAGTGCACATCCACATGGCAAACAATTCAACTGCCATTTATTTTATTTATTACTGCAAAGGCGCCTCTGGTTGCGGGCCTGCGTGTTCGCTTTAAAACTGGCTTCCATGGAAATAAAAGTGAAATTTTCACAGCAGGAGAAAATGATGCAAAATATCACGACGTAGTTGTTTTTCTTGCTGTCTACAAACGCTTTTCGTATTTAGCTTGGCAAAATATAAACTTAAATATATTAATCGCATTAAATGCACTGCATTAATTGTTTATTAATTAATTAAATAAATCAAATGATAATTTAATAACCTTGCAGACAAATTAACTCAATTTTGCATTACTAGAAATTAAAATAAACTATTCCCAAGTCAACTGATAATAAAAGAATATACGAGTATATATATAAAATGCAATGCATAATATTAACTGCTGTATTTCACATAAGATACAAGTTGAAATCAATTTAATAGCATCTGTTCCACCTCAAATGAAATGCAAAGCAATTTATAATGCTCAAAGGTACAATGGACATGATTTTTCAGACTTTTAACACGCCTTTCCAGTTGCCTGCAAGACTAGAAATCGAAAATTAGCTCTACCTGTGTCATACACTGTCAACTATAATGGGTAATATGAGACCAAAGCTTATGGTCATATAGCTGTGGCTTTTCAGTTAACAGGCGATCGGTCAATACGTGCCATAGACGTGGGTAACACGAGCCCATTTATCAAAAATAAATAATAATACAAAAAGCTCGAAATAATAATCAAGTTAAGAGAACTGAAAAGTGTGCGACAGGCTCGAAAATTATGCGTTAATTAACGTGGAAGCCAAAAGATGTTGAAGGTTTCACATGCACAGAGAGAGAGAGGTAGAGACGGGGAAAGAGAGAGGGAGATCTGGTTTAATACGCCTTACGTATATAAAGCGACTTTGACTTGTGACCCCAAACAGTATGTGACCTTCACAGCGGCGGCAGCTAAGGCCAACAGCAGCAACAACAACAACAACAACAAGATTGTAATTAGGCATCCCATAAAAATAAGGGGGCACATAAAAAAACAGATCGATCACAATAAATGTGAATGTAAATTGTAAATTGCATTCAATTCCCCATTTCTCAATACAAACAGATAAGCAACAATTGACGAATAAACAAAACAATATATATTATAAATACGCAGCCCTTATCAAAATACTCGAAATACAACATTAATTGGAATGAAACCGTATGAAATATAGTACATTTCAACAAGAATTATAAGTAATTAAAGCTATAAATCGCACTTCATATACCCTACACTTAATATATTCAAGCAATTAATAAAAAACATATAAACTAAATACATAAGTAATTCCATCTTATTCAAAAAGAGCACAAAATATGTAAAGAGGCCTTTTTAAGGTTATGTGCACTGTATTTTAAATTTTTAAATTGATCATTGATCTTAAACCTTCAAACAAATACATAACAAATGTTTAATAAACTTCCACTGTACTTAACAGTTGCATTTGCATTGATATAAAACCTCTGACATAAGAAATTGTAAGTTAATTTCCACTATATTTAACAGTTTGCATTTCCAGTGTTGGACAGCGTTGCATTTGCTTGCATTCGCTCTAATTGTCTGAACAATGTTTACTGGACAAACAAACACTTGAAGCAAAAGTCAACAATAAATTTAATTGCTACAAAAAGGTAAACAAAGTTCAAACAGAGAGTTCTTTCCTACACTCTCTCTCTCTATGGAGGGCGCTTAGGGCGATGTGCCGCTAAACAAATAAGACTGATAAACGCTATAGTCTAGTATGGTATAGTAGTGTATGAGGTATGAGTATCGCCTATCTGCGCTGCCAACTGTTGACTTTAATCAAACAATACACTCGCATATAGTATGTGCACCGTTGCAGGGCACTTGAATTGAATTGAGGCGCAGCTGTAGGTGCAATCAGAGTACGCCGCCCAGCGCTATTTGCATAACTGGGCCAGCTGAAACGTAGCGTATTCATCATCTCAACCGATAAGAACCCGCTCTCAAGGTATCAAATACGGCATTACCGGAAATCAAACAGCTGCAGCAAATTTATAACAGGATTCCACACTTGCAGAATGGCAATAAATTAATTTGTGACTCAACGTAGACAATACTATAGTTAAAGGAAACAAAGGGTCTTTCTTTGTAACAGCTACACAGTCTTGCAAATATATAATATAAACAAATTCTTAACACACTGTAAACAATAAGTCAATAGAGCGAAACACTAAACTGATGCCAACGCTTTAAGAACAGAAGGCTTTGTTTGTTTTAAACAGAAATTAAATTCACAACGAAGTTAAAGATTGAAGTAAATATAAATAGAAAAACGACTATACTTAAACATAATCTTAAGAAGAGGAGGTTTTTATTACTTATGAACAGGCTTTCAAGTAAGAATGGAAAGTATAGGGAAAACCAATCTATAACAGTTAAAGTTAAATCTCACTTCGAAAACAGAAGATATCATTCATTATAAACGGATTTAATACAAAGTTTAAGATTAAAGTATCAGAGAAAACCTATCGATAACAGTTAAAGATTAAGTTCACTTTGCAAACTCACCCCCACTTAGTCACGCTCACTTTGCCTACAACACCTTTTCGGTTTGGCACTTTTATCTTGTACACATTATCTTGACACCCTTTTTTACGCTAAATGTGGCTTCCTTTTTGCCAATTTTAACCTCAATATTAGCTATGCAGTGTGCATTAAAAATTTACTATAACCTAACGAGCTGCCAGGGCACAACTTGTCGCGTTGAAATGGCTGGCAAAACTGGACCAAAAAGTAGAAACTGTAACTGTAACTGAAACTGACGACAGGAAGCAGAGCAGAGAGAAGCAGAGCAACAAATGATAAGCCTCCCACCCACACACACACTCGGTAGGGTATAGCAAAAGGATGCAAGCCCAAAACTTCGGCTAACCCAATTTAAAGGGAGATGCATATAAAGCATTGCAGCTCGCTTCATACATAACGTGTAGGGTATATAAACGTTTTTATATCCTACATATATAAGTACACATACATAGGTTATATAGTCATGTATGTATAGTTCTGTTTATATGGGTCGCAAGCTGTCGACTCTGCAACAAAACTTCGTTGCACTCGTTATCCTTCGGGAGTCAAACACACCCCAAAATCAACGGCATGCCTACTTCCCTAACCCTCGCTCTACTCCCATGGCAACAGCTGTTGCAGCAGCACACTTAACAGTGCTCTTAACAGCGCTGTTGAGGCAGGTACACATTATGTACATATCTGTGACTGTTCCTGTAAATGCACATGTATCTGTATCTGTAGCTGTATCTGCAAACGTAAATGTATCTATACTCTCATTTATATCGGTCAACATTCTTGCACGCCTGTCTGCTAATATTTATGTGTGCAAATATACGATATGTATGTATTGTATGTGTATATGTATGTGTGTATGTATTGTATGTATTTTCATAATTAATTTAATGAAATTCTCATGGGGTCAACTGTTTGTAATTGTATGTTTCCAAGCTGATAAGTAAATTGCGAATGCTTTCAGTTTTCAATTAGTGTGCGGAAAGTCCTTTAGGAAATTGAAATCACACAACACTTGGCGTTTGTTGTCGTTGCTGACATTGAGGATTTTCTAATTAAATATATAAATATTGCTAATGGGAAGGTTTGTCAAACAGTCTAAGGTTTGTACACACTGGGACTTTATAAATATAATCAGTAATTTTAATGCCTTCCTTCGTACCACTTAAACATTTGCTGTATATATTAAGATCTTGTTATTTCTACAAAATATACAACAATTTTCTTGTTTTTCTTATACATATTTTTAACTTTGTTAGACTCGATTTACGCTCTTTCTTCGAAGTGCAACGGAAATGTCTGACAATTAATTAAACAGACCAAAAATATATAGATTAAAAACGATTTAGTGATCAACAGATGCGATAGTTTATGCTCCCAGGGCCTTAAAAAGACTAATCGTGCTTTAATGATAAGTAGACAGATAAGCAGACCCTGCATTTTAATTATACAGAAAAAAAAAAAACACGAAAACGAACTTGTAAATTAAATGCGGCAACAGACGCCGGTAGCGCCCCCAGATTCGATAGGAAACTGAGATACAAGATTCGAACCAAATAGTTAACGTATTAAATCAAACAAAAGAAATAATCCTAATGACAGCCTGCCACCATGTGACAGAGACAGAGACAGGGTACAGATATATGCTCTCTCACTCACACTACTTTAGGCCCAGTTAAAGAGTCGTAGCTCAAAAAGAAATCACCCCCTGCGGCATTTCCGTTCATGTTTCATTCACCAAGTGAGGGCGACGCGGCTGAACTCGACTCGACTCGACTGGAAACTAATCCCAGGCAAGTGCATTTTCATTTTCCTGCACAGTCTTCGTGTGCGTGTGAAAAATGAAAATGCCTCAATAACAGGTAAGTTAATAAGCAGACCTAACCCGACTACACAGCTAAAAAAACGAGCATAGTAAACTTTTATCAAATCAGAGAGAGAGGTTTAAGCATTTTCTTTGCTAAACTTCGAGTTGCTTTAAAAAACAGCACATCTACTTTAACAGAGTTATAAAATATATGATATTATATGAAATAAGCTATTACTTTACTTTACTGCCCAACGTATTTGAAGTTACAGATTTGTATTAGTTCCTCTTGTTTTTCTCGCTGTGTAGTACACGTCGGGAAACAAAAGCATTTCACTAAATTGTCGGCATTGTTTTGGTACCTGGTTGGGATCTGGTGACCATGTCGGCGACACAGCTAAAACAAAGACAACAATAACAAAATACAATTCGTTTCACGCTACCGACGCTGTCTCATGGCCAAGAGAGAGAGAGAGAGAGGGCAAAGACCAAACCAGGCTAGAAGTACCCACTCGAACCACCTGTCGAGGGGTCCGTGTCCGAGTTCCTATGAACATATTGTACTAAAATAATTGCACAAGTGTTTCCTCGCACACAGACAGTCAGGTAGAGCGAGAAAGAGATAGTAAGAGAGGGAGACAGAGAGAGATAGAATGCAAAAGAAATACACTTATGGGTGGTAATTTCATTACGAATTGTCACAGCTGGGCAGCTGTTTTATGTTTGGTATATGGAGAGAGAGGTTTGTGTGAATGAAACTTGAAGTACCTGCTTGTGGTATTATATAACTATCGATTGATGGGAATTATGACTAGGCAAAAATCATATTTGCGTGAGAAATTGTCATGACATAAGCGTTTAGAACAAAGAAGTGCGTAACCAATTTCATTTATCGACTTAAGATCAAACGTTTTCAATAAAACATTAGCTTGATTTATCGTTAAATGAGTGTTGGAATACTACAGCTAAAGAGTAGATATACAGTAGATAAAAGGTTTGTTTACAGAAATCTGTTTAGTTATATTTATTTATTTTGTATATTGTTTTGAAACGTAAGCAACAAACAGACGAATCGAAAATAATATAAAAAAAATAACACAAATAATAATTGAATTAGTATATATTTAATATCGATAAATGACAAATAATTAACTATAATTGAATAAAATAGTTTATATTTTATATGATGATTGATTAATGTAGAATTAAAAAAGTAAATTCATTAATTTAATGCAATTTAGTTAAAAATCAATAAAAGTTAATGAAAGTTAAGAGTATTTATTTTGCATTTAATCTGGGTTAATCAAAGTTAAACCGATCAAACAAAGGTTAAAGGAAACCCAATAAAAAATTCAAAACATTGAATAATTATGCACAAAAAAATTTATAAAATATAGCCAGAACTCAAAGTTGAATACACTAAATAATTCATTATAATTATCAAAAAAATATAAATGGAAAGGTTTGCAAACAGAAAACTTTGCACAATCGCAATGTATACACAGTATAGTTATTAAATTGTACACATGAAGCGAAATACCCCCTGGGGGAGAGTATTAACAACTTTAATACATAATTATGTACAGACTTTCGACAACATTATACATAGGTATATATGTATGTGCAGCTGGAAATACTTTGTTTATGTACAAGTACAATGTGCAAATGAAAATGAAATGTTGCTGGTGCTGGCATATACTGCATGCAAATTATATTCAAACACATACATATGCATGGCATATGTAAGCGTATGTAATTCTGATTACCTCAGTTAGTCGAGTTGGCCAAAAGCAGTAAGCAGGCGACTCCAAATGGCCCCAAACAGGCATTGCAAACACTTTCGGTCACAAGCGGCGGGCAACAACTCAAAAAATGAAAATTTCAACTTTGGAAATTATGCGGCAAACAAGTTTCAAGCATGGCGACAACAGCAAGCAGCAGGGGCAGTGGCAGAGGGGGGGCAAAGTTGCAGAGATACCGCTGCAAGGCGGCGCCAAATTTCACGTAGTTGCAACTCGCGTATCGCGCTGCATAACTCCGGTAGCCAAACCGGGAGCAGGAGCTGCTGCCGCCCTAAGAGTTTTCCAGCTACAGCTGCGCCTACACTGCACTACATAAGAGCAGGACGACAAACACACACACACATAGAAAAACTGAAGACGTATTATTTGTCTCATTAAGAAGCGGCTTCCGCCTTGCAGCGCACAAAATTATAAAGATGGGAGAAAACACATTGAGAGGGGGAGGAGAAGGAGGAGGCGAAGAAGGGAAACAAACAATAAGCAAAACAGCAAAAAAATAAGCTAAAAAAGTGCCGCAGCAACAACAGACACAAGAAAACTAACTGAGAGAGAGACAGAGAGAAGCGTGAGAGAAAAGGGGGAGAAAAGTGAATTGATTTTCATGTGTGGCGGAAAAATGTGTTTTGCTTTGGGAAATACTTTTGGATAATTGTGTAATGTGGTGCCGACACCCCCTCCCCACCTCCTACTAAGCATGACCCCTTCTCCCACACTTTAAGCAATTGTTAAGAGTTGAAAAGGCAGCAAAAGAAAAGCAAAAAACGTTGCCAACGCTGCTGTCAGCTGTCAGCTGCAGGCGGCAGACGATTTATTGTTGTTTTTCTTGCTATTGCTATTCCTATTGTTGTTGTTGTTGTAGGTGGAAAGGAATGGAAACTCGGCAAAGAAGAAAAAAAACACACCCAAAACTAATTGCAAGAACTAAAAGTTCAATACAAAATTGCTTTTCCAGCATATACAGGGTTGTCATGTAACTCTAAGACAGAGCTGACAAACACTTTGAGAGTTCTTAAAAAAAGGCTAAAAGAAGCTAAAGAAACTTACAAATTTGACAGCAACGGTTTATTATTAGGTAAAGTAGATATATTTACGCCAGATTCTAAATTTTACAATAAACATACAGAATTACAAAAATAAAGGAAATGCAAATATGTAAATTATTAATATCTTTAATAAAAGCTTAATTTGACGGAAAAATAAGGAATTGGCAGCACTGGCCTTTGTGTGGCCATAAAGAGTGTGTACACTGTATTTGTAAGAAAAAGTGCAAATTAATAAGTAGCTTTGTGCAAATCTTTCGAAATCAAAGTAATGCATTATAAAAGAATAAAAAATAATAAAAATAAACAATAATAATAACAGATTCATGTCAAAGACGGAACTTTGTCCTAGGTTACGTGCGGCTGTAACTCTAGACTAAGCCTTTCTCTATACAGATCGACGCCCTTTGTTAGTTGTCACTGAACAATTGTCACCCTGGTGGGGTTGTTGTTGCTTTTGTTGTTTTAGTTTTGCAGTTTGCTGTTGCGAAAGTTGCCAGCTCCAAAAGCAAATCAAGCATGAAGCATTTGACTTGTTGTAATAATAAACCGAAGCGAAAAATAATAAAAACAAAAACAAAACAACAAAAATGCGTCGCCCTGGCGCACAACTAGGCGGCAACCCTGGCCACAGCTGCATTCCGCAATTGCAATCAAATCAACTTTCCAATGATGCATTTTTTACTCTTTGTTTTTTCTTTTTGTTTACTTTCGTCTTTTAATTATAATTTAGCTATTTTTTGTATAGCTTATTTGGAGTTTAATTTTGTGTTTTTTTTTTTATGATTACCTTATTAGCTAAAAAACCTGTTCACTTCGCAGACGATCGTCGTATGATGATATCAAAAATAAATGGTAGACCGCCTAAATGTTATTAGAGGGTATTACCGGAGGCATTCATTTTAGCGCAAAGTGAAAATGATTTCAGTTAAAAACCGAATAATGAAAACTGAACAAGCTTTGAAACTTTACATATTAATATATATATGACAATATACTTATGAATATGCATATATCATTTATATGGATAACTCAAAGTGAACTTATTTTAATTATAAATCTAACCAAACAATTCCAGAGAGATTTGACGAGAAAAAAAGTGAAATTGGCAGCACTGAAATTGGCAACACTGGCACAACAGTTGCTGGATAAAAGCAATTGGAAACTTAACGAAACTTACCATGCAAATGTGAAACTCGTAAGCTATCAATAGTTTGTTGTTGTGGTTGTTGTTGCTGTTTTTTTGCTTTAGCTTTGTCCAATTCGAACTCGTTGTGCGTCAGTAAAATTGAAAATTTTGAATATCTAATTGTTGTTGTTGTTGTTGTTGATCGCGCTCTATACGTACATTGAGATGTATTAGAAAATTAAACGTACACAACACACACACACGCAGATGAGAGTACAACAGGCATACACAAATACAGGTATAAACACGTTTCTAACACTACTGTGTGCGCGTGTGTGAATGTTGTGCTGTATATATGTATGTGTGTGTGTGTGCACGATTAGAACTGTTGTTGTTGTTGCTTTTGTTGTTGGTGTTTATGGCTATGGCTGCTGCCTTAACTGTCGTCGTCTTGAGCTTTTGTTATTGTTGTTGTTGTTGTTGCTATTCTAAACAGGTATTAGATGCGAACGAGGTTATATGTAACCCAAGAAGAAGAAGAAGCACACACACTTAACAAATGTAACATTTTGTCATTTGCAATGAAATATTTATAATCATTTGAATTATTCACACTTTAAACGGGGTACGGCAAAAAGAAAACGGAACAAGCACACACATTCACACAGCATGCACACAGACAGACACGCACACACAACTTAAAGCACGCACGCACTCATCCATACATCCAGAATCAACACACACACACAAAGAACACGGCGCGCTTAAATCACGAATTTTCCTCTTCTGCAGCCGAAACAGCAGCACAGGTGTGTTTTATTATTAATAGTAAATGTATGTACGTTGTATGTATGTATTAGTATGCACCGCAAAAATAATAATAATAAACAACAATTCCAGAATGTTTGTTAGCCCGGTAAAAAAGTAAGAGGCGCACAAATTTAATTTAAAAATAGATTATATATCCATTTATGCTTTTGTTTCTTACATTCATTTGTATAGACACACATTATTATTTCTTGTGTATATATATCAACAATACATATTCGAAATCATCACTTTTATTTGAAACTTCGCAAACCACACAACCGACGGACCGACGACGACCGCACGCTTCGACGACAAGTTTTACAATAACAAAACGTAGTAACAGAGGCCTGTTAATGCGTGCGAGAGGCAGCAGCGGCTGTGAGAGGCAACAGAATTAGTCTCTGCGCTGTTACTGTTATAAGCAGCTCTGCAAATGCCGTTATTTCTGTGATTTCCGAAAAAATACATTAGTGACAATTTTCTAAAATGTTAACAATGCAAAAATATTCGTTAAGAACTTAACATTTTTTTAATTTAAAGTTCTACTCATGTATATAATAAAAAACGCTTTTAAAACACGCGTTAAACGCTAACATATGCTGTTAACGCATACAGAGTGCTGTAGTGCTCAAACGAGCTGCTAAACCAAACTAGTTCAACTGTTAACGCTCAGTTCCAACCTCACTACTGTTAACTGGCTGTTAAGTAACAGCTGTGCTTTGGCGGTCAATTTAAAAATACAATTTAATGATTATTTCTGCGTATTTTACTAAATATAACAACAAAAATATGGATTAGTCATATACGAGTATGAGATAAATATCAATAAGTTACATATAGAGATTCTTCAGTTGGTCTATTGATCTTTCAGGGCGCGCAAGTCCGGATAAAGTGCGCCCGCATTTATATAATGAGATTCGGATTTACGAAAATCGCGTTTATAGTCAATGACAACGGCTTCGCCAGTTTTCTTGACCAACTTCTTGGCCAAACCTTTGGGCGTTATATAGTTAACACTTTGGCTGATAACAAATGCATTTCCCACTGTATCAAATGTGCCGCAAGCCAAATTTCCCGCCGGGGCACCGTACCTAAAAAGGCAAGGGGAGGGGGAAAGTCAATCAAAAGAAAAGTTGGAAAAACTTTGATATATTCTCACTTGTGCTCAATGATCTTCACAGAGTTCTGGCTGAGATGTGTGCCCAAAATCTTAGCAGATGTCTCCAAGCCATCAAAGACGGTAGTAAATCCCTCCACGGCGCCGGCAGCGATGGTCAGGGCACCCTCCATGGCGCTATCTGCCTGTGTGGTGTCGTAGCCAACACGCTGCAGCAGCTTGGAGCCCTGTGTCTGGACATGCGGCGCCAGGTAACCACCGACAGCGACGGCAGCTGTGCCCACCTTGCCGGCAATCCAACCGGTTACACCGGCTGCCGCATGGGTGACCTTCTGGGCGACCTCCACACCCGTCTGCACCGATGCTGGCACCTGGGCAGGCGCATCTGGTGAAGCTGGTGTCATTTTGGACATCAGATATGGCGTGGAACGCATCATTAGGCCACCAGTTTTCTCCGCACCCTTGACCAGATTGCGTGCAATGAAATCCGCTGCGCACACAATGTGTCTGGACACTTGCTCCGAGGAGGAGGTGCCGGCAGCACGTTGTGTGCGCGGCGATTGTAGTTCCTCCACGCAATCCGCCAGCACAGCCTCGAGCAGATCGAGAAAGAATCGCTGCAAATCTTCAAATTGCTCCTCCTCGGTTTCCCCGGCGCTTGTGCTCAGCGGACGTTGTGGCTTCACTAGCATTAGACCGAAAGCATTCCCAGGTTGCTGCGACTCCATGTCGGGCAGAATGAAGGCGCCATACTCAGTGCGATAGCAGGTGGATACGTTTGGGATCAGGGGATACAGCCAGATCATCTGACCAGGATCGGTTGTTTGCTCCTCCTCCTTTGTCTGTGGCATGTCACACTGTATGAAGTACATGCCATTCAGGTAGCTCCACTGTGCGCCCACTGTGCACATTATCAGCGACATTTTAGTGTTCCCAGACACTGTATGCACCTGCCCACTCGCCTCGATCCTGTAGAGCTTGATCTGCGCCTGAAACAGTTCATCCAGTTGCGCTGTAGCTTCTCTGCTGGCCAACAGTTCACGCATGCCCGTTGCCAGCTCCCTGTAGGTCTTTGGGCGGCCTCCACTCGCGTTGCTAATGTCATAGAACGTTGATGGATTCTCGGCGAGCAATGGACGTGCAGTTTTTCTCGAGGATTGACCGTCAATTTGCTCCTGCTCCTGTTTAGCTTGGAGCACCTTGAGGCGATAGCTAACTTCGGTCTTGGCGCTCTTTAGCTTCTGTATGAGCGCACAGGCGTCGTTCCATTGCGTCGCCACGGCATCAATTTCATCGGGCAGACCAACAGGTATGGCAAATGTTGCCTCAATTTGTTGCAATGACTCCACGTAGCTCCTGATTGCCTCCGCCTGCTGTTCTGCCTCCTCAAGCTCAATTGCCTGCTCCACCTGCCGCATTGCAGTCTTGTGCGACTGCTTGATGCTCTGATAGGCAGCCAGGAACTCCGTTTCCGTCGACATGGCACTAAGAAACTGAAGAAAGAAAGGTGGATAAAAGTGTAAAAGAAGACACGTTTAATTCGTATTAATTAATTCAATTTAATTAAAATTAAATTAAAAACCCACATTCAAATTGTGCTCCATGTTGCACTGGCAGCACCGACAGAGCAACTTAAACTGTCCCACTGCGCATTCGATTTGTGCGTCATCCGCCAATTTGACGACATCCCATTGTAGCTGCACGAAATAGCATTACCCATCCCACTGTAAGCGCCACCTAACCTCACCCACCCACTTGTTGGTCTGCCTTCCAGTCTGTCTCCCTCTATCCCGCTTCCACTCACTCTCTTTCCCCCACCGGAAGCTGACTAATCGTCCAATTTGACTCTCTGTTTTTTGCCCTTTGGATTATCTTCTGATTCGCCTAGCTATAAATATTCTAACATGTATCTCTTTGCACTTTGATTTCACAATCTTCCTTACCTTTTCGTTTTGGTCGCGTGCAGCTGCTGTTGTATTTGTCAATTTGGTTTTTTTTTTTGTTTGTCAATTACATTGTCCAATTCATTGTTGATTTATGTTGGCAAAGAAAATGAAAGCAATTTTCTTCTTACAGAGCGTGCGCTTTTGTTTTGATTGTTGTTGTTGTTCTGGCGCTAGTTCTGCTGTTAACTTAACATTAACATCCCTCACACGTTGCTACAAAATGTTGTATGGCTAGCTTCGTTTTGAATGTGTTTGTTCTTGCGATTAACAGCTGTTATACATGTATGTATTCCAGCACAGACTACAACCAGAGTTGCCAACTCAGATTTCTTCCGGCAAACTAATTTGTTTTGGTTTCTATAGCGGTAATAAATCGAAAATATTGTTATATATGGCTTTGTTTTAATGAACGCTACATACATTTAGTTTTTTTATTGCAGCTATATATAATTCAGTATTTGTATCCCATTCGGTTTTGTTTTGATTATGTACATGTTACAGCTTCTAGATGTTCCAGCATTCTGTTCTACTGTTAACAGCTGTTACTTTTGTCAACACGGTACGACAGAAGTGGAACTAAAGTTTGGCCCAATACACATTCCAGCATGACTCAAATTAGCCTTTTTATTTCAACTGTTATCATCTTCTCTACCACATTGAACAATGAACAACAATTAAAATACTTTTCCATTTATTTTTGTTTAGTTTTTATTAATTTAAAATACACATTTGTATTGTTTTTATGTTCATTTTACAAAATTCGTTCGTTCGATGTGGATTATATTTCAAATCCAGTTGAGAGGGTTTTCTTTTTAAAAGGGGGGCTGCTGGCGCGAAAAGGAGATAGCGCCTGGACAAAATATATAATATAAATTTATATATTTTGTAAATATATTAAATATATATATATATATATATATATATATATATATATGTATAGATACATTTCTAATATAACATATGAAAAACACATTCAACGAAAATAAACTATTGGAATTTGTTTTTGTCAGTTATTTCGATGAACAATTTCTCAATTTAACATGTCAAATATTTTAACGAGACGCAGACTTTTTTTCTTGGTTTTCCTTCCAAAGGCGATCCCCCTAGGGAGATCGGGAGACGACGAGTTTCGACTGAAATCACAATATGTATTGGTATATATAAATATATATATGGTATATATATATAAGAAGTATGCTCGCTTGCATTTCTTGTATATAGAGTAAAATGTTGTTGTTGTTGCTATGTAAATCGACGACGAAACGAAGAAAGCTTTTATCCTGCTTTTCCTACACTTTTCAGCTTACATTTCCAATGTGTGTTGAAATTATTAATGTATATCGTGTTGTATATATATAAATCCTATAATTGTTGCTTTCTTGCGATCTTGTTTGTTTTTCATTTAATGCATTTAGAGCTCTGCTGTGGGAGCTACACACTGTATGAGGGAGGAAGTGGGGGGAGTGGGAGTCAAAGTGTGGTGGCATCTTTAGGTCGACGGCGCCGCAGCCAACTCCCGGTATGCCTCCTGCAATGCTTGCTGCTGTTCGGGGCTTAATGTGCTCGCACAAGCCTGCATGACATCGGGATTGGACTCGATCTGCTTGACGATGGTCAACATGCGGGTTCCAGTTGGTGTCTTCGGCTCCAGCACTTGGGTGCAGAATGTATCCGCAATGATGGATACAATGCGAGGCAGATTGCAATTGTTGGCGCCCAAAATCACTGGATGATTGCCCTCAATCAAATCGCATAGATAGCCAAAGATATGACTGGCTTCCTCGGGATCTTCAGAGGTGGGCAACCATGTGAACCAGATGCCAATCAGTTCATCCAAATTGGTCAACGCAGATTTGTTGTATTTCAGGATCTTTGAGAATGCCGAAATTGCATTCTCTGTTGCATTTATATTCTCCACTTCACGTGCCTTCGGATCGTTGATAACCTGCACCAGAAGCGGCATAAGCTGTGCACATGTATGAGCAAACTGATCGCCACCAAATTGTCCCAACACACCGCATCCATAGGCAGCAGCCTGACGCACATCCGGCGATTTATCGACCACATACTGCAGCAAAGCAGGTGTGATAGTTTTTGCTGATATGGGCACAAGCAGGGCCACCAGAATTCTATAAAGAATAGTTGGGTTAAGTTAATATTGAAGCAGAAAGAAAAACTATCTTCGGCATGCCGTAAGTATTAAACAAACCCCCAATTATTCCAAAACTAACCTTACAGGGGTAAGAGTATAACATTATGAAAGCAGACATACGATATATCTGCCCAATCTGGCTTATTATGGCTTATTTAAACGGTGCAAGTTAGCTCTAAAACTGAGAGAAACTGACGGAAGAACAGACATTGGCTAGTTTGGAATACACAGATGACGCTGAACAAGAATAAATTGTATAAACAATAAAAGGTCGGAGAAACCTCCTTAGAAACATTGTAAACTTCCGAATATACTTATAAATTCCCTCTCTATACTATACCCCCATTATTCTATATATATATGTATATGATGCAACTTACCGATAAGATCATCGAACACACAAACGGCCCACTGGCGATCGGCGAAGGGACGATTTGGATCGAGCAGCTTGATGAAATGCGGTGCCACCTGCTCAAAAGCGGGCAAAAACTGCGCCTTGTTGGTAAGGAAGAGAGCATGAATGATGTCCACTACCTTGGATAGTATATAGATATCGGTATCATCCTGTTGGGTCAACTCCTCCTCAACACCATCATCGTAATCCTCTTCAGCGCGTGCAGCAAGTCGCTTGTCGGCACGCTCAAAATGCTCCAGCACATACTTGTTTATAATCTCCAGGACCTGCTTCATAGCCTGCTCGTTGAGGCAATTGGGACCCAATGTCTCAATGCATTTGGCCAGCGAGTTGAGTAACTCGGACTGCACATCTGTCTCCGGTTCGGTGGTGATCACCTTGAAGAGCTCGGGGCAAATGTACAGCCACATGCCCTCCAAATAGGTGGGTCCCTTGATCTTGGCGCAGTCCAACAAATATGGCAAAGATTCAGCCGCAGCCGAACGCACACCGTCGTGGAAGTAGAACTTGAGTAGTGGCAACATTAGACGCACCACTTCCTCGGCATATTCAGCGAAGCCATCCTTCAGCTCACGCGCGTAACAGACGAGCATCTCACAGGCGGATGCCTTGTCCTCCATGCCAGCAGTGCGTATGGCAAAGTTCTGCTGCTCACCCAAAGTAATGAATGACCACTCGGCATCGCCCTCAATGTCCTCCACTTCATCATTGTCCAGCAATGCCACCTCGGGCTTCATGGCTGCTGTACGCATCACAGGACCCATTACCAGTGGCAGATATTGCTCAAATTGCTTGCCCAGAATCTTGCACATGCGTGCCCAGGCAGTCAACAGATACGAGGTCTGTGGATCATCATCGGGCAGATCCCCTTCGGTGTGTGTCTTCAACAACATGTCCATAATTTCTCCAGCATCGCCAATGAACTTTTCGCGGCCCACAGCAAGACCGATGAGGCTGACACACTCAATGGTCTTGCCACGCAGCATGCGCAGCTCCTCTGAATTGGCATTCTGTATGATGAACTTGAGGCATGGCATCAGGCGATCGTAGTAGGCAACGAATTCATGTTCGCATGTATCGGCCACAGAGGCAATTGTTGTCACCACCTGCTCCAGCACCAGTTTGTTTCCCTTCTCCACCAGTTCCTTGAACTTGGAGTTCAATATGTTCTCCAGTTTGGCCATAATTCCATCCAGATAGCGTGTCAATATGTTCTTGGGGCAATCCTCACTGAAGTTAACCAGTGCGGCACCAGCATGTGCCTGCACGCGAGGATTTTGCTCATCATCGAGCAGCAGGAGCAAACCAGGAACCACCTAGAGGAGGGAAAAAAACAGAGGGGAGGGGGAGAGAGGTATTTCATATTTACTATTTCAACTTATTCCCTTCCTATTACCTGTTCATGGAACTTCTTTTCAAAGATGGGCGCAAAGTCCGTTGACATTTGTCCGATGGCATTGCAGGCTGCGTAACGCACGCGTGGATTGGGATCACGCAAATAGTTCAACACACCGGACATGACCTGTTCGAGCATGGCCTCCATTTGCTTGTGGCAACCCTCACCAATGGCAGAGATGGCCATAAGAGCGGCAAAACGTTGCTTCCAATCGGCGTGGCTCAACATGCTTGGCAATGCGTTCATCACATGGGGTAAAACCATTTTGCCACCCAAACCACAAGCAAGACGATCCAACGATGATTCAGCGATCACATTATTATCACTGTGATCATCCTCATTGATTACATCCGACGTGGCCCAATCATCATCTTCATCCAGTTCGGTCATCATTTGCAGCACCAACGGAATCAGAGCAACAATATATTTATCCGCACGCTTACGCACCATAGCGGGTGCATTCTCGGACAGAGAGACCATCACTTCGAGTACCAAATGACGCCAGCTATCCTCGAAGTCCTGCGAACTGAAGACCTTCATGCACATCTCGAAAATGTATTCCAACTGAGGACGCAAGAATTTCGGACAATTTTCGGTCATATCAATGAGCAATTTCAACAGACATTGATCATCCTGAGCCTCAATCGTTTCCCCAGTGATGACCAACATGCGTGGCAACAGATCTCCAAAATGCTTATAAATCGTCGCCTCCTTCTCCTTATCGTGGTAGAGTATAAAGGCGCCTATGGCACGCACTGCCTGTACACGTACTTCAGCATCTCCTGCATTCTCCATGCTCTTGCCCAACATCTGCTTGATTAAATCCATATATTGTGTCTCCTGATTACCAAAAATCGATGGAACACTGCTAAAGATGCGCAACGCCGACTCCTGCAGCTGCGATGTGGGTGAATTGGCGCATTGGAAGAGAAACTGCAGAATATCGGGCCATTGATTGGTGCCGTCCTCGTCGATTAGATTGCGTGCCACCTCAGCAATTACCTCGCAGATCTTGCGACGCAACTGCGGCGTCACATCCTGTTGCACGGCCATCAAAATCTGCTGCAACAGCTGATTCTGCGAGTCAGCGGGCAGCTGCAAGTGATACGAAAATAGGATTATAATAATCAAATAATATATATGGCGCATCTTCTGCTTACATCTTTATAGAATTCCATGAACTCGGATGTGAAGAGGCGACGCAACAACACGGCTGCCATCTGGCGTGCCTCCTCAGATTGTTGACCATTGTGCAGGTTGCCTAGCAGGTGTGTCACCTTCAGCTCGCGCGACAAATTGTTATAGGTATCCTGTAAAAAAGGAAAAGAGAATATATGGTATAGAACAAGTCTCTTTTAATACAGTAAATATCATGTTTCCCCTTATTATAATGCCAATTGTTTTATCAATTCCCTTGACTCCTTGCTGCGTTTTTTTTGCAGTGTATGTTTGTTGTGAACTCTGCACACTACTAATTGTAATTTAACACACACACATATACACAACTACATGTATTGTAAATAAATGCAGTACAAGGCAGCGCGTGGTATCGCGTGGGTGGCGGCGCCACCAAGGTCAATAGTTGTTGCGGTGCGTGTGGAGACGGCAAATTTTCTATATAAATACATGTATACTACGCATACGTATACGCGAAGAATGGAAGTAGAAGGGGGAACATCCATACATTTCTACATGCTGATAAAACACAGATTGCATTACATTTTTTTTTATGCGTCATGATTAGTAATAAATATTTTTTGCACCTGCGCTTTGTTTCCGTTTGGAATGTGAGCATTGTATGTATGTGTGTGTGCGTGTCTGTGTAAGTCTTTGAGCATATGCAATCATTTTAAGGCGCTGGCTGCCCAAAATCGCAGACAATTAATATACATTGCATATGTATGTATGTTTATATGTATATTATAGTAGCGCCATAAAAATTGTTCAATTTTGTCTGTTCCGCTTTGTGCAGCATTCGCACACACACCCATAAGCACATATACAATCGCTCTCTCTTTCACACACGCCTGCACAGACAGGCCATACGACATGCGAATGTCGTAGCTAAAAGGGAAGGCAAAAACACGTTTTGTGTGTGCGCTTTGAAATAGAATTCAATTCACACACCAGTGAATCAGGGCAGTAGAAATTTTCATATTTATTCTACGGCAAAATATTACGTTTTATATCTTTGCATTGCCCCGAGTGTGTTTATAATATATATTCGAACATACAAATGTATATATGTGTAACACACTCGAATATATTGCGCAGTTGAAGCGCGTTGCTCCACCAGTTGAAAATTTTAGACAATTTTCATATTGTTTATTTTCAATTTCTATTTTTTCTCTGCACTTACCTCAGCCAATTTGCGGACATCATTGTCGGTGGACAAGAGGGACGACAGAAGCTGTTGGAATTGCTCCTGGTCTGCAGCCATTTCGATTTCCTGTTTTTCTTACGTTCCGAAAAACCAGCAAATTTTCACACACAATCTTCACGCGACAAAGCCGCTTCAAAAAAAGAGCAGAACAATGGGAAACGCAATGCCGGGTTGCCAAAATACGATAAATATGTATTATTTTTATTGTGATCGTGTTGTTTGATATTGCATGCGCGTATAATGTATTTTATTCCGGTTGCTTAGGTTTTCCTAAGAGCAACTAATCTCTGCTTTAAGTATATTTCATTAAACAATGTGAAATATCGAAGTTATTTCTGCATAATGTTAACCTTTTAAAGTATGCATTGAAATCGGAAGTTGCGGCAATACTGGCAGCCAGCACGCCTAACATGCTGCAAAATCGATAGGTTTTGGCGCGCACAACGCGTTGCTATGATATTTAAATTAAAGTACTAAGGCGTTTTTATACTATGAATTACTTAAAATTAGAAAATTACTTACTAGTTTGATAAGTTAAGTCTTTGGCTCTTTGTATTCGTTTTTATTTAACTGTAAAAATAATAATGTTCGATAAGTTTCTATTAGCGGTAGACTTCAATTTCACCTTAAATATATTTATATAAATATATTTTGTATCAAATCGTTGATAAATAACAATTGCTTTTGATTGCAATGTTTTCAGTAGTGTCATTAATTTCAATATATACTCGTATGTAAATATTTATCAAAATTAATTTTTCGATTAATGTGTGAGTTGGTCACACATTAGTAAACAGCTAGCATGTTAAGCTCGCTGTTAATTAGAAGCAGCCAGTGTTGCTCTACCAATGGAATGTAATAATTTCTGTTTGTTTACAAAACAAGAAATTTTGGGAAAACCATATTATTTGATAAACAATTTATAAATCACAAAATGAGCATCAGATTCTGTGTTTACAAAGATTGCCATAATTTCCATTATCGCCAGGATAAAAGCGCTAGCAAAAACTTCACCCTGTTCGCCTTTCCAAAAGATCGGGAACGTGCAGAACTTTGGCACTTGATGGGCCAAGTTGATTCCAAAATCCAGGGAAAACATTTGTTCATGTGCTCCAAACATTTCGATTCGAAATATTTATCAACATCAAAGTATCGAACCGTTTTGGTGGGTGAAGCGGTGCCTATACCCTATGGCAGTGAGGAGGGTAAGACAACAACAAATACACAGGAAAACGTGGAGAAGCGTGAACAGCAGGATCGGGAAAGGGAGGGGGGTGAAGGAAAGGCCGCGGAACGAAGAAAGAGAGCACGAACAGGAACGGAAGCAGGAACGGGTGCAGAAACTGGTGCAGGAACTGGAGCACGAACTGATGTGGAAGGAGCAAAATGTGGCAGTGCCTTCATCTTCTTCGCCTACCTTCTGCATCAATTCAAGTGTGGAAGATGCTGCTGCTGCTGATGAGGAGCTAACCGTGCCCTCCTCCACTGTCACTAATCAGCAAAGTTTCTATATAAATCTGCTAGAAGATGATCAACTGGAACTGGACACGTTAGTCGTGGTGGAGTCCACAACCGAGTCGAACAGTGCTGAGGAAAAGGAAGCACAAAATGAAGAAGTCACGCTGAAGAACAATGAAAGTACGCAGAGATTGCTTAGTCAATTATATCTTTATTTAATCACATTCTAATTTAATCCTAGTTGAGGTCAGCATAGTGCCGCCCTCACGCAAACGTGCACGTGCCACATCCGACTCCTCGCCTCATATTATAGAGCTTCACGTGAATGAATCTTTACCGCTTGAGGATGAGCAGCTTATCGATGCCAACGAAGTGTCCATATTCCGCATCAAGGGCGAGCAATATGTGCAGATGTCGCGGGACTATTATCTGCAGGAGAAGCGTCATTTGATGGAGCAGCTGCGCAGCTACAAACACATTCTCAGTAACATACGCAGGCAGCTGGTGCCGCTCGAGAATCTCTAAGAATTAAAACTTATTTTAAGTAAACAAGTTAAAGCTTCTTTTAATCTAAAACTTCGATCTCGAGATCACTGTCCACATCGGGCATCACATCACTCAACGCTGCATCATCATCATCGTCATCTGAACCCTGCTGCTGCACTCCTCCGACTCCAAGTCGCTTGCGCTCCAGCAGCGCTGCCCAGCTTAGCTGCGTCTCGCAAAGTGGACACACACCAGAAATGGGAATATACTGACCAGGTTGCTCTCCCAGCAAATAGTTGGCCAGGCATAGCATGTGGCTACTGAGGCGGCAGCTGCGATTCAGGCAGCCCAAGCGTGAGCGTTCCGGCTGCTCAATCCTCTGCATGCACAGATGACACTCGGGTAACCAAGGCACTTCCTGGGGCATCTCCTCGTCAAGCGTTCTTTGCGACGCTGTTATTGCCACACGTCCGCTTACGATCCGCATGTGCTCGGGCGGGGGCGTTGCAAACCCACGCTCATACTCGGTTTCCAGCCAGCGCACTGTGAGGGGCAGACGATGCCAGGGACCCACGCCAAGCATCCGCGTTAATATGCGAAAATTATATTCGAAATGCGACTCCTTGGGCAGTTTTCTCTTCAGTTCGGGAAAGATTTTCAAACGTGTCGACAGTGTAGGCTGTTGCCACGCCCATTCGAATTGCAGTGCCGGAATATTGTTAGGGAATCCATGGACAATCATCACCATTTGCCAGGGTCCTTTCTTGCTCGTCTTGCGTGCACCGCCAAAGTCACAGCCGCGATTATGTTGTTTGATTCTCCGCTTGGGATTCACTGTAAAGCCCACATAGCATTTGCCACGATAACGCGTCTCCGGGCTCTGGCTGCACATCAAGTAGACGCCATAGAAGTGCCCCTTCTGGGCAAACACCTCCGACTCGGAGCTTAAGGCCGCAGGGGGAGTGGCATTGAAGAAGCTTCAAAAGAAGCGACTGTGCAGAAATAAGCCTTAAGAAAGTAGCGAAAACCAAGGCAGCTCTTCTGAACACACAATAAAAAAAGTTTTAAAACCCTTAAGACTTTAAAACATTTAAGCAATTCAATTAGGCGAAGTTATCGATATTGTAAGATCGATAGTACAAAGATTTGGCAATGCAGTAACCCAAAGACAACACGATATTCAACACGATATAAGATAATTTAACATCCAAATCACTAAGCACTTGCTTAGTGATCCAAATATAGAAACGGGCAACGGCAGACGCACCGATAAACAACACTGTTAATCGTATATATTAAAAAATGTATTTATGTTATCTATAAAATCAAATTTCAAACGCGAGTTGTTAACCAACACAGTGAGACCAAGTAATGCAACTTTGTAAGGTCGACATTTGATTTTCCTTTTAGAACCCTGGTCAGACTAGCCATTTTAGCTGTCTACCGTATGTACATTTGAGACCTATTCTTATAGGAATATCTCATAAACTAAGCCAAAAATTGAAAAAAATATTGTTTAATGTTTTCGTCTTATATCGTCAAGTTTCACATATAACATTTGTCAATTTATGCCGCCACGGATATAGCAAAACGCCGGTTTGGTACCCCTTGTTTGTTTCCCATGTTACATGAGCGTTACATGCAATGTAATAAATTGTGTGCAGTCTATAAATAAATAAAACATATTTTCTCCAAGTGAAGAATATATATTCTGCTCATTTCAGGTTGTCACAAAAAGTAGCATTAATTACGTACATACATATTTCATATTCTTCTGTAAATGAGTGTGTGTGTACTTTACATATTATTTCTGAGCTAAATAATCGTCTTAAACTAAACTAATTTACTTAATTGATTTACAATGAAGTACGTAACATAGATTATAATCTTAGATGTTGGTTTAGTTTGCAGTTTCACACGCGTCAACCCAATCATTATAAACATCAATTGGCTCAGATAGAAAGTTTATTCCAGTTTGAAAATCTTCCAGGCATACGCGACATGTTATTTTTGCAGTGTTTCTTCCTTTGTCCCTGAAAAGAAGACCGGTAAAAAAATATGAGAAGCAATTTTCAAAGCACTCATATGTGATTCTTACATTTTAACTTCACACGACTTTTCATGATTGCAAAAGGGGCAATTAAACTGTTGATCAAGTGGTTCAATGTTTTTCCTTTTTTGGTGGAGGTTTTCTTTTAGACTTTCTCCTTCCCATTTTGAAAATTCACAAATAATTTTGTTTACAAAGGTAAAAACACGACTGACAAATGTTATTAATTATTCTAGGGAAGTGCAAAACAACAGAAAGAATATCGATGAAATTTATCGATACTAAAATACTATTTTTATGAAACCCGTGAAGAAACTTATATCGTCGACTTGAAACAAATGCAGATTTTGATGTTACTTGTACAGTGGCGATAAGATGATTGATATGGTTTGTCGAAATGTCTGCCGATTTATATAGAGAACAGGTAAAAGATTTTTCAGTAGCTTCCTTGGGTTTTGACCTGGTTTACGGTACGTCGTATTATGTTTCTTAGAATCGGCCCCAGATGAGGTTAGGTACTTAAATGGTAACATATGGTCATTAGAAATTATTGTTTCTTTTAGGGATATTCTCGCGGATTAGGAAGCAACTGGCTTTTTTACTCAGATAATAAGGATAAAACCCGACGTAAGGCTACGTAAAGCTACCCTTCGCGCTAGTTTCAAACAAGTCACAAATTCGATAGGTTGTGGATATACCTTAACGATAGAAGTAAGATATAACTAAAATACATTGCTAAATATGACATCAGAAATTTGAAATAAACATGACTAGAAAATAATAAACAAAACTTGTGATTTTTTATAAAAACCGTACTTCAACGATTAAGATGTTTTTAAAGTAAAGGGCATATACAGATGAATTTAGCTGCTTTTACCAAATATACTTCTTTGTATAAATTGGGTCAGTATAGATAAACATAACTACCAAATGTATACAATTATCTAAATTAGGGTCACTATAGATAAGAAAACAGCAATTTTCCATTTGCAATCACGCACACAACTTATCGATTAATTCATATGCCTCAACTAGAAAATTAAAATTGTATCCCTAGTAATAAAAGACAGAAATTATAAATATTAACCTTTACCTTATCAAAGAATTTATTATTATTGTCTGCAATGATATTAAGGGTAATTAAACATGTTACTTTTGATACAATCAAGGGCGTAACGGGCTTATACTCTTAAAATCGAATATATCGTTGCTTATCGAAAACTGGAACTGTTAGGTTTTTCAACACTGAAACATACGTTGACGATTTTAATTGGTCCACATGTGTCCAATCAAATAAGTCCACCGGTTTTGTGAATATCCCTATAGTTATCTCTTTTCAGCATTAGCTATCCCCTAGTACGAGTTCAGTTGCTTACATTTCAACATAGCCGGCATTAAGTCATATTGATATAAAAATTGTTCAGTCCGTAAAGTAAGTTCATTGAGTGAGTTTGGTGGAAGACCACGTGTAACATAATGTATCTCCAAGCAATCACTGCATTGTTGACGATCGGCTTAATAAATGCCGACGTTTTCCTAAAGGAAGATTTTCCAAACGGTAAGCGCTTATTCATTTTGTGATTACCAACGTTTTTTTTCACTAAAATGTTATATACGTTGTAGATAATTGGAAAGATGAATGGGTTTACAGTAAGCATCCAGGCAAAGAATTCGGCAAGTTTGTCCTCTCCGCCGGTTCCTTCTACAACGATGCAGAAGCGGATAAAGGTAAGCTCCCAATGACTTAATTAATGTGTGTGTATGTATACACAAGCATTCATTCATATGTATACATACACACAAACATCCATATACATACATATTCGAGCAGACTTGTGACGTGTTTTTGCTCGTGTATGTATATGTATGTACACACACATGAAAACTCACAATACATACACATACATATGTACAACTCATACTAATCATATTGAAATTTCAATTCTATAGGTATTCAGACATCTCAGGATGCCCGATTCTACGCCCTGTCAAAGAAATTCGATGGATTCTCGAACAAAGACAAACCTTTGGTTGTTCAATTCTCTGTGAAACACGAGCAGAATATTGATTGTGGAGGCGGTTATGTGAAACTCTTCGATTGCTCTTTGGATCAGACAGACATGCACGGCGAATCGCCATATGAGATTATGTTTGGTCCAGACATTTGCGGACCCGGTACCAAGAAGGTTCATGTTATCCTCAGCTACAAGGGCAAAAATCATTTGATCAACAAGGATATCAGATGCAAGGATGATGTGTACACTCACTTCTATACTCTGATCATTAAGCCCGATAACACCTATGAAGTATTGATCGATAACGAGAAGGTTGAATCTGGTAACTTGGAGGATGATTGGGATTTCCTGGCGCCCAAGAAGATTAAGGATCCCAATGCAAAGAAACCAGAGGATTGGGATGATAAGGCTACCATTCCCGATCCTGATGATAAGAAACCAGAGGACTGGGACAAGTCAGAACACATTCCAGACCCCGATGCTACCAAGCCAGAAGATTGGGATGATGAGATGGACGGCGAATGGGAGCCCCCATGGTCGATAACCCAGAATACAAGGGAGAGTGGCAGCCCAAGCAGCTGGACAATCCCAACTACAAGGGCACCTGGGAGCATCCAGAGATTGATAACCCTGAATATAGCCCCGATGATCAGCTTTATCTCCGCAATGAGATCTGCACACTGGGCTTCGATCTGTGGCAAGTCAAGTCTGGCACGATATTCGACAATGTCCTTATCACTGATGATCTCGAGCTGGCTTCAAAGGCAGCTGGCGCTGTGAAGAACACACAGGCTGGTGAGAAGAAAGTAAAGGAGCAGCAAGATGAGGAGCAGAGGAAAAAGGATGAGGAAGAGTCAAAGAAAAACTCTGATAAGGATGACGAAGATGAAGACGATGAGGATGAGGACAGTATTGACTCCAAGCAAGAGACTGATGAGAACGGACACGATGAATTGTAATTTAAAGAATCTACAAAATCAAGACTTAACTAACAACAACAACAAAGTCTTGCATACTTAAGAGATGCTCCGTAACAAGATTAATGTATATTTAAAATTAGGAAGACTTTAAATTATTAATAATTGCATTTTTGTCTTCGAAAAAAAGATCAAAAATATACAAATAAACCAAATCGATTCTTATTTTATCGATGTCGAAACTAAAACTGGTTTGTTCTTTTATTGCACACAGAACTGGAATTTGCACAAATTTCTCGGATTATTCCAGACTCACGGCGTCATTTGACATTAAAGCGCGGCTTATGAGGCACAAGAGCCAGCATGGCAGTTCAAAACATGCAGAATTGACACGTATTTCTGACAACTATGAATATGTTAGCAGACGCTAATAATTCGCTATGTGGTGACTTTTGTATGCTCTTCTCTACATACATATGTATGAATAGACGTACATACATATGTAATTCGACTACGGTGTCTAGTTGTTAAGGCATGTGTACATGTACATATATTTCTCACATACATATGTATGTATATGTTGATACGCATGCACACATACATATCTAGTGCCGTCTCTCTTCACAAGAGAGTGTAAGGCAGAGCTCTCGGCCCACGCATAGCATAAGCAAGCTCGAGTGATGCCGAGAGAGCGCATAAAAGAGATTTAAACGCACTCGTGTCTCATCCGACCATGCAAAGAAGGATCCGAAACTGATAAAAGAGAGAGTAAAATTGCATTCATACTAATGAGCTCCCCCTCTCTCTTTCCAGCAGATCAATTGCTGTGCAGGCTTCACTGAGGCAGGTTTGCAATTGCAATGCAGATAGGCAACAAAATGCACTTCAAAAAATATTTTATCATTGCTGAAATAACTCGTGCCCTCACTTTGCTCCTCACTTTATTACTAGTTATGTATTTAATAAATAAACATCACATCTTCTTCACATTCAATAACACAACTGATGTGCATTGCTTAAAATTCTTGCAGATTGCAGGAATATCGACATAAAATTAAAATGCTTAAAGTATTTTTTTGTTGCAAGTTTCTTTCAGTGCATTGCTTCTCAACTATGTTTCTTGCTGCTAACTAATACAACCAAATGTTTGTTTGCTTGTACGTATTTTGCCTGCCACTGTTCTCTTTGTAAATACTTCTGCGAGACTGATCGAATTGGACCCCATGGAGCAGTGAATAAGTTGCTCTCGTCCGCATCCGAATCAATTTCATCACAGTTGGACGTATATATTCGAAATCATTTTAGTTTCGAACGTTCATGAACACTTCAGAAACGAAACTGACTTATCAAACATGTTTGATAATGATGCATTCCATGAATCACCGTAGCATGACAATGCGATGTAAAGTTTCACAACTGTATAATCTAGAAAGTTCTCCTTCAATACTGCAAACGCGGTGGAGTTGAATATCCCTTAACAATCAAAAACTTATGTTAAGATAACACAAATCTATCTAGGTCAGGGAGGACATAAAGTCAGCATATACTTGCATTCGATGATGTTTAGATTATGGAAACTAATATTCTATATATCACATACAATATCCAGGTCGTCAAATACAGAAATAGACATATCATCTGACCCAAATATTTGAGCATAAATTTACTTAATATGCCTACTGACAAGCTACCCTTTAACCGTATTATATTACTTATCATACGCATTATATATGAGGAAGATAAACATATTCATGACATAAAACACAATAAGTTTGTGGCCCAGAAATTTACTTTCTCAAGTTGTGAAGGGTAACAGTTTGTATCTTTTGAATTTATTCATTCAATCTTTTGTGGTTTACTTTAAGCATAAACATCACGCTGAGCCTTCTCCCAAGCAGCGATAGGACCATGCTCGGGGCGGTATTTGACATTGCAACCATCCTGCTCCAGGCGGTTATCGTCGCGCAGCTCCTCATAACGCTCCCGTTCGTATTTGGTGAATCCCCACTTCTTGGAAACATAGATCTTCTGGCGACCAGGGAACTTGAACTTGGCACGACGCAGAGCTTCTATAACTTGTGCCTTGTATCTGTCGCTGGAACGCACAGACATAATTGGCTGTCCAATACGCACACGGGCAACTGTTCCTTGCGGTTTGCCGAAAGCTCCTCTCATTCCAGTCTGGAGCCTATAAAATGCATAAGAACATAAATTACACTGATCAATATATTATATGGTGTATAACTTGCCTATCAGCTCCGGCGCACGACAACATCTTGTTAATGCGAATGACATGGAATGGATGCAGACGCATACGGATGTGGAACTGATCCTTTCCGCAGTACTTCACCAGGTATTTATTACAGCAAATACGTCCAGCCTCCAGAGCTTCACTGCTCAGTTGTTCGTATTCATCGGATACCAAGTGAACACATAGAGGGAAGTCCTCAACTGTTGCCTTCTTCCTTCCCAAATCGAAGATGCGAATCTTGGGATCGGGCACACCACGACAGAAACGCGATTTTGGGTAAGGCTTGTTCTTACAGTAGCGGTAACTTTAATAAAAATATAAAAACAAAATTAATTTACGTATGTCCAGTGCAGCTAAGGCATGTATTTGCATACCATCTTGCAGGTCGGCGACCCATCTTGAACCTAATGAAAATAGAAAGAAAAAACAGTCAATTAAATAACGAAGAAATACTTGAATACAACTAATATCACAAGGGAGTATCTCACAATATGTGAATAACACTTCAAATGAATAAATAACAAGCTGATGGCAGTTTATATAGCAGATATTAAAACTCTATGTACCTTCCACTCAACGGTACAAAACGAAAGGGACAAATTCTGTACAGCGGAAGTGTGTTATGCACCAAGACTTGAGCGATAGTGAACGGGCACACTGATATAAAAAGGCTGTGTACACGGAACGATTTTTACACTTATTAGTTATCGACCTAAAATGTATTATTCTGCAGTCCCTATCAAGAAAATTCCATCATGCAATGTTTTTATTATAGCGATACATATAAATATTAATAATATTTTTCAGCATTTAACATTTGTTTAATTATTTCTGATTTTAGTGCACCATTAAAAAATGAACATTTACCTAATTTTTGTTCTTAGATTTTCTTGCGGACTTTTCCATTATGATTGCGTTGTGTATTTCACTCCAGGTACCCTTCTTATGAATGAAAAAAACAGTAAACTCCCAAATAAACAAATATGCAATGGACTATCACGTAGTCTACAATTTCACCCTCTATTTTTTCCTGGATATTAATATTTACATATTAGTTCACAGCCATAATATTATATATATATTTATTTATCCTCTTTATATATTTTCTTTATATATTTCATATTATATATTTTCATCATACAATTATATAACAAAATATTTAACAATACTTTTCGATAACCAATTTATAATGGATGTAAATTATGTTTGTAATGACCGTTCGTATTCAAGATTATTGCATGTTTAATATGGATAAATATTTGTTATTCGAGAAAAGATGAAACAATAAAATCGTTGAAACGTTTACCGTTTAACAATGTTTGATAGAAAAACTTATCAAACCCACAACAGTACTGATATGTTGTGTTGAGCCATTTTCAATAATGCTATCGATAGTTTCACATCTCTAGGAAACTCATTGATATATGACTGTAGATCGCTACACATATAACTTCTATTCAAAATTTTAATTTGTTTGGATTTTTCATCAACATGGCTTCAGCAGGTTTGATTTAAATATATTTTCCATGTATACTTTATAATTACTCAATAGTTTAGTATTGTTTTGTGAAGTTCTGTAAAGTGAAACATGTTGGGCGTTCCTCGTGGCTAGCGTTTTCGACACGTAATAGTGTACCCTTTCACGTTGGTGGAAGTGGTCTCACATGCATACTTATACAAATGTGTATATACATACGACCGTCATAAGTTTATATGTGTGCATATAATTTATATTGATTGCCATTAATTTAACTTAAATGATTTACATATCGTTTTAGGCAAAAAAGGGAAGAAGAATAAAGGTACGGTTATTTCCCTTCAATCGTTCCTTTCCAACGGCGATGCGCCCGTAGGAACAACACAAGTTTCAAAAAAAGTCAGAAATTTTGATGGTGATGAAAGTGACGATGGAAGTCACACTATGCCTTTAGTTTATCAACTGCCTACCGCACCAAGGGCAAATAGAATATTTGATGATGACTCCATCCCTCACAGGCCGCCGTTTATTGCATACATCAATAATTTACCATTTGATGCCAATGAAGATGATATATATGAATTTTTTGGTTCTATAAACTTGGCATCCCTAAGATTACCTCGTGAAGATGGTGAAACTGGACGTTCCAGAGGATTTGGTTACGTTGAATTGGAGAATCGGGAGGATTTAATTCATGTGCTTAGCTTACCGGATCCATCGATAAAGGGTCGACGCATTCGAATTGAACTCTCTAATGAAAATGACCAACAAAATCGTCAGAAAGGCAATCGCCGTTTTGAAGGATTTGGAAATTCAAATGAAAATCGCGATTCTGGTAATTGGAGACGGGATAATCAAAATAATGGAGGTGGTTTCGAAAGAAATTCTGATCGTAATTTTGATCGCGGCGGCTTCAATCGCGACCGTAAACCCATATCGGAGAGAGAAGACGATAACACGCCCGGTTCATGGCGTACAAACAGTCGGCAACCATCTACAGACTTTTCGCCTCCACGAAGAGATCGTGACCGTGATCAATCGGACAAATATCGAGGTAGAAACAATGATTCTCATTTGAGAGAGGATACTTCAACTTCGGAAGAGAGGCCGAAGTTAAATTTAAAGCCTCGAACACTACCGTTACCGGAGATAGTAACTAAACCAGATGAAGAACTCGGTGAAGAAAGTGTCGAAGCGAAAGTCACTACTAAACCAAGCGGAACCACTTCCGCAAACGTCTTTGGCTCAGCTAAACCTGTAGATACAGCCACGAGAGAACTTGAGATTGAAGAACGTTTAGCAGAAGCCAGACGTCAGCAGAAAGCACGTCATGAAGAAGACGTTATAAATGAAAAACTCGCCGAAGTTAAAATCGACAAGAATGATAGTGAAAATGCTAATGCAGAAACGATTAGTTGGCGTCGCACCCAGGTGTTGGATACTAAGGGTATGCAAGATTATTTATGTTCTTTTTTCTAATTTTATTGTATTAACTGTAATGTATATTTTAGATGAACGGCGTGATGAAGATCCAGAAAGTAATAAACACAATAAGCCGCGCGACCGCAACGACAGGTAATGTTTTATTCGGTGTAATTGTTTTGGTCCAAATATTACTTTAATTGTTTTGTCCGCAAATGTAAAAAGAAATATCTTTGCAATTATCTATTTATTTGTTTAATTGAAAACACAAATTTCGGGTTATATAAAGTTGTATCAGTAATTCCGCAAGTTTTATTGTCATATTGACAATAATAAAATTGGGTCAATTGTGTGACGATATGTTTGTATTGTTGGATAAATAAAATTTCATAATTATTTATTTCAGATCCGAAAACAATAAAGCAAAACACAACGAAGACCATGAGAGAAAAGTTAAAGAAGAGTATAAAAGTAAACGAAATGAACGTCAAGTCAGGAATACCTCTCAGCAGGCTGAACCTGTAAGTACAACTTAAAACACTTGTTAAATTATCATTAATATAAACAAATATGTTGTTTTATTTATCGTAGCATATTATAATTCATTGTTCTTCCATATATGTATTTGTAGGTTTTGCAGTCTTCCAACAAGTATTCTGGACTTGACGATGACTCATCCGAGTAAACAATCTTTCTATATTTGTAATAAATGATTTAAAGAAAAAATTAACAACTACATTTAACAATTTAAAAATAAAATCTAATAACTGAGTCAAATTACTTCTATTATGCATTTCTATAAGTTTATTATTAGCATTTCAATAATTATAAATATAATTTGAGAACTCTTTAATTATATTAAATGCTTAACAGTAAACTTCAACAATTAGATGATTATAAATTATAACGAGAAATTGCACTTGGGAAGTAAAATCCATGAAAGAACATTGAGATGGAATGAAGTTTTCACATATGGAATTTATAAAAATATGCAAGAATGGTATGCTTAAAGGCTTATTAAATTGAGAGATTAAGTATCAAGACTCAAGATTCATAACTTGATAACTTTAGATAACTACCTGTACTTTTATTTCCTTCTAATTACCTAATTTGGAATGCATTGGGTTTAAATTTGTGTTTGCCTTTATTAATTGCCGAATTGCTGCGTCACTTAAATTGACATGGGGGAATACCCATAAATATAAGAAATCTTGACTACCCCTGGTAAGACTGTCGATCAGACAAGACTTCAGAGAGAAGATTGGCGTTGCCTGTGTTCATTATTGTTTCTCTATAGACATGTAAATTTGCAAATTAAATAAACGTGAAAATATAAAAGGTGTGTGTATTGAATATTAATTACTGGTTGGGTTGTTTACATCCAATAATTTTGTAATGTGTTTATAATATTTTACTAAATATGTACTATATAAATATGGTTCCCAAGAAATTTTATAAGTATATTTTTATAATCCCAAATGTGTCAATTATATAATGGATCCCAAAAAGAAATATAATATTTTGCTTGAATATATTGTTTTTTAAATTTTAGACAATTTCTTAACGTAGATAAAGTGATAAGGGAAGGCATAGACTGTAGCATCTTAGTTTCTCTCACTCTTAAATTTAATTAACGGCAGATTCACGACATGAACATTCAAATATAATTTTCGAATTCTTTCTTCCATTATTGTTCGTAAGCCTTCAATGAATATAGTATTTGCACACAAACATATGTACATACATATTTATATGCCTGTGGTTATCAAAATTCAAATCAGAACTACACAGAGGTCATATTTGCAAATGTTTACACCAAAAAGCTTAGAAAGGACGCATGCGCAAGCTTAAAAGCCTTTTCTGCAAAACTTGACAGATGTAGTGCTCTGGAAGCTGTGGGCTTAGTCTCGGGACGGAAATAATCGAAAATTGAAATACCGTGTTGGCAATTTAAAGGCATATTTACAAACTATGTAGAAATGTGCACAGATAAACAGGACTTCAATTCAATATATGTGTATATCGAAATATATATGCATATATATTTTGAATATATACCTTGATAGATGCATGCAATTTCTCGGATGCAAAACAGTTATATACATTCATGTGTGTATGTGTATCGGTATTCGAGTATACATTTTTTACATAGTATCTCCTTTGCTATCTTAATTAGAGATAGATAGGAGTGTGTGTGTATAATGAAATAACATAAGAATTAATATATTTAAAAGTGTATACGTATGTGTGTAAATGTATTTAGAAAACAAAAGGTACTCGAATACATATTTATATGTACATATACATACATATATAACGGGTGTCTACCGGTATACTTTATGTCCTTTAATTGATCAATTTGACATTATAATACAATTTAAATGTTTGATGTAGGTTAGTTTTGGTCCATAAGCAGATTTCTCAGATTTTACCTTTAATCAAAAGCTGTGAAACATACGTTTACATACACAGGTATACATAAAGTGCACAAGTTCATAGATAATTGTGCATGCATAAGTGCATCAGCATAAAACCGTACATTGGTGTGCACATTCCCTTACATACAAGGGCATACATATGTTATAAATACATCTACATACATGCATATATGAATTGCATTTTCTCGCGATAAGTGAAAAAAGACGCCAAAAATCAATTTAAATGCCGAAAATCAACGTTGCTTGTTTAATAACATAATAAACCAAAGTTTAAGCGTTGGACAAATTACGTAAAAACAATGAAAATATTTATGATGCTTGTGATTCTCTTGTGTATTGTGAAGATAGTTTTTGGAACCAAAGATGGTAAGTAACGAAAGAAGGTAAAATTAATGTGAAAAAGATAACCAAATATACCCTGTACCGAAACTAAAATTATTTTGTCTATAAAACATGTGTTTATGTCGACTAAACACAGAGTGGAGCCAAAAACAATAACATAATTATAAATTAAATTGTATTAATTGAAATTTTATTAGAAGTACAATTATTATTTGAGAAGGGGAACTGTAAAACTGTTGAATTACTTTATATGTTAAATTAAAACTTTATTACATACTCCATTCCATTTTTGTGAAATATATAAAATGTGATAAACAATAAAATGAGGAATATTGAATAGGCAATTCTGTTTATAAATTATTCGATTTAAAGTTTATTAGAGACTTTGCAGCATGCAAGCTAGCTGTGCATGTAAACAGAGCATAAATGAATGAAGAATAAAACACCGTTACTTGTGGTGCATAAAGGAAAATAAGAAGACATACAGTTTTGCTAATACCAAATATTTCTGACATAAATATACCCTGTTTTCTGAGTTGTGTCCAGACTTCTAACATTTCCAACGGTAAAAAATTTATTTACAATAATGTTTCTGTTTTTAATTTAAGGATTCGTTCAAAAAATTGAATCTTTGGTTGGAGAAACTGTTAACCTTCCATGCAATGTAACAAGCTATGCCGACGACGAGGCCGTCTTAGTATTGTGGTATAGAGATGACATTGGTACTCCTATATACAGGTAATTTATAACAAAAAGCAATACAATTAAGTCATAAATACGGAACTATTATTGGTTTTTATTAATAGTATTAAATTTACTAAATTTCAAACATTTCTAAATGAAAAATCATTCATTAACATTGTAGTTTGGACATGCGGGCCGGTATGTCAGAGAAACCCAAGCGATGGTCTGACGATGCTGTCTTTGGAGGAAGAGCTTATTTTGTTTTCGAAAATGAGCCTGGCAAACTTACTGTTGAAAAACTGCAGGCCAACGATGCAGGAGTGTATAGATGCCGAGTGGATTTTTTGAGAGCACAAACATATAATTCACGCCTAAGGCTGGATATAATTAGTAAGTTACCACTAAATATGTAGAACAAATATACAGTATATCAAGAAACACTTTACGCATACATACATATGTATGTACATAATATTAACATGTATGCATGTATATATATGAGTAAAGAGTAACATTTTTCTATATTATAATTGGGATACTTTGTTAAGTAACAGAGATGGGACAAAACTAAAAACTATAATTGTAAACATATAATTTCAGCACCGCCCAAGCAAGTTGTTATTCGAGATAGTGCCAATGTGGAACGGTCAACAGTTGTGGGACCCTACAACGAGGGCGACATAGTTGTGCTGAAATGTCAGGTTGTTGGGGGTAAGAAAATAAATATAGTTTTTATGAATCTAAAGATTATATTCAATACAACTTATTTTACTGAATATATTGTCGCTATATATTTATAGGCTACCCAATTCCAACAATTAATTGGTTCCGCGATGGCGTTGAAATCCCAAGTAACACCAATTTCCTATCGGGAAAAACTATTCAACAAAGTGAAATTACGCTTGGACCACTTGGACGAAGTGATCTAAATTCCAGACTTGTTTGTCGGGCAATGAATCATCCGAAATCATCAATTGTCGAGGCTGTGGTTCAGATCGACATGAACTGTGAGTTTCTTTTGAAATATACAATATTTTAACCGCAGATGTTTGAAATTGATACTGGCCTAAAAAAGAGAAAAACTCTTTGATAAGAAATATTCAGCTACATAAAATCGGCTTAACGGTTATCCAAATAAGCTTTGCACTTGCCGATAATTATCGATAGATGATAGTTGAAAGAGAATAAGTGCGATAAGAAATGAAGAAAACGAAACATGTCAACATAACAGAGAAAACTTAAGGCCCTAAAAAGAACAAGTGGCAATAAATAATAAGGCTAAATGTTAATGAATCCAAATTTTGTTGAATTAATATATATCACGTATTTTTAGATACTAATTAAAACAATATATATATATTTTCAGTTGCTCCATTAAATATTAGGCTGTTGGGAGCTTATCAGCCCTTATCAGCTGGACGCAGATATGATTTACTTTGTCAAAGCGCTGGATCCCGACCTCCAGCTATAATTACCTGGTGGCAAAATGGTATTCGCTTGGAGAAGACCACGGAAACCGTAAGTAATCCACAATTTCAATATGAACTCTAGGTTAAATATATATATTTGTTTATTCAAGAAATTGTTGAGCTACTTTTGTTATATCTTGTGTTTTTGTTATAGACCTCAAGTGATGGAAATCAAACAACAAGTACACTTTCAATAAACGTTAGCAAAACAGATTCAGGAAAGTTTTTATCATGTAAAGCTTACAATCATGCTGTTCCGTCTGTTCCACTGGAAGATGGTTGGAAATTGGACATTCAGTGTAAGTATTTATATTGTAAATATAAGATTCATGACTAAATCCTGTTAAATTTTTATTTTATTGCAGATATACCCGAAGCATACGTTCGGTTAGGAACATCTCTCGATGCTCATGCTTTACGCGAAGGAACTGACGTTTATTTTGATTGTTTAGTGGTTGCTCATCCACAGGTGTTTCGAATAGAATGGAGACATAACGTAAATACTATATAATTATTAATTTTGTTATTTTTGTCCGAATATTCGTTGTATTTCGTTGTTTTTCCATTAACCGATAATAATACCTTTTTTACAGAATCATCTTTTGCTACATAATATATCTCAAGGGATTATCATAAGTAACCATTCGTTGGTATTACAAGGTGTTACAAGGGCCACCGCCGGCAATTACTCATGTGTGGGTTTTAATGCCGAAGGAGAAGGCATTAGCGAACCATTCGTTCTTAATATTTTATGTAAGTCATAAAAATAAAATCATAATGCATTTAATTATAACAATACTTAAATTCCACTTTAATTTTAACAGATGCTCCCACTTGTGCCCAAAATCAACCAAAAATTTATGGTGTAGCCAAGCAGGAAGAAGCTCAAATAAAATGCATTGTTGATGCAAATCCTCAAGACGTCGACTTTAGTTGGACTTTCAATAATTCTGCAGAGAGTATTGATGTGGCGACAAATCATATATTTCGTCTAGGTAATTTCTTGAAAGACTTGTTTATTACTGACAGTTTTCAAATATAAATGATTGTTGTAGGTACAACATCTATAGTCACATATACACCGATAACTGAACTAGATTATGGTACACTCTTATGTGTCGCAACCAACAAGATAGGCAGACAACGAATTCCATGTGTATTTCATATTATTGCTGCAGGTAAATATTTTAATATTATTTTAATATTAAATGTAGGAGGAGTTGACAGTTTATTTAATTAATTTTATATTAATTTTTAAATTGTACTTACTTACTAAGGTCGCCCAGATCAAGTACATAATTGTACTCTACTCAACATTTCAATGACGTCTCTAACGGCAACTTGTATTGATGGATTTAATGGTGGTTTACCACAATTATTCTTGTTAGAACTTCAAGACGCCAATAATAAGGTCTGTATTACATTGTATTTTGAAGAATAGGCAATAGAGAAAGGTTTTTTCTATTATTCAAAATCTAACTATTTATGGAGATCCTTTTACGCATCTAATGATATTATTCCCTTTTCTATTTAGGAAATAAGAGCAAATATTACTTCAACAGTGCCAAGATTTACAGTGTCGGATCTTCTTCCTGGAAATGTCTATATATTATCAATTTTTGCCTATAACTCTAAAGGTCGATCAGATCCCACAATAGTCAATGCTGCAATGTTGCGAATGCCTGAGAAACAGTTAACATTTGAGCAAAGTAAGAGTGAAACCAGCGCCATTTAGTTCTTATATTGAAATCCATATTCCATATAGAATGAATATACTATTGAGTTATTAATTATTATTGTTTTTAGGCAATAAACCAAGAGCAGAGCTGTTATTCTCGCCGATGGTATCACTAACAATTGGACTTACATTGGCTGTATTTGTGGCCAGCTTAGCAATTGTTCTTGCGTTGCGTATTCCATGCACAGCTAGCACAAGAAGACGCCAAAAAGAGGTGTCTATTGAGAATGAGTCCAGAGATGTGTCGCCTGGTCCCAGTGATCATAGTGCCAGTAAAGATGTGGAAGAAGCAGATGATAGGAATCCAGATGTTGTCCCCGAAACTATTGATTATGATGCAGAAGTAAGTGAACGTTAATATGGGAAAGCGTCCTTTTCATAAATGCATTAAATTGTAGATCGAATGTGTGCGAAAAAGACAGCATATATCAATAATCGACACCACCAACTGCAATCGCCGAAGCAGTAAATTTGTTAATGCATCCGAACTTCACGTCGATAATTCAGCGCTATGTGCCGCACATAATATTGGGTATTGCACCTTGCGGACGACCAGACAGAGACCGGATAAACAACCCCTAGCAACATTGCCAATGGTAAGATAAAATTGTATTAACCAATGTTATTTGGTATTAATCACTAAAAATAGTTTGCAGAACAAAGTTTTAACATGAAGTAACCTTTAAAAACCCAATATATTTGTATACTTTTGATATTTATATTAAATTTTCAGAATACGCCTCCACATGTTTATTCTAATGCCATTGCTCAATGTACGCTTCCTCGCCAATCTTATCAAAATGAATGGCCCCGATATGCAAGCAATGTAGCTGAACGAAATCAAGTAGCACCCATTTCAACGTTTCATCAACTATCGATTTCCACAGACAAGTCCTATCAACATTTGAACCAAGAATCTTTGGAAGAGTATGCAGGCTCGCCATCCTCTGCATCGAATAGTTCAGTAATTTCAACATCTAATCCATATGCTCCGCATGGTACACGTGGGAGAACCATGGCGCTACAGCACATGAACCAAGCCCAGTCCAGCAGGCTTTGCATTGGATCACCACAAAACAATCTGATTAATAATACTGTTGAACAAAGCCAATCTGACGACGAAGCTACCGTCCAAACTCCATTGATGCTAAAACGCGACAGTTCTGTCTGACTATAAAAATCTCACAGGGTTTTTAACTAGACTCTGTGACGATTTTTTTAACGTAACGTTGTTTTTAAATGTATTTATAATTTTTAGACATACATTTTAATACCATTAAGTATATATTATACGAATATTCCTGGTAAAATAATAACTATCCATATTGGTTTAAAAATAAAAAATTCACTTTTTGTTCTTTGCTTTTGTTTTAAAACACGTCAAACAAAGCCCGACATGATATTTCGAAACTGTTTTACTACACCAACTTATGAAAATTCAAAAAATAAAATTGGTCAGTATATACTTTCACATGTCGGAAATGGTCTTATCGGACCACACTATCAAAAGTCTGCCAGAGAAGCAATAAGTTGCATTTTCTACTTTGTATATTTATTTAAAAAGAATAATAAAATACAAATTCCATGTTTTTTTGCAGATTCTTAATTTCCATAAGATGTTATGATATTTTTTGAAAATTACGGATATTTGAGAGTAATGATAAAATATGATTCATATATTCTGACCAAATCGGAGCAATATATCATATACATAGCTGTCGTTCAAGCATCTGCAACGATATGTCGTCTTCGGCACTCCAAAAGTAGCCAATATTTCATTTTTAACATTTATTAGAATGCTATCTTCTGTGTAACCGCTAAACTTACTAACAAATAAAAAATACATAAGTGGAATATATATATAAAAAAAATAAATAAATAATAGACAGAATTTAATAAACGAATTTGTTTCAGTACTTAAATGCTTTGAGATGGATACGTTGTATCTTTATTAAGTTGGTGCAAGCCCATGCCCAGGGCTCAGGCTTTATCTCTGCCGGGATATAAACGAGTGTAAAGCAGAGACGTCCAGTGTTCGTGCATGTTCGGAAAGCTCGTTAGCCAGCAGAGCTTTAATGATTTACACGGCAAAACAAATGTTAATCCTATTACAGAAAAAGAAGAACGTTTTATCCAATTATTTTTATATTGTTATTTTTGTTTAATTTAATGTAGAGTATTTGTTAGTTTTAATTAAGCGGCTGAAATTTATTTTACTGATATTTAAAATTTTTTTCCTAAATTCTCTAATATCAATCTAGTTTGAAAGAGGTTTGTACTCTACATTTCTTTAACATATTTCTGTAGCGCATTTTAAATGGCACTGTTTATATTTAAAAATATTGAAATTCTTTTGCATATTTAACATATAATTAAATTTATTTAAATCAGACGGCTATCAATCATCAAGATAACATGCTTAATGCATCATAACAATGAATATTAAATTCTGGATAGTAATTCTAATGTTGACATTAAATAGGCGTATCACATGCTTCGATCAATTTAATAGTTCTGATATCGCCATAAACAATAATACTGTCTACGGTGTTAGCTCACATAGAAAAAGTAAATTTCTTTTCGATACCATTTTTCGACTTAGTACCGGTGTATCAAATGCTTTCGGTTTCGAAACAGATGATGAAGCAGAAAATATTGAAAACAATAATGTTGCAACCTGTGATTGTGGTAAGTTCGCAAAATGCTCTTAATTATAAGTTTTTCTCTTTACAAAGAGCCGCAAATAAAAAGTCTATATATATATAAACTAAAGTATAATTAAATACAAAATATCGGAGTCTCGGTTGGGTGTAATTTTCGATTAAACGATTGTTTTCATTTTTACATTCGTCATTAAAAATACAAGATTTGTATATAATTATTGCTTAATAGAAAAATATTAGAGAGCAGTTTATTTACTTATTCTAAGAAAGCTCTACTAGACACAGTCTAAAGGTCGAATTTCTCCACGCGTTCCCATTGGTACAAATATGCCTACTAAAATTAGAGAAAACAAGTAAAGAAAGCTCTATTCGTACTCTTCTAGACGGAGACATCTTGCCCTCATTCAAAAATTTGGCTTTCACATAATCCAAAAATTTACCAATGGTTATCATTATTATTTATAATTGACTCAGATGATGAACAAAACACATCTTATATTCGACCTTAAGTAAATTACAGTAAATTATATGTAATTTAGACACTTTATATCTGTAATAACTATGTATTTAAATTCAATTTTGGTTTACAGATTGTGGATTTTCCAATGAAGAGAATAGAATAGTTGGTGGAAAACCAACAGGGGTAAACCAATATCCATGGATGGCTCGAATAATATATGATGGAAAATTTCATTGTGGAGGATCTCTGTTGACAAAAGACTACGTTCTTTCAGCGGCGCATTGTATTAAAAAATTAAGAAGATCCAAAATAAGAATTATATTTGGAGATCACGATCAAGAAATAACATCTGAATCTCAGGCTATTCAGAGAGCAGTAACTGCTGTCATAAAGCATAAGAACTTTGATCCTGATACGTATAACAACGACATTGCGTTATTAAGACTAAGAAAACCTATACTATTTTCGAAAATAATAAAGCCCGTATGTCTTCCACGATACAACTACGATCCAGCAGGTAATGATGTAGTTTGTGGATATTTTTTCAATACCTGTGCACAATCTACTATTGTCCGTATTCAAAAAATTAAATATTCCTAGTGAAATATAACCCTTTAATTATATCCCTTTGATTTTCTTTTAGGTCGAATAGGAACGGTCGTTGGTTGGGGCCGTACCTCAGAAGGAGGAGTACTGCCGTCGATTGTCAATCAAGTCAAGGTCCCTATAATGTCACTTGCAGAATGCCGGAATCAAAAGTACAAAAGCACTCGTATAACAACAAGTATGTTGTGTGCTGGACGACCACGCATGGACTCCTGCCAAGGTGATAGTGGGGGTCCGCTGCTATTATCCAATGGTGTTAAATATTTTATAGTAGGTGTTGTATCTTGGGGTGTCGGATGCGGCCGCGAGGGCTATCCCGGCGTGTACACCCGAATAAGTAAATTTATTCCGTGGATAAAATCTAATTTAGAAAATACATGTTTGTGTTCTTAGTTGTTTAATTATTTATTTGAAATAAAAACACATAATATGTTTAAGATTGTACGTTGAACCTAAAATCTTATTTTTTTTTTACTATTATATTTAGTTTTTACGCAAGATCAATGACTAATTTCATTACACCTATAATTTAATAGAAATACTTTCAATTTCCACGCACCTTCAGTAAATAAAACAAATTTCGATAATTTTAAAAGAACGATAACTTATCGATATTTTGAGTTTAGTGTTTTGACTGTGCTCTCATCCCTAATTACAATTTACCGACTATAATTCATAAACAAAATCAATAATAATTTAGATGAGCCTGCCACCAACTCTACTCCAACGATTGGCGTCTCGCGGCTTATTTGCTAAAAAAGGTAAGCTTATTTTTTTTCTTATCAACATGTTTTCGTTCCCGTTATTAAAATATGTTGGAAGTTTGGTAATACACATGAGCTTGAATGTGTTTCATGTGTTTGTCTTTTTAGCTCAAATTCCGGCGGCGGAACCAATAGAAGAAGAAATCATTGCCGAAAATTATGACGAAGAGGACAGACATATTCAATCTCCAAATATTGAGCCAACAAATTCTACATCAAAAGAGCCTAGTGAACACTTCTGGTCAGAAAGAATTAAAAAACGAATAGGAGTCACAGAATCATATCATGGATTTAAACTGTGTCCAAACAAATATAATATATGGCATAACTGCACACTATATTGTGTAAATAGATGGGCAACAGGCCGACCTAAGCCAAGTGAAAAATATCTCCGACGATACAAGCGCTTACTTCGTAAATATCCCCTTGGTAAAGACTGGAAAGAAACCTACGATACTGCCTGTGGTGTTTATTATTTCTATAATTCGTCATCTCAAAAAGTTTCTTGGTTACCTCCGGCACATCCACAAGCGCGTATTTCAAATAGCGCTGCCACATTTCGAAGGCAATTAGCCAATTCGAATGACAAATGTAACTTCGAGGCAAAGAATTATAAAAATACAAATGATGGGGAAATTGGTGCTCAATTTTCTTCATTTGCACCTTCTAAAAAAAAGTAGAATATCCTTTTTTAACTTTTACGAAAATATAAAATCTTATGAGATTTATGCAGAGATGTTTATCTATAATAAAATGAACATACCTTTCCTCAGAAAATTGTTTTAAGTGTATTATCTTGGCTTTAATATTTAGCGTTAATTGCTATGCGGGTTATACGTATAACTATAGACAGTCAAGTAACATTTTTCTCAAATGCATATGTTAAAGTAATGTAATGAATGTAAAACTTTACACAATGTAATGTAAAACTTTACACATGTTAATATAATGTACATTTGTAGAAACCGTTACTTGGCAGACTGTATTTAAGAGTACAAAGTTTCTAAGTCTGTTACTTCCTTTTTCGACTGATTATTTTTATGACATAAACATAGATTCAGATGCGATATGTGTGATAGCCATATTTTGCAAAATTTGGAAGGCTCTATGATATTTATGCGATATATCGTTCAGATCTAGCCCGTTCCGAATTATTTATTGTGTTCAGCAAGCAAAAGCAAGCGTGCCTGGTTTCATTAACATAGTTTTTATTTATTTATTTATTTATTTAATGTCAACTAATGGCAGTCGACTGGGTAAAGAGTTAACAATAAAATTTAAGAATTAAAATTGTAATGAAATGTAAAAAATATTAATATTATATTTTATTTAAATTAAAATTAAATTTAAAGCTTAAAATTTAAAATTTAAACTGGGATAATAAAAAGAAACCGATCCAACATTTGTTGCAAAGGGATTGGGGAAAACCCAGTAAAACCCAATCAGATCGGGATTAGTGTTAATTGTTGTTAAGTGTTAAGTAGTTAAGAATGGATAGTTTGATCGAATTAAGGGAGGACTCTGAATTGAAAACTCTAAACTAGAGGTGGGCGCGGGCCGTGCTTTTTTTCGTGGCCCGCGGGCTTTTGCCAAAAAAAAACGTGCTCGTGCCTAAAAATCGGGTTTCGTTCGGGTTCGTGCGGGCCCCGGGCCTAAGAAAAAAGCCCGGAGGCCCGCAAAATCGAACCGCACAATCGGTGGGACTCGTGATATCATAGTTTTCAATGTTTCAGATATTGAAATCGAAAAATATTTAAATGGCTGTGCAGCCATTTCAGACCAAAATGTGTTAGAATTTTGGAAATGTAGTGACCTCAAATTAATGAAAAGACTTGCCCGTTACATTTCAGCCATTCCGGCAAGCTCAGGGACGAGCGAAAGATTATTTTCTACCTCTGGAATAATATTAAATGAGCGTCGTACACGTTTAAAAAGTTCAAACTTAGAAAAAATTGTATTTTTAAATAAGAACTTGCCATAAATTAAAAAAATTGCATGGGTTTTTTTTGTTTGTTGAAATTTTCGTGTTTGGCTTGGGCCGGGCCGTGCTTTTTCAAAAAAAATCGTGCGGGCCTCGTGCTTTTTTTTTGGGACTAGGTTTCGTGCTCGTGCCGGGCCGGGCCTCAAAAAGTAGGCCCGCGCCCACCTCTACTCTAAACAGTCTATTGTAATCAGCACAGAGAACTCGAAAGGGATCATGCAAGCTATAATTATTATGACAAAAGTCCAAGGAAAGTGGCAAAAAATTACGAGTTACTCTAGAAGGAATACAGAAATTAAATTGGTTAAGCAGAATAGGAGAATCAATGTCGTACTTGATTAGTTTGAAAAGAAACGTAACACCTAACATAATACGACAATTAGTAAGAGAAGGTAGGTTAATAAGAAGCAGTCTACTAGATAAAGATGGTAAGTCTACACCTGATACACAGTTGAAACTACGCAAAGCGCAAAGTAAAAATTGCTTTTGAACAGACTCAATTTTATCTTGGTGAATATGATATTGCGCTTCAAACAGTTAAGATGCTGCAGATTATGCCTGCACCAAGCAAAGAGCAAATCAAGATCTGTTTGGAGGAAGTTAAGTGTAGGATCACTATACGTCAAACAGAGTTTCACTTCATCAGCATACAAAAGGATATTAGAGTGAAGAAGTATTGAAGGAAGATCGTTGATAAAAAGGTTAAAAAGCAAAGGTCCAAGATGGCTGCCCTGAGGAACACCAGAAGTTACTATGATTGTCTTTGATAGACAGTATTTAAAAAGAACTCGTTGAGACCTGTTAGCTAAATAATCGGATATCCACAAAATAAGCTTTTGTGGAAAACCGATTAAATTTATCTTATCAATCAAGAGATTATGATTTACGGAATCAAATGCTTTACTGAAGTCAGTATAGACGACATCAGTTTGCATTTTCTTCCGAAATCCTAAAGTAATGCGGGAAGAAAATTCTAGAAGATTAGAAGCTGTAGATCTTGCCTTTACAAACCCATGTTGATGGGGCGAAATTATAATATTAAATTGAGAAACTAATTTTCGTTGCAACAGACAGAAGTACGGACGATACGATGCATATTTGATTTAGAATTTATATGTATGAATACTATATTGGGAAGGATATTCCTTATAAGGTCGGTTGCAAACACCTTTAAAAAGCAAGGGTATAAAAATGTCATAATTTGTACCAACTGGGCTTGGTCTATTTTACAGTTCGCTGCTTTAAGTCAAATAATTAAAGATATATTAATTTTGTTTGTGATATTCACTTGTTCCAAATACTGCGTGTTTTTGGCAACAGAACGAAATCCAGTTTTTAGCTCTATTTGAAATAAATCGATATATTGTCGCTTCGATATTTTTCCATCCCTAACGTAATATACTAAGTTTTGTTACATCCCTACTTTTAGTTATATTTTCCAAGCTGAAATGAAAATTGAGAAAAGGCCGTAATCTGTAAAGTTAAAGAAATTAACAATGGTTTCTATGCAATTTGTATTGCAACCTCTTCCGGGAACTGATGAGCAATTTATTGAAAGGTAAAAATATATATTTATTATAAATAACGCACAAATGAGTGTAGTTTTGTTTGGTATTATTGATCATATGCACATGTTAAACACATGTGTATACACATACATATGTGTGTCTGATTCTTTGAATTTTGAGCTATACATAAACGCACATTACATGCATTCGTATTCTCATGCACACATATTTAATATTAAAATATATGTTAGTACTCGTACGAATTAAATCTGAAATGAAAATTCACGAATGTAGTTCATTAAATTAAGTCTGACGAAAGAAATGCAAGTACATATAGAAAAGCATGTGAATATATATGTATGTATGTATGTACATATAGATATATATATATATATGTATATGCATATATATATTTTAATATGCCTATAATACATTGTGTATAAGAAAGCGGAACAGATTTATGTAAGTTCTTATGTGTAACAATTTACATTGTGTAAAAATATTTATTTGCTGTACAATAAAACATACGCCCTCATTTAATGAAATATAAGAGAATTGTAGACATTTTATTAGTACCGTACATATATGTATTAATCTTTGTATGTATTTACAAATTAGACTATGACTTATCACCAAGCTATGTACTATGTTTACCTTTCAAAATTATATGAAACAACAAGTCTATATATACGATAAACACTTGCGGGCTTCTGGCATTGTTGATTAGCTCCATATTGGCAATTCATAGATAACCTATGTTTGTAAAATGTACCGATTATTGTACTTTGATTTGTTTTAATATAATTTATAATTTTTTCATGCCGTCTTCGTCAATGAGATTATCTAAAATTACATATATTGTTATTATTCTCAGTATAAGCTAAGGACGCACCTTATTTTTGACAATTTCCGCATGAGTCTCGTTTTCCTTTTCACCAACGTTTGAATTTCACCATTATTTGCCCAACTCAATTACCAAGCTTTATCTCGCTTATTTCTATTTTCTTGAGGGTGTTTTAAATATTGGAAAGAACTGTCAAATGCACCTTAGGATATCCTATATACAGTGTCCTTCTGTTAAAACGCAAACTGGTCTCACAGTTTTCTTCCTTCTTGACAAAACTTGTTCCACGTGCTTCCTATTATTGTACGATGTAAATGAATCGGAACGATCCGGATCGGATCGATATATCGTACAGTCCTTTTGTTATTTTGATTCATATTTTTTTTATTTAATATGCTATAACATATAATATAATATGCCGAAATAAGATATTTTCTTTGAAGACCAGTATTTTCTTTTTTAAATAAGTGTACTTAACAGCAAGTGTATAAAACCTTCAATCATATTATGATATCTGCATTTGTTGTTAATTTCTTATCTTAGCGTGCATAAATAAAATATATTTATTCCTTATCCACACATACGGATGCATTTTAAATCTTTCCTTTTAAATCATTAATTTGCCTTATCATGATAATGAAAATACAACTTTTTTCTTTTTATTAGAATTCGAGAAATTTCTGATAAAGTAAACCGCTTTGGTTCTGGTACTCATCGAATATTTGAGCAATTGAAAATACCAGTTAAGGATGTCGTTATTGGACCGAACCATATTGGAGTACTTCTGGAAGATGGAAAGGCATTCCGTGTTGCTTTTTCCATCAACTCCGAAAAACTGGATTTGACCAAATCAGACAATAAATGGTATGTTTGAATTGAGAATACATGTGTATTAATTATAATAATAACGACTATGATTCGTCTAAAGTGCTCCTTCTGGCGGAGTAGCAGCCACAAATGCTCCCAAGGCTCCATCATCTTCTCGGCCAATGGCTCGTTCTAGAGCTCGACTTCTTCGAGCCACAGGAAGGACGAGCACAAGCGGCCAGGGATCTGGTTCAAGGAGCACAGGTGTAATAATTGGAGGTAGCACTGCAAACCGACCTCTTGTTACAGTACCAGCCACCTATGTGCCCGAAGAGCTTATAGCTCAAGCAGAAGTTGTACTTCAAGGAAAGAGTCGAAATCTTATTATTCGAGAATTACAGGCATGTAACGCACAATGTAATTAATGTTATACAAATTATTAATTGCAAATATCATGTTTATTGTAGCGCACAAATCTTGATGTGAATTTGGCTGTAAACAATTTGCTTTCACGTGATGACGAGGAGGCGGAAGATACTGAAGAAGGAGGGGACAATTATGTTCCAGAAGATCTAATTTCATTACTGGACAATGGATTTTCAGGAGATAACAATAGTGTTATTATCGATCCATCTGACGGACTTTTCTCCGAAGAAATTTTCAGTAACTATTCGAGCATTAGAAAGTAAGTGTTCAAAAAGAAATTGCCTAATGCGTTTTTATTTTATGAATGAATTCATTTTAAATTAAGGAATTTGTAGAATGGTTAAACAATAGAAATATTCTACAACCATAACCTTAAAAAAAAGGTAACTTACCTTAAAGGTTCTTGTTTATCACAGTCAGATTATTTTATTCTTTAAATTAAATCAAGTTATCAACAGGGAATGTAGTAAAAAAGAGAAGGTAACTTACCTTAAAGGTTCGTGTTTATCATAGTCATATTATTTTATTCTTTAAATTAAATCATTATCAACAGGGAAAGTAGGTTGAATTGATTCTAGGAAGGGTTTATCCCTTTTTGATATAAATATTTGATACACTGATAATAATTCCTTTTCAGTTTGCTTTTCGATCGTATACGCAGTGAACGGACTAACGCTAACTCAAGCGGTTCAGATAATAATCGCGCATCTGCACCTCCCAGCGGTGTTATTTCTGGAAGTGGAAACCTATCGGGACAGCTGTCATCCACTAATGCTGATCGTGAAGCATTTAGTCGCTGGCGTGATCGTCAGTATTATGGCCCGCGTCGCTGGATAAGTAAAGATGATTATACTTGGGAAAAGGAAACAGGTAAATACATTTGCTAATAACGATGAAAACTAAACAAATCAAATTGAAATCAAATTTAGATCCGAAAAAGAAGGAACCGTCTTCATTGCCATCACCAATTTGGATATCTGAAGAATGGCAGCCATGGCCTGGTTCGGTTCGTTTCAAAACAATTGGTGCTCTATATTCCGAATTTATTGCACTCTCAGAAAATGGAGAATTGCATCAATGGCGTTGGGGAGACTTGGAACCCTATAAATCTGATGTAAGTAAAATATATATGTATATTGTTATTTCAGTTAATATATTGTGTCATTTAATTTAACAAATAATACTTATTTCTGGAATGAAATACTTTATTAACTTTAAACATAAACTTTGATTTTCATTTAGACGGAAAATGTGTATCATCCCAAGACATTGTCTCTAAACATTACCGAAAAAGTCGAGTTATTGTCGGCAAATTTTATAAGATGCTCAGTTGTAACAGAGTCGAACCGTGTTGCCACTTGGATGGACGAACAGCTAGGATACCTAGGATTGAAATTAGAGCATGTATCGACAGCTTTCAATGAGTTCAACATTGATCCCATAACAACCGTACATGTGTGCTCATTATACACAGCTGTAAGAACCGAGAGCAACAACATATACTGGTGGGGGAGTTTTACCATTTGATCAACGTCGATATTTATGGGATAAGTTTCGTACAAAGACAAAAAAGCCATTTAAAGTGGTTGCGGCTGAAATAAATGTTGGCTCCCAGGTTGTAATGAAAAAATGTCCTATTTACCAAACAGGCTCAATTGGTTTTACATGTACCAACGGAATACCCAAAGTTGGACAATTAATTAATTCCGTATGGGACTTCTCGGATGTTTGTCGCATGAAAATATTGAACATTGGTTCAGCATTGGCAACAGAAAAGAATCAAGCCACTGTTGCATTGAACACCGAAAAGGAAATCTCAAAGGCAGTATCAGTACAACCATCGACTTCCAGCAAAAGTGCCCAAATTAGTTCAACAAGTAAGGAATCCAATGATCGAATCGATATGCCGCCACCGCCCTCGCCAGCATCTAGTACCTGTAGTGATACTGGTAGTGTTAATTCACACAAGCGCACGAAAAGAATGACAACTAAAGAGGAGAGCAGCAACTTCCAAGAGGGTAGGAAAGATGAGGAACTGTGGCAGCTGAAGGATATCGTATTTGTCGAAGACAAAATTGGACCGATTGGAAAAGTTCTTAAAGTCGACGGTGACTATGTGGCAGTTCGCTTTCCACCATTGAGTTGCAATAATGCAGCCGCTAAGGAAGAAGGCAAAGAGGATGACTGGCAGCAGTGTCGTCTATTACGCCGCGAAGATGTTCAAATCTATCGATCTGCAGTCTCATCACGTGGCCCCGATTGGCTTCAAAAGCAACCTAAGAAAATAAATATCGGTGCAGATCCATCGAATTCGCAGCTGCTGACAATATCAGTTGATACCCGTGGAATTCATGTGATTAAAAAGGTGTTTAGCAAAATACATTACAGCCTGTACAATTTGTACAACAGTAAACAAGAGCAAAACTGCCAATTTCCCACAGACTGCACATCGTTCTTGGGCGCCTCCGTTAATAACATTTCAATGGCCTGTAACAATGATTGTAATGGAAATAGCAGCACGATTGTGCTGCGAGATGGCAACGGAGCACTTTATCCTCTAGCAAAAGACTGTATTGGCTCCATAAAAGATCCACAGTGGTTTGATTTGCCACCGGTTAAGTCAGTAACAATGGCAACGATATCGCTGCCCCCGGCTTCAAATTGCATTAATCTCAAGTCAAAAGTTTGCATGACTGCACTGCTTTTTGTAACGCAAAAACTAATGCCACATATACTGCGTTGTGATGTGAAGAACTCGATTGCAATGTTAATGCGCCTTGAGAAAGATGATCGCAAGGAAACAGTATCTGTGGTTGAAGAGCGCTGTGATGGTAACCGAAACATATTTCATGCATGCGTTATTATGTGTGCCCCAACATCAAACAAGGACTCGCAGCTTACCTCAGACCTGGCTGGCAGTACAGAAAAGAAAACATTAACTTCGGGAATTTCATTGCCTCGTACAGGAAGTGGATCTACTTTGGCATATGGTAACGCTTTTGGCGCTACTGGTGGTAGCTACAATGACAACTCCAGTTTTGCCACAGTATCAGCAAGCATAAATGCACCATCATCTTCGGGATCATCATCACTAAGCAGAGAGAATCGAATAAGTCTACGGGACATGATGCATCGACTGATTAACACTGAACATTCAGAACAAAATACACAGGCATCGAATGTTGCGGGCGAAGATCACGCCTATGTACCATCGCCTTGGTCAGCCGATTCGGGAACAGCGAATAATCTGAGTACCACGGGAAATCAGCAGAATGCAACTGACAGTGCCGATGATGATGTTTCCAAAATATTACCATCAACATCATCACAAAGTAATAGCAGCAGCAGCAAAGTTGGTAGCTCCAATTATACATTCGATCTACAACAGCGGCGTGAACACGCGATTGTTATTCTTCAACACCTCTGTGCTAGTCCAGCTATGCGTCCTTTTCTCTATCAAATGCTAAGTGCCAAAGATGCTCAGGGTCAGACGCCCTTCATGCTGGCAGTTTCAAGTCGTGCATACGAAGCTGGCATAATAATATTGAATACAATTTTATCGATTTGCGAACAAGATGCACAGCTTAAAGATGCTATGATCTTCCCCAGTGGCTCACCAGCTGACCAATCGCCTTTGCATGTTATCTGTTATAACGATACATGTTCCTTTACCTGGACAGGTGCGGATCACATAAATCAAAACATTTTTGAATGCAAGACATGCGGCCTAACTGGATCACTCTGTTGCTGCACTGAATGTGCCCGTGTCTGCCATAAGGGCCATGATTGTAAACTCAAACGCACTGCGCCAACAGCTTATTGCGATTGCTGGGAGAAATGCAAGTGTAAAGCCTTGATTGCAGGAAATCTCACCAAACGTTTTGCATTACTCTGCAAACTGGTCTCGTGCACAGACCTAGTTACCAAATTCAACTCGAAAGGCGAATCAATATTGCTATTTTTGATTCAAACTGTAGGCAGACAAATTGTGGAGCAACGTCAATATCGATTTAACGTTAGAGTGCGAAATGTTGGTAACAACACTGGAAGTGCGAATGGAAGCAGCACAGTTATAAACAATCGCAAGTCCTCGTCTCTTGACATTGATAGTGATATGCCAGATCACGATCTTGAGCCACCAAAGTTTGCAAGGAAGGCCCTTGAACGGCTCCTCATTGATTGGCAAGCAGTGCGTTCAATGATAATGAGCGGGGCTGAAAAGAATGAAGCCAATATACAAAACATGCCTGGAAATAGCAATGAAGCTTCGAATTCAGAGAGTTTCAACGTCTTCATGCAATCTCAGCACGGCTCTACATTGCTTGACAAATTTACACATAGCCTCATAGTTAAATGTACCAGCGACCATCTGGACACGCTGCTACTGACCCTGGTACGAGAGCTACAAAACTTCTCGGTTGCGGATCGTTGTAAGGAGGCAGAGGAAGTTGCCCGACGATTTGTGCGCTCTGTTGCGCGTGTATTTGTGATTTTCAACTTGGAAAAACAACCGAATCCGGAGAAACGAAAGAGTCACTCGTCGTGCAACAAATACGTGCAGAGTTGCATCAAAGTCTTTCAAACATTGCATAAAATTTCTATTGAGGAACTCTGTGAGGTATCTGAGGCTCTGATAGCACCAGTTCGACTCGGCGTGGTTCGCCCAACAGCTCCATTTTCAATGTCGTCATCTAATCTGGATGTAAGTTTAGTTTTTTGTTACCAATTGAGTCATTACTGTATGTTTTCTATTTGATTTTTGTAGAACTCTGATGATTTGTTCAGCGTTGAGCCACTGGCGCCATCGAATGTTGAATCAACTTCCGAGCAAATTGTTATACATGATAATATGAATGTTCAAAGCTCTAGCTTCAGTGTACAACAAAACTACGATGTAGTTTCAATGGATAGTAAGTATGAGAATTTATAATGTAATTCAGTTTTCTAAAACGTTTTCTTTAATTATTTTGTAAAGCCCTACGAGATCCTTCGGAATCGGAAGAAATTCCTAATCGTGAAAACAATTTGAGTAGTCATGATGACGACATGATAGAAAACCAACGCAATGACGAAGGTTTACAGGATGACGAGAGTGATAACGATTTCACCTTTAATGATGCTGAGACAGAATCAGACTCGGATGACAACCAAAGCAATCAAGATGTTCAACGGAGCGTTCAAGCGGGTGCCAACGTTGGATCCGAGACAGGTAAAAATATTAAGATATATAGGTCAAACTGTATTATTTTATGTGTTATAACCATTTAAATTTTTCAATCACATTGCTAAAGATATTGGAGTTCTCTTTCTGGAAGATGAATCTGGTGATTCCTCTGCGCAAGAGGAAGATGGATCTGAAGAAGGCGAATCAGATGATCAGTCTGATGAATTCTCCTTTAACGACCAGCAACTTGAGCGGCGCAACATTAATTCGAATGCACGTAACGATCTCACGCCCCAAACAATGCAATGGGCAATTAGAAGCCGCGACAATGCTCGTCCATCAGTTCGTGTGCCAACGGGTTCAAATCTAGTTTTCATTGATCCAATGGCATTACGCCGATCAACCGTACCAGCTACGACAGCAGTTAATACAACAACAGCTGAGTCCCATACGATGGCGACTACTGCCAGCAATTTGGGTAGAGCGTTTGGTATAACAATTCGCCAAGTGTCGGAACTGTTAAGTATTATGTCATATAATATGATGAACGATATGGAAACTTCATTGAAAGTCACTATGCAGGATGCAATTGCAGTTCATGTCAGTAACTTTGAATCTAGTAGATATCAATAGATATTAATTATTACTTTATTATAACAGGAATTTGTTGAGAAACGTTTGAAACCAACGTGGGACTGGATGTTTACAGTTATGGACGGAACAGAGGCACAACTGAAATTCGGGGCATATTTAACCAACTACACTGATCCGACACATCCTTTGCATCCACTTAACCTTAGTGCGCAAGCAACCACAAGCCAGCCCTCCACATCAACGTCTACAACAACGGGAGTTAATGTGATTGGTAAGACAAAAAAATATGAGAATTAAAGAAATTTATTATAATATTAACATTACTTTAAAGGTCCAAGTTCCCGGCGAGATTTCTTTACATATTGTCTTTCACTGATGCGCGCACATACATCCGAGCATAGGGATGCGTTGCCAGTGTTGGATATAACTGCATTACGACATATATCATACGTTCTCGATGCATTTGTTTACTACATGCGTAATGAAACCAGTTTTTACGATAAAACCGACTCTGTCTCGGGACGTGTAAACAATTTATCAAATTATATTGAAAATGATGATACTGATGATGAATTGAGTAACATTGAGGATTCAAATAACGATAAGCAATACTTTAATAGCTTATATTCGAATGCTAACACTCGCAAGTATGCATTCTTCAATAGATCTGACTCAACGCTAAGCTTAGGTTGTTCGGCACCCGATGGTTTTGATTTGCCACTCGATATGGCAATGCCGTTGGCAGATAAACCGCACTTACTGCAGCCTAATTCCAAACGACAAGAGCTTTTTGCAAATCTACCATTGCATGCAGTTCCTCCATCTGTAAAAGACAACACCAACAAAAACAACGTTTCATATCAGAGCACAATTGATCAACCTCCCACAAGGTTGGGATTCTCAAATTTCATGAAGACCGGAGATGGTGCTGACCTTGATACAGCAGCGGGTCCAGTGTCTGTTGTGGAAGTAACTATAAAACCACATGAATCATCGAAAGACGACAGCACTCCTAAGAATGATGATACAACCAATACAAATATATATGTTCAATTGAAGAAGAAACAGTGTTTAGACGATACCAAGATGGACGAAGGTAAGTTTATATTACCTCTTTATAATTCAATAAAATTTCAAAGTATTTTGTTATTTAGGAAAAAAATATTTTGAAAACGATATGGATGGCGAAGATGTACAGATGACTGATGATACTGCAGGGACAAGTAGTAGGACGGCGGATGTTATAGCTACCCGGCCTGAAATAATTATTGCACCTACCAAAAATCAAGCTCGCGGTGGTTTGCGGGACGAATTAGCCGCACCAAATAGCTCAGCAGTGCGTAGCGTTATTGTCCGCGCTGGAGCATCTGTCCTAAAAATGGATATAGATGACATAGCATCAGCTGAATCTAGAAATGCGTCGACAAATACAACGCAGTCAACGCTTCAACTAAAATGTGATACCAGTTCTGACAAGACACCACACCAGGCATTGATGATTCCTTCGCGTGGTTTTCTGTTTTTCAAAAGCAGTTCTTCAGAGCTTCCTTCATGGAACTTTTTACTGAGTCGCTGGAAACTGTCGCTAGATCTATTCGGTCGTGTTTTTATGGATGATGTTGGCATGGAACATGGCTCTGTTTTGCCAGAATTACGAGGCTTTCCCGTTAAGGAGATGCGCTTCAGGCGTCATATGGAAAAACTTCGCAATGGACAGCAACGTGATTTGGTGCTTTGTAAACTTGATCGGAATCGAGAGAGCTTAATTATCCAAACATTCAAAGAACTAAATGCTCAATTTGGTACTCAAAATCGCCGAGCTCAGCCACCCATTACATTCAACAGAGTTAAGGTCACATTTAAAGATGAACCAGGCGAGGGATCAGGTGTAGCTCGAAGCTTCTACACATCAATTTCTGAAGCATTATTGGCAAGTGCAAAATTGCCTAACCTTGATTCTGTGCAAGCAGGTGGTACTCATAGCAAGTATGGTGTGCCGTTCTCAAGTATTCTACGCAGTAGAACCGTCTCGGGTTCCAGTCGTGATACTCCAACTTTACAAAGACGCGGCACCGGAAGTAAAATATTGTGGCGTACGGCTCGAGAGCGAAAAACATTAAATGTCGATGCCAGACCATACACGCCATCTAGTAACGCAGGTAAAATTTAATTGATTTCATTTTAATATACAATTTACATATATGATAAATTATATTATTTGTATATTTAGATAATTCTGGCTCGGACAGTTCAAATGATCATTTATCGGTGCACCTTCAACAACTTGGCGAACGACTTTATCCCAAGGTGAGTACAAGTCTTACAATAAGATGACGATTTCGATTTTATTTTTTTTTTTACATCCGTCTATCTAGATCTATTCAATAAATTCAACGCACGCAGCAAAAATAACTGGCATGCTTCTGGAAATACCAACCCCGCAGCTTTTATCTGTTCTGTCCTCGGATGAAACATTAAGACAAAAAGTGAATGAGGCAGTCGAGATAATCAACTTCAAGCAAAAGTTTGAACTGAATGTGCAAAACCAACAGAAAAAATCGCCATCGGGAGCACTTGTTGAGTCAATTGAAGGCGATAATGAACCATTGTTTTATTCTCCCGGAAAACGTGGCTTTTATACACCACGACAAGGTCTTGCGTCTTTTGAACGTATTAATGCATTTAGAAATATTGGCAGGTAAATGTCGATTTTAAACGATCTGTTCATATATGGATGGATTCTAATAGATTCATTACTTTAGACTTATTGGACTGTGTTTGTTACAAAACGAATTGCTTCCGCTGTTTCTCCAAAGACATGTGTTGAAATACGTGCTTGGTCGCAAAATCAAATTTCATGATTTAGCCTTTTTCGATCCAGCACTATACGAATCGTTCCGTCAAATCATTCAAAATGCGCAAACAAAAGAAGGTGAAGAAAGTATAAACCGTATGGAGCTCAGCTTTGTGTAAGTGTTCATATAATACCAAATCTATTTTCATATAATTTATTAATTTGTTACGTTTTAGAATTGATTTGATGAAGGAGGAAGGTTGTGGTAACCGGGAATTGATCCCAGGCGGACGCGACGTACCCGTAACCTCAAGTAATATTTTCGATTACGTTAGACGTTATACTGAATATAGGCTTATTAAATCCCAAGAAAAAGCTCTTGAGGTAATTTCATTACAAATACTTTTGCCATTTGGGTAATTAAAATATTCATATTTGTTGTTTATGCAGGCTTTAAAAGATGGCGTATTCGACGTTTTACCAGACAACTGCATGAACAGCCTTACGGCCGAAGATTTACGTTTACTCTTGAATGGTGTTGGTGATATTAACGTTTCGACATTAATTTCGTATACGACATTCAACGATGAGTCAAGCGAAGGACCTGACAAACTGTTAAAATTTAAACGCTGGTTCTGGAGTATTGTAGAAAAAATGAATACATTGGAACGCCAGGATTTGGTACGTAATGATGTTTAACTTAAAGAAACCTGAAGATAATTAATTAAATTAATAATGAATTAAAATCAATTTGTTGTAGGTATATTTTTTGGACTGGATCACCAGCTTTGCCGGCATCGGAGGAAGGGTTCCAGCCCTTACCATCTGTCACAATAAGACCTGCAGATGACTCTCATCTTCCTACCGCAAATACTTGTATATCTCGCCTCTATATACCCCTATATTCCAGCAAATCGATTTTACGTAGTAAAATGCTAATGGCCATTAAATCCAAAAATTTTGGATTCGTTTGAAGAAAAGAACTAATAGTTTCTGGATTAAGTTAAGAATCACGTATATATGTGCTTATTACAATTATTTTGTATTTGAGAAATCTTGAATTATGACTATTCCACATTTGTAACCAACAAACAACCATATGTATGTATATCCATTCCTTAATTTTGGATTTTATTTAAAAAGTATGGCGATAATCCTGTCTAAGAAAACATCTTTGAATTGTTATGTATAAGGTCATTCCTCGATACAATTCATCTGGATATATAACACTAGGGAAATACTGAAAAAGCAAAGATAAACATGTAAATGTTAGGACACGCTTGCTTTTATATTACATTCATTTTAATATAGGTAATGTAATAAAATTCATGTATATTAACCAGGGAATAAAACTTTAATGGTAACCGTTATTCAAAAAAAATAAATTATTTTATATCGAAAATAGCATTTAGCAATCTTTAAATGTAATATGTAAGTGTATAGAAATACTTACATATATTTTTCTCACTGTATTGTGAGTATGCGTATCTGACATACTTTGATACTACTTTCCTAACGTAACGTCAAATGCATGGGATGATGAAGTTGTTTTTAAATTAGCAAGGGAATAGTAACCCCAAAGGTTAAGTTAAGACACTGAAAAGCTACTATATACGTATATGCAATTATTTATTTATTTTTTACTTTTATAATAATAGGTTAGAAATCGTAAATATCTAGTATCTTAATCTCTTATATTAAACCGGCATTTTTCTAGTATGTTATTCCGAATAATTGTATAATATGGGTGCAACTTCAAAACTTCCTGACTCACTTTTATGGCATCTGTATATTGCTTTAATTTCATATTATTTAATGCTACTTTATAGCCAATATGTGGTCTCGAATGACCGCAGCTTTTCCATGCGTCTTCGTAGTGCTTGGCAGCTGCGTTATATGATTGCAATTTTTCAGCTATATATCCAGCCAATTCGTAAGCTTTTGTGCAGGATTTGTTATACTTCAGAACACGACCCACAAAACTTTCCGCAACATCCAACTTGTTGACAGATATATAAATATCGGCCAATAGTAGCCAGCTTCGCTCCAAATATTCGGCTTCTTCATATGTCCAGTCAATGTGGGCTATACGTTTCAGGTGATTCTTAGCTCGCTGAACTTGCTTCAATTGAACTAATGCATTGGCTGCCCCATATGCCGCTGCCACCATTAACGTGCCACCGTCTGTGTGCATTAGTTCAGTAAAATCTTTTAGTGCTGTTTCCATTTGATACTTCTGTTTCGAAGCCATTTGAAGAAAGTTCCAATAAATACGACGAGTTACAAAATTCTCATGAAATTCTCCAGGTCGTGGTGAAATCTCTTTAATTAAACGTTCGGCCGTTCGAAGAGCTATTAGACGGGACTCACTTAGATCCAGCTCATCTCCTGTTTCAAGAATGGTATTTGCATTAGGTATTTCACCATCAGGATTGATGCAAATTTCGATCATATTAAGTTTAGCCTGCTGTCCCCATATATGATCTCTGCGAGATACATTAAAGTACCGCAATGCGCTATTGAGGTTACCATTGTACCATTCAAATAAACCATTGCAATAATTTAGTCCTGATGAATTTTTAGATTGTAGTGATGCCTTGGTAGCGTTTTGTAAGTAGGGTACACTGTCGGTTAATGTCCCAGAACGCCTCATAACTTCTATCAATCGAGCCAGTGCTGTCCAATTACAAGGCTGAGATAATAATAACTGAGAAAAGTGATATGCGGCATTTTTGAAATCCATCTAAATGGAGGACAAATATTTATAATTATTACAATAAACGAGAAACTCACATAATCGAATACTTTTAAAAAAATTAAGAGAGTGTTACAATATGATATTCTTTTACTTCATACCTTTCTGAAAGATAGATCTGCCATCAACACAGAAGCTGCTTCATTATTGCTGTCAATTTGAAGAATCTGCAAACACGTATTGCGACACATATCCATTTCTTTGGACTTCATTTGAAGTTTCGCAAGGGAAACTAATATTTCTAGATCATTCGGCGTATATTTGAAACATTCCCTAAAGTTGGTAATCGCCATTTCGTTGTTTTTAATGTAGACGGCATGTTGTGCTATCAGTAAGTAAATTCTACAAAAAAAAATTACAAATATTAAAAATTATTTAATATTTTGAATAAATAAATTTATTTATGAAATAAACATTTTATTTCCATTTTGTTCCTTTCAAAACATATTGTAAACTATGCGTTGATAACTACATTTAATTGAAACGATTTCGACAATACTTATCGATAAGTGGGACCGATAGAAAGTGTTTTGCCAGCACTAAGAGCAAAACCAAAAGAAATAGTGTTGGTTTGTAAATTTGTTAAGATTGACATACGTTTGAGATGGCAGACGACTTACAAAATTATAAATGCCAATTACAGCAAGTAAGTTAATTAACTGTGATAGTTTTTTGGTGGACTGTGTTAAAGATGTTTCCCACAAATGAGTTTACATTTGCTGTGCTACAGACATTCGTATGTGCTTATGGATGTAAATAATTATCCATGCAATGGTGTTGAAGGTGTAAAACAATAATAAAAGTAATATTTGTGGTCGTGTAACTCAAATTTTTTAGAAAATATCGTTCCGAAGCCATTTAAAAACGTTTCCAAACATTATTATTGAAGTCAATAACAAAGCAAACAATGTGTATACACACGCACATATTATCGTTGTCATGTATTTATTATGGTGTTTTCCATGTACATGTATTGTTTGCCCTACATGGGCTAATCTAAAGATATTCTTACTTTTCTAGGTAGAAGCAGCATTACAGACGGACCCAAATAATGAAGAACTCTTAAAACTTAAGGATGATCTTCAGGAAGTTATCAAATTAACTCGAGACTTGATTAAAACACAACTAGAGGAGCAGCGGAAATCCTCGTACGTAGAACCATCATCATCAAAAACAGCGTCGTCAAATTACTTTGACGAAATTGAAGCTGCTCTTTTAGAGGCTGAAAAACTGGTGACAGCCGCAAAGGTCTGGAAAATTGGGGACAAGTGTCAAGCGAAATGGACAGAGGATGGTCAGTACTATGACGCTACCATCGAAGGTATAACGGGTAAGGGTGAGGTCAGTGTAATCTTCGATGCCTATCAAAATCGTTCCACAACTACAATAAATGAATTGCGAGAACGTACAGCCAGAAATGAGGTATTCCCGTCTAATAAGTAAGCATCACATTGATCAAATTTGTTGAACATAAATCTAAGATTTGTTTCTTTAATAGGCGACATCGACCAAATCAAAAAGAGTATCTTAAAAAGCGTAAACAGAAGAAGCAACAACGCTTTAAAGACTTGGAAGAAGAACGCGAATCAGACAAAAATAAATGGTTAAATTTCACAACAAAAAATCAAAAAAAACCGGGTATGAAAGTTAACAGTATATTTGCATCACCAGATAATGTTAGTGGAAGAGTTGGTATTGGCACATGTGGAACATCCGGTAAGGGTATGACTGATTTTACTATTGGCGAAAAATATCGCAAGGGTCTGTAAATAAAAAATAAATTTGAATAACCTGAAAAACTTTATTTTATTCAAAAAAAAACCTTGGAAATAACTAGATATTTCTCTAAAAGCCCATATACAAATCTGTGAAATGTGCAGGAAAGTTATGAAATTGGAATAGCTTCGATACTTAATGCTTATCTATCTTGATTTTTATTCGACCATTTATAAGGATTAATAAATTTAAGAGCAATACTTTTGTAAGAAAGATATCATAAGAGTAGAGGTAATAATTTGCTAACATTGTTTGACTTACCTTGATAACATTTTAGACTGTTCGTAAACATTTTCGGATTGATTAATAGTATAGAATTTTTGCATAAGCAATTGATTATCCCGCGCTTGCTCTAAAGATTTCATCGATTGAAGAACATTACCAGATTTTTCATAAACTCGTGCCAATAGTAACAGTTGTTTTGTTTTTAGTTGCATATTTGAAATGCTGTCAGAATTTCTAGAAAAAAACCAATTGATGAGTTCAATGTAATATATAGTTGTTAGCTCGTTAATTTACGTTTTGTTTTTATCGCTTTCTGTCAATACGTTTATTGCCTTCTGAAAGTGTTTCAGTTTTAAGAAAAGTTCAGCCAAATCCAACTTTAGGGCAGAGCTTTCTGGAGATTGTATCATTTCCAGATAGTACTTTAGAGCTGTCGCGTAATGATGACTCTTAACATAAACTCGACCAAGCTTCTTGGCCAGCAGCACATTCGATGGACACATATCAATGGCTTTTTGGTATGCACCAATTCCCAAGACAGTTTCTGTAAAGTAAGTTGAAATCAATTATGGTTTCCATAGAGACCATATTTTATTATTACGGCCAACCTTGGATAGATAGGTAAGCATCCCCCCAGCATCAAAAAGCTTTTAGCTCCCGGCCGGACTTCAGTTAATTCCTTAAAGCACCCGGAGAATGCACTGCGATTCTTTTGGTGATGCAAATAAATGTTTGCCAAACGTTTTCGAGCCTTAATTATATTTTAAAACAAATATTACCAACAGTATTATGGTTCAAATCAAGAAGACGTTGTAATGTATATTTAAGTGCAGTTTACTAATTTCACTAGGTGCAGCACTATTATCATTATCAATCTATGTTTTTTCAAGTACATACCATTATATAATAAGACTGATCAGGACTTATTGTAGAAAGCAAACTTATCGCTTTAGTAAAATTGCATTTTTCTATCATAAGCTGCGAATGCGCAATTACTAAACGACCCATTTCAGTTGAACCGCTAAATTCTTCAATGGCAAATTGTAAGATCCGTTGACTTTCGTGAATTCCCTGAGAATCAGCCATATCACGCAGAATATAGATTAGCTCAATGTATAATGTCATCTTATCTGAGCTATTTATTATGTGATCACTTTGCATAATACTATCATGGGATTTATGGGGACCTGTAAGGGGCCCGCCTACTAATTGCAATGCTAGCACCAAACTCTGATGTGCTTCAGGTAGATTACCCTGGTGCTTGAGTATCATTCCTTTCAAAAGATGGTACATAGGCTGTTCACGCACTGTAAAGTCATGTGTGAAAGCCAGTTCTAGATAATCCAATGCATTCGAGTACTGCGTTTGTCCAACAAGTATTTGAGCCATAAGAAGATGTGCTTCGGTGCAAGTTTCTCCGAAGACATTCAGTATGTGCTGTAATCTGCCAATAGCTTTTGAGTATTCGCCACGCAGGAACTCCACTTTGGCCCGCATGAACATAGCCTATAATAAAATAGTAAGATTATCAAATCTGTAAACATTGCAATGTATATATAGTATGTTTACCCCTTTGTGTCCGGGGCACACATGTAATATGGTTTCCAGTATATTCAAACTGTGTTTCAAAGTAGCGTGTTGTGATTGATCCTGGTAAAGGTCTAGCTCATAGTCAGCCTCTTGATCTGGTGTAGGTGTGTATCGCACTAGCACCGCGCATATATCAAGCATAAGATCAGGATTCATTTGGCATATGTAGTCAACGCCGTAAGGGAATTGATCAAGTTTTCGGATATGCACTCCGACAGCCTCTGCTAACGATTGTACCAACGTCGAATGTTGCTCATTTGAATCAGCCAATAGAGCAGTCATATAGGCAATCATTGGTTCCGGCCTGTAGTCGGAGAGTTTTGAGAGGTAAGCCAGCTGCTGTCGTATCTGCTGTCGACTATCAACATCTGAGGTTGATTTCAGTTTGCAGAGCGTGAGGCCGCAGAGCGCATTAAAATTACTACTATCAATGTTACAAGCCGACCGAAATGAACTCTCAGCATCAGTAATTTCATCCTGAAGTAATTTCTGATATCCCAGTTCGGTTATAAGATCCACATTACCAGGATTTTGTTCGTTCAGTTTTTCAATGCATCCCTTAGTCAATTGAAGCGCCTCAACATGCCGTGTACAAATTCGCGAAAATAAGCGACATATTTCCAACAAAAGTTTATAGTTTGCAGGCTCAACACACTCTACAGATGATAACAGTTGTTGCAGAGTTGCAGTCCCAGCCTTGGCATTGCTCTCACGCACTATGTGCAATGCAGCCTTGGTGCGCAAGGCAGTTATGTTGAACGGTTCCATATTAATCACGCGTATAGCGGTGTCCAGCGACAGATCCAAATCGAGTGCGGCGAATTGCATTTCCATTTTCTCAACGAGTGGAATGCTTATCTCGGCACAACGAATGCTAAGCTTATTGAGAATTTGATGTGAAGCTTCGAATTGATGCGATTTTTGATAGAATCGCACAAGTGCCAACGATGCATCAATATTCTTTCCATTGGTACGCTCGATACATCCCTCTAGCTGACTTTGTATTTTTCCGGGTAACGATTGCGCATCTGCATTTAAAGCGAGCTCGCACCATACTTTCAATATTAGCGCGGCGTCCGAACTATTGTCATCGAAAGCTATTGACTTGTTGACGTAATCGAGTGCATCGCTAAATTCGCCAACAAAGTAAAGGAACACAGCAGTAAAGTAAAAGGATCCAGCGTTGCCAGCAGTATTGTGATCTTCACTAGTTCGATTTTCTAGTGCATGCACTGCATCGTAATCGATTAATCGACAATGTTTATGTGCATAAATGAGAGTCATTGTAGCAGCTAAGCCTAGTTGCAGATCATTTTTCAGCGGATTCAATTCACGTATACATTCCTGCATGCGGTTACCCAATGCAAGGGCAATGCCATTAAATAATCTAAACTCTGACTGCATTGGGAATTTCGCCAACCCATCCAATGCAGTTTTTTGCATTGAATTATAAAAACACGACCTGCCGTAGTATAGTACCAGGCTAACGTAATCATTGGAGTCCATGCTGATAGTCTTTATTTTTAATTATTGTAAATAAATAGCTTTAAGAATTATTTAAATTTGATAGAAGATTTTCAATCAGCCTTATTATTTATATTCACCAATAGTTTTCAGATCTCAAATTATATATGCTAGATATTCAGGTTCATATTTCTTGACATAATATTTCACAAATCCACACAAGATCCGAACTTTTAGATTGTGTTGCACTCCGTATTCCAAAGCCGCCTAAAACAAGGGAAAAATATTCATAAAACTGCGCCACGAACACACATGTATGGACAAATATTATTATAAAATAATCGTATTGTTTATGTATGAATTAGTATAGTAACGCAACTCAAACTCTTTCGCGTCGGACTAAAAGATACCAAATGAAACAAAATTAAAAGATACACTATTTGTATGGACGTTTTTACTAATGCATGCAAACATAAACAAGAACATCTTTAAGTTATTAGTATTCCATGCAAACAAATACTTTGTATGCATGGGATTAAGTATGCTAGAAAAAATTTGTTTGAATAGCAACCAAATTACATGACAACAGTGTCATGAAAGTTTTATATCGAGTAACTTGACCAACAAATACCTTGGCTACTAGCTTTCCTAGACCATGACCGGCAAGAGCTTTAGGAACTTTAGTTTGTGTTATCTCCATTATATCGCCCTGTATATTATACTTTAGAAAAACCCTCTCGTCCTGCATGTCAATGTAAAACGAATCATTATCATGTTTTATTGTTATCATAGCACTCATATATCTTTTCTCGGATCGGTTTGCGGTTTGCTGTAGTAAGTGCAATTTCCTTATACCTGTTTTACTTTCAATTACGGGCAAGGAAACAAAATAACGTAAGAACTTATAATTTGGTTTTGGTAGAGAACTTGTACATAGGATTTTCGAGTTTCTGGATATAAGTCTTGAAACGTACATACTGGCAATTTAACGCAAAGGCTTAAGTAAATTTAAAGTTAAAACCAAAACATTTGTAGGGATAGCTTAAAATGCAGTGATGACACTGGACTCGATATATCGAATCCGAATTGTGTTAGAAGAGTTACCACCTCAACAGCTGAAATCAATATATTCTGTGTACGTACGAACACTATTTATATTAATTTCAATACCACTAAACGATGAAAAATATGGAGAGGGGTCTTTCCACCAGCCGTGCAGTACGCACCAAAATACCCATAGTCATCGGTATTTACACAAAAGACGCATCACTGACAAAAGGTAAACAAACCAAAATGAACATAAGATCGCCTCAGCTCGCACTGTTTGCTCCGATAGCAAATGTTGCTCGTACCAGGGCAACTGTGTTCATCGATATGTCTATCGACACTCGAAATGAACACAGCCGATTTGCAGAATGAAACAATTTATAAGAATACATATTTGATTCTCCGAAAATATCGATATTTCGATTTTATTACTCACATCACTAGCAATGCTAAGCTGTTTTACAGCACGCAAGCCAAGAGCGCTTGTTGTTTTGTTGTTTCACCAAAAATTTTCATTTTTATTGTTTAAACTAATTTGCAAGCTATCAACAACAGTCACTGTGAGTGTTTTCAAGCCGCCTTGTGCGACATATGCAACTGAATAATAAATAAAACTAATAAATACATTTGTATGCGGTTAAAGGATTTAGTTGCACGCAAATATTAGTCTTCATATACAAACAAACACAAAGTTACTAATAATTATTTTTATTTGCAACCTTTATTAATCATGCACTTACAATTATACCTTCGCACTAATACACACCTTTTACAGTACACTCTCTTCACCTACAACGACACACAAGTGCTACGCTTTGGTTCCATTCATCTACTATCCCCCAACTATTCGTTGTAGCTTCTATATACTCTATCAAAAACCCACCACTTGCGTGGAATCCAACATTTGCTTTAGTAAAAAAAAGAGAAACAAAAACACACTGTACATATCAATCCAATCCAAACCAAACCCTGACTATAAAACCAAAGCAATGTCGGATCTGTTTACCACTTTTGATAGCAACAGCGGGCATCACGATACACCAATGGCATCGCCCTCACAGCACAGTCCAATGACAAACAACAGTAACTCATCCACACAAAACGGTGGCACAGCAGTAACAGCAACAAGCCAATCTGGTGGTGGCGGTGGTGGTGGTTCAGGTGGTAACAAAGGCACAAATCATAGTCCAGCAACTGGCGCTGAGAACACACCTGTAAGCAATTACACCTGATTGAGAAACGTTAATTAATCATAATCTGGGTAATCTCTCTACTCCCAGATGCTTACAAAACCCCGTCTGACTGAGCTGGTACGTGAGGTGGACACAACGACGCAACTGGATGAGGATGTCGAGGAGTTGCTGTTACAGATAATAGATGATTTTGTCGAGGACACCGTCAAGTCGACGAGCGCCTTTGCCAAGCATCGCAAATCGAACAAGATCGAAGTTCGGGATGTACAGCTGCATTTTGAGCGAAAGTATAATATGTGGATACCCGGATTCGGCACAGACGAACTGCGTCCGTATAAGCGTGCTGCTGTCACTGAAGCGCACAAACAGCGCTTGGCATTGATACGGAAAACCATCAAGAAGTACTAGGAGAGAACATGTAACCGAATGTGTTGGGTACTACGAAGGGATTCCGTTTTTTAATGTTCCACAGTAGTGTTTTGAATTTCCACTTTAAGAATTATCCACATTATTTTATGCCCAAACAATTTATAGTCTAAGAAGAAAAGTTATATACCAATATTATATACTTTAAATGTACACAAACAACAATAAAAGTAAACAGAAAACCGGAAAAATACATATACTTTCACTGAAGTTGGACGGAAATACATATGTATATGATCATTAGTCTTCAAAAACAGAGAACGAGCAAGTCAGTTTATCTAAAACAACATACAAATGTTTTTTTAAATTTATTTTATAGAATTAAGTTTGTTTTTAAAAACTTAATATCACAAATAAAATGTTTTATTGCATGAGAAAGAAACAAATTAGTTGCATGACATGCAATATACTGCAATCGATATATCGCTAATTCATTGCAATCGATAGCTGCGATTGTTTCTGTTGACTTCTCCCATCGCAGTTGCAATGTGTGTAAAATAAGCACAAAAAAAGGATATGACAATTTGTTGATTTTATATGTGTTTTTATATTTAATTGTCTTAAACGTAATTGAGGTAAAGCAAAATGAAGCTGCCTATCATTTGCCGCACCTGTGATGCGAAGGACACCGACAAATTGTATAAGTTGGCAACGGCCACCAAAAGGTTTCCAGATAAGCTACTTTCTGAGATTTTAACGGAATTGACGCATATCGAGGTGATGTTTGTGTAAATCCATTTTGATTTCATTCTTATAAATCGTATTTGTCGAACAGGTGGACGAATCATTGGGTCGGCAGCTGCCACAATGCTTGTGCGGTGCCTGTGCAAGGAAACTTATTGGCGCCTATTACTTTGTGAAACAAGCGCTAGCTGCCAATGAGCTACTAATGAATCATGTCCAGGACAACGGAAAAGCAGCGGCTAACGATTGCCTGCAGGAGGTTCCCATGGAACTATGTGCGGAGCAGCATGTGGAGGTTTGCATGGCACTTCAATATTTAAACAACTTATCAGATCAATCTCTTTTCGAACGCAGGTTAAACTGGAAACAGAAGATGAGGACCTGGAAAACGATATAACATGCACAGAGCTGCCCGAGTTCACGACAGTACAAAATGCCAATGATGTTGATACTGCGGCACTCTGTAGCATTGATAACAAAAAAGTCCACTGACCCGTTGACAATGCTGGAGTCTGTAAAGAGGGAATTGGATGCGGATGGAGCAAGAGTGATTTGCGCCCAAGAGGAAGAGTATAAGGCTGACTTCGATGAGGATGAGTAAGAGCACAACTTGTCATATGGTATTCTATTTTAACGGTATTGTTACTTACAGTTCCCTTGACGATTTACCTCTGCAGCTGCGGGTCCACAAATGGAAACAGTCGGATAGAATGCGCGTGATAAGAAGACAACTTTTCAAGTGCCAGGAATGCCCAAAGAGTTTCAAGCGTCCTCGTTATCTGAAGCAGCACACGCGTGTCCACAAACCTAAAGCAGATTGGTTCTCCTGTTCGTTCTGCATACGAAAGTTCAGTCACAATGAAGCGCTGCAGGCGCATCTTAGGATCCACGGCGATTCGAAGCGTTCGGCCAACCTATGCGACAGCAAGAAGGCCAAGGAAGTGGATGTGAATGTGTGCAAGCCACATGGCTACAAACTTATCGAGTGCATGATCTGTCAAAACCAATACGATAAGATTGCGCACTTGCGTTGCCATCTAAAACATCATCCGGATATTAATTTCGGCACTCGCTCAACGATGCCTACAAGTGAGTTGGCTGAGCTCTTCTATCCCGATGCCAAGGATGTCAGTGAGGAGCAGTTAAAGATGCTTATAAGCAAGGATTTGGCAGCGGGAATCTATCAACGATTCTACTCTATAACAGATCAGTCAGGCTACGAAATGGATCTGGACAGCTCGGAGACGGAAAGCGAAGTCGATTGCGATGGCGATGGTGATCTAATGAGGCAAAATCGACGCATACCCAAGGCAAAGTACAGCTGTGAGCTATGCCAAGTGCGCTGTCAGCGCAAGTATCAACTGTATGACCATCAGCGGCAATCGCATGCCTGGCTGGATGCACCTCATGTCTGTGGGCGCTGTGATGCACGCTTTGTTAGCCAGCAACTGCTGCGGCATCACAACGAGCTACAGTGCAAGAATGCCCAAAAACGTTTTCTGTGCCACAAGTGTCCACTACGTTTCCGCTGGCGGCATAACCTAAAGCTGCATATACGTGAGCACAGGATAACAGTAAGTACATCTCCTAGACAATCCCTTCATCCTTTCCAGCACTCATATCATTCCTTTGCCTTGCAGAACCAAACATTCGAGTGCGCAGACTGCAAGCGCGTCTTTGACAAGAAGAAATCGCTGACAGTCCATCTGCTGAGTGTGCATGCCGAGGAGTCTAAGCTGATACCGTGTCAATGGTGCAGTCGCAAGTTCTATCGACGAGACTATCTAGTGAAGCACCTCAAGCGACACGGCATTAGGGAGCCGGATATACCGCTGGCGGAGACACTCATAGCTGCCACATCTAAGCCGAATGGCGCCAAACGGATTACTTGTAAAATATGCAATATGCAATTCGATCGCATCATCGATCTGCGTGCCCATATTCAGCTGGAACTGAAGCTATCATTGTCGCTGCACCAGAACTACGATTCGCCGCACAATTATTCCATAACGAACGAATCGGGCTACGAGTTGCAGCTTAACGACTCGGAGACGGACGACGAAATGCAAATGCAATTACATCCAACGGGAGCACGCTTTGTCTACGTCTGCGAGCTGTGCCGAGTGCAGTGCAAGCGCAAGTACGAGATGATTCAACATCAGCGTGCCATGCATCAGTTCGACAAGATGCCCTACGAGTGCGAGCTGTGCATCTTCAATTGTGTCTGCAAGGTGAGCAGAGAGTGAATATATTGTAGTTAGATGAGCAAGTTGATCATCTAAGTTTAACCTTTGCAGAGTATTATGGATCAGCACAGGCAGTCGCAGTGCCACAGTGTGGACAAGAAGTATACGTGCAGTCGCTGCAGCTATAAGTTTATGTGGCCTGAGAATCTGGAGCAACACATGCAAGTGCAGCATGCCGGGAGTTCGAGTGCATTAGCTGCGCCAAGTGAAGCAACAGCCAGCGGGAATCGGATACCTACTGATCCCAATGAAGCAGCAGCAGCGGCGGCGGCGGCCGTGCCATCAGCAGCTGAGGATGTGCAGCTCCTCCAGTGCCCACACTGCGATCGCACCTATCAGATGAAGGCGCGTCTCAACAATCATATACGAGACGTGCACATTAATGGGGATCGCAAGCGCAAGGAGGCGATCAAGAAGTTCCTATGCTCGCTATGTGGCCTGGAAACACAATCGGCGGCAACCCTTGTCACCCACATGCGTCGCCACACAGGCGAAAAGCCTTTCAAATGCGATCTCTGTGAAATGGCCTTCCCTCGGCACTCGGAAATGATATCGCATCGACGGATGCACACGGGAGAGAAGCCATTCCATTGTACAGTTTGCGGCAAGGATTTCGCCCGATCCGACAAGCTGAAGCGGCACATGCTGACGCACAGTGGCCTAAAGCCGCACAAGTGTACGTACTGCGACAAGAGCTACCGTCAAGCCAAGGATCTGAAGCTGCATTTACAGCAGCACACCGGGGAGTGTCCTTTTATATGCGGCACCTGCGGGGAACGCTTCATACAGGGCAAGGCACTGGAGAAGCATCGCATGATGCGTCGCCACTTTAACGAAGTGGAGGAACGTACCACGACTACGTTGAGCACATGAACTATTTGCAGCCATTTAGTTTAAAGTTGTTTTATTTTGAATAAATCAATTATTGAAATATATATTTGGTCTGTATGCAATGACTACGGAGGCTCCCAAGTTCTATGGCTACAACTCTTCGGATCCACGTGGTTCGATCTTTGTCATTTCCACATCGAAGATAAGCACGGAATTCGGTGGTATTTTTCCACCACCTGCACCGCTGGCTCCATAGCCCAGCTCTGGCGGGATCGTCAGTGTGCGTCGCTCTCCCTCACACATACCCAGAAGACCCTGATCCCATCCCTTGATTACTTGGCGGGCGCCAAGGGTGAACGAGAAAGGTTTTCCGCGATTGTGGCTACTGTCGAACTCAGTGCCATCTTGCAGTGAACCCTGTGATAATGAGATAACGTTAGACAGACCGGTAAAAATGGGAAGTCATTGAAGAGCTTACCCTGTAGTGTACGTGTATCAAATCACCGCCCTTTGCCTTTCTTGTGCAGTTCTCCACACGTTTTTTAACGCCAATTTTCACTTTAGGCGTATCATTTGCAATGGCTGCACCAAAAAGTGCACAAACTAATAATAAATTGCAAACTTTCATCTTGGTTATAAATCTGGGCTCTGCTAAAAATACAATGTTATCGCTTTATCGATAGCACTTCCAATATTGCCTTTTGCCATTCACAGCGAATAGCGCGCGTTTTTAACTAGTGCTGCGCAAGTCGGGCTTGTTGTTGAAGTACTAATAACCGATGTATCGATAACAAATTCTAGACAATCATCGCATTGGCCACCCACATAGTCCGCAGCCGTTTTTTAATAAGAAGAATACAAATTTCCTACTTTTGATTGAATACACATTTTATATATGCTATTTATTAAACAAGTTACATACATTAAAGCTCTTTTAAAATACGCAGATAGACAATAAGTGTTTCTTCTTTTTCTTTTCTTGCTTGTATAATTAATATTTATATCAAAATTTACACAACATGTTACTTTAAAGTTCAAACAAATCAAATAGCAAAAGGCAAAAAAAACAAATGCTTATTATAAATATGCAACAGATTATTAAGAGATTTACAAATGTACGAATATATCACAATAATAAAGGAATACATACATTTTAAATGATATTTCAAGCACGACACAAAATGTGCAAGTGCAAAAAAATCAATTGCGATTGCATGGTAAATAATTAATACATACTATTAATAATAATAATAATCATAATAATAATAATAATTATAATAATTTAACAATCTAATGTTTAATACAAAGTTACATTTAACATATACAGATATTTATACGATTGCTATATGGACTATGACTATAATATGTATACAGCGTGTATATAAGGACTTGATTTATAAAACTCTTTCAACTGGACAATAAGTAGGCTCAATTATCATTTGACAAATTTGTTATTTTGGTCGCATACATATTGGCCACCTTATAGATAAATTCGTATTGCTCCTTGGTCTGCACGGCGCTGGCACGACCACGACGCACATAGTAAACCAGCTGCGGAATGTCGACGGAACGCTTCGGCGTCTCCAGACTTCGTATGGCCATGTCACAGGCAATAATGGTACCGGTACGGCCCGTGCCTGGGGAGCAGTGAATGGTTAGCGGTCTGGAGGGGGAAGCCGAACGAGGAAGAAGACAAAGAAACATTTAACAATTGCATGCAGAACGGACTCCACTCTCTCTCTCTCTCTCTTTCTACTCACCCCTGTTGACTGCGTGTCGCCGCCTTTCCATTGGTCACGTTGCCGTTAATCTCATTGCTGGCACCACTTGACGTGCTCACGACCTCCTCGGCAGGCAACTTCTTGCCATCATCCATTGCGGGATCTAGAGATTTAAGCGTCAAAGTCGACGACTTCTCCTTTAGCTCATTGGCCTGCTCAAGGGCGTATGACTTGAGCGATGAACGCGCCTCCAGTAGCATGGCTATAATAGGTGCCTCCTCGAGCGGCACACCCGTCTCGGGCCACTTGTACCAATAGTGCGTCAGCTCGCGACACTCATCACCAGCGACGCGCTTCAACATCAGCGTTGAGATCGCATATTTATCCTTAACCTCGCGATGCTTCAGTGTCACCTGATAGTCGCCATAGTTACTGTGATTATCCAGCGTCACCGATGGCGGCAAATACTCTGCACATCTCTCGATGCCGTTCTCATTCAGATCCGTTGCCTGCACAATAACGCGCGACTGCTGCTCCCATATCATGCGCCAGAAGTCTCCTGTTGTGCTCTCCAGTGGTGCCTGACAGGCTATGTAATAGTTTGGTGCATCACGCGGACCCTGTCGTGGGTGGGGGGAGTAAACAGAGGTAAACAGTTAGTACATACACATACACACACATGTAGAAAATGATATAACAGGCAATTAAATTGAAGCACATGCAAAAGTCACAACTGAGTAAACGCTTCGACTGTCTTGCGCTGTGTGTGCTGCGGATTTGGCAATTTTTCAGTCTACGAAAAACAGCTAAAGTGCTTAATTGAATCTCAATTAATACCAAAATAGTTTTATTTCGCTATACTTTATCAATCTGAATATTTTTTGGGCACAATATTTGAACTTCAATTTCAGCTACTGCCAAAATAAACAGTTTCTTATGTTTATTGCCTCTTTGTAGCTTTTATTTAGCTAATTTACAGCTTCATTTTATTGCCAGTTATTGCCAAAATAAACGATTGCATGTTTGTTCGCCCTTTCTAGCTTTTATCTAGCTTATTTAGAGCTATATTTGCTTTATATAAATCCCAACTTCCTTACTATAAGGTGGCAACACTATTTACTTTGAATCTGGCTATTTTAAAGCCAAAATATATGAATTTCAATTTGCATTAATGCCAAAATAAACATATGCTTTCCCTGTCTAGCCATTATCTAGCCATTTTATGGCTTTACAGCAGTTGGCAACACTGTTTACTATCACTCTCGCTCTCTCATATGTGCTCATGCATGCCTGTGTGTGCGTCTGTGTGTTGTGTTTGTTGCTGTGTGCGCCATTTAATGGCTGCCATTGAGCTGCGCGCGCTTTTGATAAACAACACATCAAGTAAAGTAAATTGTTGTGTGTCTATTTGCACACACACACACACACACATGCATAACTATGCACATAATGTTAAATCACAGTGTGCTTAGATTATCAGCAGGTGCAAACAACAACAACAATAACAGTGCGTAGTATAGAGTATCCCTCTCTTTCTCTTCACTCTTACACTCTCAGTTTAGGCTCTCTCGCTCTTTATTTACTCCCTCACTCTCAGTTTCGCTTGAATGCACTTGAGAATCATTTGGCATCGGGAATGCGCTTCGTTGCAGCGTGTCACGCGTCGATGCTGTCGCGCCAGTTGCCACTTGCACACGGTCGGCTTAATTGATTCGTGAATACCCTTAACTTGCTATCGATATCGACCTAATGCCAATGACATGCGCTGTGATATATTTGTGATCCATCAATTGCGAGGTGACTCACAGTTTTTGTTGTTGGCTTTGCAATTGAGATTTACACAGAGAAATAATTGAAATGTTAAGCAGGTTTTGTTATAGAGCTAATAAATTATATATTCTATTATTAAATATATATACGACATCCAGTGCCTTCAAATTCATGTATATTATTTAACTTTGTTAATGTTGCGATCTGTTTTCGAGTTAAATTCATTTCTAGCTTAACGAAAAGCACATGATTCACGTCCAAATTACGACCAAATTGCGTGATTCAAGTGAATCGTGCTTGAGGTGTGACAAGATAAATGTTTACTTAATTGCCCTTAAACTTGAATTAAAGTTAAGTCTGCTATTGAATTAAACTACAATTCAGCTGGCAAATAGTTTAAGTTAATTGGAAGGAATAGAAATACGAAAGCACTAATTTCCTTAGGGTATTCGCACTTCGTGGGGCCCTAGACAAACTTTCCCCTCCCAGTTTATGACTTTGTGTTTCAGTGTCTTGTGCGATTATTGTTATTACTGCGATATATTCGCACAAAACTCATTTGCTTACAACAGGCGATGTAACAAAGAGGTTGAAAGACGGTTTTTTTATTTTTTGTTCTTGGCAATTCGCCAATCTCATGAGCCATATAATTATGACCCCATACCACCCCCTCACGCGGAGGCGCCTCGCCAGCTGCACACACACGTCATGCAAGGCTAGACGAAGAGGCAACTTTGTGTTTGTACCGTTGTATAGTAAGATAGGCACACACACATAGACACACAGAGAGAGAGGTTTACCTCCCACACACAGACACACACAGTCATGTGTGAAAGCTGCTGCGGGGGCAGATTTTAATTGTTTTTGTTGCTGTTTTTCTGTTGTTTGTTTTGCTTCACAGTTCTCTGACTTACCCGCACATAATTGGCATTAATGTATTCCGTTTTGTCATCATCTCCCTGACGTTGCAGCACCACACGCGTCTCAGGAAGCGGAATCACGTTCGCGTAGCTGCGGTTTCAAGTTTGAGGTTACGTTCAGTGATCGCAGATGGCAGATTCATTCATACACATCGAGCCAAAGTTGAATTAATCAGGAAGCAGCAATCGAAAGAAAGAGAAAAGGCAGAAAAGTATTAAATAATGTATGAATTCAATTAACGATGCGTAATCTTTGTAGGCTCGTGTATTAGATAACTCTTCAACACCTTAACTTTCCCTCAAGTATGGTTAGAGTACTCATTTCTGTGATAGTTTAAACGACCTTTTCTTATTATACGAGTTTGTACCTTTATAATATACTTTCACCTTTTCAATATTCAATCTTGTCATATTTAAGCTTCGTGAATTATTTAAATGTTATATATTTATATTTTATACTTTAAATAAATCATATGATCTCTTCTTTAAACAAACAATAGATAATTCTATACAATATATGATCATACAATATATTTGTAGTATTTGATATATGATTTCTGTGCAAGTCAAGTCTAATTTTAAACTTGAGGAAACTCGATAAGATAAGAATCTTGACACTGCTAGAGTACATGATTTAATACTATTGAAGATCCCAAACGTTTCTCACTTTCATGTGCACACACGCCTTTTCATTATCTTCATCTTTCATTGCTGTCTGTACAAAGTATAGTATCGTATATAGTAAGTGTTATAACCCCAATTACTCGGGTTCATTTCATGTTTATTAATCCCAATGCCGAGGTCCATTGAAGTGATCTCATTGAAGATGTTTTCTATTTGTTTTCTAGGTATATTTTGCAGCTTAAGCTGGAATTCTTTGGTATATTGAGAGATAGTATGAAATAGTATAGATAGTATAGAAATTTTGTTTGATCATGTTCAAATTATACAGCGTCCTAATCTGATTTAATCCTAGCTGGGTAATTCATCGATTCTTATCTATATTCTGTCAATTTACATTTTGTTTCTAATAATATTCCAAAAATTCTATCGAATGTGCCTCTTGCAGTCAAGATCTCTGTAACTATGAAAGCTAGAGACACTAAATTTTCCATGACGGTTCCAGTATACCATATGAGGATTAGGATTATTTCAAATTTGAATTCCTGTCGTCTGTCCCTGCAATTCTTATATATCTTAGAACCTGCAAGCTTATTATATGTACAGTATAATCATCCACTATTGTCTTTACTTAATTCCTTTCTATTTTTTCTCAACATCAACTTGTACCCTCATCATACTCACCGATTCTTATCCTCACATCCTGTGGGCACCTCGTCCGCCCTTGCAATGATCTGTGGCACATCGCGGAACTCCTCAAAGATGCTCGAGCGACGCTCCACAAACTTGCCCAGTTCGGAGGCGCTGAGCAGATTGTGTCGCAGCGAGGGATCATCGAATGCGGCATTGCCGTAGGTTCTCTTCGAGGCACGCGGTTGCGTCGCGTCCCCCCTTGCGCCGCACACTGCCCAGCACAGAGACATTGTCCAGGGAGTAGGCATCCAGGCTGACAGGGCGACAGCGCTGGCCATACGAGGTTTGCTTCTGTCGCTTACGCATCAAGTAGAGGAAGGCGACGAGCAGGATGAGCGCAATGACACCCACAATGCTTACTGTTATGGCGATTATAACATTCACATCGGTGCCCCCACTGCCTCCGCCGCCACTGGCATTGCTGGAGCTGTGATCCAACTCGGTGGGGCTGGGCATGAAGAAGGGCGTGGTGGAGTCAACGGCAGTAAGGGGTGTGCTTGTCTCTCCTATAGGCAGCATTTTTGTTGTTGCTGGTAGAGCTGTAAATGGGCTCGGTAACTGCTTCTGTTGTTGTTGTTGTTGGTCTGGTTGTGGGAATTGCAGTTGTTGTTGGTGGTGTTGGTGGACGTTGTTGTCGTTGTTATTGGTATAGGTGTGGTTGTTGTTGTTGTTGTTGTGCTGCTATCATCCAGCAAACTAATGAGAGGCTCCTCGGTCGTTGTTGTTGTTGGTTTTGGCGTAGTTGTTGTTGTTGTCGTTGTATTACTTGTTGTAGTCGCCTCAGTAGTCGTTGTAGTTGTTGTGGTTATGTCCGCCATTTTGTTTACTGTTACTCGCTCACTGTCAATCTGTTGCTGCTGTTGCTGCTCATCTTCATCCTCGTCGTACTCTTCTAATTCTCCAGGCTTTATTGCTGTCCTGCTTGTTGCTGCTGTTGTTGTTGTTGTTGTTGGTGTCAGCTGTGCTTTCTTCCAGCTCATTGGCAGCACCTGCTGCAGCTGACGCTTCCGTTGTTGTTCTTGTTGTTGCTGCTGCTGCTGTTATTGTTGTGCTTGATGTTGTTGTTGTTATTGCTAAAATTACTTCACCTATGTTATTCGTTTCCAGGGAATTATCATGCTCTGTCAATTCACTGTTAGCCTTTGCATCCGTTAACAGCACTGTAGGGGGCGTAGTAGTAGTAGTACTTGATGTTGTTGTTGCTGCTGCTGTCTCTGTTCTTGTTCCTGTTTCTGTTATATTTTCACTGCTGTTATTATTGATTTGCAGCGTCTCACTGTTATTGATCTCTTCAGTTCTCATCGTTGTTGTTGTTGTTAGGGGGGTATTGTTATTGTAGTTGTTGTAGTGGTTGTTGTTGATTCCGGTAATAACAAATTGTTTTCGTTATTGTTTTTTGTCACATTCTTAACTGTAATTGTGTCTAAATTCACTTCATTGCTAATTTGAACAGCTTCTGGTGTTGTTGTATTTATTATTAATGTTGTGATTGGTGTTGTTGCTAATTGTTCATCAACCTTTGCGTGCACTGTTCGCGGCGTCGACGGCGTATGCGATATAGTTAACGATGGCGTTGGCGTTGGCGTCGACGGCGGCGTCGTTTCTAGGTCTGCCTCGGTAGTTGTGCTCAGCTCGCCAGCTGTTCGCGTACTAACTGTTATTTGCGCTCGCTCAGTTGCCGCTAGCGTTGTCGTCGTCGTCGTCGTCGTTGTCGTTTCGCTCGTTGGAACTGAGATCGAAACGGAGACGTTGATGACGTCGTCGCTGTCGACGTCGTTGGTTTTATCGCCGTTTTCATTATTTTCATGTGCCTCCTCCTCCTCCTCCTTCGTTGCTTTCATTGCCATTTCATTCGTATGGGGGTGCCGTTCAACGCACTTGACGGTGCTGCTGCTGTTGTTTTTGCTGTAGTACTGGTTGTTGTTGTTGTTGTCAGCTCTGGCTCAGCTGTTGCAGCTGTTTCTGTGGTTGTTGTTGTTGTTGTTACAGTGACTGCGTCTGTCAGCTTTAGTAACTCTGTTAACTCAACCGGTTTAACTGTTTCGTTCACTGGCTTAGCATTCACAGCTGCTGCTAAGACTTCTGTTATTGCATACTCATCCTTTGGCTTAGCTTTTGCACTCTGTTCTTGTGCTGTAATCGCCATGTTGGAATTGCTCTCTTCGCTGTTGCTGTTGAAAGAACTGCTGGCAGATGTCTCCATTTCACTCTCACTCAGTGCGGCGGCATCTAAACGCAGTGTTGTCGGCTGCGTCGCTGCCTCAGTCGCATCCAATGTGGTGCTCATCATGGACTGCTCCGTGTGATTCTCATGCATCAACATGATCTGTTGCCAGTCCAAGAGATTCTTCTCTTTGTGCTGCTCTTCAGTTTGATTATGACGCGGTTCTACATTATTCGAGAATGTGCTGCTAGTTGTGGCACTTGTTGTTGTTGGTGGTATCATTTTCATGGCAGCGAGACTCCACACCTCTGCCGCATTGGGCAGCAACAGTTGCTGTGCGTTGGTTGAGTTGTCACTGATGAACTTGCCTCTCTTCTCTGGCTGTGGATGCAGTTGCTCCCCCTCCCCCCTCCTCGATGGCATTCTCATGCGATGCATTGGGCGCAACAGTGACTCCTGCGTGCAGCAGCGCTGCCAATAGCTGAGGTGGTGTCGTCGACGTCGACTGTCTGTTGACGATTTTGTTGTATGCATTGGCAAAGCAAACAGCTTCATGGGCGTCACGGCTGCAGGGAAGGAAGTACTCTCTGTGCTGCTGGCGTAGTGCATGGAGCGTGCATGATCCTCAGAACGTTGAGTGGATGCAGCACGCTCTGTGGTAGTTGTGGATGCCTCAGTTGTAGTTGTAGTTGTTGTTGTTGTTGCAGCTATTAGCTCCATAACTTGCTCTGTTTCCTGCCTCGGCTGCTGCTCGGCTGGCTTAAGATCTGATGCTGCTGCTGTAGTTGTTGTTGTGCCCTGCAGTTCGTTCTCTTTGAGCTCCTCTGTTAACCGTGTCTTATTCTGTAGACTTTCCAGATCGACTGGCTTAACAGCTGTTGCTGCTGTTGTTGTCGTTGTGCTTTGCAGTTCATTCACTTTGAGCTCGTCTATTAACAGTGTCTTATTCTGTACACTTTCCACAGTGTTGTCGCTGTTAAGCTCATTTTGCGGCTCTGCTAGTTGTTCTCTCTTAAGCTGCAGCTGCTCTTCTGGCTCCTGTTGCTGCTCATTACTCTTTAGCTGGTGCTTTACAGTTTCCTGGCTTAACTCCTGACTTGCATTAGCAGCTGTCCCTAGAAGCTTTGCTGCCTCTGTCGGCACCGACGTTGTTGTTGTTGTCAACTCCAGTTGCTCTTCCAGCGCCGAGCTAGGCTTCCGGACTAGACCAGAGCTTTCACTGCTCGCATTAACAATGTCAGGGTCAGCTGTGAAGGCATCCAACGCACCCATGTCCACATTGAGGGTTTCTCTTTTTGCAATAAAACGTGACTGCGTTGGCGTCGCTGCACATAACAGCAGCAGCAGCACGCCCAGGCTGACGCCTAGGGCCCAGTGGAGGGACAGAGAGAGACGCATAGTGCCGATTGTGCTCATTTGCTCTCTGTCTTTTGCTTGAACAAATTCTTCGTTACAATGTAATTGTTGTTGTTTCTGTTGTTGTTGTTGTTTTCTCCTTCTTTAGACTGCACTTGTTGTTGTTGTTGTTTTAGTAGTTGTTTTTGCTGTTGTTGCTAGTTATGTGCCCATTTTAAGCCTGTTGCCTTGTTGTTGTTGCTCAATTTATTTTAATATTTTCGCGTATTTTGTTTTCGTTACACGTTTCTTCACATTGCCATTTTGCAATTACGAACGCGACCTGCAAAAAGAAAAAAAACAAAACAGAATTAACAATTTGTCTAAGTTGTCTAACAATTTAATATGGCTGCAAATTGCGGTAAACTATAATCGGCATAAGGTTAGGCCCCGTTGGTCTTCAGAAGGAACGTTCAAATTTTTCATAGAAAGCGCACAACAAGAAATCAAATATGAAATTCCTTCCCCTTTTTCCCTTCCACACTTTTGTAATTTCCACACAAACGCAATCAAGTTAAGAATGTCATAAAGACACGTTCCACAAGGCGCCTGGAATGACGCTTTAATTACCCTCCCACAGTTCAAGGTTAAGAGGTTCTTAACAAAAAGACCTGAATCGGGCAAGCGAGAAAAGGAAAGTCACAATAACAAGAGGGAAAGAGGGAGAAGTAACACGACGAGGTTGAACTTGTTTTTCGAGGGAATAATACAGATTTGGGAACGTTAATTGAAGCTCCAAATGAAATGAGAATCGCGTGAATACTTAGTAAGTCATTATTATAATTCTGCTTTTAATTTTCTTGATATTTCATTAAATATATAATCATATTTCTTTCCTCAGCATCATTTTAGAAGTAGGCTAAATAAAAAATACTTGGAAATTTGATCTTTATAATTATTTTTTATATAATTATTTCTGGAATGCAATTACTCAAAGCTGTCAATGAAAGGGGAATCATTGTGATACTTAGTGATTTTATTTTTAATTTTCTTGATATTATATTAAATATATATTTGTAAATTTCACTATAATGTTCAATGAATACATAAATATGTATTATATTTAATATATAACTATTTGGCGAGTTTAAATTAAGCTCTTCTTAAGGGGGGAATCGTTTGAATAATTAGCAAGTCAATATTCACATTCTTCTCTTCATTTTCTAGAAATATCTTCAATATATAGCCATGAAACTATACTTAGCATCATTTAAGAGGTATATACTTAAAAAATACGTTCTAATTTTGCAGGAATTCTCAAATATCAACAACATATAATGATAATGAAAGATTCTGATGCACTTATAATAATCCACAAGCTAAATTCAACGTGTTATCAACTTTATTTTCCCATAAATAATTCCAGGAATTATCAACAATAGTAGAAATTGTCTTGCTAATTAGAAACACTTAGAGTAAAACGACAATTACCTTTAAATAGAACATTATCTCATGCTCAATCGTAGCTAATTAGCGCGTCTGTATTCTTGTACTATATCTGCCAACATAATCGTACACCTTTCTCTGGGTTAATTCCCATTCAACATTGTCGTAATACTTTCCCTGCCAGTGAGAACTATGTATCCCAAATGGGCATAGATTAGAGACAAGATCTCAGCACACGCCATGAAACGAGCAATGAGAGAGTTCATTGCACCTCGACAAGGTGCGGGAGGTACAAACAAAGTTCACAATGGAAGCCTAATACGAATTGGACTATTGATGAACTGAGTTGAAGTTGAATGAATTGAACCGAGTGCAGAGTTCATTCAACTGCAGCACACGCCATTTCAATTGAAATTGCCCAAGCCCCACTCCCCCAACACTCCTTCAACCCGCACAGAGTTCATCAAAGTTTCATGTGGAGCAATCATAACTATTCCATTGCTTGCAAACCCTTCCATTTATAGTGGAACTTGCGCTTGATTTACCATAACATTCACCATGGTTATCGTGACTTTGTTATCTACTGATTCGCCCCGATGTCATGTCTATAATGCATGCAACGCCACTCAAGGGAGGAGCTACCTCTGGGGGCGTCATGGGTCACACAAGCTGCTTCCCAAATGGCCTAACCGGAGGGCAATTAATGTTAAAAGTCCCTTCTGCACAGTGGTGCAAGATATTGAAAGGTTAAATATCATTTTCAGGTGTTCATGTGCTGTTAAGAGATGAGAAAAATATATTTTTAAATAATTTAAACTAAAATTAAATTTAGCAAACATTGAACAAGATTGTATATCTAATTATATTAAAGTATTTAAAAGAGAATATGTAAAATATATATATAAAATATATATTAGTATATATACATATAGAATATATCGCACATATTTTATAAAACAGCGCTAACTATATAAAGTAACTGCAAACAAATCTTTTTATCCCTTTCAAAGATTCAGACAAATTATTTACAATTTATAAAAGTCTGAGGCTCTTAACTATTCCAGATTTCTTAATTTATATTTAAATATACTTTTATATTAGTTGTAATATTCCAATTTCCTGGTAGCAATTTCGCAGACTATGTGACAGTGTGTCTGGGTCAGGTGAGGTGTGTGTAGGTTTTTTTTTTTTTGGTGGAAGGTGTGACAAGGGAAGTTTACCTTTTAGGGAAGTTTACTGGCCTCAATTGGGACTCAGCTCGCTCGGGCAGTCGGCCTGCACTTTCGGTACAGTTGTGTGGCACACGCCATAACATTTTTGGTTAAGATTAAAGGGAAAACCTCATAAATTCCCAACTAGCCAGCTGTGCATAAAAATGTAGTTCATATGTAGAACAATTTGCCATAATACTGAAAATGTGTGAGCTGTGACTCAACTCCAAAAGAGCAAAAGAGCAAAAAAAAATAACTACTTTGTGATAAGATTTGTTTGAGTAACAATAACGACAACAAAAGCAAACAGCTATTTTGTAACATTTGTTGCTGTTTCTACGGCTTTCTGAATGTCAACGTTTCTACTGATAAGAACGTACGCAAAGGTAAATCGTTTTCAATGAAGCTCTGCACTGCGCACACTTTACCTTCTTCACACCCTTTCCCACCCCGTTCCTCGTACTCTGTCGTAGTCTTCTTATCTGCCGCCTACCTGTCCAGTAGCTGGACAAGGTGAATAGATTGTGAATGTGTAAAGTGATTACATTACAGCCCTCAACTTCCATAGCAAAGGGCAAGAAGGTGTAAGGCGTTATAAATTATAAAGAAAAGAAAAGTAACTCAGTCTTGGTTTTGCATACTTATTGTCCAAGTTTGTTAAGGTAGGTGATTCCAAATTCCCATGACAACGTAGGTAAATATGCGTATCTAAAGCAATGGTGCTTCAAAAGCTATATAGTTAAATGTTTTAGGCATAAGAAATAGTTGAGTTCTCATTCTTATCTAAGAATTATTTAAAATCAACTCGTGCCAGAAAGGTGGTTAAGAATTTGTAGAAATGTCATAGTGTTAAGCGTGATGCTATTATAAAAACTTGTGTATATTTAAACATTGACCTTGGTTTGGCTCTTATAACAATAAAAACAAATTATTATAGAAATAAATAAACTAATAAAGAAAATAATTATAAAATAAAACAAATAACAGAAAAATAGCCAAAAGTTCATTGAAAACAATAAAATTTAACAAAACATTATACTTCAGTTTAATTTAATCAATTCGCACTCAAAATGATAGCTCCACAAATTTGTTTACTGGGCTATGCGATGAATTGCCGCCAGCGCAGCGCCCACGATAAATATCGACAGGTAACGAGAAAACGTTGCATACTTTTTTGGCTGCGCAATAATGAAACAATCGTAATGCTCCAGTAAACGTAACCAGTGTTGCCGATTCCGCTTTTTCTCCGTCAAATCTGGCTATTTTTGATCTCCAACTAAGGAGATTAATTCATATGAAGTTAGCCTTTTTTCGCCATAGTTGTGTCAAAACTTGTCAGCACTGATTGCAATTGAGCACAGTTTACCAGCTTGGCAAGATTTGAATAACTGCAAAGTGAGTATGCACAATACTAGAGCCCGATATAATACTTAGTTCTCTTACAATCACAGCCAACGAATCGTTATGCAATATGAACCGCAGCAGTGATGAACTATAGCCAAAAGGTAAAGATTGTTAAAGGCAGGCAAGAGTGAGAGATAGAGGGAAGGGAGACGAGGACCTTCCCCCTCTGCTTGCAATTTGAACCCTGCACTTAACCCAAATGAAAACAAGTACTTGGGTACTTGGTACTGGACGCCGGCTCTATTTGCTGTTGCTGAAACGTGACGCGCTGCAGCAGCTCCAAGAAAAACGATCATGCAAGAAGAAGAAGAAGCTGAAGAAGAAATATAGAAGAAGTAACAACAGAAATATAAACCAAGTTTTCGAGACTTTTTCATTTCCGCCTCAGCGATTGAAGGCGCTGAAGATGAACGAATGACTTAGAATCTGCAAAGTTCTTTGGCAGATCGTTTCAGATCGTTTCGGATCGTGCGGAATGTTAAACCAGTTTTTGCGGCCCAATAAAGCTAACAGAAGGAGATCGTCTGCGTTTGATTTTAAAATCGATTTGCAATTAAGATGATTTCACTTGCGTTGTAACACACACACACACACTAATGAAAGGGAAGGGATGGCAAGAAGGGGAGGGGCTAATTTGTTGTTGATCGCCTAATGATCTCTACGACCAGAGAGACCCCTGTAACTTAGATAATCATGGTAATCAAAGCACGCCAGTTTGATTGATGAACACAGAACTTAAATTATGATTGTACGCGATCGTGGAAAACTCTCTTGTGAAATGTTGTTCAACAAAAAAGATCATCTACTGACGGATCGATCAACAATACAATTATTATTATTATTATTTCGAAGCTTTAGCCTCAATTGGTAGTGTGGTGGTTTCTTTCTACCCAGTTGCATTCTACAATTGCACGACTAATCACAACAATTCACGGAACCAAATCACTTTTTTGCTAACCCAAATCTAAAAAAAACATATATACATCATATACTAATACTATAACTGAAAGAGAATGCAAACAGTTAGGCCAGTTAATCATAGATCTGAGACTCGACTACACGTTGTATTCCATTCAGTTCCAGAGATAGTCAAAATGATAATAAATAGCAAAACTTGTGCCGGTGCAATTGTTTCTCTGGCAAAAGAACCAACCAACTGGAATGGGGAGGTGGAGGACGTGTAGGGGAATGACGCGTTATAGCGGATACACTCGGGTGTTAATTATTGTATTGTATAAGGCAGGAGAGGCCATGTTTGTTTGGGTTTGTAATTTACAGTATGTTCTCGCTTTGGTAAGTACGCATTTTTATAACTGTTGTTAGCAATTATCTATGTCGCAATGCGAAATTAATTGTCGACAGTTCAGCTCAACTTCTGTGTGGAAGCAAAGAACTGAAGATCAGAAGCGTTTTGGGAATGCTTATAAATGGTTAATAAGTTAGTTAGTTAGTAACTTATGGAATAATCGATTCAAATACCTTTACCTTTCTCCATAATTATATAATGCCTGAGCAGAGAAATTTGATTAGTAATCCTTTCCTTGAACATCTCATGCCAACGAAATCAAATTCATCTTTCACCTCTCACATTTATAATATGATTATTCTTCCTCTTTTCTTTTACTCTTTCTACCAATTTTGTATTCGTTACTCGCATGTTTTGTTCAACTCTTTCTGACCTCAAAATAGCTCTTCATTCATTTGAGTCTATTCGTATGACTCATTTGCATGCCGTTTGCTTATATTCACAAGGTATATAATAATAATATTATGAATTGGGAGCCATATCAAACGCCCAAACTCGAATCATATATCAGGCCCTGCGGCTCCACATTCAACGTTATTAAAATAGAAATCGAAATCCAGTTGCTGCGCAGAAAACACAGTAAATAACGCAAAATAAATCTTCCAAATCGAAATACATCAATTTTGACCTTGTTGCCCGTTTATTGAACCAGGCAGGGATAGAGCTGAAGCAGTCAGTATTTGCAATACCCTGTAATAACTAAAATTAGGGTTTACTATAGAATGCATTTTAAATATATATACAATTCCATTTCCTATGATATTCCTTACTAAACATTCATTTTCTGCATAGAAAGTCCAAAAAAAGACTTTACCTGCTGAAGATTGAACTTAGACAAAGATAGGAAATATTTGAATTTATATTTCAAATTTCATAAAGATTGCACCATTAACTGAATAGTTAAACATAAATTGGTTGCATTTCTAACTTGGTTATAGGGTATCTCAAAGTCAACTCTTGTTTCTTACTTTTTGTTGAGTTTACTATTTTTTTGTTATACTGTGCGTGCGGCAATCGAATACACTAATAAGCATGCTTCAAATTCAGCATAACTATATATTATATATGTATAAAAAATTGCTTCCGCACATTTGTATCGGAGTTTGCTTTAATTATGACGTCGTGCACTTGAATTTGTATTCGAAAACATAAAAATAGAATTATTTATTATGTCCGTCTCATTTGGCAAATTTTTGCAAATCATCAATTTAATCATCAATTTTATTCATCAATCTTAAGACGAAGAACAACAACAAGAAGAATATGCAAACATCTTAATGATTAAAACAAACATAGAATAAATGTACTAGATCTGTATTGGTTTTGTAATTTAAGCTTAAGAATGAAAGTTCTTAGCATTTTCGTGGTTTCGAAAGCGAAGGCTGAACTGACGGAATTAAAGAATCGAACTTCTGAATATAAAATAAACTAATTATGATTGATGATGATGAAAAGGTGATGTTTGTAATTTGCTAGACTGTCATTAAAGATCTTGGCGAAACAAATACTCTGAAGAAACCCATATCGATTGTCATCAAAAGTTAGGCAATCTCAATGTGTAAGCTGATCAAAGAGACATATAAAAATAGCAATAGCTTTAACGAGATTATAAATCTTGAGCAATCTGCTGAGCAAAGAAAGCAATATATGTATCGTTAATTGAATTTGCAACACGATGACGATTTATTGGCATAGAGCACTCTAGTTCCAATTATAATGCTTATAAAGCCCATGTTGAAATCGAGCCACACAATGGGAATTCATAAGCAGCTTAGTTAGCGTCAAATGGTGGACAAAAGGCGAACGAATCAAAAGTGAACCAAACAGCAAATTTGTCTGATTCGTGCAAGATATGTATACATATATATGTATCTAACTATATAGAAATAACAGACAGATAATGGGACAAGCCTTATGTCCAAACTTGACAAATGTGAGACGAGACTGTACTCGGGAAAAACACTGTGTGCACGTTCGTTGTGAATGGCAAGTGACCCACAAACGAGACGCAATTACCACATGCAAAAGAGGCAGAGAGAGACATATAGAGATATAGAGAGAGAGAGAGAAACAGAGGCAAATGGGCCCCACTGTTTTTCACTAATTGTTCAACTGCAGCTGAAGCAATTATGCAGCTAGCAAATAAATGAATTAGTGTCTCGTGTTGTCTATCTCGCTCTCATATCTCCACCGATTTCATAGCGCTTGTCATTAAAATAATTGCAACAACAATACAACACACACACGCACACACAATAAAGATACAAATTTGAATGCATTTGGGGCAATGCTCATGTTGACTTACTGCCGCTTTGGCTCCAGTTTGGCCACGCGACTTGTCCGCCTTAAATGTTCAGTCATTAATGCTACCATAGAGTATACCACATAATATGCTCATGGCACGAGCCTAGGCCTCTGTCTGCAATTGTGGTCAAGATTGTGATCTATGTTGCCCAATTCTAGCATTTATGAATAATATAGAGGGTAGTTTTGGCCTTATCTGCAGGCTAGGGTTGCTCCAAAGTAATCAAATGAAGCTAATGTTGCTAGTATCTGTAATATCTATTAAGGACATTTATGACTGTCATATGGCACGATACAGAAGAGATAAAGCTACGTTATGTTCTACAGAAAATATACTCAATATTAAAAGAAAATGAAGAAAAGTAAGTTTTTTACATATTATAATAAGGATTCGTAATTGTCTTTGATTATATATTCAATACTTCAAGCAATTATCTAAGAAAAATCGTATTATTTTAGCTGTATTTTATACTTGGTATACAGGATTGTCGATTCTTTTAAATAAGTAATGCAAAATTCAAAAAGATTCCCCTCGAAACTAGTTCTAATGAAATTCCTCGACATTGCTTTAACTCTTCTAAGACATTAAATTTAAAATTTATCATCAATAAGAGATATAATCAAGACTTGATTTTATAAATATTAAAGTTAAAACAAACATGATTTGTTTATGTATAAGATCACGACTCAATTGTAGAATACTATTGGCCATGGCCGTAGCGATGATCTCAGGGGTCTTTTCTGAAAAACTTCCGGCGACTCCTTTGTACTTACTTTACTATAAAATATAGTATCTATGCAGTTCATAAAATAAATCACAACATAAAGATACCTTATACCAATTATAGGTTTTCAATTTGTACAACTAATTTCACACAACTGCAAAATTTGGCAACCATAACGTATTACAACTTATTCTCAAATTTTCTTCTCTCTTTTCTCTATTATTTTCAATAACAGTAGCCCCTTGGCCCGTGGCGGGGGCCCTTGTGCACCGCAACCCCCTGCAAACGCCTCGATGCGGGCCTGACTTATCAGCTTTCGTTGGCAACTCTTTTCTAATCCTAAAAGCTGTACGAATCCAACAGCTTCGGTGGCATGCGCTTTTGAAACAAGTTTGAAGCTCTGCTCTACATAATACACTCAAGAAGTGCACTCGGGACAGCCTTGTGTCCGCGAGACTTTACACATTCAATCAACTGAAGGACAGGACTTCAGACAGTCAATCAGTCAAACAACAATCACTTACACACACCTACACCAGGGCACTTGTTGTTGTTGTTGTTGTGGGACGGTCGACTAATTCGAAAATCTCTGCCCTTTTCATTATGTTCAAACTCGGCCAATTTGAGTGTCACGAAATTGAAAAGTGCTCACAAAATTGGGACTACCGTCGTGTTTGGGGCCGCAGTACAAATTTCCATTGTGATCGGACACACAATTGCACATGTACTCGTTTTTTATTGTTGTTGTTGTTGCTTCTGTTTTTTGTATGTTCGTTTTTATTTTTTGGGTTTTTCGCTTTTCGTTACGAGCATGAAAAAAAGAGTTACAGCCATGACGCAGTCGCAATCCGCAGTGTGAACCGAATTGAGGTTATTCCACAACCACAGGCAGACAACCAGATGAGTTAACATTTCAAACATGTATGCGATCGAGTGTGTGTGTGTGTGTATCTGCATTAGAGCTGTGACTCATGTGACTGGCTCGTTCATTCATTCGTAGCTTGGGCGCAGTCGCAAGTCTCGCATAGTTCACAGCATAGAAAATGAGCTGCAAATTGTGAATTAAGTAATGCGTGATGGGGGAAGAAACTAAAATGGGGGGGGACTCTTCAACAAAATGCCAAGCACCCTTATATCATCTTAAATTCTGCTTGAGCATAACATATGTTTGTCTTAAGTTTTTAACTCATGCATTGGTCACTTAACTTTCAAATGATCTCGACTTGTTTGTTATTAACTTTCAAAAGATCTCGACTTGCTCTTTATTATATTTTAAATTATAATTAGAGCACTGTAAATTAACATATATCTTTCTATAATTGATATATAATTTCATTTGTCATCTCAATAATTTATATACAAATTATTATGTCTAGTCTGCTTAAGGTTGGTCAATAAAATGTTCAATACCTTGTTAGATTCGATAGTTTACCTAGGATAAGATTCAAATATGTTCAACCATCTGTAAAGACTGTTTTAATTCACAATTTCACCAATTGAAATACCCTGTAAAATATTTAAACATACTTTATATGCTGCGCATCTTTGCACATGAGGTAAATGAACCGACATTCTTCAGACTGTGCAACAACTTTTCGTATATTTGAAAACAACTCAAGTTAAATTGCACTCTAATTGAAAGTAAACACAGCATAAGATCTGCTGTTGTAGTTGTTGTTGTAAATGAAAGCAAAAGTAGGCGCCTACGGCACTACAGCACTTTTACTTTTCACCTGAATGCGCTGCCGCATCTTATAGATACTTTTTTTTCATGGCTAATTTTCACAGCGACCGCTCGACAGACGGCGATGACGACGACGACGGCGAGTTTTCCCCTTCTAACTTAGCTACCATTTAAATGTGTTAATGATTGAATGACAGGGGCGTGGGAAGAGAGGAGAGGGGAAGTGGCAAACGAAGTAAGAGTAGCTGGTTGAATTTGTGGGCGGTATTACACAATTTAATACCCTGTTGACTTTCATTTGCGTGTCGCTCAATTGGACGATTTCTCCCACATGAGAAACAAGAGAAATAAGAGCTTCTACAGACACCCCTCTCTCTCTGACTCATTTCCATAAAAATTTAAATAAATGTTGATCAATTAGAAATTCACAAAATATTTTCCCACTCTTTGCCAATGACTTATCGAATATCTTTAGTGGCTTAAAGCGTTTCATTTCGTATCTTTTTGCTTTCGTTTCTTTTAGTTTTCTTCTTGGATTTATTTTTTTAGGTCAACGCTGTTGCTGTTTTCCGCTGTTTTCTTTTTTTTATTTTTCTTTTTTCTGTTTCTGCACACGCAAATTTGTCATTGGCAACTGTTAATTAAGCTAAGAAATAATATTTATGGACATCTATTTTATGGCTGATATAGAGAGTTCAAGGTTTATGCAAGTATTTCATTAGCAAAAGGGTGTTAACTTTCAGCTCAAATAACCCTTGGGATATGCCATATTAGGCACACTAAAGTAGGTTGCCAATTTGTGGAGCTAAAGAGCGGTAAAGCTATAAGATATTATAGGGTTTCGGATAGTCTCTGATTTTTATTTTAATGGATATCAAAGGTTTTATGTGAATCTCTGTGATTTATTCATTAAAACTTGACGTTGCTTTCAAATCCAATTTGTGGAGCTAAAGAGAGGTAAAGCTATAAGATATCAAGGGTTATAAGAAAGGTTTTTAAACTAAAATATACAAATTTATAAATCCTCATAATTGCAATAAAATCTAGAATTTACACATTTATAAATCCTTATAATTGCATATATCTTCATCATTCCCCTCAAATTCATTAAAAAATGCGCAGTAAAATAAACAGCACATCAATTAATCAATAATTTAATTAACATTTTATTTGATAAAGCTATAGAATAATTCGTATTTACTATATTCATAAACATACGTAAATATTATAGACATCTAGCTACTTCAGGCATCGAATCGCATCTCAGCGTAATTGTTGGCAGTGCTAATTGGCAATAAAAGTTGCGCACAAAAAGTTTTATAAATGTGATAAGTTTCAGATAGAATACATTATATATCGCATACGTACGATATATACTACAAATGTATAGATATATATGTGTGTGTGCACAAACAATAATCGCATATGCATAATAAATTGTGTGGGTTTTGCCCCTTTGGCTCTGAGACTGGACTCGAGGCTTGCCTCTTTTTTTTTCAGGCTCGCAAAACTAGTTTTACTTGGGAAATTAATAAAAAAGAGAGGGAAACGCATGGAGAGAGAAGGGGGGAGTGGGAATTTCAAGAGAATTCTATACGTTGTGTTAAAATATATGAGATTCGTGGAATTCTGCTGCCCAAAGGGCACTAACAAACAATAAACTAAACATTAAATGAGAAAGAGGAGAGAGAGAGAAGAAAACTTGAGAATCTTTGCGAGATTTACGCAATTTATTATGGATTTTATGAGTTACAGCAAAGTTTCCAATGCGCTTGTTAATGCAAAATAGCTGCACGTGCTGAGGACCAGTCACGGTCGTCTTACGAGTGTATGCACTGAGAGAAAGAGGAGGCTATAATAAGTATAAGTATAAGAACATGTTTAACGGCTTTTCCTTGATTCTTTTGTAGAATAAAAGGAACTTCTGCCACACAATACTCTGGATACTAATATACTCCTCGATTTCTGCCAGTGGAAGCCTCGACTTACATGGCTTGTTTACAAATATTATTTGTTTTTGCGATGTCTGAATAAAATTGCCAGCATATTGCACTGCACCAATGAATCTGTTTGTGTATCTTGCAGATACGTGGCGCGTTTAACAAAAGAACAGGGCAAACGAGAGAGATACAGATGGAAAGAGAGAGAGAGAGAGAGAGGGAGAGAGAGAGAGGAGCACATCAGCATGTAAATATTTCACGCCAGTCGAGTAGCGCATAAACAAATGCTCCGCAAAGTGTTTTGGTTGTGTGGGCCCTGCCCTCAATGGGCCCCATGTGAAAGGTAAACAGCAACAGTCTTATGGTAAATGCATTTACGCCCAGCAGCACCAGCAGCAGCAGCTGTGGCTAAACACACACTCAGCCACACACACACACACACACGTGCACACTCAAATACACAGCAAACTCAAGCGACATGTGTGTAAACAGAATAGGAAACCAAACCATAACAAAGAACACCCCAACTAAACCTAAGCGAACTAAACCAAAGTGAACTAAAAGTGAACTGAACTCAAGTAGCTTTTAGGCCAAACACAAATGAACTAGTTCACTTCCTGCACTAGTGGGCCAGGGACACTGCGTCAGTAAGCTACAGTCAGCACAGGTCATAGTTCAGGGACAATCAGGTCGCAGCGAAGATGTTACATCGCCATCACACAGCAGCACACAACGTGAACGTAATTCAATTAGGCTCAATCAGTGCCCGAAGATGTGTCGAATGAACGAATGCTTCCAGAATTGAATTAAGCTCAAGCACAGTACAATGGAATAGTTGAGTGAACAAGTAAATGTAAGTATATATATGTATGTATGTGTGTGTGCAATGTCAGGTATATTCAAATACCAGACGGGGAAAAACACCCTGTTACGAGGGTAGCATGACAGGTTTAAGGCTTGACAGTGCGGAAAAAGATTAACCAGAAAATTGATAATGTCTAAATTATAAAAGTTGTTTATTAGAGAGGTTTTACCATTTTTCACATAAGAGCAAGAGAGAGTTACTATAGAATGTATGGAATCATATCTGTTATTATAAAATTAAATTAAATATTACTTTGAGTGATTTTTTCTATATTGTACACCCTTTCAGGTTCTTCTGTCCCCCGATCATTCCTTTACTAGTTATACATATATAATAGTGCAGAGTTGAATAGTGTTTATTGTCAATATTATGTCTAACTTTGAGAGTTAATTTAAGTTATTTCTTCATACAAAACCCCTCATTTCGGCCAATTGTTACTATAGCACCCATATGTTATAGTAATCCGAGTATATGGTATATTCCCTGCAAGGTTATAATGATATACGATAATAATTCTCAAACATAATGTCAGATAACACCTATTTAAAAGAGTAGTAGAAAAGTAGTAAGAGTATTAGTGGAGATTTAGATTTAGGAAGTTCAATTATTCTGTTAATTCTAAAAAACCTTATGTATTTATTGCCTGATCAACTTGAATGAACATGTACATATAATTTAATATATTAATATAATTTAATATAAATTCTAATAAAATATAATATAATATTCTAATGAGGAGTCCTCTTCACGTAGTAGGTAAACCTTTTTTCGATCATTTTAAATTCCATGAATAATATTAACAGAAAACATATTGAATTCTTTTAAGAGGTACACCCTTAGACGTTATCTCGTTCACACACCCATCTTTATCAACCTTATTCTGCCTGCACAACATCGACAAGTCACTTCCTAGATATTATTATAGTACAAGTTAAACGTTCATTGACATTTTCTCGCCGTGCTTGTCAACAAAATAATTAAAGTTCTAATTGAATTAAGTTGCCGAGAAGAGTATGTGGGAAGTGTAAGCCAACAATGAAAACACACAACAACAGAGAGAGAGAGAGAGAGAGGAAGAGAGACAGGAAAGTGAGTGAGAGACCCACTCAAGAAGGTTTTAAGAAGTTTGCGGCTTAATTGAATAGGCTTAAGTTGGACATGGACTTCGACTTCCAATTAATCTGAAAGACACTCAGAGAGTCCCAATTAGGACGTGCTTGGGACAGACAAAAGTTCAAGTGCTTCCGCTACGTAAGCTTGATGAAACCCCTTTGTGCTTGCCACTATTCGGAAATTGCGAAATGCAAAAACGAAATGCACAAAAACCGCAAACGTTTTGCAAGAAACCGAATGCGAAATGAGGCAGAAAGCAAAACAAGCTGAAGAAGCAAATGCTGCAGCCACAAAGAAATGGAAATTATCAGAAATTGAGAAAAATAAGACAACAAAGAAGACGATGACGAAGACGAAGAACCAGAAAAACTTGTACAAAAAAAGGCTAAAAAGAAAATACGCCATAGGTCAGGTCTCTGGGTCTGTCTGCAGGGTGACCTTAATTCGGTGCGACATCAGCTGTTTTAACTGCAGAGATGCTGTTGGAGCGACCAACTGCAGGATGGGAATGAGTCACAAACTGGTTCGAAGCAGTTTCGTGAGTTATTTAAGAGTCAACTTCATTTGGGGAACTGTAGAAGGTTTCTTATTAAACACAAATAAAAAAGAAAAGATACATATATATATAGTATATATGCTTGATTGATCACGTTTATCTTTGGAACTATAAGAACTTTGAAACTACAAGAGGTAATTTGACAAAAGGGCTCCTCTTTTTTATACAGTTTTAGGTTACATTAAACTTGAAATTATTCTTGACAATCTTTAAAACTTGAAAAACAAATATTTAACCTTTTTTCTATTAATCTATTCTCCAAAACACTGTAAATCTAGTGATAAGTGCTGAGGGAAACAATGGGAACAAATAAAAACCAAAATCCTATGCACATAAATTATGAGTATTTGTATGCGTAGCGTATCTGCAAGACTTATGTCTATATTATATACTATTTGTATGTATATACATATATATATTCTTTGATTATCTCATAATGCGAATTTCGCCATTGTTCATTGTTCTTTTTCTTTCAACTGTTTGGTTTGGGTTTTCCTTGTCTATGCCCAATGTTACTTAATCTCTCGCTACAGCACGGGGCACGTCTGTTGTTCTGTAGAACAACAAATCACCAAACATTGAACGTGACTCAGAGGCCAACGCTGGCGTCTCTTATCTCACTTCGTCTCTGGCCTTTAGCTCTACGAATCTGACCCGAACTGACCAGCGAAATAAAAAGCACTTATAAGTAGTAATCATATGCCCAATAGCTTCCATCTAATATGCTCAGATTGTCTCTCTCGAAGCTCGGAACTTGGAACCGGTTTGTCTGTACGCAACGCGTTCTCGACAACATTCCATGGAAGTCAACATTGCTTTTGGGGTTTGGGTTTGGGTTTGCGTTTAAGCTGGGCTTGGGTTTGGGTTTGCTGGGCTTGGGTTTTTGGTTTTCGCCTTTCCGTATACTTATAAAAGCAATTAGATAACCATGGAGCTTAGCCGTGAATAAAACTTTGTTACATTAAGATATTTATTGAGCCGGAATTTTGTGGATTTATTTCGCATTTTCTTCTTCATGAAGTGCAAAGTTCAGGCAGAGGCCAACTTTTTCTTGCCGTGTATCTGCATTGCATTTCATCATCATCGTCTCCGTTGGCGGCAGTTCATTTGACATTCAAAGCGAATCTTTATTGGGCCCCGGGCGGCATTATCCATTATCAACGATTTACGTGTAGTTGCAGATGCATTATGCATTTGCACACAGTTGTAATTGTTGTTGTTGTTGTTGTGGTTGTTGTTGTTGTGGTAGTTGCTGTGGTTGAGGTTGAGGTTTTTCTGCCTCTAATTAAAAAAAAAAGAACTTAACTGCATCATGAGGAGGGCTTTGTGAGGGGGCAGTGGAGAGGTACTGCAGGTATCTTCTCGTCTCGCAACCTTCGCTCGGCTATTTCGATTTTGCATAGATTTTGACAATGCATTCGCTACGCTAGCGAAGGCGAAGACAAAGTCGGTTGGAGTTGGAGTCGTAGACGAGGTAGACGGCATTAAATGCAGCTCTTAATACACGTTAAGGCTTTTGTTTTACGACCTTCCCGCTCGTTAACACAGTCAAGCTTTGTCAGTCAGTCAGGTACTCAATCAGGCAGTCAGTCAGTCAAGCAGTTCGTCAATCGAGTGTAGAAACTTGTATGCATTTTTTAGTTTGCGATGCTTTACACACTGCACAGTGGTTTGAGACGGCACTGTAAATGCAGTATTTTGTTTCTTCTAATGTACAGGAAGACTACAGATCATCTGTCATAAGTATCTCTTGCAATTCAGATGGAATACTAAGCAGAAATCCTCTTGTTTCAAGCTAATTCAAACTCCAGAAATCAGTTCATTTTAAAGTTGGTTTTCCAGTTCTTTTAATGCTTCATGCGCAATAAAAACAGAAGGTTTTTCAGCAAACGACTTTACAAGCAGTCAAGGCAATGTCAAGACATGACCAAAAAACATGAAAATTCCAAATTATTTCATTTTTAGCACTCGCATTGGTAAAAAAATTGCAAACATTTTTCACGTTTTGCCAGGCAACAAATGCACACTAGACTAAGATTATTATGGCATTAAGTTTATAAATAAATAATTGCCTTATGTGATCTACATCACATGGAAACAACAACGACAACAACAATTTGTAGACGGACATATTTCAACATGTGCAAAATATGGCGCAAAAAGTGCTAAAAATAACAACTACAAAGCAACACGCACAATACCCCAAAATCCAAATTACTATAACAAAAACCACTAGGAAAAAAGAAGGTGTAATTAAATAAACACCAGTAAAACCAACAACAAAAACCAACTAGAAAAATTACAAGAAAAACAACAACAAACGATGTTGAAAGTCGTTTTGCCAGTTTGAGCGGAGCTTTAGAATGGACAGTGAGTGTGCCAGAGCGAGAGAGCGAATGAGATTGACAGTAGCAGCAGCAGCAGCAGCCAAAGCTTCATTAAACTGCGCCGACTGCGCAGCCTGGTAGAACACCATGAAAAGAGAGACTTACCGAAATATGTTGCAACTGTTGTTGTTGTTGTTGTTTCTAGTGCTGTCGTTTTTGTTGTTGTTGTTGCTGCTGCAACTCCAAATGTTTTAAATAAAAAAACTCAGCACTTTTATTAATGATATTTCAGCACTTAAGAAACAATGCGAATTTATTTACTTTTCTGCTCGCAGCAGCTGCGACTGCGACTGCGCCGCTTCCGCGTTCGGCTCTGCTTGCTGCGGTGCGACAACAGTTATTTGTATTTGTTTATTTCATTTGTCGTTTTTGATTTTTTTAAATATTTCACACTTTCTTTATAAATGAACACAATCAAATTATATTTCTATTATGAGCTATCAATAATAATAGTGCGAAATTTCCATTAATTAGTTATTTATTTCACAGACACACACATGCAAACGAAATATTTCATTTCGTTTCTCGCTTTGTTTTCGTTTTCGACGAGTTTTCCCACTTGTTGCTTTCCTGAGAAAGGTTTCCCGTTGCTGTTTTCCAGACTAAATATACTCGCTCGTTATATACGTATGTATATGTACACTCGTTCGTAGATCAAACAGAATACTTCATAGTTGTTTATTAACAAATTTCTTTTTTTCGGGCGCCAAATAGAACGAAAAACAAAGAGCGACGCGCGGCGACGGCGACAGCATCAGAGCAGCAAAGCGAAGGCGAACCGCACAGCTCAGCGGCGAAAATGAAACTGAGAGCGCCAGAGAGCGCAATGGAATCGTGTGGAGTTGCGACGCCAACAGCGGCATCGGCGTCGGCGCTCACAACGACAGCATATGCTGCGCTGCGCATGTCCAGCAAGCATTAGGGTGGTGCATGTTGTGAGTTTAGTTCATTTACCACTTGTAAATTTATTACAATAACTATTAAAAGCTAATACGAATTAAGTTAATTATCAAAGTATTCAATATGTATTATATTTATTGAATTAATTTATTTACAATATACATAATAAATTTGTAGTTGCATTTTGTGCCCACTGTGCACACTCCGTCGCTGCTTGGCAACACTACGCGCACCTACAACAAATCACAGAAACCTGTTTCAGGCAACGTTTCCTTCACTTTTCCAACTTAATTGTTGTTGTTTGTCAAATAAAAAGGCTTCGCTGCAGCCAGGACGTCGGCGTCAACGCCTACGCCGGCGTAGTCTTCAACAGCAGGAAATCATCAGAAATGCTTTGAAGGGCGTTGCGCGGCGATAAGTAAAAAGTAAACGCCTCTCAAATAATACTCCGTACCAATTACTAACAATAATAAATGAAATTCCCCATTACCAAGCAACCCACCCATTTTTCACAGCTTAACTAACAACATCAGCTGCATCACGCAAGCACATTCGTGTCGATAATTTAATAATGAACAAAATGAAAAATGCAGTTCAATTAATATTTTTGCAATGCAACATTTATTTCGACTGCAAGACCCAGAGAAAGTAAATGGGAGGCGGACACGGGATATGGTTCGAAAACATTTGCATGAAAAGTGAAAATCCATTTTCGTGCATATTGCACGCAAATTGTCTATGGAAAGGTGCAGTGTGCAGTGCAGCAGCAATGATCGATAGTCGATAACGAAACACGATATACAATCTACTGAAGTATGCCGTGTTGCCAATCGATTAAGCTCAACTGTGGCTTGAAGCGCTTCAGAGGACCTGAAAGTAAAAATGGGGAATGAGGATTATTAACATATAATATTGTACACAACTTGAAACCTAATTGAACAGGACTTATATTATATATGCGAAGTCAGTATTATATTATATTATATGTTGGCAATACTAATAACTCTTTCAAATAAAATGCTTAAATACTGTTGATTATAAAAGAGAGATAAATCAGAAGAGACTGTAGAAATATAAGAAGCATCTATTGAAATATTTCTTATACTGCAACTACTATTTTCTAAGAATATCTATAACTTATATATAATTTGTAAAATAATCAAACAATTATCTAAGGTATTCTCTCTTTAAAAACAACAACTGTGTTATCCTTTTAAATTATAAAATAGAAAATGATATAAGAAAACCTTACAGAAAAATACAGAATATGTCCAATTCTGTATGATCTGACAAGCAGAAATTATGTTTGAATTCATAGTCATATATGGATAAATATGTCATCCACTATAAACAAACAAATACAATTCATTACAAGTGGTGACAACCTTTTAAGCAATTCTTATACTTCTATCATTATCCGCAGGCCCAATAGAGATCTTTATCAATTCTTAGATTACAATAGGAACGCACTTAGCAGAGCATAACGCTGTTCATTGCGCAGTGCCAGATAATCCACATTGGGTCCAGTGAGATGTTGCGCCGTGCCGCCCATCAGTTCGGGTATCCAGATCTCATCCAGCGCCGACTGCACTTCGTCCAAGAGGCGAGCATAGATACGCTGCAGTGAGGCAGCTTGGGCATCCTCCGTGTGCAGTTGCAACAGGGCTTTGCATGTGTCACGCACCTGTTGCTGCTGCTGCGGCTGGGCTAGCTTCGTGACGTGGATGTGCAGCGCATCGATGAGTGCAATGTCTTCGAACGGGTTACCCGGCTTTAGGCTGAGCAGTTTGCGTTCGTGTTTGCGGCGATTTTTGCTCGAGCGAAAGGTTTTGCTGCAACAACAGAAAGAATGCTAAAAGTGAAATGGAAGAAAAGCAAACAGAGCAACGGAAACGGGTTGCACAGACTCAATAGTGAAATACCCTACAGGGTATATCTTCAGCTGAACTTACCCCGTGCCCCGCGAGCTGCTGCTGAAACGCGAAGAGCGCATGCTGCTCGTATCCGACAACAGATCCACTTCGTCAATGTCGACTTCATGTTCCCCGACTCCGTCGCCAAATCCATCGGCTGCCGCCGCCGCCTGCCGCTTTCGCAGCTCCAGCAGGCGACGCTTGTGCTCGGCAAACAGTTCACGATCTGCGCGCAGTGAAGCCTCTAACTGAGCAACAAATTCCAGCAACGACGGCTTCACCAAAATCTCTGCAAAGCAAGAGGAAAACTTTCAGATTAGCTCGTTACGCACAAAAAAAAGATTAAGAAGTTTTAATAAATTTGTATTTCTTAAAATTATCAGAGTCTTACTTTATTTATTATCAACTGGGATATAACATATTATTTATATATTCTTATATATAAAACCTTCATTTAAAAAGCCATCATTATCATCTAGATCTTCATCGGCGTCTTCATCGACGCCATTATGTTAATCAATTTCGCCCTCACCTTCATCTCCATCAATAAATATATAATCTTTATCATTACTATCTACAAAATCCCCATCATCTTCCTCATCATCATCGTCATCGTCATCATCGTCCTCATCATCATTATCGTCATCATCATCATCGTCCTCATCATCCTCGTCATTATCATCATCGTCATCATCACTTAAATCTTCACTACTTATATCATAATTTGTAGAATCTTTAGTATTATCCCCTTCTTTTTTAAAATTTGTAGTTGTATCTTCTTCAGCGTCAGTAGATATTGTTGTATTATCTTCAGTATCTGTAGAATCGGTAGTATTATCAGCATCATTTGTAGTAATTGTGATATCATCCGTTTCTTCTGTTGCTATTGTTGTATTATCTGAATCATTATCTGAGTAACTAAAGTTGTATCTTCTTCAACATCTGTAGAATTTGTAGTAGTATCTTTTTCATTATCTACAAAGATGGTGGTTTCGTCTTCTTCATCTGTAGAGTTCGTAGTTTTATCACCTTCATCTGTAGAGTTCGTAGTTTCATTACCTTCATCTGTAGACGTTGTAGTATCATCTTCTTCATCTGTAGTGATTGTAGTATCTTCCTCTTCATTGTTAGATATCGTTGTATCATCTTCGTAATCTGTATAATCAACATAATCCAGTAGCTCCTCTTTTTCATCCACATCCAAGTTATCGGTCCATGAATAGTCTTTCTTGTTTAGTAAGTCATTTAATAGTTCAAGTGTCTCCAGTGTTTCCCGCAGCGAGTGCTCCTTTGATTTCTTAGTTTGCCCTCGACCGTCTCCAATTTGTGCATAAAGCAAAAGCAGAAGGATAATAGTGAAGTACAGCAATGTTATCGAGCCCATGATTGGTCCGACATTGAGCAGGTTTTTCAGTATCGCAAGTTCTTATATATCCAAGGTAAGGACCCAACTCAATTTAAATCAGTTCTGCTAAGACATTTCCTACAATTTATTGCTACCTTAAGTATTTCGAGCTTGTCAAGTCTATTAGCGCTATCTCTCAAAGTGCACGGGCCACTCCATGCGCCGGAACTAATGTGATATTTGTACAAAGAAGAACCTAAGACTGTTCATTGGATAATGGTGCAGTAACACCGTATAAGCTTTGGCCTCAGTTACATGAAGATCATCATACATAATACGTGTACATAGAATTTTGTACAAATGAAACCCATTCAAAATTAAATATTACTCACCTAGAAGGTCCTCTGCGCCGTCAGCTGTGAGCAGGCCTGCCTCGTAGATGGCACGCGCATAGAGATGCCCCTTGAGCAGTGCCTCCAGAGGTGCCTTGTCGTTGGGCTCTCCGAACTGCTTGAGCAGCTCATAGGCCTCCAAGTGTCGATCCTTTTGCTGCAGCGAGACCGCCAGAGATTGTGCAACATGAGGCAGAGATTTACCAGCACGTTTAGCCAGTAACAGGACACGCTGCCAGTCCAGAGTGTGACGAGCCGTAAGCAGTGCCTGCTCCACATCCCCACCACGCTCGTACATCAGACTAGCCGTCTCCAGTTGTGCGTTGGATCGCAAATGATCCGCATAGGCGATGCAGACGCGACAATGGAACTCCAACTGAGCAGGGCAACTAACCAGCGCTTTGCCATAGAGAGTGTGTTGCCTGATAAACTCCATTGCCTCATCCTCATGTTCCACACCACAGGCAATCAAATGTTCCAGCGCACGTTCATTGCGCTTAAGATTAGCATCGATCTTGAAGCGGCAATATTCCTGCGGCAGAGACTTTAATTCATTGAGATAGGGCAAAAACTCCTTGGGATCCTTTTGCGAGTGTTGGGCAACAAAGAGCACCAGCCCAAAGTCATAGGTACCCAATGCAATGTTGTACAACACATTCACATCCACCAGGTACAAAAGATACTTTAGCATTTGCTCTGCCGGCTGAGCTGAGTTTGCCTTCTGTTGCCAGATCACTTGCAGTGCCTGCTCCAGTTTGCCCAGCTTTACATAGGCCGTAAGAATGGGCAATCGATACTGAGCCTGCAACTTAGGATCTGTGCTCTGTTCCATGATGCGGCACAGGCATTCACAGATATATTCAACCTTGCGATCCACACCGAATTTCTCAGGATATTCCTTCTGCGTTGCCTCGTAGTTACTCGCATACATGCCCCGTGTGTAATCCTCGTTCTGTAGCTCACTGATAAACTGGCACAGCCATTGTCCGTCCTTATTCTGGGCAATTTGAGCCACGTGCTCTTGCAATCCACCAAAGAAACTCTCCAGATTATGATCACAGATGATGTTCAGATTGATACGATGTTTACGCACCATTTCCATGCCACGCAGATAATCATCTCGATCCAAGAGTGCTCCAATCAATTTCAATACCAGCACACGTGGACTGATCACTTCCAGATTGCCGCGTGGCAGTTGCAACACCAGCCTTGCATCCTGACTGGCATAGGTCACCAGCTTGGCACCACGTTCGACGTTGCGTGTCGAGATACTGCGACGATCTCGCAGGCGCACAAACTGCAATGTGTTCAGTTGGGTGAAGGCAACGAACTCATCCACCAGGCAGAACGAGGTGACATCGTCCGCAATGCGTTGGCCATCGATCTGCAGCAATTGCTGTGAACGCAGCGTCACCAAGCCATCTAGAAGAGGAGATTGAGAAGATGAGGCTTTAACTTGATATACTCCATGTATCCTCGTATAACCTTCTTACCTGTTGATTTGCTTATCTGATCTGCAGTTTGGCTAAGCTGCAGAGAACTGTGCGGCGTTTGCAACTGTTGCTGGCGTATGGCAATCTCATAGACGTGTCCACGATTTGTTTGCACATAGAAATCCGATGTGGAATTGGAGCCAATGCTGAGTGCATTAACGGTGCCATTGATAGACTGTGAGCTTGCCAAGGCATAAATAGCTTCCGCCTTATCCGATTCAGTGTCAATCATGTGTAGCAAGAGAATACGCGTTGAATTGCCCACGCTGTGTGTGGCCAGTAGATTGTGCTCTCCCAAACAGCTCAAATTGGCCAATTGAATTTGTGAGAACTCCATGGGGGGCAGTGACTTGCCCAGCAATTGTGGTGCCGAGGACAATGTGGGCTTGTCAAAGAAATACAACTCCCGATCGCTGGTGTACAGACACAAATGAGATGCAGTCGAGCTGACCGCATTTATGTAGCTCTTCAGTTGTATCACACGCTGGCACATGGGCGGCGGAATGACGGCCACAGAGAAGTCTGTCAGTAGCAAGCGTTTGCCATCGATGACACAAGCAATTGCGGTGTCCTGATAGCAATCCGTCAGGGAGTTCCAACGATGTGTATAACGTTTGCCACTCTGCAGCACAACATACAGCGTATGCTCAGCTCCTATGCGATTATCCCAGTGAAAAAAGGCAAACTCATCGGATTGCCTGTAGACCAATACTTGCTTCAGATACCAATGATAGTTCCCGATCGTGTACAGATAAATGCGTTGTGCATCTGAGCTGCTGGTATGAAGTACGAGGACATCCGAGTCAGCTGACCAGCGCAGCTGCACAATGGACTCTAGCAGCAGATCAAATGGCAGCTCAAACTCCCGATGATGCAATCCATTCTTCTCGAAAAGCCCCACGGTTGACTTGTTAGATTTGGCAAAGTGCTGGGGCAAGGCAATCCAATTTCCACTTGGACGCCAGGCCAACGCCGGCTGCAATCCATTCCACTTCTCTGCTGTATACTGCAGCTTGCCCTCGCAATCGTAGACACTGAAGGTACGTCCCACACTGCTGGCCACATAGGAGACGGCAAAGTAGGCGCCATCGCCACGCCAGGCGATTTGTACATTCTGTGAAAAGGATAAAAGATTAAATAAGGATTGAGTTGGATATTTGTGCCGGCTACAACCCACCTGCGGCAGGTGGTTCACATCCTGAGGTGCCTCAAAATCGGGAGATTGCTTGGCCGCCTGTTTACCGGCTGTGCCATGGAACTGTGTCTCCTTCTTGCCCCATCCGACATTAACGAATTGCTTATCGCTGGAGAGCTCCGCATCTAGCGGTTGCTCACCAATGACGTCATAGGTGCAGGTCATGACCACGACGTTCTTTGTCTTGGTTACAAACGCAACCACTTCTTGATTTGGTGACCAAGCCATGTACTCGATGCCCACATCACAATAGGTGCCCTCGCTGGTGGCCAGTGTGTCCGGATTGATGAGCAGCACCTCACCGGCCCCGGTGGCCACACAGATTGCATTCTCCAGCTGCAAGAAATCGGCGCCAACTATGTCTGGTAGATCAGCAACAACTTTCGGCTCATCGCAGCCATCCTGAACGGCAAAGATTGCGCTATCGGTTACAAAATATGTGATTTCGCTGTCATTCCGTTCGATATCCGGCTGCAGTAACAGTTGCTTCGCATTCTGAATACCTGTTGACTGCTCTTTGCAATATTGTAGCTTTAGATTGCGCATTGTTAACTAAATTATTGTCATCCAAAGACAACAACGTGCGCCCAACAATATACTAAATAAAAATACGCACAAAAATACCTAAGTATCGAACGATGTTTATCGATTCTTGCCTGTATTAAACGATTTATTACAGGTTGTAAATAATTACTTTTAAAAAAGTTGCCTCTTATTCAATTAATTCGTTCTGATCCTCGAAACAGAAGCCATGCAAAATTAAACTTAAGAAATACTTTCATCAACAAGTTACTAGTCAATAGGAATTCCAATCAACACAATAATATTTGAATTTGCCGCCAAGCATATTGAAAGCTTTCCGAATACGTAAAATCATTTTTAAGAAATTGAGCTGGTTTACTGATAACATTGTAATGCTTGCTATATACTTTATTTAAATTTTCGTAAGTTTTTGCATTTTGGCCCATGCTGACGTCACAAATTTGATAACGACTATCGATAAGTGCGCGTGGCGCAATTTAGTTATGTGCAATAGCTTGTAAGTGTGTCCCAAATGTTAATCGATACATCGTGTAGCATATTAACATCGATACACCGATATAATATCAACAATCCTAATACTGGGCAAAGATGGCTGCTTTATTTTTCATGGAATTTTTTGTTGCTGTAAAATTAGTACGTTCTCTGCGTTAAAACAATTATCGTTGTGTGCATACGTGTATAGTACTAACAGCTAAATAAAAGCGAATGCTAAAAAGGCATAACAAATGTGTTACAGTTAGTAAGAAAAGTGTAGAAAATTCCACACTACAAAAAAAAAACCAGCAGCAAGTTGGGCCACATATAAAAAAAATCCAAAGTGTTTGTGTGTGCGGGAGTGTTTGTGTATGTGTGCGTGCAAATGTTTATAAATAATTTATAATATTCGAAAATCAAAATGTGCATGTGTATGACGATCGCTGCTTGATGGTCGACGAGCATCGATGTTGTCGTCGTTGTCGTCAGCAGCAGCACCGGAGCAGCAGCAACGGAGCAAGATTGGAGACGTAGTGGAATGCCAGACGGCAGCAGCAGCAGCATCAGCAGCAGCCGCCGTAGCAGAAGCAAAGCAATAGGAATCAGGTAAGGTGTAACAGTAGTATATGTGTAAGTGCATGTATGTGTGTGTGTGTGGACTGCGAGACTGGCACTGTGTGCGTTGTTGTTTTGACGTAAGGACTACCCAACGCCCTTTTAGGAGCGTCGCGCTGTCTGGCTCACAGTTGGGTGAGTGCGTGTATATGTGTGTGTGGGTGAAAGTGACGAAAGTTTGCGCAAAAAGGATAAGGCAATTGATGATGTTTTTCTGCTTTCTTTTATCTCCTCTTGTGGGCGCGCCTTGGCTGCTGCCTGTCCATGTCCCTGTTTCTGTTTCTATTTATGTGTGTGTGTGTGTTTGTAACTTTGTCTCACTGCTTGTGTGTGTGTTTGCTTAATTTTTCAACTGTTAAAACTATTGCGTAAATATTTGCGATGATTATGTCAAAATTGCATGCAAAAATAAAAGAGAAACAGCAACAAAAATTGGCTGAAAACTAAGAGAGAAAGAGCGAGAGAGAGGTGGAGAAAGGGGTCCTCTTATGTTTGTTGTTGTTGTTCCATTGATGAACAAATATGTTGTCTGAGGTCAAACTATAGTCAAGTGTTAAGAAATCGTATAATATATACTAGATATATTAGAGTTAAAAAACGAAAGCAAAATAACAACGGGCAACAAAAACAAACTACGCATTTTTAAGGCAGAAACAACAACAACAACAAAACAAAAACACGTTTTACAACTCTGCTCGCTCCAATGGTGCGCAATTTTGTTGCTTTTGTTGCCTTTTAGGCTCATTGTGAATAGCAAACGAGGCTCCACACTCACACACACATAAGCAGGCAATCACACAAACACACACACATACCAAACGACCAGCAGCACCATGAATGACCAAATTCAATATACAATACACACCTACAGCAACAACAGTGAGTGGAGCAGCAACAACAACAATAATTAACGGCAATAACCGAAGCGTAGCGCATCGTAGTTTCCGTTGTAGTAGTATGTGTGTATGTGCGTAGTTTAGTCTCACTGTTGTTGTTGCTGTTGTTGGACTTGCTGGTCAGTTGCGCTGCGTCGTTTTGTCGGCTTCGGCAAAATTTTCGTGCGCTGACGTCACGCATTGATGTCGGTAGCTGCTGATGTTGTTGTTGTTATTGTTGCAGTGGCAGCGTCGGCGCCAAAGCTCTTTTTTTTGGTTTGTTTGTGTATTGCAATACACGCGTGGGCGTTGTACTCTCAAGCTCCTGTCTGCGTCTCTATTACGCTGTGTGTGTGGGTGTCTGTGTGTGTCGAAGTTCAGAATTGCGTGAATTTTGTTCTGTATATTCCCCCGCTGATCTCTACAGCTTGGTCAAGTGAAACGATTGCTTTGTTGTGGCTTTCGTGTTCTGCTCTAATTTGTTTATCTCTCTCTCTCCCACTACTTTTTATTCCTATTCTTTCGTTTGCGCTAATTACATGCAATAAGGGGGGAATATGCCAATTGGAATTTCTGATTTTCTTCTCATTGGAAGTTTTAGCGAAATTAAAAACATTTCAAATATAAAGTAGAGTACTAAAAATTGCTGATTTAAGTTAAGAATTCTTAAAATTGTAAACGTTAGTTAATTTCAGAGAAAAGTATAAATTTATGCATTATTTTTTTCCTATCCTGATTATGCGATATTGAGATCACGTTCCGTGGAATTTAATACGCCAGCAGCTTTGCTCGAATGCTGCAATTAAGTCTGATTCTTGTTCGAGAAAAGTGAGAGCTTATCGTTATCGGAATTTGGCAAATACACAAATACACATGTTCACATTTAGTAATATATAAACAGTCATACACGAGTTAAAATCCAATGAAGTGTGGGGGGCTTATTGGTATTAAACACCCTGTACCACCTGTTATCGATGTGGCGTTATCTTTTTCACACCTTTGGCACTTGTTTTTGCAAGTCTGTTAAGAAGAGTGAACGAAATAGCAGCACATATGCGACACGAAGAAAATTTATATGTAAATGTTGTTGTTGCTGTTGTTTTTTGTTTTTTTAATATTTGCTGTGCTCAGTTTTGGTCTCTTGTTTGCTTTTCCTCATCTCGCTCACTGCATATTTGACCTGAGCTTTTGTTTGTTTACGTTGCTTTTTGCACATGACACATTTCTATTTTTAGCACGCTCCTCGAGCTGTCTATATGTATGAGTGTCAGTGTGCATGCGTGCGTGTGCAAGTGTGTGTGTGGGACTGCAAAGGGTTTACTTGTGGATTGCATATAGAAACGTATGGAAGTTTGTGGATTGCATCCTGCTGCATGCGCTCAGCTGACGTCATCTTAAGCTTCCCTACGTCCCATTTTGTGGATCCATTTAGCATATGTTCAAATAACATCAACATAAGCTACCTCCTCTCTCTTTCCCCTTCTTCCTCACACCCTTTCTCTCCTCTATTTCATTTGCAATCTGCAGTTTCTCCATTCGCATTTGACTGCTAATCTCGTATGCAGTTTGAAATGCAAATCTCTTGAATTGTAAGAGTGGGCGGGAGGTGGGTGGTATAGGGTGGTGGGGGGTGAGGGAGAATCCAAGCCAAGTGTTAATTGCATATGTGCTTGAAATATGCACATAAAGAAGCGAAATGCCAGAAGCGAAAATCGACAAAATATCACGAACTGTACGCGACTCCAAACGAGACAGCAACAGTAACATGCATAACTCTATACCCTGTAAATACTTAAAACAAGCGGAAGGTTATTATATTCTTGTTTAGAATACTATTGGGTACGTAGTAGTCATTACAGGCTATCGGGTAGTGCAGTACACTCATGTGTTTGCTGTTGCCTTTTTAATTTGCTAGCAAATTACTGTGAAAAATGTAAACATGCAAAACAAAACAGGGCAAAATTGTCATACGAGACTTTGCGTAGCAAAACAACTACAACAAGAACAATTTCCAAAGACTAACAACAGAAACGAGTCAAATTTTAATTAAAATCAACAACAACAACAGTAGCAGGAAAAACAATTAGAACGTTTGCACAAAGACAAACGGCAAAAAGGAATCAATTGACAGTAAAGAACGAGCGGAAAAAAACGATTCAAACGAAATTGAATTTGGAACTTGATAAGAATAATCAAAAAAGAGAAAATGATAAAACATACTATACGTTGAGATTGTAGGTTTATTATTAACTTTGTTGATTTTAGTTTATTATTTTTTAAAAAATAAATATCTAACGAATTTAATGGTTTTTTGACTATTTAGAAAATAGTGATTTTCGTTAGTATTTTAAATTGAAAAGTATTAAATTCATACACCCCCTTTATTCAATGGGTATACAAACAATTCAACACTCAACTGGCCACTCTCAATGTGTCTAAAACCTGGATAAATGTCTGTAAATAATACAAAAAAATACAACAACAAATTTATAGCTTTAAAGAAATACAATCCATAAACAAAACTGTGGCTTACTTACGTTTTGTTGGCCAGCAAATTTGGTCAGAAGCGGCAAAAAACTTGAATTGCCAAAAAGAATCACTGCAAATTGAGCAACATTTGTTGCTATTGGTAATTATGCTTTGCCAATTAATTTAGACGCCATCGAAAAGAGAAGGAGGGAAGTTAACGAAAACTAGCATGCGATAAGTGCACACGTTAGAGATGGCAAGACTTCAACACACAATCGCATGCAAGAGAGTAAGCACACACACACAAAGTGCACTCTGTCACATGCCAGTACGCTCAATGCAGCTTAGTGAAGACGTTAATGCCTTACACAGACATGCACTGCAACTAAAAGAGCTTAAAAGTGTGGGAGAGCGTGAGTGCATTCCCCAAATATTGCATGCGAGAGTGAACACAACACCCCGCACTCTCACACATAACTTGCACTGTATCGCATGCGGGAGTAGGCTCAAAGAGGTACACGCATTACACAAACACACGCATCCCACTGCGAGTGAGAGAGCTTAAAAGTGTGACAGAGAGTTGCATTTCCCATGCGAGTGCCGACTCAAACATCGTGAAGACATAAACGTATTACACACACACACACACACGCACTGCACGCAGTGTGCTGCAACTGAGAGAGCAAAACTCACTTACACTCATCGCACACCTGCAAAGAAAGCTCGACTTGTGTGTTTCTCTCTCCGTCTCACGTCTCTTTTGAGGCTGCTCTTTTTCTCAACCTTTTGCCGGTGTTGAAGCGCCGCTGCTCAGTCAGTTGAAAACGCGCTGTTGTTGTGTGTGGTTCGTGCAGCAGCTCACCGTGTCGCGCAGTCATTCTCTGCACATGCGCAACGTTGCGTCGCGTGTTCAAACCTATTGCCAATAATCGTCAATTGCAATTGGCAATAACTAATATGCCATAATTGAAGGCATAAATAGGCAATAACAGTGTGCACACAATAACATTCGTATACAAATTAATGAGAAACACCGGAAAATTGTGTAATAATCTTTTGTTACAAAATCTTCGCTAATCTTTACAATACATGCGAAATGTATGCGAAATTTCGGTTGAGGAAGCTATGCTCTTTCAATATGCTAATTCTCCAGTTAATTAACATGTAAAAGCAAGCATAAATATTGTATATGATATTTAATATGCGATGATATATCACATTTTGTGAACTTGAAGTTATAACTAACTTATCTGTGATGGCGCAATGACCTTTGTGTATTTGTATTTGTATTTCTCTATATTTTATTTCGTTTTCATCTGACAGTTTACTTATTAGTTTCGGGTCGAAGGTGTTCAGTAATCAACGGCGTATAGACTGGCAAATTGTTTGAATGGAGTGAAATCTGCAAATATCTTATATAAAACTCGCTTTTGGGAATGAAAGTTTGCAACTGTAAAGCCTAAGAAAAACAAAAGATAAAGAAAGAATTGGTATTATTTATTTAATCTTGCACATTTCCGATTTGTAATGTATCTTTCATTTGTTCCGCTGCGGTCTTGATGTGGGCGCTTGTAAGTGTTCGCTTCTCTCTCTCTCTCTTTTTCTCCCCCTCTATAATTTGTTGATTTACCCACCGTCTCCGCTGGCCCCCGTCTCCCACTTAACTGCAACTTAATGCAATTGCATGAATCATTAAGTCTTGCAATTGATTTCCACGCTAATTTCGGCAACGTGCAGGCATTTTCCAGACAAGACTTTGACAAAAAGCTCTTGTGGGCAGATAGAGAGAGACAGAGAGAGATAGAGAAGTTACTGTGCGCGCAAGAAAAGCCATTTTCAATTTTCCAGTGCATTAGTCATCGTCGCTTCGGTTTTGGGCCTCCAAAATTGTAACTAGTTTTCGCCTCTGTCGCTGTTGCTGCCTTTGACTGTGCCTCAGACTCGACTTAAGTCTGTGCCTCAGACACTGTCCCTGTCTCAATCTCTGCCTGCCTCAGACTGTGCCTCAGTTTTAGTTAAGCCTCTCTGCCTCAAGCCTCCGCCTCTTCCTCTTCCATCCTCTGCCTACGTCGGCACATCGTCGTCTCGCCAATTTTTGCGGCTAATCCACATAAAACGTCATCATCCTGAGAGACTTTCTGCTGAGAGCCAAGTGAAAGTGGACAATGCGCCCGTCTCAAAAACACAACAGCAGCAACTACAACTCACATTACAACAACTATTACAACTACTCTCTACAACAACAACAACAACAACAGAGAGTAAAGCTTGAACTGCAGACGCGTGAATTAATTTTTTATGTTTTCCTAACGGTTGTGCATAGATCTTTTACCATTTTTACTATTTTTTTATGCATGTACATATTTTCCATCTACTTAGTCAATTTGCCATTCACTGCACACAACCGACCGACAGTAAGACGAAGAAGAAGCAGAAGAAAAAGCCAAATACGTTACAGCAAATAATAAATAACCAAACCCAACTTTGCGACGTCCCAAAGTCGAATTCGAAAACGGCCAAAAGCGAAGAGCCAATGGCGCATTTCATTATTTTTCAATTGCGCATGCGCAACGTTTAATTTGTTGTTGTAGCTGTTGTTGTTGCCCTCTCTTTCTAATACCCTTGCGGAGGGGTAAAGTCATTATGGCTACGCTACAGACTGTCTAAATTTGATCAAATTTGCATTATTATGACTGAAGTTTTTGTATGTAAATGTTTATTGTTTATTCAAATACTTCAACTAAACTCTTTTAGTTCAAGTACTGTTTAAACTTCATAAGAATATGATAACTATATCCTATAGATTTCATACAAAACGCATAATTCCATTCAGATTCCAATTAAAACAACTTCAGAATATTCTGTGTTATCTGTGAGTATACCCAGAATAAGTTAAGCTCATGTTAGCTCAAATATTAAAGCTTGTCTCTTGTTAAATGAAAGATTAAAGTTGATTACTTATCGATACTTTTATCAATAGATATGTTCTATTACCAAAGAATTGATAGAGCGTGTCATAAAAGCTAATTGGCAAATAAACATCTATCTCTATCTGTTTCATAAACTCTAATCGAATACCTGTTTTAACGATAGCAAATAATATTAAATTGAATACATGTAATAAAAGATAACAACACATGGCAACTTTTCTCTTTGCGCCTGTCTGGCAAAGCGAGTTTTCCCCAACCAAGATAACGTAAAAAGAGCTTGACGCAAACAAAATTGTTATCAAGCTACCAACAATCTATCAAAGTTGATAAATTATCTTTCACCTTGACCGAACGAGCGCGAACACAAAGTGTATTAAAGATGCGTGGTAAGACTTGCTAGGTCTTGACTGGGCGCCACATTTAGTTTTGAATTTATGCGTGCCGCAACACAAAATTAATCATACAATTTTCAATTAATAATTAATCTTAACTGCATGTCAGACTACGGACTGTGGACTGAGTGTGCAACGCCCTACAAAGAGTCCATGAAAACTAAACGAAATGCGCAACTTTCACTGCAAAAACTAGACATATAAACAGACAGTGTGTATGTTTTGTATGACTGTGTATGCACGTTGTATCTGCCGACAGACATATCTATAGAGCATGCAACAGGTAACGCCGCGGGTTACCAAAAAAAAAAAAGCAAAATAATACAGAAGCAAACCTCGCCGAGCCTGAGGATATCCGCCGCGGCGCCTCACGCATTTTTCATTGTATTTGTTGTTGTTGTTTTTTTTTTATGGTCTTATTGTTTCATATTATTGCCCACTTTGTTTTAACTCAAGATCAGGTTTTTTCTTTTTTGTTTTTTACTTTTATTTTGATTTCGCTTTTCATTTTGCATTTTGTCTACACAAAAACAAAAACTTGTTGTGTCATATTTCTCTCTCTCGTGTCTTTGTATTTTCGTTGTTCTTTTGTTATTGATGTCGTTTTTAAATTAGTTTTGTTTCTTTCCTCTCTTTCTATCTTCTTACCAAAATATTTATTTATTCAACTTACGTCTCGCACACGTTTTCCGTTTAGAAGAATTCAAATTTGGGTCTCCCTCGATAAGCAATCACTTTCCACGTGCCCAATTCTTGACTCCGTCTGCGACTGCGACTCATTTCCATAGTTAATTGTCGGTACCTTTATAACTCTGACATTTGTGCAGGAAAAGTTCTGATCGTCTCTCACTCCCTCTCTCTCTCTTTTCTCTGTCTCTCTCTGTCTTTGTTTGAAAGTAATGAAGAAAGTGAAAAACCTCTCTGGGGATTTTATATAGCTTGTGAAATCACTAATTAAACGCAACAGGTGGCCATAAAACGTGCATTAAAAGATGTTTGCAAAACTCAAAGATCGCTTAAGAGAGAAGATCAAGTTCATCAGAAAATGAAACTGGAGATGCTTTCAAATGAACTGAATCAGTTGTTGAATACTAGCAGACAGATATAATGAGAAGTATTTTAGGCATTTCAATTGAGTTTTTAAACTGGTTACACGTGTTGAACTCGTGTCTAATGCAGTTTAAAGAGATTTTATGGCATTTCAATTGAAATGAACTGGTTCACTTGATTAACGACAAGGAAATCTTACATTTTTAGACTGTTCTTTAAAATAGTTTAATCAAAAATTAACTTAAACCAAAGGCCTTGGATTTGCGCATGTCTTGAAACTATATCTATTGTAGTTAAATGTAATTTTGTAAGATTCATATTTAAATAAATATTTAAATGTTATACAATTTTAATAGATAAATTTAATTTAATTAAACTAACTCCACGTGTAGAACTCCTAACTATTAAAGTTCAAATAGATATTTTGGCATTACAATTATAATGAACTAGTTAACTTGTTTACCGATAAACTAATTAACAATATTTGAGTCGTTGTTGCGTGTACTTCCATCGAATTTGATCCCAAACTGCAATCAAACTGTGCAGAGAAATTGCAGAAAGTCTTACAAGTTCAAGCTTATTAATTAACTGGTTCTTGTTGGAGTTGTTGTTCTAATAAAAAAGTTAATTGATACTACAGTTCTATATAGATAGGCCTCGTGAGTTATTTTCCCATTTTCAACTGGTTCTTTGGAAAGAAGCTACTTAAGAAATGCATGTAAAGCATCACGAATTCACAGTTAGTCCCAGACATGCCAAAACTTTCGCGAGGACAGTAGCAGAAAACCCAAATTCAAACAGGAATTTGCTAATGAGAATAAGTTGTTAACTGTCAACGCTTTGAACTTATTTTTTTTTACCAAACGTGTATCTCATGTTGTTTGTGTTGCAAACAGACAATTCATTATCAGCAATTCACACTCAATTAACAGCATATAAATTCATATGCATAGTATCCACTGTATCTACTGCTTACAACTTGGCATCTCGTGCATTGTGTCGACATCGTCGCATCTGTAACATTTCACCTGCTTATTCGCGCACTTTCCCAGCCCAAAGATACAGATACATTTGCACACGTACATCTGGAAGCCTTTACCTGCCTTGAATAAAATATAGATATTGTATGTATAAAAACTATAACAATGGGCGTTGTTTGCCCGTTGTTCCCACGCCCAAAAACTATATACACACTAGCCTATATACATGTGTGTACGTATAGTTCCAGTAAATTCCAATTCAATTCAAACGACTAAGTTCGTGTTTTTCCAACCCAAATGAAAATTGTATATATAATGTAGAAGTAATGTTGGAATGTAGTGCAACTAGCAGATACCCTAAAATGTTGGAGAACTTTTCTAATTCCTATTTTGCATGCAAAGAAAGTTTATATATTAGGAGTATATATTGTATGCTGTAGTACAGAATATATCCTATAAAAAAGTGTATTTAATGCAGATTCGTTTTGCGAATGTGTCCTTAATGGCAACTTGTCTTAACTTTACCTTATTCCGTGAAGTATATACCCTCCTTTGGCAGGCATTTCAGCTAAAGAAAAGCCAAAATAAACAGATATAAAAACAGCATAGATTTAACCATTGTAGCTTGTATTTCTATTTATTTATTATATGTATGTATGTGCTCTCCCGTTTACGACTCGATGCTCGCTCGAGTCGACTCCTAACTCGCTTACAGTTAATGTGGCAAATTGACTCTGGCAAAAACACAATTACTATTATTACGGCTCAGTAAAGAGGGGACCCCTGCTACTCTCCCCTTACCGCCAGTTGACAAATATGGAGCATGCCTCCATGCGACATCAAGACAACAATTCCAAGCTTGTTTTTGTTTCACTTTTTTTTTTTTTTTTTGGATTTTCTCCACAGATATTCAACATTTGTGCTTTTTGTCGGTCTCTCTGGCATTATCATTAGTTGTAGTTCCTCTTTATTGCTTTGCTTTTCCATTGATTTTGTATGGTTTGTTTTTTTCTTTTTTTTCATCTTTTATTGTCGGCGGAACCCAATCGAAGTGCTTGAAAAACGAAAAAAAAAACCAAGCAACTTTAATTAGTATTATTACAAAAGAAAACAATTTTGCAGTGCACATTGTTTGCACACGGCATTAGCCTCAATTCTTTTCTCTCTCTCCCAACTGGGCCAGAGCGACTCTGGAAAGAGTTGTTTAGGGGGGGAGGGTGGGAGACGCAACAGAGGCACAGGGTTTACCATTGTGGGGATGAACACTGAATTGTCAGCAGCATTTCTATGGAATTTTCACTATACTGCGAAAGAGATGCGCTGAGCTTACTTTAAAAGATTGAATAGGAACGAGTAGAATAGATATTTTGCCTAACAGAGACTATTGCAAGTCATGAATTGTTATATATAAACTATAGTCGATGAGACCTACAAAGATTTCTAGGGGATATATATTCAATTTGTAATTAAACTAAGCTATTGCAATCTCTAAAAGACTCTTCATAATTGCAACTACTTGTGTCATTGCGCCAACAGATAATAAACTTTATATAAATGCAGATGCAGATACAGTTTAAGCAACTAAAAGTGTTAAAGATACAGTCAAAGCGCTTAAGATAAAATTGCTTTAAGTGCATTCACTTCAATCTGAAAGTTCGGGCCAAGGCAGACGCGATATGCCGCCCCTGATGAACATGGAACATGGTGACAACAATTAAAATAACCTGCGATGGCGTTTTCATACAATCCAATTCATATCTTACGCCCACGCAAGCAAACAGCGCGGCTAATAGGGGCGTGGCAGCAACAGTAGGTAAATCAGCTGAAGCTGCAGCGGCAGCAGCAGCAGCAACTGTTGGCAACAGCAGCCTTAGCAACGAGAGCGATAACTCGCAGACAAGCAGCGACAGTCAAACCGCAGGCAGCCGAACCGATACGATCAGCAGCGCCAATCCGAAGAGATCTTCACGCTCCAACTGCAATCGGCATCGTGGCACGGGCGGAGGCACTGCAACATCGCATGCCACACAGGATTCGCGCAGGCGTTATTATTATTTTGGCAGCAAGGACGTCTATTGGTGCAAGCAGAGCTTGGCCAACAGTCTCAATCGCAGTGCCAGCAGTTTGGGTCATCATCATCGCGAGGGGCAGCTGCAGCAGGCTACAGTGCCACAGGCTGGTGCTGGTGCTGGAGGGAGTCAACTGATCTCCAAGGCGCGTCGACGTCCGTTGCAATTGTGCAGCAGCAGCCTCAGTGCCGCCTATGCGCCGCCAAAGCGAAAGGAGTTTTACTTTTGTGATAAATATGCTGCCACAACAGTCGCCTCAAGTGGCGCCACCAGTGGCAGACAGAGCAATCATAAAGTGGCAGCAGCAACGGCGGCAACTCCGCAACCCATCGATGTGCGATTGTTGAACTTTCTACGCAGCGCACAGCGCAGATTTCAATCGGCAGCAGCTACAACAACACCAACAACAACTGAAACAGCCAAAGCAAAATTTGAAAACAACAGAAGCAACACCAAAGAGCGCTCAACAACAATAACAACAACCAAGAAACAGAAGCAACAACAACAAGAACAGCAGAAGCAGCAAGAATAACAACTACAGTAGCTCACTGCCGCCCATCATCAGCACAGACGATTGGTTTGGTTAGTATGCAGCAGGGAAAGTCCTCTGCAAGAGGTGCCCCTAAACTAAGTTCTCTATAAGAGCCCTACTTTGCTAAATGCTAAATCAATTTGAATTCTATATGAGAACCTGATCATCAATGATATAAGCTGCAAGAAATTTGCTCACAGTCAATGAATTAAATCGGATTTGATTTATGATTTATTGACTTTCAACTGAGAGATGGTTTAACTATTCTATGCAGCTTAGTTATTCCAGCAAACTATCAATTACATTATGTTTAATCTATTACATTGCTGAAAGAACAGATAAATTATCTGAAGTTCAGTTAACACATATTAATTTTAGAACATATCAAATTCTATTCATAATCAAGGATGTTTAACGTTTTTGTAGCTAACTTTTATTGCAAACTATCGATTATAATACGAGGGTCGTTTGATAAGTCCGTGACTTTTTGTATTTGCCGCGCACCTGCTCTAAATACAACACTGCTCCTGTCAGCAGTTATCGATTAACAGCTGACTGTAAAATTTTGAGAAGCTGCGTTTAGTTTGCGTTTTATAGGCATTGAAAGCAGACGATCTCGTGAATTTTAACGAAAATGGAAAAAGTGAATTTCGTGTGCTAATTAAGCATTATTTTTTGCGTAAAAAATCCATCACCGAAACCAAGGAAAGACTTGATAAATATTATGGGGACTCTGCACCATCAATTTCAATGGTTAAGAAATGGTTTACTGAGTTCCGTTGTGGTCGTACCAGTACAAGTGATGCCGAACGTTCAGGTCGCCCAAAAGAGGTCGTCATGCCGAAATCGTCGACAAAATCCATGGAATGATATTGGATGATCGGAGAATGAAAGTGCGTGAGGTAGCTGAGGCTGTAGGCATCTCAACTGAACGGGTACATCACATTTTACATGAATATTTGGACATGAAAAAGCTTTCCGCGCGATGGGTGCCGCGATTGCTCACACACGACCATAAGCGCAACCGTGTGACCATTTCAAAGGAGTGTTTGGCGATGTTCAACCGCAATCCAAACGAATTTTTGCGCCGTTTCGTTACCGTAGACGAAACATGGATCCACCACACCACACCAGAGACCAAAGAACAATCAAGACAGTGGGTTTCTCCGGGTGAACGTGCACCAAAAAGAAGGCCAAGGTGGGTCTGTCGGCCAACAAGGTCATGGCCACAGTTTTTTGGGATGCACAAGGTATCATTCACATCGATTACCTTGAAAAGGGTAAAACGATCACCGGCGAATATTATTCAGAGCTTTTGGACAGATTCGATATTGATTTGAAGCAGAAACGACCGCATTTGGCGAAAAAAAAAGTGCTGTTCCATCAGGACAATGCACGGGTGCACACGTGTGTAGTCAGCATGGCAAAATTTCATAAATTGGGCTACGAACTGCTACCCCATCCAGCATATTCTCCAGATTTAGCCCCCTGTGACTATTTTTTGTTTCCAAACATGAAGAAATGGCTCGGCGGTAAGAGATTCGGGTCAAATGAAGAGGTCATCACAGAAACAAACGACTATTTTGAGGGCCTTGAGAAAACCTATTATTTGGAAGGAATAAAAAAAATTGGAAAAACGCTGGACTAAATGTATAGAGCTAAAAGGAGATTATGTTGAGAAATAAAACGCTTCTTTGACGAAAAAAAATATATTTTATTCAAAAAGTCACGGACTTATCAAACGACCCTCGTATATATTCGATCTATGATAAAACGAAAACTAAACTAAACCTAAAACAGAATACATTTTTAGTTGAACGTTGCTTTTAGTTTATCAATTCTTAAGGATTTCATCGATGATAAACCTGAGAAATAAGTTTCCTGTGTAGCTTAACTCATCTCACTATTGATTGATCTCTTATCAATTTTTGCTATATCTTAAGTGAATATAGTTACTTATGGATTAACCTTCCATCTCATATTCGATATGTCGAACATCTGAGCTCCAAAGAGCTTTTAAATTTTGTTAAGACTTACTTTTCATTCCATCAAAGCTGTTAAATCTTTAAAAATGTTCCTTACTTTATTACGCTTTGTTCTCAATTCAATTATAACACGAGAGTAAGTCATCGCATATCAAATACATTCAACGTATCGTATGACTAATGGCAACTCCATTCACTTTTAGTCATGCATACTATATAACCTCATATAATGTTATTATATACTTTACTTTATGTTGATTAAGAATCTCAATGAACTCGCTTTTTATTTGGCACTTTGATATACGCCTTTTTTTACTGCGGATGCTTCGATTGCTTTACGCAAAGCTTACTGCGATTGCTTTGGGGGGAGTGGATAAGGGGTGCTCTGTTATATTAAACTCAACACTCACACCGAAACTCACGCAAAACCCAAAACGCAACATCAATGTCAACCCACAGTGGGCTTCTTGTCTGGTTTCGTTTGTTGCGCCTGCTCTTGTTGGATAATTTGCCAAGCGCAACGCGTCGGTAACTTTATCTTTTTCTTTTTTTCATTTTTGTTTTTGTTTTTATATACAACACAGAGCAAAGCACTTGCGACATTGGGCACAGGGCTGCATGGGGTTTATTTTTTTTTTTTTTTTTTTTTTTTTCGTCGTCTATCTATATCATCGTTTCATTTTTGCGGTCACAAACACGAAAACCAAAATTGGATTTTGGAAAAAGGAACACGCAAATCGCAGAGCATAATTATTCCGTAAATACAAGGGTAGATAATATAAATACAATATAAATTATAAAGTTTAAATATTCAATGAAGGCTTATTTGATCGATCGTCTGATTGATTTCTACTATTTCTCTTTTAACTCTCATTCAAGCAAAAACTTAAGCTAATCGTGTGTACTGACTGATTGTATGATAATGAATTAGTTACTAGAGAATTAGCCTATAAATAAGCAAGCTGACTTTAGTGCAAAATGATCGACCCTTAACGCGGTTCTTTTGCAATGCATGAGCATTGCTCATGCTATACAATTTAGACAATACAATTTCCCGGTCATTATGTATACAGAAGTTCTGTACGATGTGTGGCCAAGAAGCTGTAAACCGACTAACTAACTCACTGACAGCTGGAGAGAGAGAGAGAGAAAAAGAGACAGACAGGCTGCCCCTGAGGCAACGTCACGTCACGGCAAGAGAACAAATTCTATATGCTACAGTTGGTAGCAGGAAACCGAGCAGTGCAGGAGCAAGAAAGAGACAGGGAGAGAGAGGGGGGGACTAAAGGAAAATACAGTTCAACACCTATAGAGGTAACAAGTACGTGAGAATCTTTTGTATTGCTTCCTCATTGTGTATGAGTTGAGGAAGGAACAAACACACTAAAAAGGAGAGAGAGAGAGAGAGGGGGGAGGGCATGTGCTAAGAGAGAGAGAGAGAGAAGAATAGGAATAGGAAGGGAAACAGACATGTAAATACAAGAGGCATGCACAATTATATCGTGTAGTTTCAAGCTGGAAAGTGTAAAATAATAATAACCAAAGAGTGAAGAAAGGTACGCCAGATACAAGAGGTAACTTTAGTCGACAGAAAGAGAGAAAGAGAGGAGGACATAACAAAAGACATGAATGAAACGAGAGGCGTACACTGGATGACGAGATGATGAGTGATGACGACATTGATGTAGTTGAGGATAGCGTGCTGGAAGCATATCATGGAGAGACCTGCTCCGTTGGCTTTTTGGCCAACAATTTGCATATGGCATGCAATGAGATGAGGCGCAGGAAAACTGCAAACAAACAGGCAGAAAAAAGAGAGAGAGAGAGAGAATACGAACAGACGGACAGCAGGAAGAAGGAAGCCAGGGCAACATGCCTCATGTAGTGTACTTACCTACACAAAACATCAACACACATATCTTTGTACTGTATATAAATACTAATTACCAAGTGTCTGTGTCAGGTTGGGAGAGCCACAGCGCGCCTCGAGTCGAACTTTATGTCAGGATTTCTTTTATTTCTGTCCAGCTAGAATTGTCAGTAAGAAAGCATAATGATAGGGGAACTGTCAGCATAGTTTAAACAGCTTTATCATTTAGTAAATGTCTTCATAGTGCAGAGATTTCTTTATTTTAATAATTTATGGCAAAATAAACTCTGTGATTTAATATTCAACTACAATTTACGGATCTGATAAATCATTCATAAGTTTTGTTAAGCTTCTTTTTTGAAATAATTATTATTTATCAGTAAAGCATCGTAGTTTATAATGTATGTTTCCTCAATAAATAACATTGGATTCGTTTGAGACTTCAGTTGAAATTTAGCAGACATTTTAATTAGGTTTTTGCTCGGTTTGCCATTTGCACAAGCTAATGAGCATTACCTCATTCGGCGCATCCAATAATATGTCCATATAATATGTAGTGTACTGCGCATTTGCACACTCACTCACACACTCACACTCACTCGTGTGCACCCACAATATTTCCTACAGTGCATTACAGAAATGTGTGTCTACCGAAAACAAAACAACACCAGGAATGTCACAGTCGAGCGCACTTGACTGTTAAATACCCTATAGATAGCGATGCATTACATCTAAATCTAGCACAACTGAATCGTTTACATTATAGCAAAATATTAATTACAGTTTATAAATATTTGAAGGTGTTGATGAGTTTGTGTCGGAATTACAAATAAACCTTAACAAGGTGTAATATATATCAGAACAAATAATGCAAATTTTCTATCTGTAGCTCTGGTTATTCAATAGTTCCATATATTCAAGTCAAGAATTAATGTAGAATTATATTTGTATTATTGTACATATGCCTTCTACTTACTTACTTACTGGGTATACAAAGTACATTATATCAACAAAAAAAAAAGAACAATTGTCAATGAATCATTGAAGTTTATGAATGCATTACGAACTTATTTCGGTTTTGTTTTGTTGTTTTTTTTCTTGAGGTTTTTGCATGTACTTTTATGTCCGGCAGATCATTGTCGTTATTTTTAAACAGCTTTTGCAATTTATGATTATTCTGTGCACTGAAATAACAATACAGATATGTATCCAACGATCCGCCGTGTGGCTAATAAATATTTAAGATCATTTTTCAACTGATTTAATTACTTTACAAATAAATTTTGTGCATTGTAGCGACGCCCGCCCGCCGCCTGTTGTTTTGTTGTTGTTTAAGGTTATAAATGGAGAATCTGTTATTTATTTAACACTTTATAAACACGCTTGGCTAACAATAACAACAACAACAAAGCAAACAGAATTATAAATACAACATTTTTTGGTTTGGCAATTACTTTGGCGTTTTTCACAATCTTTTTTCGAGGTTTTGCAAGAAATATTTTCCTTTTTGTTTAGATTTTGTGGTAACATAAAGCAGCTCAGCCAGAGCAATGATAAAACGATAAACCGATAACTGAAAATCGAAATACAGACAGACCTTGAAGTAGTTTCAGACTATTTTTCAATTGCTTGAAAGAAGCTTCAATGTAAACTTGAGTTTGATTATTCATTCAAAACTGATGTCATCGTCAATAGATCGATAGCACTTAAGAATCCTAGGAAATTTGCATAAGTAAAGTGCAAACGACGCACAAGTTGTCAAATGAGAAATGCAAACTAACAAATAAATAGATGCAAATTTGCTCTGACTAATTTAAAATCTATGAAAACAACAACAAATGTCGATAAGTTTCGAAACGTGAATACCCTACAATTTGACTAGAGTCTATATGAGGTGTGCAATTGCATATACCCTGTTTGTTCCAGCAGGTTTTGCGTGTAACTGAAGTCATCTAGTTAAATCGTATCGCTGGCGGGTGTTGTCAGTTTCATGATGACAGTTATCGCTGGACTGGTTGGGCACTTCAACCTGCCTGACATGCGTCACGGTTCTCGTTTTTCGTATGCAAATAAAATTACACTCAACATTTGTCTCCTACACGTACAGGTAGTCGCCTCTGTTTATCCATCGCTGAGCGTGTAAAATGTGGAATTTATTTAACATATATCAAACATACATTGAACAGACAACCCTGACGCATGTTTCTGAAGTTGAGAATCATCACTGTGACTGCTACTGACGAATATCTAACGGGGTGTAATCTGTGTGTTTCTAATGCTATTTTATTGTTGACTGACGTTTAGCTTTATTATATACGTAAATTTTCCCTAGAAACTTATCTAAACTTTCTTTACTATAGATGAGCTAAAATACATTTCAGTTGAAAACAAGGAAAATGATATCATATTGAAGTATGATTATAAAAAAGCTCAAGGTTCACCAGGTACAGACAAAAAGAGTATATAGATTGATAGTAATTAAAGAATGTATACTTTAGAATACTATACTATTTAAATAACTATTTAATAGCTTCACTTTCGATAAATGTGATTCTTCCGATAAACCTTTCAAAAAGATCACTTGTTAAAGGGAAATTAAAATTCGTTACGCCATTGTTCGATCGAATGCATTATAGACATACAATTGGATACAACTGGAGCAGACCAGACGAGGTTTAATTTGTGGCGTGACTTAAAATCAGGAAACAAACGATGATGACGATGGCGCGGCGATAACGATTAACGATGACTGCAGGCCAATTTCGTGTGATATTTTTGTAGAGTCATGTTTAAACTAATTTTAAAAAATCAAACAAAGCACAAATAGCTATGAAAACAATGATATATTGACGGTAAATAATTGCATTTGCACGGGTCTGTACAATGAGTTTGGTTGGGATAACGGATGTGTCGGCGGTGCACAGTTCGAATTGGGCAAGGTCAACACTTGCACAGACACCTATAATGTATCTATTTAATAGGCCTTAACCCGTAATTGTATGGCAGACTTCCCCATCTTTCACACAAACTTCAGAAACTAACTTAACTAAGAGAGAATCTGGAGAGTCACACGATAAATCTTGTCAGTGCTTTGACTATTCAACTCTCGTGACTTTAAATATGCAAAAGGTGTTTCCGCAATGAGATTTACATAAAGTTCGAAAACCGAAACAAAAAAAGCACTCCCTAAATTAATTTTTAAGACAATTGTGAGAGAAGAAGAAGCAGATGTTGGAAACTTGGCAGTTTCTTCTGTACAGAAACCAAGAGTGAGTAATTTTTATCGCGTTGCGATGAATTTATAGCTCAATTCAGTCAGAGATGCCCGGAGAATTTTAATGGCAAACCTCGCATGAATCAGCGCATAATTAAATTTGAAGCAGTTTACAAAAAGTTGAAACTAACAAATTCTCTGCTCGACTTTGCGTTGAGCTGTAAATTGTATTTGGAGAATAAAGCGATGTAAGGATTACTTTTAGCTTAAGTGTTCTTAAGTCTTAGGTATTTTGATGAAGTTGTGAATAATTGTTCTGGTTCTTTAGACTGTTTATAACCTGAAAACTACGTATACATATTTATTGCTAATCACAATTAGTTGCCAGGTAGATTCTGGCATTCACGTCTGTATGAACGCACAGATCTCAGCGATTTTAGAGTCTGCAGCTGCGATGTATTAAAGATAGAACACTTTAGTTTGGCATTTAGTTAACGGGCTACAATATGTACCCGCATACTTGCACATAACTAAAATACCCCATTTTAAAGCCTGGTTTAAGGAGTATCGCGTGTACAGTAGCTACAGTAGACACACAAATTGCGCAGTAAAAGCTTAAATTATGCATGTCACATGCAAATGTTTTACATTTGCCAAAATCGCACAATCTTCTTCCCCCTCTCTCTCTCTCTCTCTCTTTCCTTTTCTATCTCTTTTTTGTATCTTCCGTGTGGGCGTTGCCAGCGGGTTGTGTTTTTTACATAGAGTTAATTAAGATGCCATCGTGGTACGAGCGAGTTGACCAACAATTACACCAATTCGGCAAATATAACCGCACAAGTTATATAGAGTATATAGGTGTGTGTGTGTGTGTGTGTGTGTGTGTACGTGCACGTATTTGCGTATCGTTTGTCTGGTTGTATATCAACGTTTGCGTAATCGTCTCCGGCTCGTTGAGTCGCGTTAATTCTCTGATTAAAAACAAACGTGCAATGGATTAAATAAACGAACCATTTTCATGCCAATGCAATTGTTGTTATATATTTTATTATTTTTGTTGCTATGTACTAGTTGCTGATAAAGCAACTGTAAAGTTGTCAGATCAATAAAGAAAGGCAAAAGGTTAACTAAACTAAATAGTTTACTGTTGAATTTATTGAAAATGTTCTTCTGCATGATACCTCGTACTGTATAGAACAATAACAAAGTGCTATAAATAATATTTAAATATTTTTAACATCCTTTTCTTTTACAAACTTGTTAAGTTTCGACTGCATAACGTACTGACTGTGAACTTGAAATGCCATTAGCAAATTCAATGAGCAACAAACACTTGAACTGGTTGCTGCTGTTGTTCAATGTTTATTTTGTTATATGATTTATGTACAATTGATGAGCTCAACGAACAAAACAAGAACATTTTCAGACACAAACGGTTTACAAAAGCATTTAGCAAAGTGAGCTGAAGGTGTGTGTACCAAGTGTGTGTATTGTTGTGATTAGATTAGCATAGCCTTGTTAAAAATTAAACAATTGACTAAATCAATTTCACTTTTCACCCACAGACGAAGAAGCTACAACAGCGTCGGAAACAAAAAGCAAGGAAAGGCAAATAAAGGCAAAGGCTAAGACAACAAGCAGGAGCACAAGGACAACGACAAAGGCAACTGGGAGAGAGGGACGCGGTTCGCTGATAACTGTTGAAATTAAACAGGGTCAATTGCAAACGACAAAATTAGGTGGAAAAGCGGAAAAAACAGTCCGAAAAGCAACAACAGAAGAAGAAGCGACAGCAGAAGGAGGAGGAGGAGCAGCAGGAGCAGCAGCAGGGGAAGTAGCTGGCAGAGAAAGTGAGAGCTCAGTGTCGTCAACAGGTGGCCCGATTGTCGCCAACGACAACAGCTGCAAAGTCAAGGATATGAACAGTCACGCGACCGTCACACAAAACGGACAAACAACAGTCGTTGGGCATCATCGCGGCTTCTCGCAGCCATCGGTTGCCGCAGCTGCCGCGTCCGGTGGCACTGGCGGTGATCCATGGTATCTGCAGGCCACCGGGCATCAGATGCCACCAACAGCACCCTTTGCGACACAATAAACGACCCGCCCCGCAGCCCAATTCGATGGGTGTAGGTGTTGGGGTCGGTGTGGGCGTTGGCGTAGGTGGCGCCTCGCTGCTGCAACATCAACAACAATTGAGCCAATCCCAGCCGCACATTGTGCCGCCAAGCATACCGCCGCATCATCACCATCATCGCGACAATAATTTGGTAAGAGGGGCAGCATTTTTGGGCAGGTTATGGGCAAAGAAACTGATTGACAATTGAGTTAAAAGAGATTTCAGATTAACATCACTTATTTAAATAAACAACTTCAATTAAGAACTGTATAATATGTGAATAATATAGCAATAACTATATACAGCGCATTCCTTATATTCCAAGAACTTGAAAGCACATTAAAGCTTCATGCCTGGCTTGCTGCAAGCTCTAAAGCTCAGCCAAGCCGAACAAAGAGAAGAAACAACCTGTTATTGTATAGTAAGAACAATAGAATATAATTTAGGAATGAATATAGTGTATTTATCTACTTGCTATACTTGAGATTCTTTATGAAATGAGTCTGATTATTAAATTTATGATCAGTGCTATCAGGCAAAGTTATCATTGCGAACGTCATCGATTTGTATGGTTGACTAATAAATTATCGCATAGAGATAACGATAAACTAATTATGTAATTGGTCTCTCTGTGTTTCTTTCCCTCTCTGTCTCTTTCCCCCTCTCTCTCTTTCCTCCTCTCTCTCTGTCTCTGTGTGTGTGTGATAAATTTAACTTGTCTAACAGAACTTGCATCACTTTCTATTGCAGCACCAGCCACAGCAGACGGCAGCAACAGCAGCAGCAGCAGCAGCGGGTGCAGGTGCATTGCATCTGTCTTCGCATGCATTAAATAGTCATAATTTAATCAACAATCATTCGCCAAAATCACCCAATCAGACACAGCAGACGACGACAATACAACAACAACAACAACAACAACATCAGCAACACAACATATTGTCAACGTTTGCGCCCGCGCCAACAGCAGCAGCAGTAGCGGCAGCGGCAGCAACACATGCGCAGTCTGAACAGGCAGCAGCAGCAGCTCCGTCACAGCGGCAGCAGTTGCTGCTGTCACACAGCACCAGCAGCAACAACATATGCAATTGCTGGCCAACTGTGCCGGCAGCAACAATCTAATGTCCTCCTCGCTGACGCTACATGCCCCAGTGGGCGCATTGCCGCCAAAGAGTTTAGCACTAACCAGCAACAGCAGCAACAACATGTTGCTGCAGTCCACACAGCCAACAGTTGCCATTAGCAGCAGCAGCAGCAACAGCAACTGCAATAGCAACAACAACGGCAGCAGCGCCGTCGCCAATAATACAACAAGCACAACGGGAATGTCGACATCACTGCACAGTTTCGATATCAATGGCGGGAGCATGGACAAATGGACAAGTGGCTCCACAACGGCCATGAATCATGCATCGCTGTCGCCCACAGGCACACCGCAGCAACATCAACTGCAGCAGCAGCAGCAACACTTGCGCAAGTGCGAAGTCAAACTGAATGCAATGCCGTAAGTCGAGCAAGTCTCGCTCTCGAACTTCCTTTTATTTATCTATCATTTCCCCTCTTCACTCCTCTTCCAGCTGGTTTCATGGCAGCATAACGCGCGACGAGGCGGAGCACTTGCTGCAGCCACGTGAGGATGGATTGTTCCTAGTGCGCGAATCAACAAATTTTCCCGGTGATTACACGCTGTGCGTCTGCTTTCAGGGCAAGGTAGAGCATTATCGTGTCAAGTATCTGGAGAATAAGTTGACCATCGACGATGAGGAATACTTTGAGAATCTGGGACAATTGGTCGCGGTTAGTTAGCCGAACTTCTTCTTTTCATTATATACTTCTAAATCTCTCTCTCTCCTTTATCTCATCAGCACTATGAGGCCGATGCGGATGGTCTGTGCACGCAGCTCATCAAATGCCTGCCCAAGTTGGGCAAACAAGAGTTCTGCATCAACTCCAAAGAGTTTGTGGACAAGGGTTGGGTCATACCCGAATCGGAGCTGCAGCTGCGCGAGAGCATTGGCAAGGGCGAGTTTGGAGATGTCATGCTGGGCATATTGCGCAATGAGAAGGTGGCCGTTAAAATGCTCAAAGATGAGGGAGCTGTGCAAAAGTTTCTTGCCGAAGCTTCGGTCATGACGTAAGTAAAACTGAATACTCCCAATCATAATTGATTCAATACTGAATCTCTCATTGCGATTTGCAGCACGCTGGAGCACGAGAATCTGGTCAAGTTTATTGGCCTCGTCTTTACCAGCAAGCATCTGTACTTGGTTACGGAATACATGAGCAAAGGATCGCTGGTTGATTATTTGCGTTCGCGTGGACGACAGCACATAACCAAAAAAGGATCAAATCAATTTCGCCTTGTAAGTGGACAGTGAAATTCTTTCCTATTTACTTGAAACCAATTGGAATCTTATTTTTAGCGATACTGCCTCCGGCATGGAGTATCTAGAGGCCAAAAAAGGTTGTGCATCGCGATCTGGCCGCGCGTAATGTGCTCATCTCTGAGGACTGTGTGGCCAAGGTGTCTGATTTTGGTCTGGCACGCGAGGAATGCTATAATCTCGACGTGGGTAAACTGCCCATCAAATGGACGGCGCCCGAGGCGCTTAAAAATGGCGTAAGTTAAAGACATTATATACCTATTAAATGCATTCTCATCTCACTTAATTTATCCACTTTATCCCTCTTAAGCGTTTCTCAAACAAATCGGACATGTGGAGCTTTGGCATACTGCTGTGGGAGATCTATTCCTTTGGACGTGTGCCTTATCCCAGAATTGTAAGAGCAAAAGAAGTTACTTAATTCGAACATTAACTAAAGTATATATCTTCCACTCTCCTTTAGCCACTGGCCGATGTGGTCAAGCATGTGGAGGTTGGCTATAAAATGGAAGCGCCTGAGGGTTGTCCAGCGGAAATCTACGAGATGATGCGTCAAGCGTGGGAACTGAATCCGGCAAAGCGGCCAACATTTGCCGAGCTCAAAGTGAAGCTGCAGCAACTGAACAACGCAACGGCGTGAGAGATGGACAACAACAACAGAAGCAGCAGCAGCAGCAGCAGCAACAACAACTGATGTGAAGAATCGCAAACGTTGAAAAGAGAAAAAAACGAGAAAGCTTCATTTAAAACTGACATTGACTTTGACACTGAACGCAACAATTTTTCGTATCAATAAATTTATATACATGATAGATATGGATACATATATCTTTGTGTATTATCTATATCGTATATATACGACGACATACGCATACAACTTATTTACAACAATTTATTTACATATATAGTTTATGCAATAAGTTTTTGTAAGCTTAAGCGAATGAAACCCAACACAATCAAGCAATGTTAGTGAGTTGCGCCAGCTAACGATCTGTACTACAACATAACGATATATACAAACATATATACACACACACACACACACACAGACACAACCACAACAGAGACACACAGGCAGAATAACTGTGTAATTTACTATTACGATTATAAACAAACTCTTATTATACTATTGCGTTAACTGTAGTTGCTATTAATAATTTCTCCCCTCTTCTTCTTCCACTTTCCCCAATTGTACACATTTCTTTCTCTCTATTATATATAGATATATATGGTATATATACATATAATCTGTACTATGTTTTATGTTATAGAATACGCATACATATGAGCGCCTGGTTCCTGTGACTGGGCGCAATTTCGTAACAAAATTGTTTATAGATCGTTTTGTTTTTCTCGAGTTTTGTACGATTTCTGTTAAACATTTCTGTTTGTAGCACAAGTCAGCAACAAAAACTTGTACAACAAGTTGCTGAATAACAACAACAAGAACCCAATTAAATAAATTAACAAACAATAAATAAAAAAGTATAACAGCAAATTAGTTAAATTTAGTTACATTTACTTAAACATTTCTGTGTCTAATCAAAATGAGAGTAAATTAAAAAAAAAACAAAAAAGAAACCAATGGGGAAAAATGAAATGAGAAAAACAAAGAGAAGAAATGAAAATGAAGCAGCAATGCAGGCTGCGTGTCCTTAAAAGATGAAAGTTGATGGGGAAAACACTTGTGAAAATATGCATTACATAAATACTATTACATATATAAAGCATAACCGTATAAATAAACATAAACATAATATACATATATAAATATACTTAGCATATGTGGCATGAATAACGTTTTATTAACAACACACATGATAATAATATAAATTATTGCGCGCAAGTTTCATGTATGTTCTATGTCTCTATGTATGTATAATCCCAGCCAATTGTTCTGTCAACTTGTTTGTTTATAATGTACTTTATTTAATCAAGGAATCTCCTGGAACTCCCCACAATTTTTATATACCATCTAATACTACATAATTACATAAATATATATCTAAAGAGTGTCGCTTAACGAGAAGACAAACAAGATGAGATGAGAGAAGTTGTAATTTATTTATGCATATTATGATAACAGCACATAATTTACTTAACAACTTATGTTTTATGTTTCTTTTTCCACAAGAAACTTGTACAATTTTGCTTTAACACTTACACATATTTAATTTTATGTTCACACACACACACCCAAAACATTTATACATCAACTTATAGACACACATACACGTCCACATGATTTACATCTAATTTAATTTTAAAGTTATTACATTTTTAAATCGAAAATTAAGTTAAATGAAAAAAAACAAAACAAAAAGCAAACAACAATTTTGTCAAACAAATTTTAAGTTAGCAAAAAATATAAATTCAACACAAGAAAATCGCACGAACACGTAATACTTAAAAGGAATGGAGATGGAGGTTGAGAAGGATATAAAACTTTTAATAAAAGTGAAAAAATTAAAAATAAAAACAAAATCACACTTGGTTTTATTGCGTAATTAAGAAACGAATAAAATATGGAAAATATTCCATGTTGATACCGATCGTGATCGTGTGTGGTTGTGCTCAATATATGGTATGGGAACTCTGATCACAGATAAATATAATATACCATTTACTAAAATTAAACATAAATATACAAATTGAATATTTAATTGCCACAGTTCGAGCTAGTTGAGTCCAATTTAAGAACTTATCTCATGCAACATCAATGAAATTACATTTAAATACTTGATATCCCAAATACATATGATATTATTTTATATATATGGAGGTCAATAATTGTTTGTCGGTCTGGTTTTCAAGTCAACTTCGAGTGCAGCAATGTCGGAAAAGTTTTACGTGATCTGGTTTTCCTTGTGTTGCTTGCTAGTTCTAAGCTACGCTCAGAAGGTACCTCCACATGCACATATATACCATTTATAGAGCTAACCTTGTCTGCACTTCTGTACAGAAACTGATCTTCACGCAGATCCAGTGCCCCGTTAGAAGCAAACTGGTGTCCAACGTTAATTGTTATTTGGAAAATGACAATGCTCTGGCGGTTGAAGTGACCACAAACAACGAGAATATCCCCTCCATAGTAGGCATGGCTACCTTGAATCTCTACATCTCTGGCCGCAAAAATGTGATGCATCTAAATGGATTCCGTTTGGAGATCTGCAAAGTTTTGGGTGCCACAACAAAGCCCTCCATGGTCACCTTTCTGTACTCAGGCATTCAGAAGACCGAGAACAATTTGCACCAGTGCCCGTACAAGCGAGTATGGCATCTGTTAAATATATAACCTACTACATATAGTATATAATATATACTATATTGCAATTGCAGAACTTTACCTACACCCTCCATCACATGATGTTCGACGCGAACTATTTGCCGGCCTATCTACCCGAATATAATTTCTCATTTGTCGGGAATTTCTATGTGGACACAGTGAACACATTCGAGGTACGTGTGCGGGGTGCGTTCTGTAACTTGCAAATTGACTGCTCTGGCCGCAATGTATCTAATTGAGTTCACCTGCAATATAAATAATGATAAATGAATAAAGTAGTACTTGTAAAAAAAACCAATTGTTAAAACCTTAAACAAAATCAGAATTCTGTTACTGATTATTCAAAAGTATCTAACTCCACTGACTCCAAACCAAGTCTAAACCAACAATTTAAATATTTTCCAATCAATTTAAACCATTCCATCCTTTTTTTATTTCGTTTTTTTATTGGTTAAATATATATTTAGTTTAGAATAATATCAGATATTCATTTCATTGTCGTATTCACAAATGTAGTTAAGCGCAGTCGGTGTCAGATTACAAAATTTACTTAATCTCGCACATTTATTTACACAAAACATTTTAAACATAATTAATATTTTTTGTAACGTTTCTCTTGTTATTTCCATCAACAATAATAAATTTAAAGACATGCTTGCAATTTTCAAATTAAACGTATGCACTAAAATTTACAACTGTCTATCGATGTGGTTTTAATACGATTTCGAGTCATCTTATAGTCCTATATACATCATACATATATGCCTATTTCTGCAGTCGTCGTGTGGCACGACGCATGGGTCGATTTTCGGGTGTGCTTGGTGGTGCAAACAGATTGCCGCTATTCATTTGCTGCGGTGTGGCAGGTGCTCCTGTTGTTGTAGCAGCGCCGGTAAAATTAAAAGCGCCTCCGTTGGTCGAGGGAATTGGTGTTGCCTGTGGCGCTGCTGGGCTGCCAAATAAGTTTCCAGCTTGTGCACTGGGCGTGGCACTAGCACCAAATGCAAACGGTTTCACTGTGTTGCTGTTCTGTGGCGTCGATGAGATGCCGCCAAATGAAAATGGTGCGTTAGTTCCACTGCTTCCGTTGTTGTTGTTGTTGCTAGCATTGCTGTTGTTTGCTGAGCCAAAGTTAAAGCTGGCAGGCTTGGGTTGTTGTTGTTGTACAGCTGCCACAGCGCTGGCAAAGAGATTGCCGCCCATAGATGGAGCTGCTGTTGCTCCTGTTCCAGCTGCAGCAGAGGCATTTGTTGCCGACGTGGCACTGCCGCCAAATGCGAAGGGTTTATTTGCCGGCACTGCTGGTGCTGCAAAGCCACCAAAAGTAGGTGCTGCTGCTGCTGGAGCTACTGGTGTTGCTGTTGCACTGCCGCCGAAATTGAAACATGGCTTTGTCACAGCAGCCGGTGTGGCAAATAAATTGGGTGACTCGTTCTTTTGTGTTGCAGCCGCAAATGAGAAACCACCAGAATGTTGTTGACCTGCTGCCGATGGTTGTTGCTGCGGCTGCTGCTGCTGCTCCTGTGTCGCAGCAAGACCACCAAATGTGAAAGGTTTACTTGTTGCTGCTGTTGTGCTGCTGCTGTTGGTAGCGTTTCCTCCAAAAATGGGTGTCGGCTTGGGCGATGCACTAAAGCTAAATGCATTTGTTGGAGCTGCTGCTGCTTGAGGCGCAGCTGCTGCTGGTGTTGCTGTCGCGTTAAAGCTAAAACTGTTTGTGGGCGCAGTTGCTGCTGTTGTTGTTGCTTTACCATCTCCTGATCCACCAAAACTGAATGGATTATTGCCACTGCTAGGCATAGTAAATGGCGAGGGCTTTGCCGCATTTGCCGTATTGGAATCTCCACCAGCACCACCAAATGCGAACAATGGAGCTGCTACTGTTCCTGGTGCAGTTGTTGCTCCTCCTGTTGCTGATTTTGATGCCGTATCAGCTGCTGCTGCTGTTCCGGTACCAAAACTAAAAACAGGTGTTGCTGTGGTTGCAGATCCGAACATTGGTGTGGCAACTGGTGCAGCTGGTGTTGCTTTAGTTGTCGCTGCACTAGCTCCGCCGAAGCTAAAAAGCTTTTGTGGTTCTGCTGCTGTTGGCGCTGGTGTTGCTGCAGGTGTTGCTTTAGTCGTCGCTGCACTAGCTCCGCCGAAGCTAAAAAGCTTTTGTGGTTCTGCTGCTGTTGGTGCTGGTGTTGCTGTCGCTGCGGCTGGCTTAAATGCTCCTCCAAAGCTGGGAGTATTGTTGTTGCTGCCACTGTTGAATCCCCCATCTCGATGGGTTTAGGCGTCCAGTTGTTCATGGCAATTGTTGGTGCTGTTGTTGTTGCTGCACTGTTGCTGTTGCTGCCTACTACTGCTGGATTACCAAATGAGAATAGTTTGTCGGCTGTTGTTGTTGCTGTCATTGTGACTGTAGTTGTTGTGGCAACACTTGGAGTTGCAGTTACATTTGCAGCTGCTGCAGAACTGCCGAATGAAAACAAGGGAGTTCCCGTAGAGGCTGTTGTAGCTGCTGGAGCTGGAGTTGCAGCTGGAGTTACTGCTGCAGTTGCTGCTGTTGTGACAGTTCCAAAAGAGAACATCGGTGCACTTGCTACTGTTGTTGTCGGTGCATTGGTGGCAACTTTTGCTGGTGTAGCGTTTGATGTAGCATTGCCAAATGTAAACATTGGTGTTGCTAAAGCTGTTGTTGTTGTAGGCGCTACTATTGCTGCTGTTGTTGTTGTTGCACGGGCCAATGGAATTTCGGAAGCTGTTGTTGTAGTTATTGCTGTAGTTGTATTTGCTGTGATTAAAGATATATTTGATGTTGTTGGCAGAGTGAAGCTTGTAAAGCCGCCTACTCCACTGGCTGTTGTTGTCGGTGTGGCTGCTGAGGTTGTTGTTGTTGTTTGGTTGAATGACAGCAAGGGTAGAGCATTATTTGTTGTTGTTGCAGCTTTAGTTGTTGTCTTCGTCGTTGATGCTGTTGTAGTTACTGTTGCTGTTGAGAATGTTGGCGTAGTTGTTGTTTTTGTCGCGACTGTTGCAATTGTTGTGGTCGTTGTTGTTGGCGCCGTTGACTTCGCTGGGGTTGCCACAATTGGTGTTGCTGTTGCTGCTGCTGTGACCTTTGCATTGACTGCTGTTGTTGTTGTCTTTTCCTTTGGCGTCATATCGGGCTCATCCGCATCCTCACCCAAATAGATCTCCCCCTTCAAGCTGCTCAATAATGAGGCCAGTTTGGTTTTCTGCATACGCTCCAGATTGGAATTACGGCCACCTTTAGTGGTGTACTCCTGCTTTGGTTGTACAAACTGTATGCCCGCATATTCACCGGCCTCCACATCGGGACTATCCAAATCCAATTGTTTCTGCTGCTGCGGTTGCTCCTTCAGTTCCTTCTGGTCCTGCTGTTGCTGCTGCTGCTGCTGTGCATTAAACAGCGTCAGCTTGGGCTTATTCGCGGATGGCGACGCCACTGGTTCCTCCAATAATGTTGGCGCTGAGACAGTGCGCTGTGCCGGCGTCGCTGGCAACGGCGTTATTGGTGGCATGCTCTGCGTTTGCGTCAATGGCTCAAGACGCAAATCGTCTGTTGCCTGCTTACGTTGTATTTTGGCCGAATTTTGTTGGTGTGGTGAAGTTTCTGGTGAGATATGGGGCTTGCGTTTGTTGCTTTGCGATCGGCTGGAGCTCAAGGAGCTAGTTATGTCATTGCTATAGCTGCAATTGCGACGCTTTGCCAGCTGCTCTGGCGATTTCTGTTGCAGCAGCTGCAGCTGATGCTGGTGTTGTTGCTGTAGCTGCTGCAGCTGTTGTTGCTTTTGTTGCAGCAGCAGCTGCTGCTGGTGTTGTGGATGTTGCTGTTGTTGGTGTTGGTGTGAATGCTGCTGTGGCACATTGACAACTGGCAGGTGATGATAGCGCAGCGGCACTGCTACGCTCAGCTCACGCTGACGCTTGAAACATTGGGCTGGCACTGAAATCGTCGGCCAATACGGATGCGATTGCTGTGGCTGATGATGTTGTTGCTGCTGCTGTGCGTGATGGTGTTGATGTACAAGCTGTTGATGTGTCAGATGATGATCGGCATAGTCAGTCATGCGACTGCAGCTCTTCTTACTGCCAATGCCAGTGTAATCATGCTGTTGTATATCCTGTAAACATTCCCGATTAATATAATCAATAGTCTGGGCTTCAGACAACGGGCAACTTACACCAGAATTAATGCGCTTGCGGGAGATTTCCTTAAGCTCATCGAGAACACTGCGCGTCGGTTCGCTTTCGTGGTGCATCGATTGTGGATGCATTATGGGACGATTCTCCCGGGATACTTGCTCACTGGACTTCTCCACGCCCAGCAGCGAGTTCGAGCGCAATAGACTAGGTAATGTGTTGCCGCAGTAGAAACTTTGCTCAGGCGGCGCAATGCGTGTTATGGCTAGCGAGGGCAGGTTAGGTTTCTTCGACGACAGGCGACTCGGCGTTGTCGAAATGCTGCGGCGTGGCGAGGGTGACAACGGTTTGTATACATTATTGAATGACATGCTGCGCTGCAGGCCGCCACGACTCTCCTGCTGGTACTGCACAATCCGTGCTGTCAGGCCACTGCTGTGCACATCCGCGTAGGTTCTGTCGATGCAATTATTGGGATTAGTTCGATAAGAGTACAAATGATTTCCATGTAGTATATACTTTGGATCCAGCTGACTGAGATTCAATTTTTGGCGGCTAATCCTTGAACTGTTTGCGCCACTGCTGTTTAACGACGCCTGATGCAAGCTTGAGGTTGTGCTGTCCAGCGTCCTTTGAGGGCTTGTGCCATTCACTAGAGAAACAATCGAAGTGTTGTTGTTCTGTCGCGGACTTAAACTCTTCTTTAGCTGGAGCGCAGTTGCTTGGCTTCCGCTATTAATAAACAATCATTTTTAATATGTACGTTATTGTATTTATAAGATAAGAAGCTTACCTTGTTTTACTTTCAATCCATGTGGAATCCGCAATGGGATTTGTTAGGCGCGGGGAACTGATACCAAGACTGTAGCTTCGCTCCATTGTTATTATTCTCAGTGTCCACTGTTTTTCTTAGTGCATCAAATGTGACTACTTCCAAGCCAGCTGCTTAGTTGTAAATACCTCAAATTTAGCAATAATGCGTTGACTGGTTTTGTGAAATTTACCTGGTGAAATTGTGAAGCAGACACACGCTGACCAAGCCTGGGGGTTGCCGCCTTTTCAATAACTATCGATTAAAAACGAAACAATAGTGCGATAGCGATGACGTGCAACACTGAATATTTTCGAGAAGCATGGTAACTCTATCAATTTCCGTCCTCCATCTTTCTGCATTGGGTTTTCACGATGGTGAGTTCGGCTGCTGTAGTTTTAATTAAAAATAAATGGTTTTCAATATTAAAATGGAAATAAAGTGAAAGATTTGCAATATACAAATGCTGTCAAATCGTTGTGCAATAAAATGACATGAAGTTTTTGCCATAATTTTGTGTGAAAACCGCAGTGCGTGCAGCAAACAAATATGACGGAGTCATAACCTCACAAACAACTGTGCATATCAAATATTTATTAATTTTTGTGATTGTTAATATTAAAGAACCCCTATTTCGTGTTGATTTTCATGTACAGCCGCCTAAGAAGGACGCAAAGTCGTCGGCTAAGCAGCCGCAAAAGACACAGAAGAAGAAGGAGGGCTCCGGCGGCGGCAAGGCCAAGAAGAAGAAGTGGTCCAAAGGCAAAGTCAGGGACAAGCTGAACAACCAGGTTCTCTTCGATAAGGCCACCTACGAGAAATTGTACAAGGAAGTGCCCGCCTACAAGCTGATCACCCCCTCGGTCGTGTCTGAGCGTTTGAAGATCCGTGGCTCTTTGGCCAAGCGTGCTCTGATTGAGCTGCGCGAAAAGGGTAAGTTGCTTTCCCAGCCAAGAAGTATTCTTGATGAAACCTGTTCCTGACCGTTATTCTAATCTCTTGTTTTCTACACATATTCCAGGTCTGATCAAGCAGGTCGTGCAACATCATTCCCAGGTCATCTACACACGTGCCACCAAGGGTGATGAGGCGTAAACGTATTTACCACGCATCTTCAGTGTCGCACTCATATTACAATTGAAATTAAATTGTATGGAAAAGTACTAAGACTCTGCTATGTGTAGTAGATTGTTTAATAAACTTGCTTTTTAATGTAAGGAATACGAGTGTATCATTTTAATTCAGGTTTCCTTTAAATGTGACTTACAACAATTCTTATACTTGATTAGAGAAGGTAGTATGCAGCAGGTATAAGTGTGTGCTGCTCGTGTCACGGTTTCCATATGGCAATACTTCGCTTTAAATATTCAGCAAATATATATAACTAAATAATGCAATGAATATCAACTTTGTATACTACAAATAAATTCAGTTAAAATAGTGTATGCACAAATTAACAGTGCAAAAAACATCGCAAATAAATATATCCAAATATTTGTTTCCCATTTGATTGCATTGTCTTGCGATAGTTCACTGCGAATGGCAATTCTAATAGCTGCGGTGCAACCCTGATGCCTTTAATGCACACATAAAATGTTTACTGGGGTACGTTGACGTCTATGTATTTTGATGACAACACAGCAGATTGGTGCTACGTTTTTTGTGTTTCGATACATTTTGAAAAATGAATTAAATTGGAAGTGCTTAATAAAACGGTAACAAAAGCCATCGACAACAATTGCGCAGCCTTCACTTGCGCAAATAAGCGGCTCCCTGTACATACATAGGTTTACCGAGCAGGAAGCGTTGCTTGCGTTTACATTTTGCAAGAAAGTGGCCGCTGCCGCTACCGCCGCCGCTGCCGCCGACACAGCCGTGATATTCTTTATACGAGTGTGTTAGCATCAGCTGGAGTTGAGGGCGAGAGAGCTAACCCAGCTAACAACGATAATACCACGTATGCAAACAAATAAAAGAGTGTGCCTGATAACAAGCGTAGTTATGTGTCTTATTTTAATTGGTTCCGTTTTCATATTTTGCATGTTCTCAAATAGATTGCCAACATGATACCGTTAACACATAAGGATCGCAGCAATTTCGGATATCGGGTCAAGGAGAAATTGAAAAGCTGGAAGCGTCTCATATTCTCTGATCCCAATTCGCGCAATTTATTCCTCTTTCTGCTGCTCAACTTAAGTTTTGCCTTCGTGGAACTCTTTTATGGCATCTGGACAAATAGCTTAGGTTGGCCTAATTAAGTGCTATAAACAATATTTGTGTAATCTGGCGTGTTCTGCATTTGGTATTCAATGAGAATTCATTCATTCTAAATTAGATGTCGGATCTTTGATCGTAAGAATGAACACGCCCGATGCAGATTATGTTATTTTCTTATTCTGATTATATCATTACTCAAGCTGTTATCTCTTTTTATCTGCAGGTCTAATCTCGGATTCGTTTCACATGTTCTTCGACTGCACGGGTCTGTTAGCCGGTCTGGCGGCCTCAGTTATCACGAAATGGAAGGCCAACGATAAGTTCTCCTATGGCTATGTGAGAGCTGAGGTCTTGGCGGGCTTTGTAAACAGTTTGTTTCTGCTCTTCATTGCCTTCTTTATACTCTCTGAGGGCGTTGAACGCCTGATAGAGCCACCAGAGGTGAAGCACGAGCGTCTCTTTGTGGTCTCCGTCCTGGGGCTGTTGGTCAACTTGGTTGGCATCTATGCATTCAATCATGGCGGACATGGTCATTCGCATGGAGGTGGTGGCGGCGGACACGGACATTCGCACGGTGGCGGCGGATCAAATCATGGACATTCCCATAGCCATACAGAGCTAAGCAATCACAATCATCAAGCCATCAACCTGGACAATGGTTAGTAAAGGAGAATAACTCCCTCCAAGTCAAATTTTCATCTAGAAATTCCTTTATTTTTGTCTTCAGGTCATGGTCATTCGCATGATCACGGCAGCCATGGGCACTCGCATGATCTTGGCAGTGGCAGCAATTCGCAGATAATGCGCGGCGTCTTCCTTCACATTTTGGCCGATACACTGGGCTCGGTGGGCGTTATCATATCGGCTGTGCTTATGCAAATGTTTGGCTGGATGATAGCGGATCCGATATGCTCGATCTTCATAGCGCTACTTATTGCACTAAGTGTGCTTAGTCTAATTAAGGAATCCATACTGATATTAATGCAACGTCAGCCCTCGGCCTTGGATCGCTCCCTGCTGCAGTGCTACCAGAAGGTGACCGGACTGGCCGGCGTCTATTCGGTGCAGGAGCCTCACTTCTGGACACTTTGTTCGGATATCTTTGTGGGTGCCATCAAGCTGGAGGTGTCCAAGAACGTGGATCCCACATATGTTGTAACGCACACGCGGATGATCTTTGAGGCGGTGGGCGTGAAACAGATCTATATACAGCTCGACTATGTATGATCAGCGATGCTGTAGCTCCAAAAACTACCTATTTATACATGTAGATGTATGATTACCATGTATAACGAGGAGCGTGTGTTTATTTGTGTATGTGTTGTAGTACGATGATAACGATGTGTTTTTTACCTAAATTTTAGTTAAAACTGAAAGAAAGAAAAAAAAATAGTGCTGTAAACTATAATCGAGAGTTTAACGAGTCATTTGAAAGTTTTGTTAATTTATTTTTGCTAACTTGTTAAAGCGATTCATTCCAAACTTATCAAAAGCAAAGCAAAATGAACATAGTGCAACAATGCAGCTGCTGCTGCCTCTATATAAAAAGTGAAACTACAAAAACTTAGTATAATTGTAATTTATAAGTGAAAAACAAAAAACTGTGCATACAATTATTTAGCTTCCTCTCTTTTTTGTATGTTCCCCACAAAAGAACAAAGCCACAAACGTAACTACAAACATATGATTCGACTGATCGATTTCTATATTATTCCATTGTCCAAATGGAAATGAGATAGAATGAAAATTGCAATTGGCACAGTTTCGATGCAACAAAATTATGAACGAAATAAAATAGAATTTGTTAATAGCCTTTTTTATACACATAATGACATGGTAAGTTATTATGGGAAATTTGGGAGTGGTGGATCGACAATTGTAAGTATGTGTCTATGAATGGTTTCCCAGATGTCGTACATACATACATATGAGGGTGGTCTAAAATAGTTCATTTATTAAACAATCGATTCACTTTTCCAACTAAATGAATGAATTACGATTCGAATTCCAGACTTTATTACACGTATCTTCTATATATTCCTCAATATTAAAGTTGCGATTAGGGAAAAAAATTATTAACAAATTAGGAACCTATATGCAGGGTTCCGATTTTATTTTTAAGAAGTTTTTTGACTTAAATCATATTGAAAATTTTCAGTTTAGAAACATTTCAGATTGCCCTTTATCCGGGAGGTGGAAAATCCTCTATCATAGACTTCATAGAAAACTTCATCGATCAATTTAAATTTGTTGGTGTCCGAGAACATCGTCTAAACGGTAAGGATATTAGAGTAGCACTACATATTTTGGTACTAATGTTTTAAAAGATGGATTTTAATTTCTTGCAAGTCAATTTTAGGTGCAATAAATTGGGATCACACCTCTATGCGCTTGTACAGCAAGAAGAATTATGTTAGATAGTCCCATCAAAAAAGTGTTCATATGGCCTATAAATTTGAAACAGCCGGTTAAATCAAGTTTGTGTTTAATTATTTAAGGCTGGTTTTTTGAGAGAAAAAATTAAAAAATGAAATGAACTCAACTTTCTGTCAGTTTTCTTCGAAAATATGGAATACTATATCCTTTTTAAAAAGTTTTTTAATTCCTTTTCATAGAATTGTTTTAAGATAATTTAATTAATAATAATTAATTAATAATTAATTTTGAAAAATTAATCAAACTGTAAAAACTATTGTATTATTATTAAAACAATTTCAAATAGCCCTCGTATATTTGTGCTATGAGCCTGAATATATTTACATACACGTATCTATGCTTGTGAACAGTTTATTTATATTTTGCTGAACGGTGGTGTCTACTTTTGTATTTATAAAAACATAAACAATTAATATAATTTTATAACATGTTTTCAATGGTTCTATTTATGTGCAGCGCACTGTAGTCCGATACACGCGATCGAATAGTCCCACACGTGCGTCAGCGCTTTGTAACTGTGTGTGTGTGTGGATATTATTGAGTGGAAGTGAAAATGAGTGATTGCAAGCTAGACGACTCGGAAATTCACAGCTAAAGATAACACAAGCAAACACACACACACACATATGCCACCACGTATACAATTTTGCATATGTGTGATTTGTGCAATTTTTGTGTAGCAAAAACATCGGTATGCAGTGAAATAAGGTTATGTTCAATGCAGCAAAGTGGGACAAAAACGAGGGCAACTATCATTGTATACAAAACTTTGTAATACAGGGTGTTCAATCTATGAATGCCGCGCATGTCAACTTCAAATCACTGCCAAAGGTCAACAACTTTTAGCTTGCCATAACCATCCAGTCGACTCTAGGCTGAGTCATTGTCAAAAAGAGACAAATGAAAAGAGTACGAGTGAAATAAGCCGGTATGAGTAACCCCCGGTGCATTGTCTCGGCCACTCCTCTCTAGGTTGCAACAGCTGCCCGCCCTTGTAGAAAAGAAAGGTAAAATTGCAGTTTGTGTATATGGTTTCCGTTTAATGTTTTTTTAGTACATACAAATGTCCGTTTGTTCTCGCTGGTTTTTTGTCTGTTTCATTTTTTTCTTTCCATCTCAAAACGTAGTAAACGAAAGTATACAAAATTGCGTTGTTGCTATAAAAATATAAATTACGCTGTTTGCATCAATTACAAATAGTTTAGACCATAATTTAATTATTTTTTGTTTAGCTACTATTGTTGTGGGGTCAGGTGTGAGTGTGTGTGGCGCAGTTAGGTCTTTTTCTTCTTCCCGGTTGACCCCTTCTTGCTACAACTACAAATTTTGCTCTTTTCTTTATACAATTAACAGTTATATTCATTCGTTTCTACTACAAAATACATCGAAATCAATCATTAATAAATCATACCGAAATTTTTGACCTTTTTCTAAACATAAACATAAATTTTGAGTTATGAACCAAATTGAACTGTTACTAAAACTTATTCCGTTTGCGTGAGTATGAGTCCGTCTGCTGGGTATCTCTCTGTATGTACATTGGTGTCGTTTGCGCTGCTGCAGCGGTTGTTGTTGCTGCTCCCTGTATTCTGAGTTGGTCGTTGAAAGTTGATTTTGTTATTGGTATCGCAGACGCAAGCCACAAACGAATGATACGACGAAGGGAGGAGCGAGCGACTTAGCATTTCTCCTCTTCGAGACCGTGCTTGAAGAACATGAAAACTGGAACCTGAGCGCCATTGACATCACGGTATTCGCACAGGGCAATCATGCCGTCGGGGTCCATAGATTCGCCAGTGAAGAACTGCAATTCCTTGAATCGGCCCAAAATCTCTTTCATTTGTTTGTTCATGTTGTTCTTGAACACAGGGACTTGGTCTGGTGCATTCTCTTCCAGCTTAGCCAGTATCTTCTTCATGTATTCCTTGAGGTAGAGGGTGAATGACTTTTTGTCGCCAAAGGCGAAACATTCCTGCAGACGATGGTTAAGTACCACATCGACACCAGTCTCTACGGCCTCATCTGTGCCTTCGTCCGCTTCTTCAGCTGACGGATTAAAACCTTCAATATTAATTTTGTCACCATCGCGGGACACCAATTTTCCATAGACTTCGTAGATAACTTCATCGACCAATTGCAATTTGTAGGTATCTGAGAACATTTCGTCACCGGTAATAATATCCTTGAAGATCTTCATATTGGCGTTGGAGTTTTAAAAGATGGAGTTTAAATTCCTCGCAAATTTGCAATTATAACTGCACCGAACCGGGACCACACTGCCACGCGCTGAAACAGCAAAAAGAGAAGGAAAGAGCGAAAAAAAATGGCGTATACTGTTAACTTAACATTTCATTGAAATGTTATTAACATAATCTTCTATTTATATTTATGCAAATACGTTTATTGTTTATTATAAGAGTTTTATAAACCTTAAGGTTTTTAAGTAAATCAGATCAAAAATATTCTATTGGGCTTTTCTATGTATTGGAACCATAAACACGATTTGTAACATATGTGAACACTTGTCATATTTTTAGATAATAACGTGATGTAAAACACATAGGAGATATTTATTTTATCGATTGTTTTATTCCAAAGTGCATCCCTGCGAAATTCGAAATTATTTTTCAAGTTGAAAGTTCTTCTGTTAAGTTGTAAATTTATCGAAATGTTATGTGAAATCGATAAATTTTGAAGTTAGTTTTCAAATATCCGCCTTTATCGTACCTAAAGTTTGAATTTAAACTTAATTGAAGAAACCGAAATTTGCTTCGAATTGATAAAGGTAACCTAAAATACTGTAGACTAATTTAGTTGGAAAAAAATAAAACTGAGCATCGCAACGTTAAAACGTTTCGCACTGTTAATAACATTGCAGAATATGTTATGATTTGTTGATTTTAGGATAGTTGTTGTTGTTCAAAATATCAACGGGTTGTTGTTCGTAAAAAATCAGTGTTTTGAATCTGGTAGATATGGCTTCACTCGATTTTACGGCCAAAGTGGTGTTAGTGGACATTGAAGGCACCACAACCTCAATAAGCTTTGTGCACGACGTTCTCTTTCCATATGCAAAAGAAAATGTAGAGAATTATCTAAAGGAAACATGGCAAACGAGAGAAACAACTCAAATTGTAAGGGACTTGCAGGAATTGCCGCAATACACCGAATATTTAGAATCATTGGGAGCTAAGGCAGCCGAAGGAGATGTACAACAAATCAGCAAATTTGTAAATTATCTCATTGAGAAAGACCTAAAGGTGACGCCGCTGAAAACACTACAAGGTTTTATTTGGGCCAAAGGTTATGCTTCTGGAGATCTAAAGGGACAGTAAGTTGATGTTCTTGATACTTTAACTATAAATTAAATTAAATTTCTCTAATTTCGCAGTGTATACAAGGATGTGCCCCAAGCATTTCAGACATGGCGTAAGGCTGGACTTCGTATAGCAGTCTTTTCCAGCGGCAGCGTCGCTGCCCAGAAGCTAATCTTTGGACACAGCATTGAAGGAGATCTGCTGCCGCATCTGAGTGCTTATTTTGACACCCACGTGGGTCACAAACAGCAGACGGAATCTTATACAAACATTGCCCAATCTTTGGAGGTGGACCCACAGCACGTGCTCTTTCTTACAGATGTGCCAGGCGGTGGGTTGCTTGCTCTTATCTCCTCCGATTATTGTTGCTTTATTATTGTCTCAATATTTACAGAGGCCGCGGCTGCACGCGCTGCTGGCATGCTCACTGTTATACTCCAGCGTCCAGGCAACGCTTCGCTAAGCGAAGAACAAAAAACTGCCAATGTCCTGGTCGATGATTTTACTGCTCTAAGCTCACTCAAACAGCCCTGAAAGAAATCATAGTTGTTCCTCTTCGATCTATCGCACAAGACTTCAAATGTAAACAGTTTCGAAACAAAATTAACCGGAAGTTGGTTTAATATTCAAACAAAATTCAAAAGAAATTTTAATGCTAACAATTTGTTTGGGTTGAGTTGCATCTTAAGTATACAAAATAGATCTGCATCCATGATAGATATATTTTTTACAGAAATGCTCTATCAACACTGCATAAATCGTCTCCGCTGTCGTGTGGCTCGGGTGTCTGTTCCGTCAGGCGACGGCGCGAACTGGATCGATGGGATTGCCTAGAGCTGGGTTTGAACTGAGAGCTGTAAATCTTGCGCAGCTGTTGCAGCTTGGTTTCCGGATCTGTGGCAGCTGTAAGGCAGCGGCTGCTGTTGTTTCTTTCCTTCTTGTGTGGCTTGTGCTTGCTTCGCAATTGGGTGCTATCGCAGGCATGGCGCATACCCTCAATGCGACACGTGTGGCTAAGCTTACCCACCTCGGGAGCCCAGTAAGTGGGTCCCTCCAGCAGCAAAGGTGCAGACTTGACACGCTGCTGCATCATCTGCATGTGAAGATCGTACTGACGCTCCTGCAGCGCCTGTTCCGCCTTGCGTGTGGCCAGGCGAATGGAGAGCAGCGCCTTATGGGATTCACTAAAGTGATGATTATTCTGTTATTGCATGCAATTGAATATACTTCTTCGATACTCACTTAAGGGACAGCGACTTCCAGGCAGGTGTCTTTCGCACCTCCCAGTCGTATTGCGGCCGGGGGTCGTGGTAGGTACAATTATTCTTGAGCTCCTTCACCTTCTTGCGCGACACCTCGGCACGCAAGGTGGCAGCCAGGTTGGGGCGTGCCACGGGATGTTGTGGCGATACGCTGCTTGTTGCCCGCTTCGGCAATTGCTCCAGCTCAAAGATGCTCAGCAGTGTTGGCTGTTTCTCCTGTGCCTCCGTTTCCGATTTAACTTTCGACGTCCTCCGTGCGCGTCGTCTACGCAGGCGACTCGAACCAGATACAACGCTGCTATTGCTGCTGCGTTTGGATGACACCGACGGCGATTCAATATGTAATTTCGGCACTATGACGTCCTTGGGCGGAAAATAGCTACTCATACACGTGGGCACGGATGGCTTGACAGCTGTTGCGTCGGCTGCTGGGGTCGCCCAGCCACCTAAATCGTTAACACTGAGGGATCTGCGTAGCATTTGACGACGACACTTGGCACGTTCCGCTGTATGCATTGCTGGAAACTTTTGCTGCACAGCAGCAGCTAGGCACCTTGTATTGCTATTGGCCTGGGTTGCCGTGGTGGTGGTGCTGCTGCTGGTGGATTTGGGACGTTCCAGTTTTCGCTTGAACTCCAGCTCAAAATCCTTGAGGGAGCGTTTAAAGTCAGCTACCTCAATTGCGAAATCATTCTTAAAGCTCTTAATGCGAGTCAAGTCACGCAGGCACTTATCATACTCTTCGCTCAGGCAGCTGGAGCTGAATGTGCATTCTGGATTTGCAGGAAGGTCTGGTACTGACAAACTGGAACACAGAGCCGGTGCTGATGGTGGTGCTGGTGGTGGTGCTGCTGCAGCTGGAGGCTTCTTTTTTAACTTCTTTCCTTTGACATCGCGTTGTTTCGATTTACGAGAGCTACTGCTGGCACTGGCACAACGTTCCTTTGGCTGCTCTGAAGAGCGAAGTTCTCGGCTAGTGGTTCGCAGGCTTTCCAGCGTTGAGTAGAACTCTGCCTTCTGCAGATGTTTCACCTCACAGTAGTCTAGCAAATGGAAGGAAATTTTTAGAGAAAAGGTTTTAATAATTAAATTCAATATTTACCAGGTATGCTATCGTAGAACTTTGCCAGTGACCGTATACCCGTTTGTTGGGCACTCCAAAGTCGCGCGCCTGCAGCCTCATCCTCTGGCTTTTTGGTCTTCGCCTTAGACTGTTTGCCCATGCATAACTTTGGACGGTTATAAACAGGCGCTGGACAATTATTGCACGGATCTATTGGTACCTTGATGCAGGAATTTAGGTAGGCTCGACCTGTGTGCGTGCCCATTGCAGTTGCTTCGCCAGTGTAAATGATAAATGCATTGCGCTTTATCAATATTTCGAAAACACTGTTTTACGGGGTCACTGTTGCCAGGGGTTTCCATTGTTTTGGTGTATTTCCGTTTTGGCCAGCTCATTCGCACGGTTACGCACCATGTCCTGATTTTGGCTGTCTGCTTAATACACATTTCCTTGATTAGTTATCGAATTGTCTTTGTTTATTAGATTAATTTGTCATTTTCATTTAATTCAATTATTATTCAATTTGATTTCCTTTGCACAAAAAATCCTTTTAATTGAGAGGAATCAAACGTTCGATAAGTCATCGATATTCGCGCACACAGAATAATCGATATTTAATAAAAGTGTGGATATTTTAACTTTTGTTATGCGGTCACACCGAGCAGTCATCTTTTAATATTTGTCGCTTTGTGTACGCGATATGTGTGTGCGCGGGTGAAAACGAAATAATAAAGAAGTATAATCGGCGTAAATTCATTGCCACATAACTCTCGTTTCAACAGTGTACGTGTGAATTTGCGTAAAATTGATACGTTAATATAAAGCAATAAACAAGTAACCATGAAGCTGTACGCAGCAGCAGCAACAGTTGCCCTTCTATTGGCCATTATCCAAACGACACCATCAGCAGCTGCTGAGGAGCAAGAGGTGAGTTGTGGTTTTTGTTATGATTTCCCCCAATGTTTTGGAACAACTGTTTAACGCTTTCTGAGATATTATACTACGGCTTATGGATGAAGGCATAACGTTAACGTAACTGCGCAGGGTTAGCGTTAACTTTAAAAGAAATTGTGTTATACTCGTAACTGCTCGTTCGCTTTGCTGTGTTAACAATACCGACACACAAACCACATTCAATACACGCATACAATTACAGCTATACTCACACACACACAGGCAACATAAACACTCTCTCACACACACATGATGCTTGCGTACGCCATACTTATTTACTTTTGTTTGTCTCCCCGTTCTCATATTAACTTTGCTTAGTCAGCGAAAGAAAATGAAATGCATAAATAAAACGATTCAACGAAATACATCGATATATATAAAAGAAAATGGCATCGACACAAATTAATGCATCTGGATTTTCACACACACTCACACACAGACATATACACACATACAAACTGCCGACGGTATTTTTTCGCTTATCATATTCGCAAGTTTGTTGTTGTTCTTTTGTTTTGTTTAGTCTCCTCTTTTTCATTTCCTACGACGCCATTCCAGCCGACAATCAGCTGTTGTTTCAGTCTGACCGCAATAGAACCAATCGATCGCACATTATGTTTGAACTTTCGTCTTTATAAGAATGTTTTGTATATTGCGCTACATGCAATAAAGAATTGCCTTGTACTTTAAGCATTTCTTTCAATAGAGTAAATTAAAAACAATTTAGCATTAGCTTTGTTGTCAGTACAAATGAAGTCCAATTGAACGTTTTGTCTGTAAGAACAGCTGTGGAGGCTAGAAAAGATAAGCAAAGTTGATTATCAAAAATTTGTTTGTTTTCTTGTTGTGTACATTAATTGCATATATGATTTGCAATAGCGAAAATAGTTGAAAATTATAAAAAAATCAGTATGTTATTCTTGAGTATATTTCACTGAAGTGTGTCAGACTTCTCACAATTTATAAAACAAAGGAAATATTTGATTTAATATTTGCAGCTATTTCACAATTGCCTGATAACCACGCCTGTAGTTTCACTCTACAAAAACAAATTCAGCGCTAAAAACCTGTTTTCATAAATGTATAAAAAATGGAAATGAATCAGAAACAGAAGTGCTGAATATCTAATGCCCGGCAAACAAAGCACATGTTAGAAACAGTCTTAATTATTTCTGACGCATAAAAAGTGATGCAACTAGTTTTAGTCACTCTAACATAGCGTTAGAATTCTTTTAAATAGAATATATTTTTATGTATACATAGATATACTTATCTAATTAGATGTTTCTGATATCGCATAAATAGTTTCACCTAGTTTTTAGATAAATACCTATTTAATTATTAAACATTAAAGTTCCACAAGTTTCAACAAATTAAGAAATTTGACTCGATAATGTCGAACTTTCGATTTGTAAACTATGTTCAAAGTTTTTTAATTTATAATTAGATTGTGGTATATCATAGTCACGTGCTAAAGTCAAACTACCCCTACAACAATAAAAAATACACATAAATCCAAACACAGAACACGTACGTAGTACGTACAACTGTACATACATTTATCAGATTGATGACTCGAGGTCAGTGTTGGGCATACAAAGCGAAGCAACAAATTGTAGGAAAAGCCTCCCCATTAAAAGGGCGGCCGCTAGCCGAGGGGGTAACAGCATCATCAATATCAATTAGTTCGCTTTCATTCGGCAGCACACAAAAAAAAACCTCTCGTCGTACATCATAAATAAATCAAGGAATTAAAATAATAATTTAATTAAGCAGTTCGGGCATCTTAAATAATTAAATGCTACCGAAAAACATGAATTTTCAGATAAAGTGCAATTTATTGAAAGTTTCTGCGAATTTCGGGTTGCACACAAAGATACCCCTTATGCAATAGTTTGCCTAAAACTTTGTAGAATTGAAAAGTTTTAAACTGATATAAACTTTTTCTAAAAAGTTATCCACTCTGCATTCTAAATACTTATAGAACTTAAGCTACCATATAGAATATTTTAATATGGTTTAAACTAAAACAACAAAATTAAATAAAAAACAAAACAAACAATAATAAAGGAAAGACAAAAAAACTGGCAGGGATTTCCATATGCTAACCAACTGAAAACGTACACTGCATAAAAAAATATTTATTTACATAAATGAATAAAATGCGGAACTGTGCAAATATATGTATGTATGAATAAATAAACAGATGTATATACGTCTATATTATGAGCAAATGTTCATACTCGTGTCCATATCCATATTCATTCAGTCAGCTCCGGAGACAAAACTTGCTCCCAAATTGCAAAACTAGAAGCAACGAAGTTCATGCGGAGTGCGGTTGGGGGCGTGGGGGTGGTGGAATTAGAAGAATTGCTCGAGGCGGTTTTATGACTCTCGTCCGACTGTTTTTGTCATTTAGGAAATCACATGCGAATGATTCACAAAGACAAATGGCATCTGTTTTGCGAATGTTTGAATCTAGTCTACACAGTGTCAGCAATCCTCTCCTTCATCACCTCATTCTCATTCGCCTCATTCTGCTCCCTCTCTCCTCTCTCTACTTCATTTTTTTTTCTCCGCTCTTATGCAAATTAGTTTGTTGAAATTTTGCTGATGCCAATTTACGTTTCTCTATATAAAGAAAACATTGAACGAAACTCAATCTCAATCGCATTGAGTCATTGTGTAATTTTGAACATGATTTGCCGCTTAATGCAAATGCCAATGGAAATTACGCTATTGAACCCACTAAACGATCCAGAACATCGTTCCCTCTCACTCCCCAAGGACCGAAAGTAAACACTCACAATCACACACACACACACGTAGGGCACAAATTAGCACTCAGGGGAATATGGAAGGCAAAGTTTATAATGAGCTTGCCATAGAATCGAGAGGGTCGAGCGGTTCGAGCTATTGAGATTGTGTCCTGTGTGTGATTGGGAATTTAAACAAGCTCAAGCTGTGTAGAACTCACTCAACTCACACACACACAGCCACACACATTCGTGAGAAGGCGGGTGTGGGTGTTGAGTGATGTGAATATGTAAGTAGATGTACATATATTAATGTACATATGTGTTTGATAAGTACGAATTGGGGCTGTTCGGTGTGCAGTCAGCTCAAGATAACAATGGCGCAGTCATTATTAAGTATATTCATTAATTATGTGCATGTTGTAGGGCCTACAACAAGTTGGCAATTTCGATTGCATTATTAATTAGTCCTGATAGTCATTAATCAGTTTGAGGTGTACCGCATGCAAGTGCCTTATAAATATGTGAATACATTAGAGCATAACTGAGTGTATTGTGCTGTATGAGTTAGGGTTCATTTAAATATTTACATATTTATTGTCTAATAAATGTCTAAAATAATACTCGGCAATTAGTAAACCATTACGATATAATAAAGCCTACATTTGGAAACTTTTATTCAATTTAACCTGACTTTTCCTATGAAATTCTAGATTTGTTGTCACTAATTAAGTGAGGCAAATTCTAAATAGAGTTTCTTTTAGGTCCTTATTAAGATAGTATACACATTATAGTGTATCAAAGATGTTCAAAGTATTTTTTCAATTATTATACCCTTGCAAAGGGTATATCTATAAGGCATACATTAAATTTTAATCGCTATAAAATATAGCTGCCATAGGAACAATCGTTTGAAATGGGCACGCCTTTCTTTCTCGTTCATAAACAAACGTCGAGGACGCGTCTCTTCAATTACAACTACTCAACTTTGTGACGATACAAATTATATAAATTCTTAGTTCTTACTAAGATTGAAGAACCTTTCTAAACAAGTTTATAGTACAACATAATTTAAATATAAACTTCAAAGTATTAGTAGACTCATCGCTTCATTAGAGACGATTACTCAACTAATTTTCTAAGATATTTTGAAGCTTGTTTATCCGTGACCCAATGACAATACACACACAACAAACACACAAACACCGAGAATGAAAACTCGTTGAGTGGGGCTTAGGCATGGGGTGTTCTTGGTGTTCTCATCTTTGCAAGGAAAGAAAGCAGACAGCCAGCGCCGTCAAGGCAAATGTGGTCATTAAAAAGCTCCTAAACACGCGCCCATCATCATTTAAGAGCGCGACTTGGAGTCTTGGCAACATGGCAGCGCAGGCAGCGTTGACCTTGAGAGCAAGAAATAAAAGATACAGTTTACACAAGACCCACACACACGCACACATACACACAGAGACAGAGACAACACTCCGAGTCGGATTCGGTCTCCCCGGGCGTTGAAACTATCACCCAAAGAGCGCACAGCAGGCAAAGATGTGTTGACACTTTGGATAATACCGGTTTGAGGTCTGGGGGCGGTGTAGGCCCCGGGGGCGTGGTGCGTGTGTTGTGTGTCGGTTTCTGCTGGCAATAAATAAATTTCGTAATGTTAATAAGAGCTGTAGACTTTTGGCTTTTCGGTAAGTTTATTTATTTATACGTTGGTAAAGCGTTTTAATTAAAGCTTAATTAAAATCAACAATTTATACCAAATTGCCAATTTGCAATTTGCCGTGCGCTCTCTGTGCAGCGTGCAGCACTGCGCCGTGCGTTCTGCTTCGAGCTCTGCTCTGCCATGAGGCTTCTCTCTTCTCCCAAAGCGCGTTCGTGTGCCTGATGTTGTTATTTACGTCAATGCAATTAAAGTTTTTCAACATTGCATCAGTTAATACCCAAGCGCTGCTACACCCGTTCTTCCTCCTCCCCCACCCTGTAGTCTCTTCTCCTCTCATCCTACTTACGCGTCGTCGCCTTCCGCCCACAAAAGCCTGTTTACAGAGCACTACAGCCAGTTGCAGGCAGGCAGAGGCAAACAGAGGCAGCGCCATCAGGAGGACTTTCGCATCAGTTGTCAGATGGGAAAAGTTTGTATGGGAGTCATGACTTTATGTCGTCTATATGTACGGTATGGCATAATGACATCCAGTATCCATGGAAATTCATAGAAAGAGAATTATAAAGTTTTAGCTGATGGCAAAAAATGTGCACTACAGCTTTGCCTGAGTAAATAGTGGAATAAACACCTTGCCAGCAAAAATTACACAATAACATTTGCATCAATATTGTTCACGGCAGATCACTATTTTAAATACATTTTGTAATTGTTTAGTTTTTATTGATAGTTGGAATATGAAATAAAATCGGCTGTTAATTGAATATTCTGAGCAGCTGTTAAACACCTTTAATTGCTTGAATATTCACAGTAAGTATTTATTACAACTATAAATACTTTTTGAAAATTTATTATTTGTTATCGATAGTAAATGTAGTCATATTAATTAGAATCAGCTGTTGAGTTACTATTTCAAGCAGCTGTTAAGTTGCATTCTGAGCAGCTGTTAAGCACCTGTTAATGTTTTTCTTTCATCTGGCAACTGTTGCAGTAGCACAAATTGCAATCAAATATACATATGTATATATTATTATTTAAATCTCTTGCAAAATTTTAAAAACATTAAAAAAACACAATATTTATGTTATATGAACAGAGAGTGTATCTATTCCTAAGGATATTCCTAAACATTACCTTTATTAACTTGTCCCCCCAAACTGCATCTAATTAAACTAAACGGATAAGGTTAACCGAGATTGAGCTGGGTTGGTGCCCACTCTCAGGCAGCAAGCAAATTCTCTTAGCTTTCGCTATTAATTCCTGATGCATTTTGCTGCAGACAAGTGCATTAACTATGCAAAAGAGCTTACGACTGGCCAGGCTACAGACTGCACCGTGAAGTTGGCTGCGCTTTTGCATTCAGTTGCCAGGACAACCAACCAAGCAGGAGATGCAATCTCTGCAGTCATCTTTCCTGTTATCGTATGCTAACTTTGGGGTGTTGCTTAAAGTGCCATAAAGTTTAATTGAAAAACAAGCTGCAAACAAATTGCAGCAGCAGCAGCAGTAGCAGAGGCAGCTGGAGCAGCAGCAGCAACAAGCTTAAACAATGCCAAGACCGAATCCATCAAATCACCCAACTTCCCCCTCCATCCCCACACAGCATAATCAGCTGCAGCATCAACCAAGCATCAGTGTAGCTGGCACTGGCAACGGTGCTGCTGTTGGCGCTGGCTGCCTCCTGCTGCTGCTGTTGGCCTGCCTGCTGCTAGGCGTTGACTGCCTCGATGACGCAATTGCCGTCAAAAGTTTTTTATGCCGTTTTCGGCTTTTTGTCACGACGCAGACAGAGACGTCAGCCGCCAGTCGAATGGAGGATGAACGACCAAAACGTCAGCAAAACTGTCTTCTCTCTTCTGCCATCTCGTTGCCTTTGTTCCCTCATCTCTCTCTCTCTTTCCTCGTCCTCTTGAATCTCGACTTAATCGCTGCGCTGTTACAGGGCAAAAAATATTTGCTTAGCCTTAATGACTTTGAGCAGAGAGACAAAGCAAACAGCAGTAACTATAAAGATTATTAAGGTAAATATGTAAATAACTTAATTGGCAAAGGCTACTTGAGATGCAAAGGATACTAGGTTCATTATGCATTGAGGATACTAGCTTTATAGCTACAAATACATATATTTTGAATAACATTTTCATGTTAAACATTTCTGCAACATTAAAATCAACACAAAAGTAAAGAGCAAAATGATAGAAAGGTTATCTTCGGTTTGGCAAAAGTTTTTAAACTTTTTTTTTGTTATTTGTCAAGATATGGTAACCATATTTTCCATACTGTATAATATGCATATAAAATGTATCAAATATGCCGAAATGAGGGTTTTTGTATAAAGACCAGTTCTAATATTAGAAATAACTTAACTTATCAGTGCATAGGCACATAGGAAAATAAAACCTGCAAGGGTATAGAATCTTCAACATGCCGAAGTTACCGTTGTTTTATGGCATAAGTACCTTATTTATTGTTATATGTATGCATATAAATTTTAGTATAGTTTTTGGGGATATTTATTAGAATTTAAATAATTGGAAAATCTGTAATTTTGTTAAGTTTTTTATAATATATTTATATATATAATTTATATCGTAAAGAGAGCTATCTTTTAAATTTTGATATGAAATAAAAAAAAAACATTCATTGATTAAATTATAGATGTATTTACTATACTAGACGCCTATATAGGATCAGAGATGTCTTCTGTGCATTGCAAACTTCTCGCCAGACTTAATAAAATGCTCCCTCTCTCTCTATCTCTATCACTGTCTGCAAATCTGTGCTTCACTCTTCACTATTAAACTCACATTAGGCAAGCTCACGTTTTTTCGCTCAGTGCAATGTCTCTGTTTGCTTACAAAGGCTAAACCTTTTGCGTCAGTTGTGTTTCTTCTGTTGGTCGTTGCGGAGCTTTTGATTTTTAAATTATTCAGCGTCTGCTGACATCGTCCGTCTGTTTACGCCGCCCCTCCCCCCCTCTGTCCCACTGTCTGCTGCTTGCTGCATTTTGCGGCTCATCATTTATCGATGAGTTTTGTTGCAATACTTAAACCGGTTCACTGCTTTGTGGTGCGCTGCGGCGGCGGTGCGGCGTGGTGCGATGCGGCGTAATGCGGTTTGGTTCACTTTGCATCGATGGTTAATTAGTTTTTGTGACCGGCCACAAGCTCAGCGAAGCGTTGTTGCTGTGATTGACTCGATTGGCCAAATGTCTTCCATCTCATTCGCTCGCTCTCTCTCTCTGTCTCTGTCTCCCTTTCGCTGTGTGGCTTGTTTGTCTCTATGCCACAATGTAATTGCAATTATGCTGAGTTCATTAGGCCGAAGCGGCAAAGGCAGCTGTGCAGAGGGGGAGTGGCATTTGGATGGTGCATCATGCCATTAACGCTGTCAATAGAGTTTCAACATTTTTTAAGGGGTTTTTTCCGGTCTGTAATTACATGGATCGATTTTCCAGGGCCCAATGAAAGAGAGAGAAGAGAATTGAAGTTTTGAAAAGAGTGGAAAGTTTGCTATATGTAGCACGTAGCAAGAAACCCTTAGGTAATTAATAGACCATCTTCTACAGGTGATGAATAAAATGCCGTTTCGATATTACATATGTATATGTAATCGATTGTATTCAATTTGTCATCTTGACCGATTAAATATTAAACTTGGTATAAGTATAGTAGATTTGTGTGACGACGCAGCGGCGTTAACAGAGAAATGTTAATGCTAATGTAAATGTTGTAATCAGAAAATGTAATGTGAATTGCTAGAGATGAGAAATATTAAATTAACTGACAGAGTTTCCTTCTGTTCCTCAACAATGTGCAATGATAATATCTACGGTGCCATTACCATTATATTATTTTGATATCCCATTGATGTCAACCCAAATCAAGTGTGTGCAATCCAATCAGCAAATCTGTTGCTTGATTTGTTTTTGCTGTAGTTTGTTGTTGTTTAAATTTGATTTACTTTATAGATAAGCGTTTTAAACATTTTCTCTGCCAAGCTTGTTCTTTGCTTCGGGCCATGGTGAAGGCAAACGTACACACACACACACATACATAGTGGCACACACACAGACATGCATAAATTCGTAGACACACATGCACACACACACATTTATTTCATTTAGCCCACATTCTCAACGACACATGGCTTCCTGGCTGAACTTAAACTAATCCCCCATGCTTCCGAAAACTACAGTATGTACTCGGTCTGGGTTTTTGTCAAGCCACCCCCCACTTCCCCATCCTTCATCCGCTACTCTCTATTTCTCTGTCTTAGTGTGTGTATCCTCCTTATACATATGTGTTTTGCTTTCTGTTTTTGTCTTTCTTTGCAACACACACGAACACACACACACACCCACTACGAACACACGATGCACACACACACACACACAGACAACCGACAGCACAGCAGAGCGAAACGAAGAGCAGCCAGCGATCAGCGAACCTCCCATTAAGTTGGTCCATGTCCTCAATCCCGGCGAACGGGAGTATCTATCGCCCAATTTAATTGGTGTACAGAATATAGCGATGACCTTTTTACCACTCTCGATGAACTTTATCAATATCATTGATGCATTTCGTGAAATTGTGAATGGGGTACGCTATGAGATACTCCTGAATGCGGTAGATACCAAACAAAAGGATGCAGATACAATTTGTCGCCTCGTTATACTGGAGAAACCATGGCTAACCACACAATGGGGTGACAAGCATCGCGAACTGGTCAACTCGAATTGCAGTGATATTGCCGATAATGCGCTGGATACCGATGCCGGCACCGATTTGGATCCAGATCAGCGTGCAAAATCTCTCAACGACAAATACGTGAGTAATAGCATCTTCAATGGCGGGCGACGCAACGAGCTGAGTGACAGCGAAATGGCTCAGCTGGAGGCGCAGATATTGCCATCAACTCAAAGCAAGCGACAGTACAGCAGCAGCAGCAACAGTGGCAACAGTATGAGTGACAGTGGCAATAGTGGCTTCATCACAAGCAGCACCAGCAGCAGTAGCAGCACGACAGCCACACCCCCAGAACACTCCACAGGCTGATCCAACTAATGAGCCCACAACGTCAATTAGCGTTGATGAGGCAGCCGCCACTGGCGAGGCTGGTGAACTGGTCGAGGTCGATGCTACTCCAACGACGCCAGAAGCGGAGCTCAATGATAATGAGAAACGTTGGTTAGATGATTTCCTATCGGTGGGTGCGTTTAATTTTGAAAAGACCATCGAACAGCAGCGCACTGAGCTGAAACAGCAGCAGCAACAGGAGCAGCAGCAGGAGGAGCCGCAACAGGGAAGGGAGCAGCAGCAGGAACAGTTGCCGGTGCAGGAAGAGCAGGCGCAGCAGGCAGAGGTTTCATCATCGTAATCATTATGAATATGCATATAATAATAATTATCATGCTCCCCTTTTTCATCATGTCTCATGCTCCCCTCACACACTCACCCACTTATGCACACCCCCACACACACACACACTCCCAGTTAATGTCTTATATATATATAACTTATATATACACTCTCTCTCGCCTTATATACAAATACTCGTAAAGCAAATGCGAACAATAAAAAGAAAATGTTATTTAATTGAATTTATTTAAGCTCGTCGTTTTTCTCACTCACCTCAATGCGCCACATGCCACACCTGGGCAACTCCTGCGTAGCGTGGCAAGGCAAGGCGTGGCTGTCTGCCAGGTTAACCCAACCGAAACGCCCCCCTTGCCCTACCTGTCCCTCCACCTCTTTTGGTGTTCCCCCCGCGCAGCACTTATTTCACCTTAATAATCAAATGAGTTTCCGCTTTCAAATTACGGCCGCAATCTGTTTAACCCGGCCCGGTGTCTCTCTGGCCTCATCTGCCTGGGCAACCTGAGTTCCCCTCTTCCGCCCCCATCCCCTACCCCGCTACCCATCGTTCCTTTGGCGCAGCACCTGCGTACGTATACACGTATTTTAGCGGGGCCACCTCAAGTGCCTTTAAGGGGAACAAGTGTGTGCGACAAGGGGTGAGGAAGACAAAGAGAGAGACAGAGGCTGGAGGTGTCGACGACAGAGCGTACAGAGTGGTGCACGCCCAGTGCTGTAAAAGAGCTCTCATTATCCTTGATGCTCTACTTTTAACACCCCAGCAACTGACGTTGGAATGTTCCTCTCACCTCTCAGTGCTGGCGGATGTGAATGTACTCCGCACAATGGGGGGCTACAAGATTGCTGCCCAAGATAGTGCTGCAAAAATCTTAAGTATGGGTTCAACTTTTGCGATCATACACGATGAGATTCCTTTATGCATTTTTAATTACCTCACCGCGCTTCCGTTACAAACAACGAGTTTTCTCAAACAATTTATAATACATAAAAAGTTTGCAATTGAAATTGTTGAGTGTGCTCAGGAGATTCTTGAAAAAAAAGATAGACAAGAAACATAAGTTCTTTTCGGGATTTTCGGGATTCTTTTTATTAAATTGTTTCAAACCCATTCAGACAAAAAAAAAAAGAATTTGTTTTTATTATAAACTCTTTAAGGAGTCTGTAAAAAAATAAAAGAACTTGTAGAATTTCGTGTATCCTGAGATAAAATAATAAAACATATTCCTATTGCGAATACTGAGGAATCAGCCATGATACATACTTAGAAATGATGTTTAAAATAACCAAAAAATATGAAATTAATCAATGATGATCCTTTGAATGTGTGCAATAATGTGTATTCCCTCTGCTGTAGTTCCCTAACCCGATTAGAACACTCCATAAATCGTATGTGAAATCAGGCCAGCAATGCTGTCATTGGGCTCGGTGAAAACCATTTGAAATTTATTAGGCTGATTGGAACTCCTAATTCGTTGGCCTCTAAACGCTATGAAGTGCCTGTGGCGGTGGCAGGCGAGAGGAGACGGGAGACAAGAGAGGAGGCACTTCGCGTCCGACTGTCAACATATCGAAATAAATTTTACGCTCCATTTGTTGCCATAGACCGGCGGCGATGGTTGACGTTTGAGAGGGTGGGGCGTAGGTGCATGGGGTGGCAACATTATTTACGTTTTAATTTTTATTGAAATAAGCAACGAACGAACCAAACGACAGTTTGGGATGACACAAAATCGAAGAGGGGATGGGGGGGATTATCATTGAAACAGAGCATGACAGAATGGAACAGGCTCTGAAAACATGGCGCTTAATGAATTCATGTCGCGACAGGTCAGACGGAAACAGAAGCCGGAGTTCAATCCCGGGTTTGTTCCGGGTGTTTCCCCATCCCTCGTCTCCTTCTTCTTCTCCCCCCCTTGCGCCGCAGCACACGTATTTTAATTATACACACGTCGTTGCCATTACATTTCATTTCGTATTGTTGTCATTGCACTCTCTTCTCCATTGCCATCTGCGACCTCTGTGTTCACCTGCACTGCCTGCTGCCTGCTGCTGTCGATGGTGCTCCGGACTCCGAACTACGCCTGGTCAGCCACGTCAATTTTACGCCCACACAATGAAAAGGTTCAGCCATTTAAGCTCCCATCGAACAGGCCCCTACAGGCTCAGCACCCCCCAGACCAAGTCACGATAGCCCCCGAAGAGACAACGAATTTCCAGGCAAAATGTTTGGTTTAATTGATTTCGGAGCTGGCTCTGCTCCGGGGATACATTGAATGGTTTGGTTTGGTTTATTGTATGCCATGTGTAGCTTCGCATGTGTCTCTGGAAATGTTATTTCATTGGTTGCGATTACTCGCATCTGTGTGCGCTCCTCTGATTGTCGGCTAAGTGAATTGCCTCTCCCTCATTTCTCCTTTTCTCCTTTTAGAGTAGCAAAAATTTCATCATTTTTGCATCCGTAGTCGATCATGGACGAGACTACAGCTGAATTTGGGGTACTTCAATAATCCTAGAACCAATTCGAGTATTGGAAACAACTCGAGAGCATTGCAAACAATTGAAATTCAAACTGAGACTCGAGACCTGTATTTCTTATTAATATACTGTTCATAAATCTATCATATTTCATGTGTGTATAGAGCAGGCAAAGCTTTAAATATTTAAATCGAAATTCATTTACGTTCTTCATTTAAACTTAGGCAGGTCATATTATAGAAAAAAAAAACGGTATTTTAATTTAGTTTCTAGCAGCTGTTCTCTTTTATTTCTTTGGAATATCATCTGTTTCAATTGAGGAGGATTAACATTGTGCAAGCACTTCGTAAGAGACAGTGATAAAGAGAAAGAGAGAGACACATACAGCGAGAGCAAGCGAAAAAAGTACAGTTCAATTACTCTACATTGGAAAATTGCTTTTCGGTTTGTGCGAATTGTTTATTAAATTGCATATGAAAGAAAAGGAAATTGTTTGCAAATATGAAACCTTCTTCGTTGCTACGTCTACGCAACGTATGGATCGCAACCTGTTGGCTACGCAACGAGGCTGTGGCCGCTGCCGCCATGGTGATTCGTCATCGGGACTCCAATGTGACGGATGATCGTGTGGGATGCGACCAAAAAATCGAAGCGGAAGTGGGACAAGTGGGTGTCGATGGACGGGGTAAACTGCGAGTCGTTCGGGTAATGGACGATTACATTGTGCCAGCAGAGTGTGGACTCTGAGCAACGGAGAGCAAAGGAGACAAACTAAACAAATCGAAATTTTCGTTTCAATACAAAAGAAAAAAGCAATAAAAAAAAAGAATTTGTATTATTAACTATTGAATACAATAATAATTGATTATATAAATATGTCGGGGGCAAATAAATTAAACCGGATTTATTTTTATAGTTGCTTCGTCTTTTAATTCTCTCTTTTATAGGTATCTCGCAGCAAACGAGGACTGAACGATGTGCATCAGCTTGTTGGCGGCGGCAAACCCTACGACGAGAAACAGGCCCAAGCCCAGCTGCAGAAAACACTGGACAAGCTGACGGAGGGCGAGGGACCCCATTACAAGTAGGATACTCTATATCTTTACTACAATATATCATTGCCATTTCTAACCAATGTTTTAATTCTCCAAGAATTGTCAAAGTCTACTCGGCATCGCGTCAGGTTGTCTCAGGCACTCTGACCCGCATCGATGCGGACCTGACCGATAGCACCGAGGTACAGCATCGCTGCATTGTCGAGATCTGGGCGCAGCCTTGGCTAGAGAAGGGACACGAGGTCACGTTCAAGTGCCGCAATCAGCCCGTGGTGCATGCGCGTCACTCTCGCTCTGTGGAGTGGGCCGAGAAGAAGACACACAAGAAACACGCACATCATGCGCTCAACAAGGTCGATCATCTGTTCCACAAGTTCCAGATCAAGTACAAGCGTCGCTATACCAACAGTATGGAGCATCAGATGCGTATGCGCATCTTCCGTCAGAATCTGCGCACCATCGAGGAGCTGAATGCCAATGAAATGGGCAGTGCCAAGTATGGCATCACTGAATTCGCCGACATGACCAGCACAGAGTATACACAGCGAGCGGGTCTCTGGCAACGCAGCGTGAATCAGCCTACGGGCGGTGCGCCAGCTGCGGTGCCCGCTTATGCGGGTGCCTTGCCCAAGGACTTTGACTGGCGGCAAAAGAACGCCGTCACCCAGGTCAAGAATCAGGGACAATGCGGCTCCTGCTGGGCATTCAGTGTCACTGGCAACATTGAGGGACTGTATGCCATCAAAACAGGTGATCTCCAGGAGTTCTCCGAGCAAGAACTACTCGATTGCGATTCCACCGATAGCGCCTGTAATGGTGGATTGATGGACAATGCCTACAAGTAAGTGGCCCTGTTGGTACAATTACATTATATCATTTAATTATATCATTTAACTGCAAAGCACAGTTCTAGCATCACTCTTTTTTTTCATAGTTTTCTTAAAAACATAATGGAGTCTTCTTTAAAAATCGAAATCAAATACTTGTCGATACTCCTTAATTCAAATTCAAATCTATCGATACATTTTTTGAACGATACCACTAAGCACTGAACATGTTGCGTGCAACATGTGTATCAACATGCTGGGTATCAACATGTGTCTCAACAGGGAACATGTTCGATGTAACACTGCAGTTCACTGTGTGTTTTAACAGTTAAGTCGCAACATGTTGAGTGTCAATAAGTCAATTAAATCTCAACATGTTGGGGCGGTTAACTCGCAAAAGCAACACGAACCATTTATATTTGTTCCTTGCTTAGTGAATCAATGGATGCATTGCCTGTATTAGTTATCGATTAAATCGAATTCAAATTCATATCGATATTGTGTAATTAAAATTGAACTCAGTCGATACATTTTCTTAAAAAATAAAATGATTTAATGAATATTAATCGTTCCCTTTATTTTGTAGAGCAATCAAGGATATTGGTGGCTTGGAATACGAATCGGAGTACCCCTATGCGGCTAAGAAGAAGCAGTGCCATTTCAATCGCACCTTGTCGCATGTACAGGTCGCTGGCTTTGTTGATCTGCCCAAGGGCAATGAGACAGCGATGCAGGAGTGGTTGGTCAGCAATGGACCTATTTCAATTGGTGAGTAGAGTGTTTGTTCGTTCTATAAAACTATACAATGGTATTAATTCTCGTCTTCCCTTACAGGCCTCAATGCCAACGCCATGCAGTTCTATCGTGGCGGCGTCTCACATCCCTGGGGACCACTGTGCAATAAAAAAGAATCTCGATCATGGCGTCTTGATTGTCGGCTATGGCGTCTCCGACTATCCCAACTTCCACAAGTCCCTGCCCTATTGGATTGTTAAGAACTCGTGGGGACCTCGCTGGGGAGAGCAGGGCTACTATCGTGTCTATCGTGGCGACAATACGTGCGGCGTCAGCGAGATGGCCACATCGGCTGTGCTGGCCTAAGCTAACCCCAATACCCATATACATATACATATATATAAATCTGTATCTACGTTAATGTTTTGGCAGCACAAAATTCTTCTTGCTTGCGTATTTTGTATTTAAGTTCTGAAGTTCGTTTGGAACTTTTGTTCCGCCTACAGATCAGAGAGAGAGAGAGGGAGAGAAAAAAACCTCCCCAGCACCAATATAATCATCTTTCATATACATCTTGTAATCCATTTAGGCAACACAGCATCATACAACACAGAACGCAATATAACAACGCAGCATATATTGAAATTAATATAAATAAAAAATTGTAAAGAATGAGCGGCGTTTTGAATGGGATTGCTTAGGGGGATTAAGAAATACCTAAATTCAATTGCATTATTTAAATTTCATGTCTTTATTTTGCCCATAGTATAAGGTCAAAATTAATAAGAACACATTTAGTAGTTCTCATATTCACTAAGCTTGATGAGCAGCAGTCGCAGCTTACGGGCCTCTAGGCCAATGGTCAAAGGTTCCTTGGGTACTTGCTCGGTGGCCGTGTAAATGTTGGCGGGTGTAAAGAGTCCGTATGCCTCGCAGGATTTGAGAAAGTTAAGGACCTCCTGCACAGCAGAATAGGGTAATATAATATTCTGTTTGGCCATGCCAGTGAGCAGGCCGAGCACACAACGCTTCACATGCAGCCACGTGTCCGCATAGAGACGCGCACCAGAGCCGCCCTCCAGGGCGTGGGCAATGCGAGAGAGACCGAATTCATAGTTGGATTTGGCGCAATACAGTGTTCCCACTACCAGATTGACAATGCATAAATGGTGATACTGTTTGCCCTGATTGCCCTTCAGCTCCTCCGCGTTCTCCACTTTGCGCATCAGTTCCTCGGCCTCCTCGTTCTGGAATGTCATGATGTAGGAGACACAAAGGTTGGCCAGCACAGCAGCCGATACAGACATGATCTGCAGAGGGAGATACTGTAGATAAAGAGAGGGAGATTGTTAGAAGACTATGCACTTCTTAGTTGATTGTGCCACCTACATCATCCGAGTGCTGGCGCACAATGGGCTCATAGAAGGCAGCAGCCTCCTTGTACTTGTCCTGCATGAAGAGCACGTGGCCGGCATTAAGGCGCCACACGGAGCAGATGGCATTCTCGGAACAGAACTCTGCGCTGGAGCGAAACTCACGCTCTGCCCCTAGAAAATCATCCTCACGCCAAGAGATCCAAGCGCGTGCCATCACCACAGGCAGATAACTGTGGAGGAGAACAGAGATTAGCTAAGGGTTTACTCAACAGAAGCAGCCCCCTCCCCACTCACAGTTCCAGTGCTTGCTCGTAATCCTTGAGGGCATCCCGCAGTGCTTGCTGCTCACTGGTGGCACGCACCTCCTGCACACGTGCTGCCAAGCTGCGCAACTTACCCGACAGGCTGGAGGCGAGTGTGCCCAGTTTCTTTTCGGCCAACTCGCCGCTGGTCTGAGCCGTAATCAGTGCATCGAGCAGCTCGTACAGATATTGCGACAGGTATTTGTAGGTGAGATCTGTGTGCTCGGCCAGAATATCTGCGGCGGTCTCGTATAGCTCGTGCTTGCAGCAGGTGAGCAGTATGTTGGCGAACGTCTCCTTGGGACAGGCCGGGGCACCCAGTTGCAAGAGGAAGGCCAACTTACGTAGTCCCGCCACAGGTCCTTGAGCATCGGTTAGTGCCATGTTGTGTAGACTCACCGGATCTAGCTCGCTCTCAGCACGCGGCGGCAGATCGAGCAACGCATCCCGTGCTGCCTCCACATTGCCGTCTTGATATTCCAGTGCCGCCTTTAGATTCAAAGCCTGCGTAATGCCCGACAAGGCCATCGTTATGGGATTCCCCACACTACGCGCACTGCCATCCGTGTCCACCTGCGCTCCGATACCCAGCTCAGGGTGATTGCGCATGCCACGCTCCACAATCTCCGAGGTATAGTCCAGCGCCTGGGCACGTTGCTTGCGCTGGAAATGGGCCAGTGCCACATTGTAGGCCACCAGTGGATTGAATCCGCCCACCTGCAGCGCGGTCTGGAAACGCTGCACCGCTACCTCATGCTGATCCGCCTGGTAGAGCAGGCAACCCTCGTCGTTCAACGTTTCGGCTGTTCCGCCAGCACGCTGATTGAGCAGACTCTGTGCGCCCGCATAATCCTCGCTAGAATACAGTATGGCGCTCTGCAGCTGCAGGCAATGCTCATGTAGTTCCGTCTCCTTGTCCCCAATCTGTTTGAGCACACGCAAGGCCTCTGCAAAGATGCCAGCCTGGTAGAGCGACTGCGCGTAGTAAAATCTATCAAAGATGATTGATGACCATAACATAACCTTAAAAAACTTCTCGCTGCTGCTCACCTGTACTTGGCATCCTTAGGCACCAACTGGCAGAGCTGCTCGTAGCAGCTGGCCGCCTCCTCGTACTTCTGGGCGTGGTAGTAGCAGTGTCCCAACGTCGAGAGTCCTGCTCGGGTATTTGCTGCCTCACCGCAATTCACAATGCACTCGATAACATCCTCGTATCGTTTGTCCTTGATCTAATTGTGGGGAGTCACTGTGATCGCGATATCGATAGGCTGTTTTCGATAGTTACTTACCAGATTGTAGATGGTACGTGTAACGTGTCCCTCTCGCAAGATAATTCCTTGATGCAGCATTTTCTTCTGTTTGCTGTTTTCCGTTTGCAGGAAATGAAAAAGTTTTCCGCCAGGATTTGTTGTGGCGTCTTTGGCCCTCTCCATGGTTACCATTTACCGTTACTTACTGAGGGTATTATCCATGAGCGCAGCCTTGGCAACGAGGCAGCGAGGCAGACAGAAACTGCTGCAACAGTTGGACAGCGGAATGTGGGGCAATATTCGAATCGGAATTTGAGTTTACAAATAAGGAATTCGCGGCACAGTGGGGCAAATAAAGAGCAACAAATTATAATTTTGGCTACTTTATTTAATTATTTATTTTACCTGAACCATGTTGCCATAAATTGTATTTGCAAATGCCTTTTTTAACAACAGAAGTTTAATAAATTAAACTTAATTATTTGAATTATTTATTAATAATAAAAAATGTTTAGTTTTTTAAAATGAAATTCAAATTAGTGCAGATTATATTACAATATTTTAGTTTGCAATTTATTTGTGCCTTGCCCCACTGTGCCTTCAATATGCTAATTAGATTTAGACCAGGGCCGCTGCGCCCCCGTGGAAGCCACAGAAAGTGTCTGCAACTGCAAGCGCAGTGGCGACAATGCAAGCTCAGTAGCTGCTAGAGAAGCATCGACTGCAGTCTGCGTGGGGAATTCTTCGTTCCTCTAGAGAAATATGGCCATGGATGACTATGAAGACGACAGTAAGTAGTGGCAGCTGACAGTGAGATGAATCTCTTCCATAAGCATCTTCCACATTGTGATTGCAGTGAGCAGCGTGGGCGTAACCACGGCACGCATCGAGAACCAACAGCAGCATCATCAACAGGGTGGGCAAGGACATGGTCCACAGGGCCAGCAGTACAGTGCGGGTGCCGTCAAGGTGGGCGGCTGGCGTTACGAGGATGCGAGTCGCTACATTGGCGAGTGGAATCAACGTGGACAGAAGCATGGCATAGGGCATCTGCAGTTCGCAGATGGCACACGTTACGATGGACAATTTCAGGAGGGACTGAGCCAGGGCCTGGGCTGTCTCTGGTTTCCCGATGGTGCCAAGTGAGTGGGGAGGGTATATACAAGTACATTAGAATATATCGTTATATAATTGTAGATATGAAGGAGAATTCCATCAGGGCTGGTTTCACGGCAACGGCATCTTTTGGCGCTCGGATGGCATGAAGTATGAGGGTGAGTTCAGGGGAGGCAAGATTTGGGGACTGGGCCTGCTGACCTTTCAGGACTTCACACACGGATTTCCACGCAACGAGGGCTTCTTCCAGGACTGCCGCTTCATGCGCAAGCGACGCTGTCCCGACATTGTGCAGCGTGCCCAGAAATGTGCGCTGATGGCGCGATCCCAATGCGAGCATCCCTACTGAGCTCCATCAAAGTGAATAAAAATAAACAAAATACATTTCTTATTAACATTTGTGCGTAGTATTTTCTCTATTTGTCAATTGGTTTAACAATGTCAACAATGTGATCGTCGCTTGTTAATCCCCGCCAGGTGAGCCCACCAGGTACCAAGCATTGCGTGCATCTACTGCAATGTTACGCACAAGTCGCTTGGGATCATCCAGTGCCGGGGCCAGTGCCAGCGTCACATCCACCTTGTGAGGCAACAGAACATAAGTGGGATACTTTGTGATTTCCAGGAGCAGCTCCAAGGCGTCAATACGCACTTGCTGTGTGAAGCAGGGGGAGAGAGAGATTAGCTTAGTCATTAGACAGAACTCGATGTTATCTTTACTCACCATGCTCATCTGCGTCTGTGGCTTGGACAACTCCAGACAGCTGGGTATCAAGTGTCCCAGATGCGCCTGGAAATAATCATCGTGCTGCTGCACAAAGCTCTTGCAAATGTCCAGCACAATGCACAGCGAACTGGCATCCTTGTGCGCGTCCAGAGTTTTGAAGAGCATCGGGCCCAGTTGCTTAATGTTGAGCTTAATCACGGAGTAGGGTGTCTCCTTGAGTACATAGATGAAGGCCTTCATGTGATGCTCACAGTAGCTGGACAGCTTGGAGCCCAGTTTGTTCATGACAGTGTGGAAGAATTTCTGTTTATACAGGAACTTGATAACGGGCAAATCCAACTCGGGATATTCAGCTGAAATAATGTCAAAGGCCAATGCGGCTGCGGTGGCCAGCTTGGGATGCTCCAGCAGATCCGATAGCTAACAGGGAGAGATCACATTAGATCACTTATAGATACTATATAGTCAAATCCACTACTTACATCGCCCACAATGTCGGCTGCCTCCTCGAAGCCGGCTACCATCAGTCCCTTTCCAATCCAGGCCAGCAAATTGACGGCACGCTCATCGCCCGTCTTGAAAGCATCCTTGAGTTTCCTGGTTATACGTTTGATCTGGTCACGATTCGCTTGGGTGTTGTCCATTTTATTGACCAGGCTGCAGAGCAAATGATGAGCAGTTTCGCGCAGGTTCTCGTTGTCTGATTTAAGGGATAAATTGGTTAGGTCATCCAACAGACGCTCAAAGTGATCGTCCAGCGTGATATCCTTGTGCAAGTAGCCCAACAATCCCTTGGCCACAAACAGATGCGCCGCCAGCTGCAGCTGCAGGTCAGGCAAGTATTCACTCACGATGGCGCTCTGCTCGGACAGCGGCAGTTGCTGCATAATGCGGCTGAGTGCGGCGGCAATGTGCTCAAGGGATTCCTCTGGAAGATTTGCACTTTTTTGTGCCAGTTCGATGAGTTTGTGCAGCAGATTCGATTGCTGTTGCAACTCCACAATGAAGCGTTTATCCTCCTGATTGAGCAGCGAGTTGAGCGCCTCCAAGGCGAGCACACGCTGTGGCTCCGCTCCAGTGCTGGCTGTGAACACCTGCTGCATGACCAACTCGAGGATGCGCTGTGTGAACGCCATCTGTGGCATGAGAGGCAATATATTTTCATAGATCTTTCGCTTTATGAAATCCGAAAATATGTCAAAGTTTCGCATGCAAATGTCGATGAAATTTGACTGCAGTTCCACGGGCTGTAGTGCACCCAGACTGATGGTTAATGGCTTGAAATTCAGATCGAGATGTGGATGACTGATGAGCTGCACCAATGCCTTGTACACGAGTGCACGCTGTGCCTCACCCAGTGCCGGAGCGCATTCGCAGAGCACAGAGAGTGCGGCACGTTGCAGTTCCATATCCTGTTTGGCAACATCGAAATCCTCCCGCTCGCACAGACGCAGCGCGGCAATGACATCATCCTGCAGTGGCATCACTATTGACTTGTCCAGTTGCTGCAGTGCATCACGCAAAGCCGCAAGCTTATAGACCTGAGATATGATGTGATAGAACCGTATGCGTGGCTCATCGTAGGCTATGCCAATCTCCGACTCCTTTAGCTTTAGTAGAAATGTGTTAAGGATCTTATCCCCTGCAAAGGTTGCATCTCCAGAGACGCACATCAATGCTATCGAGGCAGCGGGATGGAATAGACGCTGATGCACATCGGTCAAGTGGGTGAGCACCACACCCAGTACAGTGCTCTGATAGTTATGGCTTATGCTGGGCACCTTGGCGGCACTTTTCAGCAGCTCTGCCAGCGTTTTCAGGGCACAACGCAGCACATCCGCATTGTCCGAGCCGGGAAAGGTTTCCGCCTTGAGAGCCTGCCAGATTTGTGTGAAATGCGGCTCCAAGGCAGTCGGTTGGAACTTGAGAGCTGCTTGATGCTGAGAAAAAAAAAAGGAAATTGAATCATTTAAAGATTCAAAAAACTAATCTAGAAAGATTCTGCAAAAACTTACCAGCAACTCAATGGAATCCAACTTGGCCACCTGTAAATCACTGTCCAGTTTCTCCACAGCCAGAGCCACTGTCCACTCGGCAAACTGTTCATTGGCCACCAGGCAGCTGTTTAACTTCTCGGCGAGTGCATCACGTGTTATTGACTCAGGATCCTGTTTGCTGGGATTGAAATCAATGGGAAAGTAGCAAGCAAAGATCTCGAATATCTCTTCGGCTAAATGCAGCAGGGGATATTGTGATAGAAAGTCTGGCATAAAACTAAAGATAAGGTCCAAATTGCGGGGATCACGTTCCCCGTCTATGGAATTGATCAGACCGTACAGAAAGTCGCCGGACATCTTTACAAGCTCTGAAAGATTGTTGGAACAGTTATTATTGAATACTCTCTCAGGGCACTCTCAGGGGACTCACCTGGTTCGAAATGCAGCGTCAGGAATTTGAACATGTTGAACAGCTTAGTGCGGTCGCCCCGAGTCTGCGACTGACAGGTGCTGTACTGGAAGAATGCGTGCAGCATGAGGGGCACATTCTCAGCTGGCAGATTCTTCATGCGCACCAGAGCACTGAGACCGTCTATGATAGCTGGCATCACATTGTGATGATCACGCAGACGATCGGTATAGAATTTAGTAAGAAATTCCAACTGTTTTGCATTCAAGACATCTCGAGCGAGATTAGTCAAAACTGCAGACAATAGATTTGTGCCTGCAACACGTTGTTCGATATCTGGAGAAGTTAATGCAAATCCCAACTGTTCGGCCAGTTCCGAAATGTTATAGATGCCCCCTGTGAGTTCTGTGTTTTTGTTGGGGAGACAAAAGAAGTCTCATTAACAGCTGATTCAAAACTTCAGGGAGGGGATCCACTTACCATTTGAAATTTGTTTAGCCGCCGCTTGCAGCTTGATATCGCTTTTCAAGGCCTTTTCAAGTGTTTCTTGCGTGGGCGTTGTCATTTTGGGCGCCGTCACTTAACGTAAGCGCTAAATTTAACAAATAACTTAAGCCAAAATACTTAGTAGTCGACGGCGGCCTTAGCAGTGTGCTCTTTGTGTTATCTGTTGTGGGGCCCTAGGTACGGTCGAATGGTTCGATAGAAAATAACAATCGTTTGACTGCTTGCCGTGACTCATAACTCGATAACAGACACTAAATATCGATACAGAATACTTTTTATAAAGTTGCCACACTTCCAAAATTTGTTTGGCTTTTGAATATTGAGCAGCAATAATTAATGTGACTGCTAAGTTAAACAGCTAAGCACAGTTAGCTAAGTCTATTTATGTTATACACAATTAAATATTAACTTGAGAATTGTGCTAAAGGTACACTTTGTTGTGCTCCCATACATGATGCATCGTGAACTATCGGAATGCAACAACTACCTTGTATTGTGACCATCCCTAACACAGCCTTAGTATTAAACAACAACAATCGCCGCAGAAGTCGCAGCACCCGTTTCTTTAAGCTGGCGCATCGCTTTAATATTTAAATAAATACAGTTTTTTAACATAGTTTGAGTTTGTAACGCCGTGTAACAAAGCCAGAATACTAATGTCCATAACCGTAAGTAAATGGGCCGCCATAATAATATAACAATGTCGACATAAACGTCATCGACGTCGCCGTCGTCGTCGTCGTCTCTGTTGCGACGCCCCCACGTCGCGCATACAAAATAAAAATCACTTTAAGATGCAAGTGGAAATGCAGTGTAAATTACAGGCCCATTAACTGAAGTTGTATTCTATTTCAAATGTTATATTATGTGCCAACAGAAAGTAATTGCAAGTGCATGTGTGTGTGTGTGTTTGTCTTGTGTTTGTGTGTCCGACGAAACTTAAACGCCGCGGAAATTTGAGCTCTGTTTTTTCTTTGCTTATTCTAGTGTGCGTGTATGTGTGTGTTTGTGTTTGAAAGCGCGCGTGTGTTGGTTTTTTTTTTGTATTTTTTGCATACAACGTTTTGAACGTCGTTGACTTGAAAGAATTATTCAAAAGCCCCAACCGACGACGACAACGACGACTCAACAAGGTCAAGCGCCTTATTTGTCGTCCGCAAGGTTTATAATAATTTTATTACATTTTCCCAATCGGATTTGGATTTGAGATTCGGATACTCGGAAATGGGAGCGCGTCGCAGTTGTTGCACGTTGAATTTTAAATTTGGTGACAGCAACAGGAGGAGAGTGGGCAGGGAGGGTGCTGCGGCAATTGTGCTTATAATTAGCGCACTTAGTACTTTTAGTAGTTGTCTGCGGTCGTTGCCATTGCTATCTTCTTTTATTATTTTCGGTTATTTTGAGGCTGGCACTTTCCATTTTTACCTGCAAGTGTGCGTGCGATTGTGTTCGGTTGTCCCCGTGTCCGTGTGTGTATGTGCATATGAGAGAGTGCCTGTGTGTGTGTGACTGAGTGACAAAGCCGCTGCGTTGCTTCCGTTCTATTGTGTGAGAGAAACTATACAATGACGAGATAGATAGCAAGAAAGAGAGGGAGTGTGAGAGAGCGGGAGTATGGGAGAGAACGTTCGCTATGAGAGAGCAGCTTACGCACTTGAGCAACAACAATAACAAGAGCAACAACAATACGAAGTAGTAGACGAAGAAGAAGAATGCCTATGCCTTTAATTGGCACTAATCGTTGTTTCTCTTTTGGTTACAATGACAACAACCTGTTCCGATTCCGAAGCCGAATCAGTTACTGCGAGGTGGCAAGCAAAAGACAACCACTTGCGTAGGAATGACCGTAATGGCCAAAACTACAATCGAAGAAATATGCGAGAATGCCAAATTAGCGCGAGACATGGCGTTGACGGGAAACTACGATTCGGCTTGCATTTACTACGAGGGATTACAGGTAGGGTATCAGGAAGGATTCCCGCTATACTCATTAATCTCTAACTCATTAACAGGGCATGCTGGCGCGCCTGCTTAAGAGCACTGTGGATCCCATGCGCAAGGGCAAGTGGAGCATGGTAAGTGACAGTAGAGCTTACACACATAAAACCTCTTGTTGATTTGTTTTCTTCTCTTGGGCAGATCAATCAACAGATCAATCAGGAACATGCCAAAATAAAGGCCATACAACGCACACTGCTGGACATATCGTTAGATTTGCAGAGCACTAAATTCTCCCACAAACTGCGCTCGCAATTGAGCGAGGAGAGTAACGTGAATAAAGATCCCGCTGCTTGGTTCAAACCTGATCCGGATATATGGACACCGCCACCAAAGGATCCTGATGTCTGGGGACCACCGAAGCCACCGCCGTCCATACAGCAAGTTGGTCGACGTGCCACAAGCACAACTAACAATCGTCGAGCTACAGTGAACTCTGCGCAAGGTGGCAGCGCAGGAGGCAGACCAAACACAATTTCTCAGATTCCTGCACGCAATGGTGGGCCAGGAACAGCGCGCAATAGTCGCAGCTCGACGTCAGCGAGCACTGCAAGAGGAGGAGGCGGTGCTAATGGCCGTGCCGGGGGACGCAAACTATCGACATCGAACAGCAACAATAACAACAACAACAACAATGAGAGTAAAGACGAGGATGGCACGGCAACGGGCAGCAATGGCACCGCAGGAGATGGTGAAGGAGGCGAGCAACAGGCAGGGGAGGAAGAGCGCAAATTTCAACCAAACAATCACATCGAAGCAGAGCTTGTGGATATACTGGGTGAGCAGGGGATGGCAGGGGGCTCCAAGTGTACCAGCGGTCTAACCTACTCTACTCTTTCAGAACGTGATATACTGCAAAAGGATCCCAAGGTGCGTTGGAGCGACATTGCCGATCTGCAGGATGCCAAGCGACTGCTGGAGGAGGCCGTTGTTCTGCCTATGTTGATGCCTGATTACTTTAAGGTGCGTCATTTACAACTGTATCAAGCTGATTGATTAGTCAACGTTGATTTTTATCGCTCCACAGTGGGCTCAAATTGTGTATGGTATATAACGTGAGGTCCGTAGCAGTGTTGCCAGCAATCACGAGTATTAATTCATTCCTTGATCCTGTTGGCAACTTATTAAACATAGATAGGCAAATCGATACGCAGAATTAACGATTTGCATAACAATCATGTGGTGGCGTGCCGACAGAACTTTCCGATAAAAGGCTGACTAGGCAACACTGCTGCATATCTGTTAATTTTTATTATTGCCAATAGATCAAAGCTCGATAGGCTACTCGATAAATCGAGATAACAATTTGCATATTAATTATGTGGTGGCAAAACTGACTGAGTTGGCAACACTATTGCATATAGCGGGAATTGTCAAGTTTTACTTACTATTTATTCATGATGTCATCCACAAGTCTTATAAGTTTATCGACGTTTTATGTTATTTTGCAGGGCATTCGCCGTCCCTGGAAGGGCGTGTTAATGGTTGGCCCACCGGGCACGGGCAAAACGATGTTGGCCAAAGCGGTGGCCACTGAATGCGGCACGACCTTCTTTAACGTTAGCTCTGCCACACTGACGTCCAAGTACCGTGGAGAGTCAGAGAAAATGGTGCGTCTGCTGTTCGAAATGGCACGTTTCTATGCGCCCAGCACAATCTTTATTGATGAGATTGACTCGTTGTGCTCACGACGTGGCTCCGAATCGGAGCACGAAGCATCGCGTCGCGTCAAGTCCGAGTTGCTGGTGCAAATGGATGGCGTGGGAGGTGGTGAAGAGCAGGCAAAGGTGGTTATGGTGCTGGCAGCCACTAACTTCCCATGGGACATCGATGAGGCGCTGCGAAGGCGTCTCGAGAAACGCATCTATATACCACTGCCCACAGACGAGGGACGCGAGGCGCTCCTAAAGATCAATTTGCGTGAGGTCAAGGTGGATGACACAGTCGATCTGAACTATGTGGCCAATCAGCTGGATGGCTACTCTGGCGCCGATATAACCAATGTGTGCAGGTGAGTGCATAGGGGAGGGTGGGAATCATAACCAGGTTTGTTCGATCTCTAATTGGTTGCATCTTTTTCCAGGGAGGCTAGCATGATGTCCATGCGGCGTAAGATAGCTGGACTAACGCCCGAGCAAATACGTCAACTGGCCACGGAGGAAGTGGATCTGCCTGTGTCCAATAAGGACTTTAACGAAGCCATTAGTCGCTGCAACAAGAGTGTGTCCCGTGCGGATCTGGAAAAGTATGAGAAATGGATGAAGGAATTTGGTTCGTCATGATGGCGCTACACCAACAGAAGCAGCAGCAACACCGCCCACACCATCACCAATAACAACAACAGCAACACCAACACCACCAGCAATTCCAACAATTTTAAACGTATTTCTTTGCGTGTTAACATATTTATATATATTTTTTGAAGAACAACAAGAGAAGTAGAAAGAAGAGGAAACACGCGCGTAGTTTTAACAAGCTTTTAAAGTGTAAACCGGCCGGAGCAAAGATAACAAATTGAACATATTTTATATATAACATTTTGCATATATGCATATAGAAAGATACGTGTGTATATACTACAATATATATACGATGCATGCACGAGAAGAAGCGTTGGAATTCAAAAGACTAACAGATCTTAAAGAGGAAACTTAAACTAGGCGAACGTCAATTGGTTTGTCTTAAGATTTAACTAAAGCAATCAATAAAAAAACACTCACAAACACACTTGCAACTGCACACACACCTACACACATGCACGTGCACACTCCTTCCAACCCTTACTAATTAGTGAACTCATTACTAAACTAAGCCCAAGTTGAACATGCCGCTTAGCCTTTGGCTTCATTTTAAAAACAAAGTTTGTTTGCAATTAAAACTTTAACTTTATTTTTTAACACACACACAATGTACTATTAATTTTGCTTAATTATATTATTCATACTGTATATCATAGGGAATAGTGTTTATTATATGAAAAAGAGCCGCCTATGTACTTAAAACAGGAGCAAACAAAACCGAATGTAATATGGAAATATTTCAAAATAAACACGAAAAGTTTTTAACTCGAGAAGCGAAAGATTCTCTTTATTTTATATAGAATTTAGAGTTACGTGTGTGTTATAGGTATTATATGTAGATAGATAGATAGATCAACAAAGCACTCGCTGGTGACTCATCCCCCTGACGTGATCGCTATGGCAGCATCCGCAGATTAAGACTAAGTGCGACTCTCTCTCAGTAGGGTCGTGATGGTGGCGGTGGCATCGGCATCATGGGTCCCATGGGATAGGGCACATTTCCAGCGGATGGATAGAAGCCACTGCCATGTATGTTGCCATAGGCGGGCATTCCCCCCACCTCCACCACCGTGTGTGCTATGACGCTGTCCAGCTGAAGATTGTTTTCGTATCAGTTCCTGCATTTTCTCTGCCTTTAGCTTGCGCAGATGCATTGTGCGACGATCGTTGATGAACTCATCGAGAAATGTCTCCACATTGATTTCGTTATCTGTGAACTTCTTGGCGCATTCCTCCGTCTTCTCTTCGCTCTCAGAGGCCACGGTCTGTAGCAGAGCCAGCGCTGTCTCCTGACTCACTCCGCCCGTTTTCTCTTTGATTTGTGACAATAAATCTTGGACTGCAGTGCAGGTGGTGCGTGACTCCTCGGTGAGTTCAGCCAGTTTGCTGCGCAGTTCGATTATTTGTGGCTCTTTTTCAATGTTCTTTTCGGCTCTGCTGCGATTCTCTTCGAAAAAACGAACCTTCTGTGATTTCAGTGACTCCAGCACCTCGTCCACTTTGTCATCCAGTTTGTCGTCATTGTTGAGCAGCTCCTTCAACTGATCCGAGTTCATTGGAAACAGCGAGGATTGCAATTGATTTAGATATTCCTGATACATGTTTGTCTTATATTTTTTCGTTGCGTTTTTGATTCGTTTTTTATAGCTTCTGTTTATTTTTTTCTGTTCTGTCCACAACACTGTTAAATTAACAGCAGCGCTAACATAACGTAAGTGTGTAATCGAGTAATCGAATGGGCTATGGTAATAATTATATTCAATAACTACCACTATTAACATAATTGACATATATTTTTAATTTCAGATATGGGAAGAAATTACAATTCAGTTTCTTTGTATATTACAGCGATTAATATTAATTTGCAATGGCTGAACTATCGATTAAATCTGTTAGGTTGCAGTAACAGAGTTGCCACCATTCGGAAATTTAAAAGAAAATGCAACAAGTGTTATTTACAAATTATTTATTGCCACGATATGTATGCAATTTTTACTTAATCAAGAGATTATAGGTTTGATTGGGGGCATAGATCTGCAGCGGATTAGCAGCATAGATGGTAACGGGTAAATTCCACACCATAGTCTCGACGGGCAGCTCAGCGGGCGCTGTCAGCTCACCAGAAACGGAATTGGGAGTCCCAAAATCCATCATAATGCTGGTGACGAATTCGAAATGCAAACGCCACTTGACGTCCACCAGATCCGTGTGGAATGTGGGCGTCACATGCAACGGAATTGGCACAACCACCTGCGTTTGTAATGTGGCATAGCAGACCTTAAAAAGAGAATTTAATGAGATTCCTTATGGGAGATTAGACAAGCCAACTATCAAACCTGATGCGATGTGGATATGGTGGTCAATTTGCCCGTTGGCGAGGGTTCATCCTTGTTCCTAGCGCTGCCAGATGTCTCCGATCTATGCATATTATCAACAGCAATTCCACTGGCTATGCTCGCCATATCGAAGGAGTTCACAGAGGAGGCATCATCACCGGCCAATGTTTGCTGCTGCTCCGCCTGGGGTCGTATGGGCAGCTCCTGCTGCTGCAGCTTCACCGAGAACTGCACGCAACGCACCTGACAATTTCCAAAGTCCAGGCTACCCACAATATCCTCGCCCAGCTTATAGGCCGGTTTGAACAGACAGAAGCGACCAACGAATCCGCGCTTGTTTGATATCCTATAGAACTTTGGAGCACGCCGTGCGGTCACATTCTGCGGGAGTGGGAGAAAGGTTAATGGATTGCTACAGAGATTAGCAGGCAGCTTGTCACCTTGAGGTGATGCCAGGAGATTTCCAGCTCGCTTATTTCACGCTTCTCGAGAAAGGGATTCGTGGGCGCCAATTCCTCATTGGTTTCCACCGTCACAGGCAGCTCATCCTGTCGAGCTATCAGCGGTATGGGCAGCACTCGTATGGGCACCGTCAGTGTCTGCACCTTGGACTTGACTCGCTGCGTCGCTATGGTGATCTTATAAAAGTAGCGTATGTCATGACCACGATACGTGGGTGGCCCATCACGAGGCACAAACTCATTGAAGAAATCTGTGAAGTAAATATGCAATTATTCGATGTAGCTGAGGCTTTGATGGGCGGCACCTACACATCTTAGTCTCTCCCGGCTGCAACTTGAGATCGCAGAACAGAATCTTAGGCTTAGTGGCCACAATCACCTCGCCTGGTGTCTGAGTCACTGCATCCAGTGCAGTTCGTCCAATAAGCTCAGTCAATTCTGCCGTTTTGTCCGACAATGAAGTGCTGTAGCTTGTCTTGCGATAGCAATGTAGCTGCACCGACGCCCAGGCAAGATTCTCCATACTGTATGCATAAGTTTTATCATTATTTTCAGTTAAACTTTTTAATTATCTTCTTTTGTTTACCTTGCAGCGTTGGCATTTCGCTCACTCGCCTTTTGTTGCTCCTCGGAAAACACTTTATGCGTGAATTCTATTAAACATTCAACGCACTCGCCCGTTGCATAGATTGCCGAGTCTGCACGCACCAATTTTGCTTTGATTTCAATCATTTTATTGCATTTTCTTCCAATTGGTTTATGTTTATTTGAGCTCCTCCAATACGTCGTGAGAATGTTATGCCCCTCACTAGTAGGACTATAAAAGACAACTTTTGTGTAAAATTAATAGTGTCATCTCTTCATAAATGTATCTTTTGTTACTTGATGTGTATAATTTGTAATAAAGTTGTTTATTGTTAATTTATGCTGGGCTTTATTATTGTATTCTTGGTGTATGTGATATCGATATCGATGAACCCTAACAGCCACTGTTGCAGACTCTATTCGTATCTGTTAATTGGCTCTGCAATCCAACAACATAACGAATGTAATTGTACATTCCAGGCAAAGCTACCTTTTTTACAGAATTGTGTTTAACATAACAGCCAAATAACATTTGATAACCAGTAGGCAATGATGACTTTTATTTTTCGTGAGTTTATTACCGATGGTTCAACTATCGATAAGATTCTTGTCATTTCATTTTGTGTTTTGATTCGTCTTGCTTGCATTGGTGTTTCGTTTCGCTTTCCGCTTTGAGTTCCAATTCAGACGTCGTCGCTTTCAAATGTGCTACGCGCGTGGTTCGCGCTTCGTTTTCGTTTTACAAATTCGTTGAATTTCCAAGAAAATAATTGCAACACCAACAACGACGCAACAAGTGTAAAGTTTTGTGCAAATTTTGATAATTAATTAAATAAATTATTCTAGTGCAAAACGAGTGCTTAAAGCTGTTTTTTCTATTTCCCTTGCACAGCGATCGTCGATCTGCTGCGCGATATGTGCGTCAAAATGTGCAGCAACAACGGCAAAGTTAACAAAAATATTTAATTGCTGCGTTAATTTAATTAAGCGTGGCAGCGTTGTTTATATGTGTATTAATATTTGTGCAAAAATTGTGTGTATTATTGTTAACTCTATTTTCGGATTATAAACGTGTTCTTCTGGGATTTGGATACGGCGGCGAAACGTGCCAATAGGTGAGTGAGTAAGCCAAGAAAATAATTCAATTCACAATGCCAACAACAATAACTGCGCCTGCTTTTTGTTAATTATATTGCAAATTGTGAGTGGACGATTATTTAAAATGCATTTGCAGTTGGCCTCCCCCAGCAAACAAGCAACAATTGCTGTGTCCGGCTTAGCAACAACAACAACAACAACAAAACTAACATTCCAACGGCGTCGGCATTTTGCTTACATTTTTCTCCTCCGCTTTTTTGTTCGTATTTTCTGTGGAGAATGTCGAACGCCACCCGCTATAGCTTTTGCGTCTCCCTTACACACACATACTTGCATGCATTGTTGCTTTCGTCGTTGTTGTTGTTGTCGTTCTTGCATAGGTAAAAGACGCTACACTAATTCGGATGTGGTTTTGCGCTTCAATCTCTTCACAAGCAACAACAACAACACTGCAGCAACGGCAGCTCTACAACAATACAATAAGAAAAGGGTGCGTCGACATTCATGGTTGTTGTTGTTGTTCTTGTTGCTCTGTCTTCTTTTCTGTATTTTGCTGCTTTACTTTTTGCTGTTCACCTTCTTCTTCGTACGCTCGGCGGTCGCGTACGGTTATCACAGCGTACATTTTGCTCGACCGTTTTGTGAAGATGTTGCTGGGGCTGTGCTCCACACTCAACTCTCAAAAGTCTCTCCACTAACACATACACACATACAAAGAAACACGCACAAGCACACACACACTCCCTCACGCATACAAACACAAACACAGTTATACCTGTTTTGTTGAGCGCGCAGTCGCCGCGACTCGCGAGTCACTCCATTGGAGCCGAGCGCCGGCGCGACGGCGACGTCGACGTTGACGGCGACTGGAAGATCGGAATTTTTAGTGCAGCTCTACAACGTCGATTTGTTGTTGCTGCTGCTGTTTTTGTTGTTTCTGCTTTTGCTATTCGCTTTTACAACAGGTTTATAAGTGTGTACTTACTTAGTAGAGTAGCTTTTACATACTACTACTTAATTCTACTACGTTTTGCCACGCTGCGGGTGTTATGGCATGTAGAGAGAGAGAGAGAGAGAGAGAGAAGAGGAGAAAAAGAAAAAGAGAGACACAGAAAGAGCACAGAAAAGAGAGAGAGAGACACAGGCCTGGCTTTTAAGTATTTCGCATTTGTTTTAGCTACTTTCGGTCATTGTACTGCCTGTTGTTGTTGTACTATGTTTTAGACTTGTGTTGTCTTGCCCACCGCCACCGCAACAAGAACAACAGCAATTACCACTACCAAAACACACCTCACAAACACAAACACACGTGTGTACAAACTATTTTCCATACACACACACACACACTTTTTTTATGCAGTCAGCCAGTTTTTTTACGTTTTTCCTTTTATTTTTGTTGTTTTTTTGTGCTGCCTTCGTTTTGTTGTCTTATTTATTTTCCACGTTAATTTGCAGCTCCATTTTGGCGCCTTGCCTTGCGTTTTGTTTGCTTTGCTTTGCTTTGCTTTTTTTTTGCCCATTGTAAATTGAACTTTGTACTTTGTATTTTGGCTTTGGCTGCATGAGTCACTGATAAAGAGTTTCATTTGACTTTGGCTTGTCTAGAATTGAGCTCAAATTTAGATACCGAAATGAATGAATATTCGAAATATGAAGAATTAAATAACAAATTGGGGCTTATAAACCTAGAAACATAACCTGTTATAGTTGCTATAAACTTTTCTGATATTTCTGCTTTCTGTGCTCATTTCTGCTGTAATCTTTGAGCGCTCTCAATTATCTGAACTAAATTCAATCGATAAGCACATTCCACACAATTTTAGCTTATCAAATACCACAGAAACGGGGACAGATAAGCCAAATATGTCTATGTATTGCCCCATAAAACATAAGCCAAAAGAAACATAGCAACAACAACACAATAATGCAATTGCATTTAGTGCAAGTGATAAGAGCAACGTGTTCCAAAAAGAAAGTAAGAAAAAAGGTAAACAAAACTTGAAATGAAATTAGTTTCAAGTTCCGAGAAGGTGTGCAAAATACATAAAAGAAGTCGAAAAGTAAATTCAACAAAAACCAAAACAAAAACCCAACAGCAAAAGCAAAAACAAGAGTAGGCGAATGAGAAGGAATGGGAGGGATAGAAGGGAAGGGGGAAGGGGTATGTACATAAGTATGTGGGCCAAACGATCCCAAAAAGTAACCGTAGAAGCAGAAAGAACGAAACTAGCACACACCACACACGAATTCACACACACTTGCTTGGGCGGCGTGTGTTTGTATTTGTAGTTACAGGTGCCAGCTAATCTAATTACGACACAATACTTAATCATCGTCTCATATCAATTGTTTGCTCATTGATAAATTGTAGAATATAATGAACTAAATAAATGGTAACACACTTTCTAATGTTGCGCAGGTAGTGCAACAACAACAACAACAATAGCACGTGCCCCTGCAGATGGAACTCAAGTAAATGATAAATTGTTTGACTAAAATTAATCTTTGTGTAGTTAAATATGTCTCTGATGGAAATGTCAATGGATAAGTGTATCTAAAATTATTAATTATTGAGATAAGCGTGTTAATAGATACTGTACAATCCTCTGTCTATATATAAATGTATCATAGATAATATATATATTATCTATTAACTGTATCAAGAGTAAAAGTATCAATATATAAGTGTATCTACTGCTGAATCCTCTGTACATAATTGTATGTGCAGATAAATTAATCAATTTTAGAAGTATCTAAATTTAAAGTTTTGTATGGGGTTCTCGGGCTTTCAATAGCCCCTTTCGCTCTGATCACTCTTGCTTAGCATGCTCCAATTGATTGCCATATTAAACATTGAAATATCTGAAAATATCTGAAGCTTATTTATACTTTATGTTACCCCTCTTTACCCCCATCACCTCCGTGGGGCAATCTCTTTATGTCTTTTTGCCAGTTTCTTTTTTGTTCCGTTGTTTTTTGCCCATTTTGCAATTCGTAATTGGAGTCTGAGAGTTTCTTGTGCAGTGAATGTTTATTTTTGGCATATGCATGCCCCGAGTCCGAGTCTCTTTTTCGCCTTTGCGCCTTTGTTTACTTTTGTTTTCGTCGACTGCCTTTGGGCATCATATTCGGTATCGTTTTGTAGTAGGTATCGCTATCGCGCTGCTAAAGGCTTCTCTCTGTTTTGTTTTGCACGAGTTTTATAGTCTTATTTATTATGCTTTAGCTGGAAATAGAAGCTTTTTTGTTCTGCAGCTGCTCTCAACTGTTGTTGTTATTGTTGCTGTTGTTCTCTTCTGTTCGTATAAACAATTTAAAATTTGGAATTTCGTCGTGTTTATTTCGTGTGAAATCGAACTTTAAAAAACATTTGCAAAAGTTTATAAGAAGAAAAACGAGTTTTTTTGATCAGACAATGAAATACTTGTGCAATTATTTATAGGAATTCAAAAGAACAGAAATAAATGCGATGCTATAAAAGAATACACTGATCAATTGGATGGAAAGTTATCAGGTTAATGCAAGGTATCTTAAAGCTGAAAGAGAAATATGATTCAGATAGTACTTTTAAAATACTGCATTGTTATTCTAATTTCTTGCGCGATAAGACTCTCTTTGGTCAACTCAGTCTCTTAAAAACCGGACGCTGTCAGATGAAAGATAAATCATAATTCGTAGCTATTTGGCAAACAACTTCCGGACCTGAGTCATAATTTGAATAAATGTACAAAGACTCTGTTGACAATTTGGATTAAGAAACGGAAAATGGAAATGTTTTAAGAGATCTAATGAAAAGTTTCACCCCATCAAACGTCATCGTCGAGAGCGAGAGGAGTAAGGAAGAAAGACCCGAAATGGATTAGACATTTGCGTTGATTTAGTGCGGTCAGTGCCACGCCCAGCCGCTGGCCACAGGCCGCCCAATATTTTGCTATTGTTGTTGTTGTTGTTGTTGAAAAGTATATGTAGAAACTGGTTTGGCAAATCGAATGCGCCAACGGCTAAACTTGTTTTCCTCAACCGCCTGACCGTGATTTCGAGCTGAATGTTTGCGCTCGTGAGTGTTTGATTGTTTGCCAGCCAGAGTGAATCGAGTGAATCTCGGTGTATAAGTGTGTGTGTGTGTGTGTGTTTTAGCTATTGTCGAGTCCCGATTCGAACTGGCGACACACATACATAATTACACTAAGAGAAATGAGGTAATTAAGGTGCAGCAAGTTAAATATATATTATTAAACTAGAGAAAGCTACAAATAAAATATCTATAAGATGTTCTTAATAATAATACAAAATAGTAATAAATATTAAGAAATATTCATTTAAAATATATATAAGCTATGCCTTCTCATATCTCTTAAGTTTCTCTCAGTGCATGTTGTCGTTCCACTTTATTTGCATTTGCTATGTGCGGTTTTATGCATTTTGCAAAATGCTCACCTCACATTCATCTTCTGTGTGAGAAAGTTGCTGAACAAGAAGCTGAACGAACGCTGCTAACAAGTAGAAGGGATCTGCAGCAATTGGAGAAACAACGCCCTCATGCAACCTCATCATGCAACTGCCCAGTCTCAGTCGCAGTCTCAGTCGCAGTCCCCGTCCAGTGCAGTCCATGCAATTCATAAAAATGTTCCCAGTGAGTACTATTCATACCCGTAGCCCGCCTCTGTGGTTGATTCGTGTCTCTTCCCGCACATTCCACACACTCAACACACACACACACACACACCTCGGCTCACATTACCGACAACAACTTCACTTTGGCATTGCTAAATCTCTTCGTAATGTTTTGTTATGTCTGCAAAGAGGAGGGGCTCAACTTGATGAACATCTACACTTTGCAGTTCGCAGGGCTGTCCTATTGCCAAGTGAAATATTCTAAAAGAATGAAAGTATATGGAATTTAGTTAGAATAGAATAGTTTTAATACATAGTTTAATATTTGAATAAATAGTTTGATATAAAGTTTCCCCTTATTTATAAAATTTACCACTGTAAATTAGCTACATAAATTTCGAATTTATCCCATGATGTGATATTGATATGCGTCACAGAATTTTAGGAATTCTATTTGGAAAATCAAAAGCAGCCCATTAATATAGACATTCCCGCCAAGTAAAGACATTAGATGTCAGCTCACAGATCGCCATTAGATGAGTTCAAAAATATACTCCTAGGCAACATGAAACAATCGATGTGAGAGGGACAAGTCAAGAGGCACTCAAGACTCATAATGCTTCCATTATCAAGGAAGGGAAAGAAATGAAAAAAACATTTGTTTACAAGAAATTCGCTGACTTTTCATGCAGTCTAGAGACCCGAGACGAAAAGGGGCTGATTGACAAGCGGCATTAACATTGATTGAAGGACAGAAGTGCGACAAAAGGTGGCACAGGCAGAGACACATGCAACAAGGGGCAAGAGAACTAAGGAACGTCTTAAATGACTGTACTTTTTTTTTGGTTTTGGCTTTGGTTTTGTGTTGCCCTAAAATTGTCAATTGGTATAATTCATAAAACTGAAAAACTGTTTTTCCAACCACGTTCTGCGCTAGTGCACCGAACCCTGCTAACCTCTTGGTCTGTTGCTCTCCCTATCCCTCTCTCTCCGTGTCTCTCTCTTTCTTTCGTGCACTGTACGATCGATCCTGGCCTGCTACCTGCCTGATGATGATAATGATGATCTTGATTTTGCTGCTGTTGTACCTGGGCCCCTACTCGACTTTTTGTTATGTTTCCACCCCTAACGTAAACAGAACGCTGGTAGAGTGAGCAAGAGAGAGTAAGGGAGAGAGAAAGCGACAGTTGACAGTTACCAGGGCAACGAAAATGGAGACCAAAGGAATTCGAGTTGTTTTCTGAACTGAAAAGAACTGTTGCTCCTATGAAAGATTAGAAAAATCAAAGAGATTTAATACTTTCAAAATGAAAGAGTTTAAATACATTGTAAGAAAATTATATAAGATATTAAAAGATATTTCATCTTATCAGATATATATTCACAATAATCATGTTCTTTAAGCGGATTCCTTAATGCATTTCTGATGATCTACAACCAAACAACTCTGTTGGTTTGTTGTTGCGTGTGCGCGGTATTTAGAAAGATACTTCTGGTTCAGCTTTGGTTTCGTGTTTGCCGAAATCTTTTGCCTGCTGTGTTTGTGAATGCGCAACGAGTGTCTGTCTGGGTGTCTGAGTGTCTGTCTCGGCACTCAAATGAATGCATAATGTGGGCTTAATGCGCGTCTGTCTGTCTCTCTCAGTGCCGGCAAATGTATCTCTATTATACAAGTAATGTATGTTTTTTTGTTGATGCTCTTTCAAGAGCTGCAGCTCATTGAAACTAATTATTTTGTCTGTCCATCTGACTGACTGTCTCTCTGTCCGCCTTACAGTCTCTCTGTCTGCTGTCTGTCTGCCAGTCTTCTGTTTGTCTTTGCGGCATTGCGCCAGCTGATTTACCTTTGGCTGTTTGCTTTTAGGTTTGTAAGCCACATCTGTTCTACAAATCTTTCGATGTTGTTGCACCTCGAAACCCCCCAAATTGTAGTTGTATTTGTTGTTGTTCTCCTTAATTCCCGTTTGTTTCTTGAGTTTTTAACAGCTGCAATTTTCACGCTTGGCATCTTCACTTATCTGCAGAAGCAGAAAGAAGAGAGAGAGAGAGAGAGAAAAAAAACACTATTTAACAGGTAATTACAAAGATTTTATCCACAGCAGATTTTCTGGGTCAGCAGCTGCTGAAAATGTTGACTACATTATACTGCACTTTGTGTGAAATAGTCGAAAGTTTTTCAAGACTCTTAACTACAAGAAGGCGCTGATATTGTTGCTCAAAATTGTGTCATAATTTGCTGTCGGAATCAAAAGAAAAGACTTTGAGAAAATAGCTAAGTTGGAAAGCTTTCGATATGATTTAGCTGTTTCCAACTTGACTAATGCTCACTTTATCATATTATAATATATTACATTATCTAATTGGAATAGTTGTTCCTGAACTATTGAAAGTAAAGGCAATTTGTAAAGCAACTCAAATCACTTTCATAATGCCAAACCTTGACTCAATGTGTTGCAGCTGCAATTAAAAAGCTACACACAATAAATTAAACGATAATTGTTAATAACGTTTACAACCAAGAGAGAAAATTACAAAATCTTTTAAAATTTCAAAAATACTCATTAGGTGTGAGAGGGGCGTGACCTTTGCGGTAATGGGGCGTTTATCAATTGCCTAATGACAACGATAACTGAGAAAAACATTTACGATTTGACTGTGTGTGTGTGTGGTTCCCAGGTATGTTCTTTTTTTTTTTGCAGTGTATTTCGCAAAGTTGACAGTTGCGGCTGCGCAATGACGCAGTTGCATATATGAAAAACAAAATAAACATGCCCCAATGTGCACATCGGGGAGGCATTAACGGATGCCAAAGCCCGTTCCACATTCCACAGCAATACTTCATACACACAAACAACACACACACACACACACACACGTTTGTACACATGTGGCTGTCTAACCGGTTACGCTGTGATTTTCATACCATGTCTGTATGGATGGATGTACCATAAACTATCTCTGTTTGTATCTCTCATTCGTTCTTCTCTCCCTCTCTCTCTCTTGACTGCATTATGATCTCTGCTGAGTGACAAGACGACGCACGTGTCCAATTGCGATTTGGCAAATAAACAAACAAACTGCAAATTGCTTATGGCATTCGATTAAGCCAATATAATCCGAGACCAGTCGGCAGGAAATTTGCTAAACGTCAATCTTGAAAACATTGGGCAATCTGTAAGATATTGGCCAACCATAGGGGGAAACTCATAGCCACCCAAACCGGTTAATTACAGTACACGATATTCAATTAAATTAACATATCTGTTGGGAATTGATTCTATATAGACATTATTTGACAATATATATTTAAGCAATTTTACATATCTATAAATATTGAAATTCTTTCAATTCTTTCATTATACCCTTGCAGAGGATATATTAATTGTGGCTAGGAGTTTGCAACTCAGCTTAGATAGACTAAAAAGTATATAAATTCTCAATTAGCATCATCAGGGAAGTTAATCTAGCCATGTCTGTCTGTTTGTTCGTCCATCTGTCTGTTGCAAAGCAAACTAGTCTCTCAGTTTTAGAGTTAACTTGATAAAACTTGGCACACATGCTTCTTATTGCTGCAAGCTATAAATACGAACAGAACGAGCCGGAGAGAGACCGATATATCGTATAGTTGGCATATAAACTATCAGCTGATTTTTGTTATTTGTCAAGATAGTGCAACCAAATTTACTACATCGTTTTCCATATATATAATATGCATTTTATTACAATTGGACCGATATAATATATAGCTGTCATAGGAATAATCGGTCGAAATGCAGGTTTTTGTATGAAGTCTATTATTGATTTTCAAAATAACTTCACTTATCATTGCCAATCAAAGTGAGACTTAATATTGAATATACACAATACCATTAAATGCTGTAGCATTATACATACATATATAACTAGTATTAGAACAACCGAAGGATATAAGATCCTGCAAGGTTATAAAACTTTCAGTATGCCAAACGTAAGCTTTTCTCCCTCGTTAAAGAAGGATTCTCATATTAAATCTTTAGTCAAATTCAAATTATTACTTTCTGTTAATTACTGCATTTATAGCGCCTCTTGAAAATGTCGCTATGCTCAGCTAAATTTTATTGTACAATTTCAAATATTGGCCCCCTTTTTTTCTTGGTTTTCACTTTCCACCCGCTTTTCATTCGCTTTTCATTCACTCGCAAGTTTCTTCAATGTGTTTTCTGTCTTCATTTCTTTTTTCCTTACCATTTGATATTTTCACGTTAATTGAAATTTTATTGCCAATTGTCAATTGTCACATTGTCTGTCGGTTTGTCCGCTCTTGCTTTCTCTATCTGTATGTTTGTCTCTCTCCTTCTCTCTCTGTGCGTGTTTGTCGCACTTTCTGTCTACTCTATCAGTCTGTTTATCTTCGCATAGTCTCGCTGGGGTTTTTTTATGGGCGTTGCTTGTCGCAGTGAAAGTTGCGCATTTCCAAGAAGTGCGCCGAGATATGTTTCATACTGGTGCCATATCTTGTAGATATATACAATATATACATATATACATATAGTATATACAAAGATAGATAGTTTGCCATTAGATATAGTAAGTGCCATGGCCATTTGGTTGCTGTCTCCTTGGGTTGGGGCGGCAATCAACATCAAAGCGGGTTTCGGCCAACTTAACTGCCATTATAATTTTCCCACATTAAAAATGCAAGCAAAGCTAAGCTCAAATAGGGGGTGCGACAGACTGTGCTTAACACTTGGCTATCTAAGTACACTGAGACAAAATAAAAGTATTATGTTAAAGTTAAACATAAAGAGAGTTCTGTTGTCTTAACAGATTATGTTGATTGTTCTTTTATAAATATAAAATAAGCTTATTTCTTATGAAGAAATTCTTCTCAGTGCATGCATGTTAAGTAGTATAAGAGTCTGTGTGTGTGTGTGTGTGCATTTCCATCTTACACCTCTCTATTAATTTAAACGCCTCAACGTTGCAGCTCACACAGTGCGCAGGCAGGTCTATTAACCGGTTAAATTGCTTCCTGGCCTAATTAGACTGCACAGCAAACAAACAGAAAGGAAAAACAATTATAGTATCGCAACAACAACAGCAACAATAACAACAACAACAACAACAACAACAACAATAGCAACAGCACTTATAACAATTTAACAACTTTGCGACGTCATTTTCGCACTGTGCTTTGTTGTAATTATGATTTTCCATGCGCCTTATTTTTATTTTATTTCTTCAAACTTTACATTTTTAATGTGTAAAGTTTTCTCTCTTACACTATTTATATTTTATTCACTTTTTAAATTATGCATATTGCGAATAGTTGCGTAAGTTCCACAGAGTAGTGAAGGAGAAAGAGAGAGAGGGAGGGGAAAGCAGCATTTGTCTCGATTCAGTAAACCTTCATTATTATATGATATCACATTTCTGTGAATTGTGCATTTTTTAGAGCGAATAATAAACGTGTCTATAACAAAGCCAAGCTTTGTTATCATATTTTGAAAAAGGTTTGGAATTTATTCATAAATTATATCAATTAAAACTGTCATAAATTCAATACTAACTTTGTTTATTGTGAAATATATTCATATTTTATTATCCACCTTCGAAGCCAAAATGTACTTTATTATTTTGATGTTTTCTATGATTAAGCTCAAATCATATAAACAAATACTAATTTCGAAATGGCAGTGGTAGCGTTTTATTTTGTAGGTACATGCTGTTTCTAGCTTTTTTAAAGCACAGTTTAGCTTTCTTATAGCCCGAAGAGTTGGCAGCACTGGTTCTTCTGCTTCTTCTTGGAAACACCCGTTAAATTATGTCAACAAGCAACAGTTTCTACCTCAACAATAGAGTTCGTTTATCAGTTGAGGAATTCCAAACAAATTGCATGACATGTTGAAATTTCTCGATGTCATAATGGCAAATAACATATGATACTGTCATTTAACTATTTACTGGGGAGCCTCGGCAAAACGTGCTCACAAAAAGAAAACAAGAATCTTTAGCATTTAAATGACACATTTAAAAGGCATAAACTCGAGTAATTTGTGTGAGTTTTTGCTACGGCACCTGTAATCAGCAGACAAACGAATGAACGAACGAATGCTCAGGCAATCAAGATAAAATCGAGATAATGTCACAGAGATAAAACCCTAAATATAATCAGTCAATAACCTGTTGAACAAAAACAACAAAACAGAAAAAGAAAATTTTAAAAATGAGCATAAACATTTGGAGGCTTTAAATGGGCAACTTCATTAATAAACACAGCCAACAAGTTTGGATAAATAAATCGAAAATCGAACGGATCTAGCTTTTTCTTGTTTTTAAATAATAAACAAGTGAAAGTTGATTAATAGTTTCCGTTTATGGTCGCGCTTGATTTTTTCTCGCTGTTGTTGTTGTTGTTGTTTTTTTCGATCTTCCCAAGCATAGCTATTTGTTCATATTTATTTTTGTATATTTTTTAAGTTTTTCGTATGCACAGCACGCAATGTAAAAGATAAATCATATATTATTGGAATAATGCGGCGTATGAGCAATGCGTTAATGTGTGGCATGCAAAGTAGTTGCTATCTCGCTCTGTGCATTTTTGCATGTTCGCATAATTAAGTTTTCGTTACGTTTGCTTTGTTTATGCACAAATGAATATGTATTTGCCTTTTTTCTATACACATATTCTCACAGTTGCGAGCAGTTTATGGGAAATTAGCTAATTAAGTATGCATAGAATGAGAGGGAGACAGGGAGGGGGGAGCCTGTGCGTGTGTGTGTGTGTGTGTGGGGGGGAGCGGCAGCAATGCGCGGCATGCATAATTATGATGGGGCTTGGCCAGGGCCGTCGTAGGTGCCTCAATTTGCTACAATTGTTCAATTGGGTTAAATTGTTGTTCCTGTTGCCCAACTAAGGAACGGGAATAATGCTAACAAGTCGAATTGTATACGTAATTAGGGAGAAGTAGTTCCCTTACCTTAGTCACAAATTAAGGTGTCGTGATCACGATTGAAGAAGTGTAGCAGATCGTGACTCATGATTTGATTGAACTTTCGAAACAGAAAGTACACGTATCCCAATGTTTATATTCAATTACATCCGTGTTGTCTGCTGCTCTGCATATGTAATTGTATCTATCTTATTGTGTTACTACGTTGAATTTCACGATGATCAGAACTGAACTGAACAAAGTTAACCGAGTTAGTCATGATCGTCGTTATATTATGGTATTTCCTGTTGAGCATCCTCTATTTAAATTCAAATCTACAATTCATACGGGGCTTTGTCTGCATTTCTTGTTGATTCATGACTCCCTGCTCCTCTTCTCCATACTCCTCCTACTGGTCTATTCAAGCACTTCAGGCCTCATTACAATTTGCGCTCAACCCAATTCCGACAGACCAATTAAGCTGGCAACAACAACAGAGGCTGGCAAACTTGACTCATATTCGCATTGTCCTCAACTCCGTTGTTGGTGCCTTGGCTAAAAAGGCATGAATAAAAAAAAGTGTTGGGCTTGTAATAAAAGTACAAAAATAAAGTAAAAAACACACGATAAACAAGCAAAAAAAAGTCAACAACCACTTTGGTATTTCTTTGTCGCCGGTTCGCATTTGCCGGTTCGTTGTGTTTTTCATTTTTTTTTTGCTGTTTTCTCACACAAACTTTATATTTATTTTCAGCAAAAAACAACAATAACTAAAGCTAAGGCAACAATATAGCTTTAACAACATTTATGCGACTGAAAAGCAAATCAAAACGTTGATAAACTTAAAAAAAAAATATAAAATTCAAAGCGCTTTTCATAGAAATACAAAATAAAAGAGAAGACAGTAGAAATTTTGAACAAACGTTGACCGCAAATAACGCCTCTTAAATTGGATTATAAAACATTGTGTATTACATAGAGAGTGCTCTTCAAATTGGGTATAACGGGTATTGCCAAGTGTGGGAAATCTATAACCTCAACTGGCTGCAGACATAAAGAAAGATAAAGTTTGTAGTATCAATTTATATCTAAATATGAAGCGTATTTTGTTCTGCTATTTCTTAAGATATCATATTAAATTATTTACCGACTCATATATTATGTTATATGGTATACTGAAGTGTATACAAATTTCGGCTATTTTCACAGTTCTTTACGGTTTGTTTACTTCTTTATTTTGTGTGCTGACTGTGCTGCGAAAAGTGTCACAGGCTTTTTAAAGCCGCCCAGCTACAGTGGGAAGAAGCCAAAGAAAAGCACATCAAAGCAAGAGAGCGGAAAGCAGAAAGACCCAGCTCAGCAGAGTGCTAGCAAATCTGCAGAAAGCAAAACGAAGAAGAAGGAAACATAAAGAGAAAAGAAAAGAAAAACAAACAAAACAGCTAAACTGATGAATGGTTTGTGTCATGACTAAGCCGCATTGATTGCTGTTATTGTTGCTACTGTTGTTGTTGTTGCTACTGGTGTTGTTGTAGTTCAAGTTGAGCATTTGTACGATAAATTTTATTGCTTGTTGTTTTCTTTTAATTAAACATTGCTCAATGGTAGCTCTAACTCAATTAAGTGATGGCTAAAGAAGTTCAATTTCAAGAGGGTTATCGGGCTAGGGGTTTGTTATTGAACTATTGCTATACCATGTAACATGAACTGCCTCTCGTCTCTCCCCACAATCCTAATACTGGTACCGTACTACATAGTGATCGCCATGGGGTTCTACCAGAGATTTTGGCTCCTGTGGAGGTCCCCAATTGATGGCTAGGTTAGCAGCACTTTTTCCAACATATCCCAGTTCCAGTTGAGGTTATTGTTGTTGTTGTTGTTGCAGGTTGCCAGTTTTCAGTTTGGCGCGCCCAATTTATAGAGATCGTTGTCTTTGGTACATTCACCTCTCTTTCTTTGTCTTTCTTGGGGGCTGCCTTCACTGGGCTTTGTCTTGCGGTACTTTTATTTATATTTCTATATACTATACATACATTTATTTATCTGTCTGTCTGCCTGTCTGTCTATTTATCAAGCGACAGTTTCGCTCTCTCCCTCTCTCTTTCTCATTGTTGTTAATGCTCTTCTAGTTGTTGTTGTTGTTCTGTTTGGTTTGCTTTGCGGTTTTCCGGCTCTTTACATTTTTTATCAATACCCGCAATCTTTGGGCTCAGTGCACTTGCCCAAGAAAGAGAAGCAACAACAACAACAAGAGAGAAGAAAACCAACAACCGACAATAAACACAGCAAAGACAACGACAACAACTTGATTGTTGACTCTGCTCGTTGCTCGTTGTCGTTATAAATATAAATTTTATGACTTTTTAATAATGTTGTAAAATTACCTAAATAATTACAAAACACACTCTGTCTGGGGGGGGGGGGGGTGAGTGTATTATTTGAAGCGAAGCGTTTCATGTAATTTTCAAAATTTCGTGTTGGGGAAACTTCTTTATAATCTTTGTTTCAGACATGTGCAGATGCTTATTAAGTTTGTTGACTTACGATACGATAATTACTTGGTTACAATTGAACAATTTGAAGATAACAAAAAGGTGGAAAAAGTTTAATTTGGAATACCAATTTAATTCTTATATAACTTTAAACTGATTAGAAAACCCTTTAAGAAATCATTGATACATTCCTAAACTCGCAACTCTGTCCATGGCACCCCGACAAACAAAAGCCCTAAACAACCCTTGCCCTAAACCTGAACCTGCCCAGCAACCGACTGATGAGCAGTCGAACAACAACTCCATTGAACTGCAAGCCAAAAAATAAATACCAAAACACAACAACGAATAAAAAAAAAAAAGGGAAAAAACAATTTGAAACTGAAGTGAAAACCATTTCTGGTTACGCATGACTGCAGTTCCTTCGTCCTGGGATTAGGGGAAGTCTTCTAAGGCAAACCGAGCAACAGCAACAACGACAACAGCACAACAAGTCAGCTGCTTGGCAACAGAGAACATAAAAATTGCACTACAATTGCAAATGACAACACACGCCCTCGCGCCCAATACAAATTGTTCTACTTAAGCGGAGGTTTTCCCTTCATTCCCTCCCTCTTCAAGAGGGAACAGAAGAGAACATGTAGTTCTGCGTTGATGGTTCTATCTCCCCTCTGCAACGACGAATTCTCTGAAGCGTAACTGTTGACGGTTATTAAACTATATACACACACATACGCAAACACACACAGAGAAGTCTGTACACATGTAAGGAAGTAAGAAACCTAAAGAACATATATCAAGACATAAAGTAGTTGATGGTATGGTTGGTATGGGGGGTTGTGCTGTCTATAGTCAGTGAATTGTTTCAGGCATAGTTCCGCTTTCTGGTTTGACATCGCATCGCAGCGAACTTGATGAACTTTGCGCTTGTAGACACGCCCTGAAAGCAACAACATCATCTTGAGGTTGATTGTTTGTGCTTTTATAATGAACATTTCTAAACATTTTCTGCACCGTTGCTTGTAATGGAACCTCTAATTGGCCAGGCAATTGGAATAGAGGGGAGAATCTTAGTTCTTCAGTTTTACATACATAAATCATATCATCAATAGCAGAGTGTACCATATGTGCTGCAGGGCACTGTCTCAAGCAATCTGGCAGCAATTAAGGGGTATTTTCGAATAAGTTTTGATGCTCAAGAAATGCTTAAAAAAGCTTTAGAATAAAGGGGGGGGTGTAGAGTGTTTTTTTATTTTGTAAGCATATTCAATAAGATTTTGTCTATCAAAATGAAATTCAACAGGTTAAGGTTTTCTTTTTCAAATTTGTACAATATTCTTCCGGAAGTGGAACATATTTTTGTGCACATCTGCAAGTGCATTCAGCTTTTTCTTGTTTTTACGATGCTTCGTGGAAGTTGTAAACCTAAAATCTAATTTTATCACATTTTCTGCTTTGTTGTTTACAGTTAGCTGGGTCTCCCCTAGACACACACACACATACACCATCTCACACAGCAAACAGACAGCAGATAAACGACGTCACACTGGAGTCACAAAAACGATAAAAAAAAACATTCCAAAAAGAATTCCAAATACCTCTCTTCCCCCCCCCAACCTACGATTAAGTGCAGCATGTCACATGATAAGAAAATGTTGGATCGCGAGGCAGTACGTTCAGTGATACAGCAATGGAATGCCAATCGATTGGATCTCTTTGCGCTCTCCGAACCGGATGAGGTGAGTAAATGATGGGATAGAGATCAATTGCAGGACTTATCTAATATATAATACTGTTTAAACCTGTAGAACCTGCTCTTCCATGGGGTTATGCGCTTCTACTTTCAAGATGCCGGCCAAAAGGTGGCCACCAAATGCATTCGCGTTGCCAGCGATGCCACAGTCACAGATGTCATAGGTGAGTTGAAGTTGCATCTAATGATTATTGATTTAATTAACCTTGTATTCTTTATAATCGCAGACACACTCATTGAAAAGTTCCGTCCGGATATGCGAATGCTGTCGGTGCCCAATTATGCGCTCTATGAGGTTCATGCAAACGGCGAGGAGCGTCGTCTGAATCCGGATGAGAAGCCGCTGCTAGTGCAGCTCAATTGGCACATTGATGATCGCGAGGGTCGTTTCCTGCTCAAGAATATTGATCAGAAGACGACGGTGAGTTGCAGTTTAAATTGACAATGATATTGAGCAGCTAAATCAACTGTAATAAATGGTTTCCTGTCTCTACCTCCCCCTGCAGCCCATTGAGCAATCGGATTTGAATTTCAAACGCAAACTGTCAAAGCGCGAGAAGAAGGAGCAAAAGAAGAAGGAAAAGATGGCCAAACTCAGCTCGGATGTGCCACTCGCGAATGGCAGCCAGTTGGGTCTGAGTAGCAATGGCATTGGTGGCAGCGGGTCCTCTTCGGCTCACATGAATGGCAATGCAGGCGGCGTCGGTGGAGGCAGTGGCGCAGATGCTGGTGGTGGTGGAGATGCTGTTGCTGGCAAATTGTATACAGAACTGCCAGAAACATCGTTCACACGATCGATCTCAAATCCCGAGGCCGTAATGCGGCGACGGCGACAGCAGAAGCTGGAGAAGAAGCTGCAACAGTTTCGTTCCCGTGATGGTGGGCCCGACACTGGTGGCACTTTGAAAATATATGGCGAGAGCCTGTGCCAGGATGTGCCTTATAAGACGCTGCTGTTGTCCATACGGGACTGTGCTCAGGCCGTGGTTCGAGAGATGCTCACCAAGTATGGCCTGGAGAAGGCGGATCCATTACATTATTGTCTTGTACAGGTTGGAGAAAGGTTTTTAATAGTTGTAAAGGGAGTCTTAGCTAATGTCTTATCTGATTTCTTTTGCAGGTTAACAGCGATGGAACCGAGTACATACTTGACGACGACGAGTGCCCGCTATCGATACTTATGAATCATCCAACATCACGCGGTAAGCTAACCTCCAACCCTGTAAAGCCTTAACTGTAAACTATTTTTGCATCGAACTTGTGCCTGATTGCGGCCCATTTAAAATCACTTAGTGTGTCAGCTCCTTGAAGGGTGCTGGCAAATGGTAGAGAGAGAGAGGGGGAGGGATAGTCACGCAAGTTATTCATAAATATTGATGCCCTTAACATGAAATTAGGAGTTGTTTTATCAATAATTATGTTTACTGCTTGCCGACAGCAACAACAACAAGAACAATAACAAGTCTTGACTGTTGCTATTTTTTTTTTGTTGTTTCATATTTTGAGTAATGAAATTTCTTTCGAACTAGTTTCTCAGTTATTTACGGACATTTCATAGTGTTGCCTCGCTAGGCAGTGTAATTTTGTTACTTAAAAATAAAATAATAATATTTAATAATAATTTTATTACTTATATATTAAAAATTAATATACAATAAAAGGCTGTAAATATGAAAGATGAATTTTGTGAAAAGCTACGTAAGTTTCTGTTAAAAAAGTAAGAAATCTGTTGAATACTTAGTGCAAATTATGTTCGAGTAATTTAACAATATACGTACTCCATCAAAGATAAATGAGTATGTTACGCAGAAATAGCAAAATAATAATTAGAATACGTATTTGTAAAGTATTCAATTTGATTTCCAACTGGGTTACTGTCATTTTCTTGTAGTATGAACTACAACAATGTGCACTACGTGAATATATATAGCCAAGACACAAACCACCAACGGTTTATCCTTTACACGTGCTAAAGTTGTAGAAAAAGCTTCTCGCGGTTAAGCTTTTAGAACAGCGACTTAAGTCCTTCTTTAAATACCGCAATGTATACTATATAAAGCTCAAAGCTCTGTTTGTACTTGCCGCATTTGAAATATAAATTGAAATTGAATTCTATAATTTCAGTTTGCAAAACAGAATGTGCACGCATTAGTTATGCAGTGAATGATTTCATGTATACATACGTTATATATTTTATATATTATTTATTTTATTTATTTCCAATACAAATACAAAAATTTGTTGAATATTTAAAATTTTGAATGACACCTTAAATTCGTCACAAGTCACACACACCTACATATAAGAGCAGTCAGCTGTTTAGTGAGGGCAAGGACATGGTCTGACAATGCGCCGCATGCCTAAAAGTAGGCAACAAAAGTGTTAACCAAACAAAGCTAGCTCCAGCAACCGCAGGCGCAACAAAAGGGGCATCTAAAAAGCAGAGAAAACACATGTACTCAGGTGGCACACACGCAGACTCAACACACAAACACACCCACAACACACTCCCGCCACACACAGAATGTTACATTTAACACATACAAATGAGCTAAGCGCAATGACAAACTTAATACACCATAAACCCGCAGGGAATTCAACGTCGCACATAACAATAAGAGAAACAACAACAACAGCAAAAAGAATAAAGTAAAACGGCAAACATAAATGACATTTAAATAAGGAAGACATGAAGAGAAGGCAAAGTAAAGCAAAAAGCAAAAAGTTTGGCCGGAAATGTTGTTGGCAACAAGAGCAGCAACCTGACACAGCAACAGCAGTAGCAGCAGCAGCCACAGTAGACAAAAGTAACGAAGACTCGAAGCAGCAGGCAGCCACTTAGCAGCCACATGTTGCCGCTCCTGCTCCCACATCACTCATTCTTCCCCCACTTCACACACACATAGAGGGAGACTTCACCTCCCTCCCACTGCTTGAGTTAGGCCCTTCATTGTGCGTGTGCAATTCAAAAAAGGTGTAAAATGTAAATGCGGCCACATTTATATAAATATTTTATGAGTTGTCTCTCTCTCTTGCTGTCGCCGTCGCTCTCCCTATCGCTGTCCTTGGCTATCTTCTGTTGCCTTCGTCCTAATTGTGTGGCGCACTTGGGGTGCTACTTGTAATAAATTTCACTTAGAACGTCAACAATCAATTTGGGTCAAGTGCCCCAAAACGCTTAACTGACGCGTAAAGTAAATACAACTTGGAAATGCTGTCTAATTGACTTAACAACACTACTCAGGGGATTAATTGGTTTAATTAGAATGTAGTTTCAGAAAGTATGTTTTAGAAAGTATAAAGACACGCTGACATTAGTAAAGATTTGGTTTAACTTCAGTTTTGATGCGAATAACACTTTGCACATGCTGCTTAGATGACTTTACAACACTGTTTATGCTGTAAATATTTCCAGAAATTAATGTAGTTATTACAAATAACATGACTAGTGTAATTTTGTTAAACAGAACAGTTAGTATAATCTATATAATGATAAACTGCAACACATTCTTAACAGCACAGCACAAAAGGACTAATTCAATTGATATATATTAATTTTTATAGAATGTTTAAAAACACGTGTGAATTATTAATGATGCTATTTACCTTATGCTATCGTGTAAATATTACCTACACAATGCTGCCTAACTGGTTTTACAACACTGTTATCGCTGTTATACTGCTTTACAACTCTGCACTTGCTATAAAACAAAGATATTTCCATAAAGTAATTAGCTTTTGACTAGTTTACAACAAACAGTTGAATTTATCTACTACCTACAGATAAACTCACACAGTTTCTACACAACACACAGCATAATGATACTCTAACACTTGCTGCCTAATAGACTTTACAACACTTACATATGTTATCGTATTATCAACTTAAGACATTTTGTTTCTAATTAGTAACTTAATTAACTTTGCTGTAGGAGGACACTTTAAATTATCTACGTAGATAAACTGGTACAAATCTGACACACTTTACCACACAAAACTCACCAACAACAACAACAACAAGAACAACAACAAATGACAAAAGCAGCCACAGTTATTGCAACTCCAGCTGCATCAAGATAGCGTTTCACACACAAATTCCATTTAGGCAACGTGCGAGAATGTTTCCCTCTCTCTCTCACTCTGTCTTGCTGTCTCTGTTTACCTTGACTACAGTACATTCTAACGGCATTTCGATGTCACGATATTTGTTGTTGTTGTTGCTGTTATAATCTAAGATGCGCTCTTAGTGCGCTCAAGTTACTTGTCATTACGCGTTGCACTTCCCTCCCTCTTCATCTCTTCCCCTCTTGCTCTGACTTGCTGTCTCTCTGTTGTGCTCTTAACGGCAGGGGTGAGAAACAGACAAACAGAGAGAGAGAGAGAAAGAGGGAGAGAGAGAAACACGCAAAAACTGAGAGAGAGCGCGCTCTCTTTGCGCTACTTTTGACTGTGGCACAGTGGTTCAAGCTGCTTTATAATGCTGACTAAATCGCTTGTAAATGATTTCGCTTTTTGTTGCCTACTTTTAGGATGTGCAATTTTTGAATTCTATTCAAGTTGAGCAGTTTAGAGCGTAAATCCTTTTTACCGAGCACGTTTTATGATTCACATTCCTAGCACACACACACACACATATTTACTGCCTTATCTGGGATATCGTTTTATGTTGCACAGACAATATTTAAGCATAATGGTGTATTTATGGCTAAATTTCCGATTGCCTTGTCGGCCACCTGTGTATAACAACAACAACAACACGAACGTGAATTGTGCCTTGAATATTTTCGAACACGTCTCCACACTTGCTCCACTTGTTGTTGTCGCTGTCCTCGTCAATGTCGAGGCGTCCGACTCAAGTTCCGAAGCAGCGTTGCTCCTGTTTCTCTACCTCCACCTCCCCCTCTCGCTCCATCAGTTATTTGCGCCGTGTATATTTGGTACCGTCACAGTCACACTTAGCCATCGTCGCCCGGCATCGCTGCCAGCGTCGTCGTTGACGTCGACAGCAGCGTATTGTGACTGGGTTCAGCTTTCGTTTTCGGCTTCGCTTTCAGTCATGAAGCAAATGCTGCTCGGGCCAGCAGCATAGCACGGTACAGCACAGTGGGCCCGTCGCAAGCGTAATCGGAATTTGAAATTTCGGAATTTCGAAATTCGGAATCGGAGTCTCCTTGGCCGTCGTTGTCGCTGTCGCAGTCGCAGTCACAGTCTGGCTCGGTGTGTTTAGTGATAACGATAGCGAGCGCCCAAGCGGCGGCAACAGTTTTTGCGCTGCGCTGTGTGTGCTTGCGTTGTTGTTATTCAGGCTATCGGTTTGTCTTGTCCTCTGTCCTTCCTGTCTCCTCCCCCTTCTACAGTTCCTCCTCCTCTTGAGGCATACACAAAATTGTCAAAATTAGAAGCCGTTCAATTCAATTTGTGCGTGTTGCTGTCGTCGCCGTCGCAGTTGCCGTCGTTAAGTGTTTTTGTAACCATGTAGAAACTCGTTGGGACTACGCGACTTTGTAGCACCGCCGGCTTAACTGGCCGGCATTCTCTTGGTGTTCTCCTGGCGCTAATGTTGCCTACTTATCGTCGTCTGATTGCAACACTAAAACAACACCTGGCGCCGCCTTCGTCGTTGTCGCCGTTGCCTCTTCAATTGCAACAACATCAACAACAAGAACAAAATGATGGATTGGGGCATAAGACGTAAGTACCTCTCAGAATGGTGGTGGGGAGGAGGGAGTTGTGAAAGGTAAACCCAGTTCGACTGGGATTTCGATGGCTTTATGTCAGCACATTTGGACTGTTTGGGAATTTTCGCTTGGCTCGTTAATGAGTTGACTCTAAAAAGTATGCTATGAAATTTGTTGCAAACAACTTTGCGACAGCTTTACATTTGTTCCTTCCTTCATTACGCTATGTTATCTTGCCCTGCTGTCGTCTCTGCTCAAGTAGAAGAATTTCCAAGAATTTGTCTTTTCAACAATTTGCGCTCTAATTTAATGGAATAATTTAATTAATTAGTTTGATTAAATTGATGCACAGTTCAAGAAACAAAGTAAAATTTGATATAAGCTTTTATGTCTGTTCATTTCAATAGAATTGAACACTTTCTCTTTGATTGAATGAGCTTAATTTGGTGTAATTAACTTGATGTTCTATGCAATGTCCAAATAACTGAGATTACTTTATTATCTGTGTTGTGATTAGTCATTATATCATATTGACTGTGGTCAAACAAAAGAAATGCTTAGCTAATGAGTCTCCATATTAACTCAGTTTGTCGATAAGCCAGGTTAATAGCCGGGTTGATTACCGAGCTACAACTGACGTGTGCGTTACAGGACACATTCATGTATTATTCACTGTGTCGCTATCTCTCTCTCTCTCTCTCTCTCTCTTGCTCTGACCATGACTCTACATTAAATGTGCTGCTGACATTTCGTTTCCACTGGACATGAAAAACAGAATTAACGTAACATTTGATTTGGTACACAAAGGTAAAAGAAGTAAATAGCATGGGAAACTCTAATTGCAGTTACCCAATTTAAATTAAAGATGGCTACACATAACTCATATTCGTCGTACGTTTCCCAGCACTGCCCCTCTACATCTGGTCTGTCTAAACATAAGTTTGCACAATGCATAGAGATAATTTTGATACCTCTATCTGGGGGAAACTGCGCGTTGTCGTCCTTGCTTTTTGTTCTGTTCTTAAACTTTGCACTGCCTGTTTCCCGTTAGGTGTCGCCGTGCTGTCTCTGTGAGCCTTATGTGTAGGCAGTGCACTTCCGAAGGTTGGGCAGAGAGTTGGGATGAGAAGAGACTCTGTCTTTATTCTTGGGCTCTACCACTGCCACGCCGCATATTCCCCCTTGCCGTGTGAGGTTCCTTTCTAGCGCCCGTTGCTTCTGTCGTTTGCAATGCGCTTAGGAATTTGATAGCAATGTGAAGCTATAAGAAAGCAAATTGGGTTAACAACGTGTTCTCTTGGTTATTTTTATTGTCGTTGTTGTTGTTGTTGTTACCCTGATGACGACAACATCGACGACATCTTTTGGCTTTTAGGCTTTGAAAGGGCAAGACAAATGTCATTAGAAAATTGCACAAGTCGCTCGACTCTTAAGAATAATTGAATTTGATTGATGCGATGTTTACTTTCTTTTAAGTGATGAAGTTTTAAACTTGCCAAGGTATTTAGCAGGTTTATATGAAGATGTTGAGATGGTATATTGTGGGAAAATAATATAATTGCAAAATATGTTTGTATTTTTTTATGTGAAAAAGGCATCGAATATTGTTTCGACGGTTTTGTTTGTATTTGACTAATGTTGATCAGTTTTTAATTCATAATTACTAACGAATTATTGGGTTATAATGTCTCTTAAGTTTCCTTATCCTAATTGCTTCTGCAACCTCATCTCATATTCGATATTTGGTGAGTTTAATGGCAACAGATTCGCCTGATTTCATCGTTTATTGTGTGTAAACGTCAGACAAGTCTATTGTGAACAGGCCTCATCATAATTGTCATGCTGCTCGATTGCTCTTCAAATTTCTCTTGTATGACACTTGTCAGATTAGAGTTAGTTGAGCTTGGTTGAGGAGGAGGGGAGAGAGAGAAGACACTAGCGCAAAGGGACAAATAAAACTGTTGTCAGCTACTCCTGGGCAAACAGTCAGAAACAGAAGGCAATTCTGATGACTACACACACACACAAATAGTATATATAGACCCAAATACAGGCCTCTTCTAGTCAATTTACATGGAAACATGCAAATGTCACTCTTGGCTCGTTGCCAAAGCCAAAGACAGACTCCAATGAGAAGACATTGAAGGTTGTCTTGCTTTCTGTTTTGTTTTGTTTTCTTTTTCTTCTGAGAATATATTTCTGCGACTGAAAATAGAATTATTTTCACGTAGTTTGGTGATTATTCTTTGGGATTTCGTTTATTTTGGGAAATTGACTATTTACTTATTAATGAGTTTAGGCGTTTGTCGGATACGATATAATATAAAATAATGCAATGCTATTCATTTAATGCATAACAGCATCATCATGAGCACAAAGTAAACAAATTTATGCTTGCCTAAATCAGAGTTAGGTACAATACTGAGGGCTAGTTGCCTGGGTACCGGTCTGACTGGCTGGGCACCCCCTGAGAACCACCCTCAGAGTGAGGGCTAAGTGTAGCGCATGCAAAAGCTGTTAGAACCGGTTCTGAAGACCCTCTTTGAAGGATGCACTTCCTCGATCAATGATCATGAAAACGTTTTTACAATTTTTGCTCTTGCAATTCCCAAACGGTTTTAGCATTTTATGCTTGACGTGCCGCTTGAATCCAACGATCTATCTTCCTTGTCTTGGGGAGCAGAAATGTCCAATGAACGTATAGTGAGGATATTGCTGCTGACACCAATCATATAATATCACCCCCGTTCACTAATCGTTTTGTGCGATAAGTGTTCGGAATTTTTGGAAAATGGCTCCCTTACTTTATAGGGGGGTCGCCTAATGAATTCATTTTATCGTTTTTCTTTAACTATTGCAATTAAAAGAGGAGAAGAGAGAACAGAAAGCAGTTAAAAAAAGGATCATAGTTAAGATCGTTACGGTAGCGAACTTAACGACCTTGTGGATTTATTGCATATATCTTATATACTTATTTTAATATCCTTTTCCACTTATTCATTGCGCGAATCCATCTAGCAGACTTGAGTGCAAGTTTGGCCCCCACAATAAAGACGTTCACTCTGTGATGCTCGTTAGCCGAAAAGTAGCTTCAGGAATACATATCTCATGTTTTTATGTGTATATACACGCACACACACACACAGACACAATCATACACACTTACATATACTCGGTGTGTATATTGCTATTGTTGGCATTTGTGGATTTTCTTTGTTTTCCTTCGTACTTCACTCCCGTGTTGGGTATATCGATTGTATGTCTGTATGCCAGTGAGTGAGTGCTTCAAATTATGATGATGATGATGCTATGCTCAGGTTGATTTATGCGCTCCTCGCATTAAGCTAGATATGCGAATAAGTTAATATGCAAATGCAAATGAGGGAGCATTGCTGTGCGATAGTTGACGATAGTTGTGGATTGTAAGTGATATTTATGGACTAACACAAGTATAATAGTATTTGAGATGGTATTAGTTTCAGTTTGATAGAAGATTCTTCAAAAATGTGAAACATATTTTAAGGAATATCGATTAATGCTTATAAATATAACGATAATTTTTTATACCATCGATAGCTATTAAAATAATTAAATTATATGATGTTTGTATATAGTGCATTATTCAGGAAAGTGATAAATACTAAGATAAATAATAAATCCTTGATAAGTATTTAAAAAAATACTTGAATATTCATTATATTTATATGAAAAACCGATCTTGATGTGTGCTTTCCCTAATTGAAAGTGAATTTCAATGAATTACCCAACGTTAAAAACAAGCTTTACATAAAAGCTCTTGTACTTTGGGTTCAAAGCTCTAAACTGGCTAAACCACACACAGTTTATCACATCGGTCACAATCTAACCTTGACCGTTCCCTAGACATAGGGCATTTATTAAGTTGTACTGGCTGCGTCAGCCCCGTTTGGGGTATTTGAATATGGGGTGCGCATGCGTGTGTGTGAGTGAGTGAGAGAGTGTGCCACGCATACATTGAGGCATTTGCTGTAACGCACTTAAGTACACACACACACACACACACCTCTGACACAAAGTGTGGGGCAACGACACACAGAAACCCACAACAGACACCCATTGAGAGCAGTGTAAACTAAATGTTGTTTAACACTCACACACACACACACTCATTCACACACACACACAGGCACACAGTTAACTGTGCTTGCATATACTATGTGCTATACACTTTCTCGTTATTTCATTCATTCATTCATTCATTCCCCCTGAGAATGAGTGTCTGTCTGTCAGTCTGTCAGTCAGTCAGTCCTGTTAGCGAGTTTGTAAGTGACTCAGTCAGTCACAGAGTCATTCAGTTAGTCGGTCGGTAAGCGCCTTTGCCTTCGCGTTGCTCATACGCTCCGTGTGCTAGCGCCGCAGCACGCTCAGTGCTCTGAGTACATTGAGCTCGACGCCGCTGGTGCCTCGCTACTTGCTAAATGCTACTTGGTGTTTGCTACTTGGTGCTTGCTGCTCAGTTATCCTTGTGCTGTGTCAACGCATTGTTGTGGCCAACCGGCATCCGCCAGAGCACAGCGCAGCTTAGCTCTCAGACAGAGGACGGTTAGTCACCACGACCAAGTAAAAAACTTAAACAACGAAAAAAAAATATTCATCGAAAAGTTGCAAAGTTCATTTCTTTTTACGCGACAAATTGTTGCACACAGTTTTCCTGTGCATCCCTCTCTGCCTCTCTCTGTGTGTGTGTTTGTGTGTGTCCAGTTTGTGTTTTCAAATCTTCGCCCCAATTCGATTGCAATTTATTTCGTTTAATCTCCTACGTTTTTTATGCGCCGTCAGCTTTATTTTGATTTCAATTTAAAATGTTGAATTCGTTTTAGTTTCAGTTGCATTCCTTTGAGATTAAATTGGATTTTCCGCATGCTTTTTGCCTTTCATTTTTACTCGCTTCTATATAGCTATACTATATATTCTGACCCTGTCACGCTTCATAAAGCCTGGGCAAATGGCGCTGTGAGATGAGGGAAAAGCCGAACCATTAATTTTCCAGAGAGTCATATAAAAAAATATATATATATATGTATATAATTTTGTATTATTGTGCGAGAAAGGGAGGGAAAGGGAGGGAAAAGGAGGGCAAGAGATGAGAATTTAATGGAACAGTACCGAACCTGTTCCTGTACAATTCAGGCCTGCCAAAACAAACAGACAAAAATCAATAAATTTCGTGAGGAACAACTCGAAATATGTCGAAACGCACACAGAGAAAGAAAGCTGGAAATAGAGGGGCATAGAGAGAGAGAGAGAGAGAGAGGGGAGGAGTGGCAGAGATAACGACAGGGAATTAAGCTTTAAACACTTTGGCTTTCGTCCATTCCGAGTGACCGCTAAATGTGACAGGCGACAAATCGAAGCTCATCAATTTCTCTCTGTGTATGTGGAAATTCCTCAGCTGATCTGTTTCTATAACTTTGACAATCGAAAAACTCAGAGAAGCACGAAAATTCAATAATATTTCAATTATTCCACACTATTAAAGACTTGTCCTGTCGCCTCCTCCTTTCGCTCTGCCTTCGTCTCCTTTCCTTTTTTTATTTTCTGTGTCTCTTTTCACAATTTCCTTTGGGCTGTTGCTTCTACATTGCTTCTTCGTGCTTCGCTTTGAGTGTGGCAATTATATTTTTATTGTTTCTGTTGCCAAATTGTCTAGCAAAATTGTTGATAGTCGCCTGGGGTGCCACAAAAAGTGTGTTAAACCAAGAATATTGTCTGCGGCTGAGGGGAGGAGAGGAGAGGAGAGCCAAAAGAATATTAGAGAAGGAATCTTTTGAACTGCGTGTAATTCGATTTCATGCATCGATTACTTGTCTTTGTGCTCTTGCTATGCGCATCTCTTGGTCAATATTGGAATAAGATTAATGAAATGACTATCTAGCCTGCTGGGCTTATAATTTGCTTATGTTTTAACGACGATAGTTCAAGTAGTAAGTAGCTGGATATGAGTGCAAGTCGGATAAGAAATAAGCTGAAAATTGAATGAAGTTTGAGGGGATAAATCTTAAAAGTGATTAGAGAGATGAGAAAGAATGACAGTTGAAGATGCAGAATGAAATAAAGTAGAATAGAATAACAGTTGCAGACATCAGTATAGAAAAGAAACAAATATCAGCTGAAGATATTTCAGAAAGTCTATGTGACCTAATGTTGATGTCGAGGAGGATAATTGCCTCTAGTTACTCATTAAATTCCCTTTCTAATTACAGTTGGTTAAGCAGTAAACTATTCAAACTAGTCCCAAGCAACCCCATCAAATATGTAGTTTCTAATTAGCCCCAACTTTTAACTAACTTTTGACCCCATATCAACACACACACACACACACACGGCTGACCCAAAGTTGTTCATTTCTCACAAAGCTATCGCTGGGTGCCTTAAGCAGGAAGAGGGTCCTGCACAAGGCAGCAGAAATCTACTGGACTCATTAAATTTTCATTGTTTTAATTTGGAACGGCAACGTGTGTGTGTGTGGAGGTGTGTTTGAGTAGCAGGGCAAGATGTGGTTCGGTATGGCTCGCTGTGTGTGTGTGTGTATTGGTGTGCTGTGCCCGGCATGTGAAATTGAATAACAAACATTCTCAGACTGCGGGCAAAGCAATTCAAGTTGTTGGACGCTTTGCTTTCTTAGCAAAGTCAAAAACTTTGCCACGTTTCACGACTAATTTGGCTAATTTGACTACAGAAGGCACAAGGCTGCCGCACGACCCCCTGCTCCGCCCAAAAACACGCCCAGTCTAGTCCTAGCCTGCGCTGAATATCAATCTCAGTCAATTAGAAAATACAAAAAAACCAAGCTGTGAAAACTTTCTCTGAACATTTTCTTTTAATTAATTTCTTTCTCCTGCTGAGGCAATTAAAAAACCGTTGCTTTGATCTATAAGAAATAGAATGCATAATGGAATAATGCAAGAGAATAATGTGGGACTAAGAAAGGAGACAGAGTTCAATCAGTATAACATTGGAAGAATTTAAATTTAAATTTGGATGAGTTGAATTTTCGATAGGAATATTTTGGGGAATGAAATTAAACCTCGTAATATACTGAATGAATTAAATTGGCACTGCAATTTGTCAGTTTATTAAACATTCACACATGCATTAAAAATATTTACAGGGTATTACATAGTCGTTGCCAGCCTGTCGCTTCATTTGCGTAAACCCAACAAATTGCTTTAGTCATTAGGGGGAAAAGCAGCGCTAATCAAAATTAATGTGACCAACGTTAGCTTGCCGCATGCCTCGCCTGTCGGCCACACACACACACACACTCACACACACATGCAGAAAGTCAGGCACAACCATGACACACACAGACACATACACACACAGTCAGTTGCATATGCAGAATGAAAGGATTGCGCTCGTCAGGTTGGCCACATAAATGTGGCATACCTAGCGGCGATTCACTCACTAAGGGCGTGGCGTGGCATGGCCTGTTGTGACGCCTGCGGGGGGCGGTGTGTGTGTGGGCGTGTCAGGGCAGTTAACTCACTCAACTTGTTATGCAATTTTCTCGCAGCGTCTCCTTTTGGCTCTGCATTATTTTTGTCTCGTTGGCATTGCACACACATTTTTGACGCTTTTTCCTCTGTTGCCAATTTATGCGCACTTATGCACGTGCCCACAGTGTGCCACAACCACACACACACATACACATACGTAATTGCAGGTGGATGTGTGACTGTGTGTGTGGGAGCGTTTACACATGATTCTGACGCTCTGTTGACCAAATCAATTTCATAGCTCGCAGGCATTTTTGCCCTCTGCTCTCTGTGTGTGCTTTCTTTGTGTGTGTGTGTGTGTCTTTGTGTAAGTGAGAGCCGCTGTGGGTGTTCTAGTGTTGTGTTACCTGCTGCCGGCAAGCTGTTGACCAGGTCTGAACAATTAAAATTCTTTTTTTACGTTTTATTTCTTATATTGCTTACCCTCGCTCGGGCTCTTTCTCTCGCGCTCAGAGTCTCTACCCCTTGTTCTCGCTCTTCTCACCCTCGTCTGGCTCCCTCAACGTCTTGTACATTGCTTTTGGTTTTTCAAATGTCAACTGCCAAGGATACGAGAACGTACACAGAGAAAAGCAGCCTGACGACTGCGGAAAACTTCATGAAAGACACTTTATTTGCCAGCGAGGAAGCCAGAGAGTTGTGCAGCCCACCTTGAAATCAATTCCGTAAGAAGTTCGCACAAAACAAATCAAAAAAGGCTTAACTTGAGTATTTATTTATAGAAGCGTAATAATAGAACTTCATAATATATTAGTATTGTAATATGAAGAGCTGTGAGTGAAAGAGAAAGGTTTCACATGTGGAATATCCTATAATGTTATTTATACCCTTGCAGAGGTTATATTAGTTTTGAACAGGAGTTTGCAACACATCCTAGGAGTCATGTCAGACTCCATAAAGTATATATAATATATCCTTAATCAGCATCATTAGGGATGTCAATCTAACCTTGTCTGTCTGTCCGTCCGTCCGTCTGTTGCAATGCAAACTAGTCTCATAGTTTTAGAACCACGATGAAACTTGACACACTTGCTTCTTATTGCTAGACGCTATATATAAGTCGGCAGGCGCAGTATGGGACCGATATATCGTATAGCTACCATAAAAACTATCGGCTGATTTTTGTTATTTGTCAAGATAGTACATCCAAATTTACTAGATACATCGTCTTTTCTCTATATATTTAATATGCATGTAACATTTAATGCTGTAACATTGTATATAAATCGGACTACTATAACATATTGCTGCCATAGAAACAAATGGGCGAATTGAAGGGTTTTGTATTAAGACCAGTATGGGTTTTTTATAAAAGGCCAAGGAAAGTAACACAGTAATCGGTGTATACTTTTCCTTTTCAAAAAAAAAAAGTTTTTTTTTTTAACTTTTTAAGGGAAGGACAAAAGTGGATATAAAAGGAGATTCATTAGTATAAAACCTTCGGCATGCCAAAGGGAGCCTTTCGTTTATAGATGAATAGAGTAAACTTGACTACTTACTATATTATAAAATGCAAAACAAAGTTGTCCAACTTGCAATGTCGGGAATGTTTATCTATGCCTGTTTTCAATGGGTTCTGTGAGCAAGGAAACTTGTAGTTTGGCTGGAAGCTAAACTGTTTCGTTGTGCTAGTCATAGTTTCGTGTGGGGCACGCTGCACTCGCTCATGCATGCAAAATGAGCTTGTGTGGACACATCAAAGTCACCTTTGACTACCGCCACTCCCCTCGCATTGCTTATTCTATTCCGTGTGCCTTGTCGGACGACTGTCTGTGCGTATCTTCATGTCCGTTTGTTGATTGATTTACAATTTACAGTGTTGCAGACATGCCACGTAAATAACACTCAGGGACATTTCATTAGGTCAGCCAAAGATAATTGACGAGGGAGCAAAATCAATGAATGCTAAGGTGAATTGGCTAAATTAAATGCGGCAGGTAATCCTTTTAGTTGATTATTTACAGAGAGATAGAGAGATGGGGAGAGAGTTATATTTCTGGCGCTACAGTTAGTTAGTTAGCGGTAACTAGACAACAGCAGTAAATCAAATGTTGATACTTGCAACTTCTTCAATTTGTTTACTTTTTTGTTCTCTATAATTTCTTATATGGTTTTTTCATCTTCTTACTGAATTTTGATGATTCTTAAGTTCTGCTTTTTCTTATTGTTTGCAACTTGAAAGTTATTGAAAAAGTTTCTCAGCTGTGGCTGCTGTTGCTGCTACAGTTACTAAATCAAAAAAAGTAAATAAAACATGCCACAAAAAATATATACTCCCACACACACAGAGATTACATTACTGCTGATAACACACACACACACACTAAACCAACAAGAACAAACCGCAAGCAATAAGCTGAGCTAGAGAGAGAAGGGGCAAATTTCTCTCTCATCCAACAGATCTGTCAAATGTGGTTCTTTTGGTTGCGAAAAAGAGGTATTTCACACAAGATTTGTTGTAGTAGTTGTTCGTGTTAGTGTTGTTGTTGTTGTTGGTGACATGGCAGCGTGTTTGCCACGTTTTTCATTTTTCCTTTTTTTTTTGGGTTATTGTGGATATTGAAAGCATTGCTAGTTTTTTCTCTTTCGCCCTCCCCAGCGGCAAAAAGCCAATTTCCACATTGCGCATACGTTTTCCCATGCACGTTCTGCACGTATTGCACGTCTCTCTCTCACCCCCTTTCTCTCTCTCTCTCTCTGTCTCTGTCACTCTATTCTCCCTTTAGTTCGGTTCAGTTTAGTTTTTAATAAGTTTTCCAACTTGACATGCCCAACATGCCAGCAAATACCCCTGGACCAGCCTCCTTCTACTTCATCATCATTCCTTTCGTCCCGTTGCATATCACAATGTTGCATGCTGCATTGTTTGCTAGCCCAAAACTATGATAGAGGCACAGAGGGAGGTGCTAAAGGCGAGGAGGAGGCGTATTTCTGGCATCATATTTTGCATGGTTCGCTTAACATTCTGTACAATGCATAACAAGCAGCCGAAGAATACAAAGCAAACTAACAACTTGCATATGCATATGTATATTGTGCATGTGCATGTGTGTGTATGTGTGTGTGGGTGTTGCTCTGCTCAGTTGTTGTTGCAGCTGTCGACTTTGAGAATTTCATATCTACAAAGCTGAAAACTAACAAAACTTGCCAGGCTCCCTTGCTCTGTCTACCCGTCTGTCTGTCTGTTCATCTGTCTGTTTGTACGTCTGCTCTGTTCGTCTGTCTGCCAGTTTCGCTATCTGTCTGTCGCTGCCTTGTCATATTAAATAGACCTCTTAGGTGTTTAGTATTGACTTTCATGCTATTGCTTCTCTCATTGATTCTTGCCTCTCCTGTTTCACCTAATTAATTGAAAATTAATGAGGCAAGAACTCAATTTGATTTCGCTTTTTGGATACAGAGCAAAATGATGAGAGACAACGATGTAGGCAATTGCAGTGTGTTGTGTGCCGACAGTGCTGGCCTGTAATTATGTTGTAGGTGTCGATAATAAAAGCCAAATGTGCAAATTAGGGTAAATAAGTAGGTACCATATTAAATATCGATTCATAATAAATTCTTTGCTCTTTGGCAGTTAATTCAAAGAGAATATATATAATTAAGGGAGAGTAACAGTTACATAAGTAGTATATTTGCATGCTTATTTTTAGACAGACTCAATAGTTGGCCTTATTTTGGACAAGTTCTTTAGTTGATTTGTCTGTATGAACGCGTTAATCTCAGTAACTATAGAACCTAGTGACATCAAATTTATATTGAATGTGTTTATAGAAGCGTAGGATGTTTTAGTCTATAAATTATTAAGATGCCACGCTCACAGCTTCCCAAAATAGATCATCTTACGTTTGGATGGAAGTTTTAGCTGCAGTTTTCGTATTCAAACTCGGATTAGCAGTTCTCCTACACTAACCCTACTCAATATGTGTTGCCACCACTGTACCTATGACCTGCTGCACCCATTGTAAACTATATTTGCATAGCGGCAATGCGTTGCTGCTCTGTTCAACTCGGTTCTGCTCTGCAGCGCGTCGCGGCGACTTGCCCAAACAGCATTTCTCAGCGAGATTTGCAGCACAAAAGCCGCAAAAGAAACCGTATAATCCCGTCTGAAATTTGCGTATTAAAATAGAGTTAAAATCGAAGTTGTAATATGAATATAGCAAGTAAATTTGGGCAAATTTAAATTAAACTTTCACTATAATATCTTAACTATAATATCTTTTTTATGCTTTGCAGGTTCCATCATGTTCCACGTGCGGCGTCGTCCAGCAGATTCGCAGCCACGTCGACGAAAGAAAAAACCGCTTGGCGCTGCGAATGGTGCGAATCACATGTCTGGGGATCGCGAAGGACCCGTCCTGGTCGAGGTGACACACAGTGGCGATGGCGGACGGCGCATTAAGCTGGGCAGCGACCCCGTCGAGGTCGGCTCAGCGAATACGAATTGCCTGCAACTGTTTGGACCCTCGATACAGCCAAGGCATTGTCTCATTTCGCTGCTGGAAGGTGTCTGTACAGTGACGCCGTTGCACACGGATGCACTGACCTTCGTCAATGGACACCACATTAGCCAGCCAACCATTCTGCATGTGAGTTGACCTTTTTTCTTCCCATTTCACGTTTCCATCTCTCTGACCTTAAGCACCCTGTGCAATTTGGGTAGAGTGTGGAGAGGGCTTATTAAGACTCAATATACCCCTTAGTTAATGTAGAATAGACTTACGTGTGTGGTTATAATATAAACTATATTATACTATATTATATTATATAGTATTATATTATATAGTAGTATAGTTAATTACTATATTATACTATTATATTATACTGTTTTATATGTTTTATTATTGTTTATACTATATCATATATTTCATGTTGCTCATAGCTTAATTTACCAAAGACATTTCTTTTTGTGTTGACGTTTACTTCGCGTGTCTTTTTGGTGTTACGACTTTATTAGCCATGCTCGACTTGTATTTACCAAATGTCACATGCGGCGTATATGCAATTTATGTTTGCTGCACTCAGTCTTGTCAACCTTGACCCAAGGAATTTGCCAATTGTTGTTGTCTTCCTCTGCGCTGTGGCCATTTGTCACGCAATTTTATCTCATATTTGTGGGATTTTGTGAGAGAGCCTTTTTGGATTTTATTGCCCAAGAAGCACTATATATACTAAAATATATATATATTATATGCTACTATATTTTGTATATTATATACGAGAGCAATTGTCATCCAAGCATGAGGAAATTGGTCACTTGAGTGCGCGCCAATTATGAATTTCTCAAGGTTTCCTTTTTGCAAAGTGCCGGAAGAAAGTTTAACTAAAAGCAAAATTTCCCTAAAGAAGAGTTAAGTAGTGCGAAAAGCCTTACCTCTAACTAAATTAATGGAATACTTTTTAAATTTTAAATATTTTTACATTTTTTGCCTTACAACACACCTAGAATCGTTAAAGATTTTTTTGCAATTTAATTATTCTTCTTACTTCATCGATTTCATAGATTTATTTCATTTCAATGCACTAGTGACGACACTTGATCTGTGTCAAGTTTAACTTTGACTCAATTAGCAGAAGAAAATAACTGTGAATCGAGTAGTGACAGTGTTGGTAAATGAATAAAATTGATTCATTGTTCAGTTGATTTTCATACGTGAATGCTTTGGGTTCTTCGTCGTTTGTTTTCCAAGTTCATTATCATCAGTGAGTGTGATTTGTGTGCTAGGGTTGCACCTACAATCCCTATCTCCCTCTTTCTCTCTCTCTCTGTCACTTTCTCACTTGAGCTCTTTGGCAGCAACATTTATATGCGCTCTCGCAACCTTCGGGGCGCAGTTGATTTATCTTTTGTTTTGACAACTTTTCGACAGACAACACAAACAGAACAACAAATGACAACAACAGTGAAATGTACAAAGTTGACTCTGCGTTCTCACGCATTGGCAAATGGCAGACTGAATAACAACAACAACAACAACAACAACAACAACAAAGTTAACTGCGTGCACTGTAAAAAGTTTTCTGACTTTCCGCTTGATGAATTCGAAACCAAATAAACAAAAGCAAACTTAAGACCCTCTTGAGATAGAGAGAGAGAAAGGGTTACGACTCCTTAACCAAGAGATAAGCCTCAAATGCTCGGCAATAACATCAAACTGTCTCCAGAGACACGTTACCACGGGCCAACGATATACGAGATACATTTTGCGTAATTCACTGAACATTTTGGTTTAACTTTTTGTCTTTCTCACTCTTTTATTATTAACCTTTCAATTGGCAAATTGAGGCTGGCTGCGGCTCAATAAATCCGAACAAAAAATATTCACAAATCTTCTAAAACGAAAAAAAAAAACAAACAGCGAGTAAAGCACAAAAAAAAAAGTAACGTGTGTGTGTTGAATTTGAAAAGTAACTAAACTAAATCAGTTGGAAATGTTAAACACAATATGCAGTGATAAAGAAAACATCACATCATCAAATGGTGTAAGAGTAATGAAAACGAATAATCTATACCCTATAATTATTTCTATTGATATGATTATCATATGAAACGATCTTTACACTTTTTATTACGTATATTATTTTTTTATCTAAGAACTTAAGAACTCTACACAACTTGTCAACTATTGCGCCATGCCAGGGTAGATAGTCAACAAAAATTTTCAAAGTTGTGAAAAGGGGGGGCGTCGCTATCGGTGGAGCTCTAACTAATTTCGAAACGCCCCACATTTTCTTAATCTCCCACAGTGCCCCAGAATCTTTCAGTGCGTTCGCACGTTTCACTTTATTTCGGTTCGTTTCATTTCGTTTGAGTTGTTCTGTCGTCGTCGCTTTCAAATATGTAAATTGTACATTAATTTAATAATTTAATTAATTTATTAATCTTTGACATGATTTAAATTGCGTAATTTCACAAGTACTTTAATTAAATCTTTTGTAATAACATTAAGAGCATTTTGATTATTTATATACAAGTGTCTGTGTGAGTAATTCGTTTAATTCGTAATTCATTTTCTGCTTTACAGAACGGTTCGGTTGTCATGTTCGGGCGCGTGGCCTCGTACAGATTCCTGGACTCACCCACAGATGGACGATACAATTTGGCTCTGTCACAATCCCAGCTAGACTCGGCATGTCTCTACGAAAGGTGAGCAAACTATTTATAGTATTTTTACCTGTAAACTTTAAATGCAGTTGAAAGTTTTCTTTGTGTTGTTTTAATCACTTTCATTGTGTGCAAGCGCATTACATTTTAAATCAAACAATTCATAAATGTGTAAAAAAAAAACATTGGTAAATGTTTTTTAATAATTTACTGAGAAAAAACAAATTAACCCGCACATTATAAATAAATACAGATTGTTGTTTATAGTGAGATTTTGAAAAGAATAATATGAATAAGAATAATACTTAAAATACTCGACATACTTAAAAAAATTGCTTTTATATTAATCAAGATAACACTTTAAACGATATTTTTGTATGAAGACCAGTTCTGAATTTAGAAACAACTAAACTTATCAGTGCCAATCAAAGAGAGACATAATATTCTGCACCGTAATATATCACTAGTATAGGAACGATGGAAATATATAAAAAAATGCAAGAGTATTGAATCTTCGGCATGCCTAAGTAGTCTTCTTTCTCTTTCTGTTTAAAGTCGAGAGTATTAAGGAGATAATCAGATTAGGTTTTGAGTTGCTTATTTAGAATAGAACTATTGCTAAAGGAACATCCTCCAAATCGAAAGGTTACTTTATGGCTGAAAAATACTGAATATAACAATTCAGTTATATTCTTACATGAACTGCAATCTTAAACCGTATTTTATATTATGCTGATACTAGGCAAATAATTTGTTACATCCATTTTCAGTGGAGACATTAAAAATGGTTTTTTTTATGCATATGTTTCTTTAATGTCATGCGTATTTATGCGAATACATTTTGCATTTTAATTTTAACATATTTATTTACTTTTATGTTCACGCTTTGTGTGCCTCCTCCTTTATGTGCGTTACGTGTTGTTTGTTTTTATTGTTTGTTTGTGCTCGGTACATTTATGCGCCACGCTCGTCCATGCACTCGCCAACACACACACACACACACTCAAATATGCGAAACATTTTACGCCACACACACCACAAATCTCACACCTACACATACACACACACACACACAACCACTCACAACAATAACAAACACAACAACAATCAAACCGGAACAACAATCGGAACTTTTAGTCGGTCGCCAACATCGCCAGGATCATGGAACGATGAGGATGGAGCGCTTAGTTCGGTGAGTTATTTCTAAAGATATATGTGAGAGTAAGAAAGATAGATAGGAAGGAAGGAGATAGATAGATAGTCAGCATACGACGTAATTGTTTCAATCCATGCAGACGCACAAGAGCGAGTACGAGCAGCATCAGCAATTGAATCAATCCTCGGCGGGATATCTCAGCAACAACAACACAACTGAGGCACAGGCATTGCACACTCTCCGTGACGTTGTGGACAGCAAACACGGTGGTCAGGAGCAACAGCAACAGCAGCAGCAGCAACAACAACAGCAGCAGCAACAACAACAGCAGCAGCAACAGCAGGTGATGCCGGGAGCAACGAGCAACTATGATGGTCAAAGTCTCGAGGGTAATCTGGAGAATGAAATTAAATCTATATCGAGTATGAAATCTGGTGGCTCCAACAGTCAGGAGAGGTAAGAAGAAGTACTGCTTATAAATGTATCTATTAATCTATATACAATATTTACTCAGACCAATCTTCTTCAGGTTTTTATAAAATAAATTACAATTTCTTTCAATGCAGCAAAATGAAATCAAATTTAACAGCAACACCTTCACACACACATACACATACACATAATTTACTTATACACCACTTCACAAGTGCATTTCGTTTGTTTCTGTGTGCGCTTTTATATTTTGTGTTTCTTTGATTATACAGTTTATTTAATGCCTGTCTAATAAATAAAACATCTTTTATTTGCTATTGTTTTTGCTGTTAACACTTATTAACCAACGTGCTCCGCCCCTCGTTCCCTTTAGGTCTCCAAAACTGCCTGGCTCTGGAGGGCTTTTGTCTGGCGCCGGTGGCAGCGGATCTGGTGATAATCAAGGACAGGAACCAATTTTACCTGCCGTTCTAGAGTTTCCCGAAACACATCAGGAGCTTTTTCTGCGTCACATCATCAGCGAATTGGACGTGAATGTGCCACACTTTAAATTGGCCCCCGTCTATTCGCTCTATCTGTGTGCCAGGTAAGTCAACTTAACCCCCCGAGACTCAGCTTGGCTCTCTAACTAAGTGTTGTCTGCCTGCCTGCCTGCCTGCCTGGCTTATATGTACCCTACAATATGTGTGTGCTTACCCCAACTAGTTTTAAGTAAAGCTATTAAGCTCGTAAAATTGCGAAATTAAGTTGGAGAAACTTGAAAACCAACAAGGGTTGCCCTTTACCTATTTTAACTAATTAGGGGAGCTGTTTAGGGTCTTGCTTAGGGCCCTGTTTGGGGTTTTCTTAATGTTTTAATCCCTGGTAGCAAAATGGGTAATCGTTAGTGATATTTTTAATTGAATATATGTGAAATATAACTTAAATACATAATCTATATCAATATTTAGCATTAAACCTTGTGTTCTGAAATGCATTGCCTTAATTTGGGATTCCCTCATGATTCAGATCAGCAGAGAAACGAAGGAAAATAAAAGAGGAGGGAAAGAGGGAAAGGGAGGCTGTTCCTCACAATGTTGAGAGCTTAACTGACAAATGTACGTCCTTAAAGCGGATTTCATTGTGAGAGGTCTCCACTCTGCCCTTCACTTAGCTCGACACGAACTCAGCAATTCCCAACTGTGTCGTGGCCAATAGTATCAACAATTCATTATCAATTATGATGATTTATCTTGACTGCTGACCCAATTTGTGCGCTATTAATATTAATGTTGAAGCTCCGTGGGGTAGCGAAGTGATTGGGCAAAGATAGAGAGAATGAGGAAATGATGTGGGGGATGCCGAACAGGAAATAGCAACAGCAACAGATGGTAGAGAGCTTTTTTTTTTGACACTTGTCAAGGTCGTAGCCAGATAGAACGAAGGTTGACAGGCTATACGAGATGAGGCTCGAATGTAAGTAGGTCTTGAAGTAACTGGGGACTAGCTTAGAAGAGACTAGTAATGGCATAGGGTACTAACGTACATATATAGCTAACATTGAATCGAAGATATATTAAGCACAAAATGCTGATAAAGAAGATAATGAAGGGATTGCAAGATAAAGAAATTGAAACAACAATATATTTTAGCATATTTCATGTCATGTATTTTATGTTTCTGAGAGTTGCAAGAGTGTCTCGGGTTAACTTAGGACAAATCGGACAAATCTGTAATGGTATAGTTAACATTGTAGCTATAAACATTCCTGAAATGGGAAAGAGTTAAAGTCTTAGGCTAACTTAGAACTACTCATAGGGATTATCAATACTGAAGAGCATAGAAATGATGTAATGACTGGTTTAATGACAGTCCTTTAAAGAGTTCAACTTGTTACAAGTTTCTACCTCTCCAACAGCAGAAGCTCCTCAGATAATAATCGTATGTTCTTCTACTTGTTTTATTTACAGATACCGCGCCTCCACGCACTACCGTCCAGAGCTACAGCCCACAGAGCGCGCTCACAAATTGACCATATTCCTGCATCATGTGGCGAATCTGGTGTATGGTGTTGTGCAGGAACAGTACACAGATCCCAGGATACTCGCCTTCTGGATGGCAAACAGTTCTGAGTTTTTGCATTTTCTCAAATCGGATCGTCACATTAGCGCATTCAGTGTGCAGGCTCAGGAGGTGCTCGCCGAGGCGGTGCAGACAGCGTTCCGTAATCTGGTCAATTGCTTTCGCCTCGAATTATCTCAGACCCTCAATCAATTTCTCTCGGAGACCATCGATCATGACTCGGCCGCGGGGCTGGTGCTCACTGTGCTCGGTTCGGCCATGGCGTTGTTGCGTCGCTGTCGTGTGAATGCCGCATTGACCATTCAGTTGTTCTCGCAGCTCTTTCACTACATCAATGTCATCTGTTTTAATACGGTGAGCGGCGTTGTCAGGTTGAGGATTAACCAACTTCTCATGTTATCATTGTTGTCTCTGCAATCTCTAACTGATTTATTATCATTATCTCTTCTACAGATCGTTGCTAATTCGCACATGTGTACCTCGGATTGGGGCAAAGTGATGACGGAACGTTTGCAGCTCTTGGAGTTGTGGGCAGAGCGACAGGGATTGGAGCTGGCAGCAGATTGCCATCTGGCAAAGATCAATCAATGTGCGCAATTTCTGCAGGCACCCAAATCATCTGTAGAGGAAATCCAGCAATTGGCCTGCTCCTGTTTCCGTCTTAATTCATTGCAAATGAGTGCACTGCTGCAGCAGGAGAAGATTCCACGTAATCTGGTAGATACAGCGATACGTATGGCTGAGTCTGTGGCCGATGAGCTTACCCGTGCCGATGGTCGTGAAGTGCGTCTGGAGGAGTCGCCTGAACTGCATTTGGCATTGCTGCTTCCAGACGATGGTTTCAGCTGTGATGTTGTGCGTGGCATTCCCACTGGCCTGGTGGATTTCTTGAACCCACTGCAACAGCAGGGCATGTGTCGTCTGGCTGCGCAGCCCACATCGATTGGACTATGGACAGTCTACATGCATCAGTTCAATGTGAGTAGTAGACCAAGTTTCAGTGAGAACTGTTTGTACTTATTCGGGTTGAAGGGTATTGTAACTTTGTGCTAACAGAATATGTACACAACAGGCAGAAATAGGCATATTTCTTATTTTTTGTCCGTATGAACACTTATATCTTGGGAACCATACAAGCTAGAGTTACTAAGTTTGGTCACCATGTCTCTTGTCATTGCACGTAGATACATTTTGCTTTACAACTTAGCTACACCCCTTTTAGACCAAGTAAATTGGTATAAATCAAATTGCAAGCGTTCTTTTAAAGTTAGAACGTTTACTTTTGGTGTGGGCAATTATAGTTATCCTTCAAATAAATTGTGAAAATTGCATTGTGAATGAATAATAACCCTAGAAGTTATTGGGAACTGCAGACATCGCCTATAAGTATGCAACACAAAAAACGCTAAATATAGAAGTTAAACATGTTACAATGACAATATGATTGGGTCTGGAATCAATCAATCACACTTGATTGTAGCTTTATTAATTGTTATTAATCTCTCTCATATGTTCCCCTTGCAGGCTCGCAGTTCCAGTTCCATGTCCAACAAGCTTCCCCAGCCCGAGGTGCAGTTGATTAAGCTGCACAAGAATAGCAATGGCATGGGCCTCTCAATTGTGGCCGCCAAGGGTGCCGGACAGGAGCGTCTGGGCATTTACATCAAGAGTGTTGTGCCAGGTGGAGCAGCCGATGCAGATGGACGTCTGCAGGCTGGTGATCAGCTGTTGCGTGTCGATGGCCAGAGTCTTATTGGCATCACACAGGAGCGGTGAGGAACTTAGCAAACTAAAGGATTAACTTGACTTGTTTTTAAACATGTTCTACTCTTCTCCTTTTGCTTCTAGTGCCGCCGATTACTTGGTACGCACAGGGCCTGTGGTCAGCTTGGAGGTGGCCAAGCAGGGCGCCATTTATCATGGACTGGCGACGCTGTTGCAGCAGCCCAGTCCCGTTATACAGCGTGGTGAGTAGTTGATCTCATGCGACTCCCAGCCAGACTCACACACACATACATATATATATAAATATAAACACACCTCTGTACACACAACTAGAGACACTTACATGGTGCTGGGTAGCTGCTAACATTAAAAAACAAGAAACTCACCAAATACAACTACACCAAATAAACAAACAAACACACACACACACATATATACAGAGTCACTCACTCACACACACACACACACACGTATTCGTCGAACGTTGTGTAAGCTAAGCCGCAGTAACTGACAGCTCTGCCCTCTTCCCCCGAAACGAACAATTCGTGTGCTCGTCTCTCTCTCGCGCTTTCGTTCTCTCCCGCTCTCCCCTTCTCTCTCTCTCTCTCTTTATCTCTGAACATGCTGCCAATGTGTGTGTAGACAACAATTTTCTACAACAGCCACAACAACAGCAACAGTATAACCAGCAACAACGTCGCCATTCATCGTACCAGCAGCAGGCAAGGATTTACAACAATTCCATATCGGACGATAGTTTGAATCGCAGTCGCCGCGAATCCTTTGCCTGCATGCGCTCCGTCTCGCCACCAGTTCGTCGGCTGAGCGCCTCCTGTCTGCAGGAGGAGCTATGCGCCTTGGGTCATCAGCTGCACATTGATCCACGCTATCGGGACACGCGTCCCATTGCTCGCTCCGCGAGTAGCCTCTATCTGTCCAATGAGCCTGCGACAGCGTCCACGTCAGTTTACTATCAGCCTCCCCAAGGTGACGCATTTCAGTCCGATGCGTCCGTTGCGTCGCACTCCCCCCGCCCTCTATTTACATTGAGGAATATCACGATGATCCGATGCCACAGACAGAGCAGCAGCAGCAACAGCAGCAGCAGCAGCAGCAGGAGACGCGCGCCTCGCAAGAATCCTTTAGTAACTTTACCTGCTACAGCAATGCACATCAGCCTCTGAACGAGGAAGGCATCGCCTCCATGGCGGACTCTGGTGACATTCCCTTTATCGATGACGAGGACGAGCAACAGCAACAGTTGCAGCAGCAGCAGCAGCAACGTCCCTGCATTGCCAGCAACTCCACAAGTTCAGTGGCAACCACAGTGAAGCGTAATCCTGTTGCTGGTTATCGCAAGACAGTCAGCTTTGATCTGGAGCAGCCTTCATCGAGTATGGGCATCGATCGCAAGTATCATACACACGATGCCATCAGCAATTTTGCCATCAGCAACTCCTCTACTGAGTCGCTGCTGTCGGTAGAGCAGCAACACCAACACCAACAGCAGCAGCAGCAATCGTTGGCCGAACGGATGCCGTTGATACAGAAAATAAGACGCGAGCTCAACACAAAACGTGCCACCAATTGCTCAGCCGTTGACTATAGCTCTGGTGGATCAGGCTCGAATAGTCAACGCTCCTCGACCGAGTCCATTGAGCGCATGCCGTTGCTGCGACAACATCCTCTTCAGCAACAGCAACTACCTTCGCCATGTCGGCGGCAACTGAACGCGCAACGTTCGCACAAAAGGTCAGCGATCAATCCGACAGCAGCAGCAGCAACAGTTGGTGCTGCTGCTGTTGCAGCTGCTCCTCCTTCAATCAGCATACAAGTTCCTAGTGACAGTTCCTGTGCTTGTCCCCGCACACCAAATGTACATACAAGCAATCAATATTGTGCCAGCACCTCAACTCTTAAGCCAAGCACCACAGCAACAACAACAATTCCCAACAGCAACATTACTCGGCGTGCCTCGAGTCACACGAATTTGAGTCCCAGTTTCCTGCTACCCTTTGGCCAGGGCAAGGTACGCGAAATGGCAGCCTATTTCAATGCGCATCATGACTTTGCGCCCAACAAGACCAAATCGAAGTCCACATCGGCGCTGGCCCCTGTAGCCGGCAACAACAGCTGCAGCACTAGCAGCAACAGTTGTCGCGTACAGTTGTCGCAGTGCGAGCAGGGCGATATAATCAAACAACTCAAGGAATGGAGTCTCTTTGGCAGCGCTGGCAAGGACTATGATGTCAAGTTGTCAAAGGAGGAGCCTCAGCAGCAGGAGGCAAAGCAACAACAACAGGGCTGCGATTGTCCATGCTGCGCACATTGTCGTCTTGGTGACAACAACAGCAACAGCAATGAGCACGCAGTAGACAACAACAGTAGCAGCAGCAGCATCAGCAAAATCAAGCGACACAACGACAACAATAATGTGACATCCACTTTCAAGTGCTATGACAGTTGCCAGGAGGCAGCTAAGGAGCCACTTGCAACAACAGCAGCACTACCAACAGCAGCAGCAGCTCAGTCCCACTCTCAATCCCAATCCTTGGCTCTGTCACGTCATTTGCCTTGTCGACGCAGCGTCATGTGCAACAACCGCCAGGCACACAGCGTGCGACAACTGAAACGCAGCAAACAGAAGCAACAGCAGCAGAGGCAGAAGCAACGCAATCAACAGCAGCAGCAACAACAAGTGCAGCATCATGGTCATCATCATCATGTATCGCGTTCGCATCCAATCATCATCATCATCATCATCGTGGTCATCGCCAGCATGGGGCATCGGTACCAGCCTCACCGCCCTCCACGGCCAAATTTCTGCTGTCTTTGGCCAAGCGACGCAGCAGCAGCAGCAACAATTGCAGTTGCAGCGATGAGGGGGAGGATGACGCATGTTCCTGCTCCTCCACCTCCTCCTCTTGCGCGGACTGTGTTTGCTGTGAGACGCACAAACTGCCAGTCAAAGTGCTGGCAAGCGAAGAAGAGGATGACGATGTTTTAGACGATGATGACGAGGATGAAGATGAACATGATGCTGGTCGCGTTGATTATGTTGTTGCCGATGTTCATGATGTTGCTGCAGGACAGCAAGGCGAACCTAATGCTGCAACCTTGACAACGTGCTCCACGCCAACAAGATGACAACCTAATCGCAATGCACCGAGGTTCTTGTTGTTGTCATTTTACGATATTAACTCTCCTTTTGCAATGCGTTCTCATTAGATCTGTTCTCTATTCTCTCTCCTTTATTTATTGAGTATCTTTTCTTTGATTTCTATTGTGAATTTGGTTTTTCTTTGTCTATTTTTTGTTAGATACATTTTCGATTTGGATTGGTATTTGAAAAAATTTTGCTTTTGTATTTTCAGTTATAAGAAGAACAATCAGCATAAAGATCTTTCTACACAATTTAAGATGATATTTGTTTTATGCATAATAGACTACAAACTCTTTCAAAGTATTTCTGATTTATGAGACTTTGACTTTTCCTTTAAAATATTTCTAAATTTTTGCATTTATACTTAAACTGTTTCAAAATATTTTTGAATTAGTTTTAGATTATTCATAAATTGACTATTTATTGAGTATTTATTGTAATTAAACAAATGAAATCTGACAAAACTCAACAAGAAAACTCACTAGAAAAATGATTCGATAGTAGTTCAATGCGTAATCGATAGTCTTAGCTATCATCGTAGGTTCTTTGGCTTATTTCTTTTGAATTTCTCTTAAATGAATAAATAAAGTTGTTCATTAGAAATAGGTTTTCTATAGTATTGTGTTTTGTGTTATTGATTTGTATAGAACTCGAGACCTTTGACCTTTGTTTCGTTTCGTTTCGTTTGTGTTCAGTTATTTGTTTTCTCTAAATTTAATCTATGCATGTCGTTGTCGTTGTGCTCCACAAGTTTTGCTTTGTAATCGCAGCTGCAGCTTATTAAAATTCAATTGAATTATATATTTACCATACATAGTGCACCATATACTATACACATACATGATGTCATATGCCATATATATATACTGGCATGTTCATGACTCATTTATGTTCTGTTCTTTCGGCCTTCGCAATTTGCTTTTGTTCTTGTTTCATCGTATGCTGCATTTAAATCGGCAATCTCGGCCCCAAATTGCGACAGCTTTTGTTCTGTGTGTTTGTATATATTGTACTATACCACAATTGTACATATCTATGTATACTATATATGTATGTATATGTACTTTTAAACCGTAGTTGTAGTTGTATCTGTATTTGTATCTGTAGCTTTTTTTGCTGTTTTGTTTGCACATGCTAATTACATTTTGTATGCATAATTAATTAAAATTGATTACATTCGCCGCACACACACACATACACACTCTCTCACACACACACACACACATGCACACGCAATTGCGGCAATAAAAGATAAACACAAATAATTAAACTGGGATTACGATGACGTCGATTACTAAAACCAATACGAATCTGTCTCTTTTTCCGTTTCTCCTTCCCCCCACGCCCGCGCACTCCCTTTCGCCTATATATATTATTGCACCGTTACTCTTCCCCAACCATCTTAACTTGCTGCACTCTCTCTCTGGATATGATGGGTATCTGGTATGTGGCACAGGTAATCGCCGCATGTCCGAGCGCGATTTAAGTCGCATGGGCGGTGCCGAGTCGTCGAAATCGCTCATTGCGAACAGCCACACGAGTCACAGCCTCAATCAGCATCTGAATCTGAGCAATAGCAACATCAACAGTAGCCACACACTCAGTCACAGTCACAACAACAACAACAGCAACAAGCAACAGCAATAACAACAGTAGCATCATTATGAATCCCCTAGCTGCACACCTGCCCAATAGCAAATCGGTGCCGGCCCTGCATCATCACACGGGATCTGGCAACATATGTAAGTGACTGGGTTAACTACGACCTCCCCCACCACACACACACCCACTTCCCTTTCCTACTCCATCTTGCACCCAGTAACAATCTGTAGACATATCCCTAACAATATCTGGCCCTAATTGATTTCTCTCTCTTTCCCTCCACACTCAGCGCTGGCCAATTCCAAATCACGCAGCACGCACAGTTTGCATAACAATGCAGGAGGTGCTGGAGGAGGAGGAGGACCAGGAGGTGGAGGTGCTGGCATTGGAGGTCAGCTGGCTAACAACAGTCTCAATAATCCGATTGCAAATGCAAATGGAAATGTCAATGGCAACGAGCAGGGCTTCTACCAGAATCTAAGCGTGTATCGTGCCCAGAATCAAAGCCAACCGATATTAAATGAAAGGTAGGTCAAGTACATAAAATGGTTAACAATATACTTGCCAAACATATATATACCAAATAATAAATACATACACACATTTTATGCAGTATCTACGAATATCTATGCATTAAATATGAAAACTGTGGCTCGAATTAGGTCAACATTTTCCATCTAATGCGCAATAAATCTAAATTAAAATGTTAATTATTTATACCATGGCCTGATAAATGTCAGACATATTATGTTTTGGGGGATAACCACTTTTAAATTTGCAAATTTAATTAGAGAGTTTTCATGATACGCCATTCATATTTAAATTCTGTGTTGGGTTTTAATGTCCAAAATTGTTAAACAGTTTGGGATTAGGCTAAGAAAAGGAGATGAACATAGAACATGGATATATTAAAGTTTTATAATTATACAAATCTTTAAAATTAGTTTTTAGTGTTGGAAAACAGTTAAAAAATCAAATATAACCTCTAATAATTTTTAAAAATACTTTTTTACAGTTTACATTCGTTTTGTATTCAGTTTAAATCTCATAACAACTTAAATATAATAGGATTAGGTATAAAAAACTACATAAAGATGATTACAATCTTAAACATTAAAAACCTTGAACTATACAAATTAAATAAATCTTTATAACTAGTTTTCAGTGTTGAAAAAGGCTATGTTAAGATAATTTGCATAGCTAACAATTGAACACAACTAAAATAAATCTTTTAAAGTAGTTTTCAGTGTTGCAAAACATAAAAGAATTCAAGTTAAAACTATATTACTTTTACTACTTAACTTCTTCAAGACCTTATTGAATTTTAAAGTAGTTTAAAGTGTTTAAACTGATTGCCCCTACAAGGTTCTTGTAATGCAATCAAGCCTTATAAATTAATAGTCTCAAAATGAGCAAATTAAGAACTTTCGTTGAACACACACATATAATTAATTTGGGGCGTGGCAATTGATTATACTAGCTGACAATTCCGGCCCCTATTAATAAACATGGCAACCCCCGCTAGCGAAAATTCGCCATTGTGCGGGGAAACCAAACAAGAAAAGCGATCCCAACCGAGTCACAATAGAATACATTGGACACAGCATCCCTTTCCTTCCCTTTCCCTTCCCTTCCCTACTCGCCACGAATTCAACCTGCCAACGGGCAATTAATAATTTAAAGCAAATTGTTGCTGCGGTTATTGTTGGTCTTGCTGGAGTGTGTTGCTAGTGTGCTTACCAATTTGCTGTTGTTGTTGCTGCTGTAGCTGTTGTTGCTGTTGGCTTTAAAACGTATTCGTATTTCTAGGATGACAATGCGCTTAAAGAAATCACTTTATGGCATCATTCCCATTCAGCGGGAATATCAGCTATACGAAATGTCTCATGTACGTGAGTAATTAGCGTATTGTTGTTGTTGTTGTTGTTTACCTTCATGTTACTGTCAGCAACAGGCACCTGCAACCTGCACATACAGTTCAAAAGCGCAACAGCCGCATTCACATTTCCTACAAACACACACACTCAGAAACACATATATATGTAAATTCATAAGAACATTTATTGCTGTAACTCTTCAGCAAGATCATCAACAACTATTGCAGCTGCAACAGCAACACATCCCTGTCTTTGTCATCATCAACAGCAACCGTTGCTGACACACTAAGCTAATCAACTCTTTCATCTCTTTCTTTACAGACCAAGCATATCCGCACATGCCGCCATGAACGCCTACAATGGCAATTCCCCGCATGCTGTCTCACTACAACAACAACAGCAGCAGCAGCAGCAACAGCAGCAGCAGCAGCAACAGGGGTCGCCTTACCAACAACATTTGCCCAGTCGACCCGTTTCCGCTTATTATCATAGCCAGCAAAGTGCACAACAGCAACTGCAGCAGCAACAACAACAACAACAGCAGCAGCAGCAGCTGCGCTCCAACATCAGCAATTTGCGCATAGCAGCAGCAACCTAAACGGGCAGCAACAGCAGCAGCAGCAACTTACATTGAACAATCGCGCGAAGAGTCAACAAAACTTCCAGCACACATTGCGCATGCAACAAATTATGGCACCATCCATGCCCAACATCAGCAACATGTACCAGCAACAACAGCAGCAACATTCACAGCAACAACATCCACAGCAACAACCGCAACAGCAACCGCTCATGAGCAGCAGTCAAAGCATGCAGAATGTAAATGAATTTGTGCCGGGTGGCTATCAAAATGGTGGACTCGACTATCAGCAACATGCGCGACGCAGTCAGTTGCACGAGCCAGCAACACTCTACGAACTGCAGCAGCAGCAGGCATCGCCCAATTTTATAACGTTGCCACCAAAACCGATGGGCAGCTTACAGTCGCCCAGCAAGCCAGCAGCACCACCCAGCACCGCACCCAAGCCACAACAGCAACAGCAGCAGCAGCAATTGCAGCAGCAACAACAGCTCCAGCAACAACAACAACAACTGCAGCAGCAGCAGCAACAGCAACTGCAGCAGCGTCTTCAGCAGCAGCAGCAGCAACAGGCGGGCTATCTGCCTAGCCATGTGATGGGCGAGGATAAGCCACCACTGCCGCCAACAGCAACGCATCCACTGTTCAAGGCCACGCAACAGCTGGTGCCGGGCATGAACTATGTTGCCAGCACACTGGACCCACCCAAGGGTAGCTATTTGCCGTCGTCGAATCAATCTACTGCCTCGGCGCGTCCCTTGCACAGCGGCAGCAATCCGTGGGAGCGAGAGGAGCGCGAGAAGGATCTGGAGATGCGACGCGAACACATACGACAATGGCGGGAGCAGCAAATTGGTGAATTATCATCGACAATGCAGCGCACACCGCAGCAGGAGGAGCAACTGAAGACTCTCATACTGGAGCGTGACTTTGAGCGGCGTGCGCAGGAGTTGCAGGAGCAGGAGGATGATCAGGAGCAGCCCTACGACAAGGACAATGTGCAGGAGCTGTTCAGGCTGTCCGCTAGTGGAATGCCAGTGGGAGTCAGTGCCATACAAACACCCATCACCAGTTACCGTCAGACGGACATTAAGCTTGCTGAAATCAGCGAGAGCAGCCCCGTTGAGTCTGTGGTGGCACCGCCACCCGCATCCGCAACAGCAGCAGCAACGTCAACAGCAGCAGCAGCAGCAGCGGGACAACGCAGCAGCAGACAGCAGCCAAAGAGTATATTGAAGCACAATCGTTACTCGGAAAGCGGTGCTGCTGGCAGCTCTGTCGGCGCACCCTCGTCTCCCTCCAAATCACAGAAGTCGGCAAGCTTTGCGGACGAACGTCACCTGCAGACCGAGCATCCCATTTCGAGTCTGGCCAAAGAGCTGACCCAACTCAGCATGCTGGACAAGGACAACAACAACGAGACGACTGCGTTGGATGGAGGAGGAGGAGGTGCGGTGCCGCCACCGCCACCACCGGAGCGCAACAGCTCCTACTTGATTATGTCGCAGCAGAAGATACGAAGCAGTGTGGGGGGTGGCAGTGGCTCCGCTGGTAGCTCATCGATGGGTCTGCTCAAGACAGCAACGAGCAATCAGGCAGCCGCTGCAGCAGCTGCTGCTGCTGTCGAGATTAAGAAGGCCACCAGCAACAACAGCAACAACAACAACAACAACAACTTGAGTGGCAGCCTTAATAATAACACTATGCAAGCGTCGCCGCTCAGTGCAATGGAGCTGAATGCTGCCTATGTGTCAGCCACAGGCAGCGGCATGGGAGGATTAGGCATGGGCGTGGGAGGATTGGGCACTCCACCGCCACTGCTGCAGCGGGACAACAAACGTGTCAGTTTCCACGACGAGGAGAACAATTTGCTGGTGCAGCAACAGCACGCAGCAGTATCTGTTGGATAATTACACGCTGGAGCATCAGGACTTGGACACCATTCGTGAGGATGCAAGTGTGAGTTGCAACAATGAATCTGCGTTGCATTTAAAGTGAACTAATCTCCTTGTATTTCTGTTTAGTACTTGCAACACAATCTGGATGCCTCCATGCTGCCCTCAATGCCCGCCACACCGGATACTGCGCTCTGGAACACCAGCGTACAATCGACACCCGGCGTCATTGGCGCCCAAGAAGTCTACAGGTAAACAGCAGATCTCCCCAACTAAGGGTTCAACTTGTGCTCACATATCTTTAATACTTATTAAGGGATCCACGACAACGTCGTCTGGCTGAGAAGCAACAACAACAGCAGCAGCAACGGGCTGGAGATGCGGTGCCAGAGAAGCTGTCGTTCAAGGAGAAGATGAAGATGTTTGCTCTGGAATCGGGAGAGGATAATACGCCCAAGGATAAGCTGAAAATATCGCGGGCACAACGGGACATTGATGCAGTGCACTGAGAGAAACTCAGCCGATTCGGCATGCTATGTATATACACTCACACACACACCCACATAGAGATAGATATATAAGATACAGATACAGTTACAGATACAGTTACAGATAGTTAGACCTAACCGCGTACTCGGTTGAATTGGGGGCCAAGTTGTTACGATAAATAGCGCTACATAACTAAGTATATATTTATCCGTACACACCACAGACACACACACACATAGCACATATATGACAAATCTAACGAATTTGCTAAGCAAGGCAATAAACAATCCATAGTAATTGCGTACCGATTTATTTAGCGAGTAGTTTGATTAGAATGAGACGGAAAACCAACGTTAACTGGAATCAATTAGTGAAAAGCAAAATTAGCATATTCGACCATATATATACATATGTATAGTACTCTATATATATAATTAAATATACTATATATGTAAGCCTTGACAAGGGCAACGAAAGTTGGGCGAGCCACATTTGTAAAACGTTTTAAACATAAATCTCTCTTTACCCCAATGCAGAGGTATATCTGAATAATATAAAAAACTAAACCTGTTGCATTCAATTCAGAAATATATTTAGTATTTAATATGTATAAAATGATATGTGCGTTAGTCTAGACTCTAGAGAGATATTTACCTGGCAATTGTGCGGAACAACAACAAGAAATATATTTGTTTATTATTATAGGAGAATTCTAAGCCACGATGTCATAAAACAAATGGTCCAATTATTCAATTATTAACAAGGAAAACGACAAAAAGAAAATTTATATTTACACACAGAAACGAAAGATTCGCAAATCTATATATATATATATATAAATATATTTATATATTTTAATTACAACATTTTTTTCGTAAACCTTTTAAAAGCAATTACAAATCGAAACGAATACGAATATGAGAAACGAGATGATTCTTTAATATGCATAGACGAAATGTACCAATTTAAAAATCAAATAGGATTTCACTACACAAGAACCTAATGGCTTTAAACAAAACATATAAATATATACACACACACACACTATATAAGTCCTTGTATAATGTGTATTGAGCTCTTTGTTATAGCATAAAGTTTATTCGAAACGATTTAAAAAGCAACAAATTATTTTTGTGCATTCCAAGTATTTAAAATATAATAAATTTAATCGTCATGTATAAAGAAATTTACAACATGAGATGATAAATTGCTTTTTAGTTCAACTTTAAGCGCGTTTAGTCTTACAAAATTAACTATATGCATACTATATCAATCAGAATTATAAACAAGAACGAGTAACGTATCGTGCATATTTATGCAAATAAATGGTTATTAAATTAATTATATAAAATACAAAATATATTGTATTTATTTAGTGTGGTGTGGTTTTATATTCTACTGTATATTGGCCACAGGCCGGCATGCCGAAACATAATTGAATGATTAAGGTGCCGCGTACGAGTATCTGGTATATATTCTAGAAGATACACCCCATAAATATATCTTAATTGATATCCGTTCTTTATCTTTTCTATATAAACTTGTCCTTTTTGTCAATTCGTTACTTTGTCTCGTTAAGAATGTCAGCTGATTTCTGGGAACATTTGCGTAGTTTGGCGCGCATAAGCAATTTAAATACTGTTCCCAAGGGCATGCGCAGTGTAAACTGTTCCCAGCAGAAGCAACAGGTGCTGGTGGTATTGACCTACCTGAACGCATCTTTAATGAGGCAGGCAAAACTACTTGCTAAATATATTTTTAGCAGGTAGTTTATGAAACTTTCAGTTCATACGAAACTTTTTAACGATTTAATTATTAATTTTTGCGCTCAATTTAAGTAAGTTCTCCGTGTGGGCAAAGTGTCGAAAACTATTTCACATAAATGTCGAGCATTTATTTATATTTCGCACGATTAAATTAGTTGCCGGAATTGGCTGTCGCCCACGTCACTAGAGATTTCATGCAATTTCCGTACACAAAGTGAGGTTAGTTCTCCCAGCACAATTTTCTCTCGCCGGGTCCAATTTGAAACTCAGTGAAGGGCAAAGTTTAAGCACTTGTAGCCACAAGAAAGTTGCCGTAACAAGGATAATATACTTGTTTAGTAACATCACGAATTGCCTATGCCGGTGACACGAAGTGGAGGTGGATGAGGGAGCTTCGTAGCAGGCCATTTTCGCGCCCGCGCGATATGCATTGTTTGTTTTTTTCTTTCTATGCTTTCCCTAGCTAAATTATTAAAATGAAAAGTTCCTTTGATATGCGGCGACTGTTTGGGGATTTCAGCGTAATGTGTTTGGCGTAAGGACACTTTAAGATTGGCTGACAGTTGTTGCCAAGTTGCTGCCCAAAGGTATTCCAAGCCAGAGCTGGAGAAAAAGTTCAATTCTTTGCACGCGCCACGTGCAACTCACCTGCTTTAATGCCTGGTCGCATTTTTGATTCATCGCAAGCTTTGCGGGCCTTGGCTTCTCTTTCATCTCTAAGATTCCGCACCGCAGCACAAAAGCAACAGGGGAGAAGCAGAGCAAAGCAAAGCATAGCGGAAAGCGTGGAATCAACAAGAGCAGCAAAAATATGAACTGCTGCAAAACTTTCCATCCGACTGTGGCAAATAAATCAAAAAGTGATTAGAACGGGCAGCTGCCCTCCAACCCAATCTCCTGCAGAATTGCACTGTTCTATCTGTTCCCGCTTTTTCTCTCTCTATCTCTCTCTCGCTTGTCTCTTGCTGTCCTACTCTGCAAATGTCCAGCTGTAAATTGTCTGTTGAGTGGCTATGGCGCTTTGGCTGTGGCTAAAAGGAAAAAGGAAAAGCGCAAGGTGTGCGAAGAAGGTGAAAATGTGGGCCAAGTTCTGTGGCCAAGGAAACTCAAAGTTGGCCATTAAACTTTGGCCACGTCTTTAACTCCAGCATGAGCTCCCTCTCCTGCTGTGGCTTCGTTTGGCTTTGGTCAGCCGTGTTGATAAATGAGCAGCGCGTGCAGCGGGGCAATCAAGAAAATCGCGGAAAATTATCGTTGCCACGCCGTAAAACAAAAATGGCCAACTGAAAAGTGCAACAAACTGTGGCAGAGCAAAGCAAAACAAAAGGCGTCAACACGCTTGACACACAGTCTTGAAACTTGGTCCTTCTTTCTTCCCTGAATTATGGCATCTTTTTTTTTTATTTGCATCCTTAATTATGACACTGCAGAGTGGGCTACCTAAGTACTATATATAGTATTCTCTGCTATACGTAGATGGTTTTCTGGATTATAGATGACTGCAAGTAACAGCTATTTAATGAGTTTCAATTGAGGTTAAGGGAACACATAGTTTTATGAGATACAAAAGAGCTGTCGCAGACCGATATTTAAGAGAGGAACATAAAAACTGGGATGTCTTAAATGGAAGTAATTGTTAAACGGCTACTTATTTAAAAACCTAGAGCAAAATGTGGATACTACTAAAGAATATACAAAAAATATTATTTATTTAAAAACGTATCATATAAAATCGAAGTAGACAACACTGCTGCAACCTACTAAAGATGAATAGAAGAGAAGAAGTAAACAAGATTTCATTTTCTTAACACCAAAGCTTTTACACACAACCTTCTTCAACACGTCTGTCTTTATTCCTTTCATTCCAAATTGAAGATAAATAAATGTAATTTTACGGTACATGCGTCAGCTGAAAATTTCTTATATTATTCGCCTTTGGCTTTATTTATTACGCAAATACCTTAAGTCTGTCTAACACAATTGAATACTTAAATTTACGTATGCTTAGCAATCTAACTGTAATAGTAGTAGTAGATAGAACAAAGGACATGGGGTTACAACTAGAGGAGAATGGTATATAAAATATGTTGCATGGAATGAGGTGAACGAGAAAAACCTTTACTGCACACGCTGTTTCACATTGGATTCGCAATGCGTGGGAGGTGCCAGCTGCAGCAATAATATCGAGAACGTACGTAATGTGTGTAATTTATCTATAGATTTATCTACTGCCATATCCTATGCGAGCTGGTTATTCATGTCTTGGTCAGTGCGACCAGCAGAAAGATTAGCCACAGATGCAACATGTTGTAGCCCTGTTCCGGCGAAGCCCTGGACATAATTGCTGAGGCGGAATAGTCTCCTGTAATGGGAAGATATGTATAATTGTGTACGCTAATCGAGGAAGTTTTCTGACCACTTAGCACATGCAGCTGCAGGGAAACTGCTTGACTATTCTCCGGCTCGCATGTGTAGTTCCCTGAGTGGGTCTTACGCACCACAGGAATAACCAAGGTGCCAATCTGAGGAGGATTTAAGGATCAGTTCTATAGAAAACATTATAATATTTAATGTTCCTACCGTATTTCGACTGTGCTCTGTGCTACCGAAGATATTGCGGTCGATTTGGGTGTACCAACCGTTCTCATGACCACTGGCCTCGTTCTCGGGCACAACCTGCTGCTCGCCGCGATACCAGACTATATATTTGGGGGGCTCCAGTGTGCCACGCACAATACAATGGAGTTCCACTCTGCTGCCGGCCTTAACAAAGCGCTGCTTGTCGCCAATTAGTTCCGTTTTTGGAGCTGAACAAAGGAAGCCAAAGCGGCAAATCAATTATGGGTTCAGCAAGCACCAAATTGAGATTAGAGAGAGAGAGAGAGAGAGAAGAGAGAGAGAGAGCGAACGAAACATAATATATTGTGTTCTAAGGGTTTCAAGCAACAGATGGGAAATTAAAAATGTAAATCAGAATATTTGATTGAGAATTTAAAAATATTCGATATGTGGAGCAAATTGATCATGAATAAATGATAGAGGATTATCCGCTTCGACTTACTTATCACCAGCAGCTGCACTTTGGCGCTCATCTTTGGCTCTGTGGCCAGTTGGCATTCGTACCAGCCCTTGTCTTGCAGTTGAACGTATTTGATTAGCAGCGTCCAGCTGAGGCTGCTGCTTCCGTTTCCGGTGTCTAGCAGATTGCCACTGACATTTGACGTGGACTGCAGCAGAGCCGCAAAACGAGCATCATTGATGAAGGTAGTGTGGTCCACGGCTATGATATGTTCATCTCGCAAACGGACCCAGGAGAGCGGTTTGCTCGAGTGCTGGTGCAGCTGCAATGAAAGAGCGCAGACAGACCGAGTTTGGCTAGTTGTTTGATTTGCTGCCTTTGAATCATGCTGTGTCTCCCGCAACCACCTTCACTCACCTGACACGGCAGATAGGCATGCTGGCCCGCCTGCACGGTGACATTACGTGGAGGCAGGCTTAGCTGGCGGCGTGGCAGGAGTTGCCGTTCCCGTGCCAGCTGCTTCTCGCGTCGTAGTTGTTGCTCCTTTTTTTCACTATCGTATGCATGTAGTCGCATGTTGGGCTGGGATTGAGATTGTGATGGGGCTTGCGGTTGCTCGTCCTTATTAGCAAACTCTGGCATGGAAACAGTGTCAGCGTCATTGCCCATCAGCACTGTGCCTTGCCTCATTGTCAATCCTGTTGTGGTGCGCGTCGTCTCTGGCAAATCAGCAGCAATGAAATCCGGAAAGGGTGGCAAATACGTGGGTATCGAGAAGCCTTTTGTCAGTGTGGCCGTGTCGGGTAGCGCACTCCAAATGTCCGCAACCTGTTCTACCGTGGTGCTCTCCTCAATGGTCACATCAACTTCCGGCGTTGTGCCCGCTCCTGCCGCTCCATTTGTCACTGCAATTAGCGTCGAGTTCTCGATGAATCCCGCACTCGCTGAAAGGGCTGCAAAATATGTTAGGAATGACGGCATCTGTAATTATTTATACGCTTTAATATGTACTTTGAATGAAATATTTATCGCAGTCCCTTTGCCCTAATGAGTCAAACCAGCGCCTACTAGACGAAGTGCGTTAGAGGTACATATATTTTGAAATGATCTGATAACTTGCATGTGATTTGAATTGAATTGGTTTCAATAAGCAATCGAAGCGCCTTCGATCAGAACCACTCATCGATAGTTGTGGCGGAGCATCGATCAACTATGTTATGTTAACATTGCTGGTTGACGTAAGCTATTTATCGAAGGAAAATACATTTCAGTATTTCCCTTGGCTCCCGCAGCTATTTGCCTCTCGCTCCTTCATTAACTTTGCGTCCACTTTTCGTCTGAATACAGAAAAAATATGGTTTTAAATATTTTAACTTGCCGAAATAAAGTATTAAAATCCGTATACAAAGAGTTGTTGACACATAGTTTTTGTAGAATATTGAGCTTCATTTCTTTTTTTTCCTTATTTTGCACTGCATTGCAATAAACTAAAAAGTTGCAAAAATACCAAATAGCTTGAAGCAAGAGTCATTGTGTAAATTCGGTTCTCCTTTTTATGAAGCAAACAACTTGATTGCCAAGAAGGGATTGTTGCCAACCAGCAGCATGGCCAACATACATAGGTCAACATTACTGCGCTTATCCTTTCTTTAAACAAACTTATCGGATTGTTTCAATCAGTAAAAATATTCAATAACATAAAGTAGCCACTATATTGTGTTTGACACTTAAGACTTGTCGGATAAATGATTTGTTTTCATTGAAAAAATAACAAAATATAAAAAAAATAAAATAGAGTCGAATACCGACAAAGAAATCGATTTTAACATGAATTAAAAGCTTACATTTTATATTTAGAAACGATGCGTGGCAATACTTAAAGGTAATAAATGTATACTCTTGAAAAGCACTAACGAAAGAATAATAAATTTACTGTCTGAAATTCTTTATATAGTGCATTTATAAATTTTTCGACACTGTTACCTAAAAAAACAAAAAACTTTATCAATTTGATGCATTAACGACACTACAAAATGACAAACGGCTTAAACTAAAAGCATCAGAACTTATTTAGTGGATTGACACAATATTTGCGTCTTGTTGGTAAATATTTTGTGGCGAGTTGTGGCTTCCAAATACAAATACGAGAAGAGGCAATTTTGCTTAAAATATATATAATAAATATATACAATAGTATGATAATATTTACGTACTTTCGAAATTGAATGGTGAAATAAATTAAAGAACTCTCGGAGCTTAGAAACCCGATAAAGAGACGTCAAAACAATTTGATTTCTAATTAAAGCGAACAGCACGAAATAAACGTATACCGCAGACATAACCACAGGGTAACTAAAGAACATTGACCTCGTATTGATTGGAATAACCAAAAGGAGCAAAAGGAGAAGGAGCAGCAGTCGGCCTAAAAAGAACCTTAGTAATCCCCTTGGCGAGCATGGAAGTGGATGCTCTGTGGCTGCGAATGCTCTCGCAGTCTGAAGACCTCACGGACACGATCAGCCGACGCTGTCGCCGAGTGCTGCCCACTGTGGCAAGACTCTGCCTGACGGCTACCTTCCTGGAGGATGCACTGCGCATGTGGCTGCAGTTCTTCGAGCAATTGCAATATCTGCAAATTGGGCTCAACCTTCCCGAAATGTTCTCTGTCTTCCTTGTGGTGGTGCAACTGTTGGGGCAGTTGGTTGGGTCTGTCTTAATTCTGCTGCGTGTGTGGGTCAATCTCGCCGTCACCCTGCTTGCCGGTCTGGTGGTGCTTCAGGTGCATTTACATGTAGTTCCTTGGCAACTGCAGTTACTTCTACGCAACTTTGCCCTGCTCGGCGGCCTGTTGCTGCTGCACGTGGAGACTCAGGAAACAGATGCTGCCGCACGAGTTGTTGTAGCTGGTGCGGGTTTGCCACGCCTAATCAATCATCGACCTCAGCATTTGATGCGCCTTACGGGGCGAGTGCTGCTGGCCTGCATGTACCTCACCTTGCTGCGGCTGGAGTTGAGTCTGCTGGCACTGATCCTTAATGGCCTCGGCCTGCTGCTGATGGCACTCATCGTCTTGGGATTTCGCACCAGGCCGGCAGCTCTGCTGCTTGCTCTCATCTTGATGCTGTGGAATCTCTATGCGAATGCCTGGTGGTTTGTCCATGATGCCAGCAGGGACTTGTCCAAGTACAATCACTTCCACACTCTCTCTGTAATTGGAGGCCTGCTGATGGTCGTGGTACTCGGCCCCGGCAAGGTATCCCTGGAGCAGTACAAGAAGCACTGGTAGCCTTGATATTCGCAACATGTGATAATAAATTCTCGATTCATAATAAGCAGGCTTTCTCTTTAAAGTTGTATCTATTCTCTATCCGTTCTTAAAGTTGTATCTATTCCCATTTTAATGCCATCATACTTTAAACTGTCTCCACTAATTCCTGCAATATTTGTATAAGTTCTTAGCAGTCTCTTCTTTTCTGGCTTGGGTTGAATCAAGTAATTGAACCCATTCGAAACTGCCTCTCATCAGTCATAATCCAGGCCACAAATATGCAATAGCCACGGCCACTGGTACATTTCCGGAATGCCTTAGCGTGGCCTGCGCGTCTTCAGGCCGCTGCTTTATCATCGTCAAATCAAGTTCGCGGCTCGAGGCCACTTTGCAATGGCGTATGAAATCCCACAGATGGCTGCCGCCTTTCAATATTCCGGAGTGGGCTGTCTGCCACGCCCACTCATACCATAAAAATCTTGGTCATTACTTGAGTTTGTTCCCAGTCGAGTGAACTAGCTGTGGGGCCGTGTGGGGGGTTGGGTGTAGTTTAATCCCAACTCTGCTCGACTTTCACTGCCGTGTGCAGGGTAAGGCAATTTATACGTGAGATATGTTACACTATGCTACACACTAATACTTATAATATCAGACAGAGTATTAGGCAGTCATTCTGTGTTCAGTTCATGTATTGTATTTCGGCGGAATTCGCTGAGTTTCGCTTGGGGGGCTTTGAATTTACGCACAGCATAACAAATTATGGCCAAGTATTTATTATGTAAATAATGTAATGCCAACTGCCAACACACACACAGACACACCAACACACACCGGGTAAAGCTAATATTTTTATGAAAATGCTCGTGCTGAAATAGTTTGCCAGCTTGAAGCAGTTTTGAATTTCAATTATTGCTCGAGAATTGTTTGAAATGGAACTTTAAACAGAAGTTCTTAACTTGAAATTGTCAGTTGGCCAATGGAAAACTGCTAATGAAATTGTGATAAGTCGGAAAGGGAAACGCAAGGGAGGAGAAAGGAGAGGATGGGTAGCGTGCTACTCACTTTCTATTATTTTTTATAAATTTGCAACTTTTATGGCAACATTTGTTTTGTGGTCCCTTTTTAACTTTATTTTGCAGTTGTCGCACTCATTGTTGGTCGTCGCAATTAAAAACTATTTGCTGGCAAAAGTTTATAAAAATAAATAAGAGAAACAAAAGCAACAGCAACAACAACAACGGCAACAACAAAAGCGAAAGCTTCAACAACCTTCGCTGTGGTAATTAGTAGAACAATTTGTAACGGTCGAAGTGCGAATCAAAGAAGTAGCCGAACCACACAGGGTATCAATTTGAAACTTCAATATTCGACTTTCGGATCAGGAATGATAGCGGACGGAATCCTCTTGTGCCGTAGCTCTTTGGCGTGGGGTGGGTTGTTGCCACATTCCTTCTCCACATCTACACAACTTTATTATTTAGGATTCCTAACAGAAACTAAAAGAGAGACTTACTCCAAGAAATACAAGAAGGGTGTATCTAACAAAGCAAACTATTGTAGGTTCCAATAAAAAAAATAAACAAAAAAAATCGGATTGCAATATATAACATTTGCGGGGTCAAAGGTGTTGTGCGACCTCGCTGTCTTTACCCACCCTACCATAATCTTCTATGAAAATTATTGTATCCGAAGATACCCTATATTCGTCCGACTATTAACTTAAGTTGCCATGTCTATCCAGAAAACAAATTAATTTAGCACATCATTATATTCATTTCAAAATTCATGATTTATTCCTATCGCAAAGGGTCAGAAAATTGTTTAACATTTCGTTTTGCATTAATATTGTCAAGGTAATTATTTCATAATTTACAAAAACTTTCGTAGCTATTTGGAAAGATCGACTATTTCGATTCGGTTATTGGATTTTGTTTCAAGAAACAAGGGTAGTATCTTATATGATTTTTCATTCATTAAATTATTTCATTTTATATATGTTTTTCAGAGTATTGTTAAATGCCAAAAAAAAAATTTGTGTTTCTTATTTTTTTTTTCATCAAATTTGTTTGCTTAAGTGTTTTCTATGATACTTCATTTCTTTTTTTTCAATTCAATCTGTGTAGCAAATGGCTTGAAATGAGGCTTACAATTTACAGTTTATATAGTTTAAGTTTACATTTAAATTTGATTGAAAATTTGATATACTTTCTTCTTCTTAAACATTATTGGTTTTTGTTTCTTTCAGTGTGTGTATCAATGTGCAACGCTTTTTGTTTTTCTTGTGTCTTTATAATATATATGATTTGTTTGTTTTGTTTTTATAGGATAGAATTGTTTTGTTTTGTATTGTTTTTCTAATTAATTAATTGTTGAAAAGTGCGCTTAAGAAAGTGTCGGAATAAAATAAATCCACTACATAATTAATGCTGGTTAAAAACAGCTTTTAACATTGTTTCGTTTTAGTGTTTTGTTTTCGTTTTCATTTTTTTTTTTTAAACTGTTTGCTGTTGTTTGTAATAATTTTTTTGCGTGATCAGAAAGGATCAGCAGAGCATTTCAGAGAATATAAAATTCACATACATCACAAGCCTACGGACATGCACAATTGTTGTTGTTTACTCACAAATTAATGTGTCCAGCGTTGAAAGGCCTTCCAGCGTGGTGGTGATACAGATCTTGTTAGGAAACTAAAGCTTGATTATAAGTTAATTTTAAATTCTCTTTTTACAATTTTAAAGATTTTAGCATGTTTGTGTGTTTTTACAAATCTTTTCTCGTTACATATTTTTTTTTTTTGATGATATTTTGTTTTCATTTTGTCTCTAGCGCACACTCAACAATTTTTTTAATTTAATTTTTAATTTGTTTAATTTTAGTTACAAATTTAATTTGCACTCTTGTATTCCTTCTATTTTTAAACAATTTTACACAAGAAATAAAAAACACAAGCTAGTTCCTTGATCTGTGACTGAGTCAATTGTTGTAAGCAGCGCAACAGGCTGCCTCTGCTGATGAGAAGGTGGGAGAAAATATATCCAACGGTGCAAATCCAAAAGAAGAGGATAAATATTCGCGTCCAAACGGAGACTGCGCATGCAACTGCAGCAGAATGCTCCACAGCGAAAATAAGGCACGGCAAGGCTGCGTAAATGTTGCGCAATGCCGTGCAAACGTCATGCAGCGCCGTTGAACTGCAGCAACGCGAAGCAGCACTGCCCTGAGCACTTTGATGGGCAGACAAATTTGTTGCACAGGCTTGACAGGGCAGTGGATCAGCACTGTGCGTTTGACACAAGACCCTCAGAGCAATGGTAAAGCGGTCTATATACCGCAGTGCGATACAAAACGCATTTACCCACTGCCTGGACAGGGATCTTGTAAGGGAAGAACTGTAAAAAAATTGAATGGAATGACTTAATAGTTCCTGAGTAAGGTGAATTCTTTACCTAGGTCTTAACTTCTTTAGGCAACCTTTGGGCTTTGGGTGCCAAATGCCCTTCCTTATTACTGCCAGCCAACAGTTGATCGTTTGGGGTGCACTCCTTCGCAGCCTCCAAGAATTCCTTGCAACGTCACTTCTTAAATTGTATTGTTTTCACTAAAACAAACGTACTTCAGTACATTTGTAGAAATTTTCATAACCAACAAAAGATCTGCTGCAACCGCGTGTGGACCTTATATAGTGACAAATTCCAGCCATCGCTAGCTTTTTTGGAACGTATTCGGAGTTGGCGAAGTTAACTGTGCTAGCACTCCAGCTGATGAGTGAAAGCTTTACTTACTTTTATGATAACATTTGCACTGCTTGCAAGGTCATCTTTGCACTTATCATAAAATTTGCACTGCTTTCTAAGATAAGCTTAGAAGTATGCTCTGATAAGAACAGGTGTTATCACAACTGCCTTTCGTGTACTAAATTTAGCACAGAGAAGTTCGAAGTTCTTATCAGCGTTGCCCTGCTTTACCTTTGGCTACAAGAAAGCCGAAGTTATTGTTTTAGCTATTGGCAATAAACCAATAATGGAACGCATTGCAAAGCGCGGGCCATTACACCACCCGATAATATTACTTCGTTAGATGTAATATTAGCGGGAATTAGCTGCGTGTGTCTTTAGCATGAAACGTACCCATTTCTTTCCCTTGTAAACTCTCAAGCTTATAATAACAATTTCCTAGCTTTGTTCGAATGCGACACTTTACAAATTGAGGACCTAGTTTGGCATTAAAATTTTGCGAGAATTTGCTTTGCGCAAAGCTACGACAATAGACTTCCTGTCCTTCTTTGAAAGAGACCGGCTTGGCTCGCAAATTATACTGAGCTACGTTGCGGTCATATGCGCGACGGATATTTGCCTGTATGTCTTTTCGTAACAGTGCTAAATTATCTGATCTGGATATGGGTACGGTTGGCTCCTCAAGCAGTGACAATTCATTTAGCAGCGTGTAGTCGGATCCGTGAGTAATCATATCCAGCCCAAACAATGCCCGATAAGGAGAACATCCGAGAGATTGATGTAGTGCCGATCTCAGAGAGCATGAAATACTAGTGAGATGCATATCCCATTCACGTTGATCATGTTTTAAATATGATCGCACAGCAGCCAATAGAGAGCGATTCACACGCTCTGCGGCATTACTCTGCGGAGAGTACAGGGCTGTATAAACATGAGTAATCCCTAGCTCTGTCAAAAATGCGTTGAATTCGGCAGCTTTGAACTGGCTACCATTATCGCTAATAATTGTCTCGGGTACTCCAAAGCAGTGAAATATGTGTTTTAACAAGAATTCCTGTATGGCCAACGAGGTACATTTTTTTAGCGGCTGTAGCCAATGAAATTTGCTAAAATGATCTAGCACGATTAATATGCCCACATGACCTTGTTTACTTCTAGGATATGGTCCTAGAAGATCGATATATAAGCGTTGAAAGGGGCGACAAGAGGGTACATGGGCTCCCATAGGTGGACGAAGACTATAGTTCGGTGATTTGCTTTGCTTGCATACATCACACGCACGTATATAGTCTCGTACATCCTTGGATAGACCAGGCCAAAACAGATGACGTCGTAACTTATTAATTGTCTTTTGCATGCCCGCATGAGCAGAAGTAAGACTGTCATGAGCTTGTTGCAGAGTCTCTGCACGCAGACTCTCTGGAACCCAGAGTTTCCATGAAAGTTTTTCTTGCGCCTCGTCTCCTCCAGCATGTTCGGTTCGACAGTATAAATAATGATCTACTAGCTTTATATCGGGGGAATTTTAACTGGTTTTTGCTATAGTGTTCTTTTAATTTTACATATGCATCCTCTTCGAAGGCTGGTGATTGGAGATCAATCACTGGACTCATGTCTAGAGCTGCAATTTCGGCTTCGGGTAGCCTAGACAAAGCATCTGGAACGATGTGATTTTTTCCTTCCCTGTGTGAGAAGGAAAATTTAAATTGTTGTAGACGGAAAATCCAACGTGCCAGTCTACCAGAAACATTTTGTTGACGCATGAGCCAAAGGAGACTGGAATGATCCGTCACAACTTCGAATTCTTGCAACTCTAAATAGCAACGAAATTTTTCAATCGCTAATATAACAGCTAGACACTCTCGTTCAGTCACGCTGTAATTTCTCTGAGCTCGACTTAGCTTTTTCGACATAAACGCAATAGGCCGTTCGGATTGGTCATCTGACAGCTGCACTAGCACGGCCCCAATGCCAAAGTCACTTGCATCGCAATGGAGATAAAACTTTTTAGTAAAATCGGGATTGATAAGGATCGGAGCCGAGATCAACACTTGTTTTAGTTTGTCCATGGCCACTTGAGCATCCGTCGTCCATTCAAACTTCTTCTTCTTGGATAACAAGTCCGTAATCGGACACGTCAAATCCGAGAAACTGGTAATGAAACGACGGTACCACCCACAAACGCCTAAAAATCCTCGAATTTGTTTTAAATTCTTTGGCGGCTGCCAATTCACAATACAAGAAACTTTAGCGGTGTCCGTGCAGATGCCACCGCTACCAATAACGTAACCTAAATACGTTATGCTAGTTACACAGAATTGACTTTTAGCCAAGTTAAGAGTTAAGTTAGCTTTTCGAAACTGTTCTGCCAGTCTAATTAGAATTGCAAGATGAGTTGTAAAATTATCCGACACAACACACAGATCGTCTAGGTACCCGAAAACACAATAGCGCAAATCAGGTGGTATTATCTGATCCATGAGGCGACACATTGTGGAAGGCGCGTTGCATAACCCGAAGGGCATCACCTTAAATTGGTATAAAGGACGGCCCGGAACGGTAAATGCAGTTAATGGTTTAGATTCGTCACTAAGCTGAATTTGCCAGTAGGCATCTTTAAGATCCAATTTTGAAATGATGTTCGCTTTGGGAAGTCGAGCAAATATACCATCGATGCTTGGTAAAGGATAGGCATCACTTTTCGTGGCGTCGTTTAGTTTTAGAGCATCCAAACAAAGAAGGACCTTATTTGGTTTTACAACCATTCGAATTGGAGAACTGCAAGGACTTGACGATGGTTCAATTACGTCCAAGCTCAGCATGCGATCAATTTCTTGATAAAGAAGTTTCTCAACGGCCGGACTGACAGGATAAAATCGCTGTTTACATGGCTTCGCGTTACCAACGTCAATATGGTGCTCAATTAATGTGGTACGCCCTAGTATTTCCGATACTTTCGGGAACAGATCTTTAATAACTGTCAATTGCTGAATCTGACAAGGACTCAAGGGATATGCGTTTTCTACTGTTGGATCTTCTTGCACAATTGAGGAATCTATCGAACTGATAATGTGAGGAGCAAGCTCGAAAATTTTCCAAAAGTCAAGGCCTAATATTAATCTTTGCTTAATGCTCGGAATAATATACAATTTCATAACGCGTTTGACACCTTTGTAGCACATTTCAATATTAAGCACACCTATAACTGGCTGAATTTCCCCACCAGCAGTTTTCGCACTAGATCGTATAGGTTTATAATGAGGACTATGAGCAAAATCTTGTAGAGCTAGCTCAGCACCTATGCAGCTTATATTTGCACCGGTATCTAACAAACCTTGCTCTGTAAACTCTAAAAAGGATACTTCAGCATAACTACGCAGATCCTTAGAGCAATTAAAAATTGATGAAATTTGCATTTTACGATTTGTCTTAATTTCAGCATAATAATTCTTAAGTCTTAATGTATGTTTACTAGGTTTTTTTTCACTATTATTAAAAAATACGACTTCTTACATTATTATAATTTTCTAAACGTTCTTGATACGAACGCATCCATAAAGGGCCTATATCAGATGAAGGTGTTTCTGCCTGCACTGGAATAGCGGAAGGGATAGGTGCAGGAACGTTATCCTTCACCTGAATTATATTCAGATTTATGGTGTTGGGGGACTCCGGTTGTTGTGGGAAGCCCCCGCACGTCGGTTTTCCGATTTCTTGCTTATGCAATGTTGGCATTGAGGCTTATAAATATTTGGCCGGCCACAACCGTAGCAAAAGACGCGACGTGCGGATAAGCAGTTTTCGTAAACATGGCCTACTTCTTCACAATTCCAGCATTTGAATTTTCCGTGAGAAGATTGCAAACCGTGGATCTCTGCTTCTTCATGTAAGTTGTCTTCTACTTCTGAATTTTCCTTTTCTACTGCGCAAACTTGTCGACGAGCTACAGGTACATTCGGTTTGGATACATAACGGCAGCTGATTTCATATGCCAAGTTTTCACTCATTTGAACCAACCGACGTAAGTGACCTACCGAATGAACGGGTTGAAATAACAATTTTTGACGAGTTTCTGGCAGCAGATTACTTTTTAAGATTTCAACTAACTCTTCATCTTCTACTCGAATGGAGGCCTTGTCGATCAAGGTTGCCACTGCCTCATAAAAGGACGAAAATGATTCACCTGTCTTTTGTTTACGGGCTCGAATCAGCTCCATACTCATAAAATCGGAGCGGTAGTCTTGATACTGTTGACGCAGGGATGCACACATATTGGGCCAACCAATCTGATCAACTTGCTTATGGTATCTCCAGTACCATTGTCGAGCTTTTCCCGTGAACAAAACGTGAATATGCCTGCACATTACTGAAAAATCACTGTCTAACGTTTCATTAGTAAGTGAAGTGACTCGATATATGAACTTTTCGACTCCCAATCCTTCAACGGATCCATCAAAATGAACTCCCCATTTCTGCATTATGTCGACTGTTTGCCGAGACTGCACGGAAGAAACATTTGATGCGGGAGTTTCCCGTAGAACGGAAGTAGCTGGAGGTTCATGTCGCTGAGGTTGTGCATTAATTGCCAAAGATGACATGACCCTTGTGACCGTTTGCTCAATCATTCCTTGTATAATATTGTAGTCAACAGGCTGGCTACGACGATTGTTTGTAGAACGAATGGGTCTGGTGGATCGAGGTGGTCTTCCTCTAACAGGTCTCTCAGAGACGGCTTCACCTTGGTTGGTACTTTGGCTAGCGTCTAATGCAGACGAATTTGCTCCAATTGGATTCTCCAATGGAGGTTCTGGCTGTCGACTTGGATTTTGCTGCTCAGCCATTGCCATGGCTTTGGACAGGTTTCGGGTGGTCATACCACGAGCAGCTGGCACAGCTTTAGAGTTCGAAGGAACTGGCTGAGATCTAGCTGGGGAACAATTGCCTATCACAACTCGAAGTTCCGCTCTACTTATTTCAACTCTGCACGTAAAACATTCAGAATTTTCGGTCAACCATGCCTCTATACAGTTCTTATGGAAAACATGTTTACATGAAAGTAAATAGCAAGGATGGGTGTTATCCATAACCGTTGAACATAGTGCACAAAGATTGTCTGCTCGTGCCGATGAAGCATGAGGAGGGGTATTAACGACTGGCATTTTGTAAATACTTTACTTTTCATAAAAAAAATATTTCTGGATTAGATATATATTGGCAACAAAAAGAAAACAATCGGGTAAATAACTATATATTGCAGTATCCTAGTTTTTTCTTTTATCTTTTTGTTTTAATGTTAATTGATTTTCCGGGCTATTGATACTAAGCTAAAGATGGTGTTCGTTACGTTGATTTGACAGTTTAGGCTGCTGGTCAGCAAGCAAGGCCAATTAGCACTTAAACAAGTTCCAAACAACAGTCTAAATTGCACTAAAATTCAAGTCATAATTTACATCCATCAATATATACATATGATAATGAAATAGTCTCGTCCGTTGCAGAAACTTGAAAAATACTATCCCGCAAAATCATCGAGTACTGGCATCTGTGCTTAGCCGAATGCGCAATATTCTACAAAACTATTTTACAAAAACAATATTTCCATCTTCCTACGACTTCACTGAGTCTATTCATCATACGAAGAAACCGAGCATTTTATTTTTATTTTTGACTAGAGAAATACTTTTCTACAACGAACATAGAATTAAATACGCTCTTATTTTTTTTTGGCTATCAGCACTATTCACGGTCTCGTCTTTTATTCTTATCTGAATAATACTGATTCGTAGACTTGATATAGATCTTCAACTCCTAGCATCATAAAAGCGGTAATACGACTGTGTCAGTCTAAGTTACTTCACAGATATTATACTAAAATTGCCAAAACAAATTACTCAAAAATAATGTTGGGGTGCGTACAGTCATAACTTAATTCTCGCTTCTAAACTAACATACGTTTTTTCTTTCAGTGTAGTTTAAATACATTCCTAAGTTGCTTTACAAAAGGACTGTTTGTTGCCCTAAGTAATGCTTTTACCTTTCCAAATTGCACGTGAAAGACAATTAGTCAACCTTCTTGCAACATTTTGCATTAACAACCAGCCTCTTGCTTGGTAACAAAAATAATAATTCGAAGCAACAATTAAGTATGGAGATCAGATGTCTTTATCTCTTTGTTAAACTAACCGCAGCTACACACGCTGAACACCGAAAGGTATTAACAAGCGTACAACCGAAGTTACAATTTATACTTTGGTTAGCTATACGTTGCCCCACGTTTTGGGCGCCAAAAATTATGTAACGGTCGAAGTGCGAATCAAAGAAGTAGCCGAACCACACAGGGTATCAATTTGAAACTTCAATATTCGACTTTCGGATCAGGAATGATAGCGGACGGAATCCTCTTGTGCCGTAGCTCTTTGGCGTGGGGTGGGTTGTTGCCACATTCCTTCTCCACATCTACACAACTTTATTATTTAGGATTCCTAACAGAAACTAAAAGAGAGACTTACTCCAAGAAATACAAGAAGGGTGTATCTAACAAAGCAAACTATTGTAGGTTCCAATAAAAAAAATAAACAAAAAAAATCGGATTGCAATATATAACATTTGCGGGGTCAAAGGTGTTGTGCGACCTCGCTGTCTTTACCCACCCTACCATAATCTTCTATGAAAATTATTGTATCCGAAGATACCCTATATTCGTCCGACTATTAACTTAAGTTGCCATGTCTATCCAGAAAACAAATTAATTTAGCACATCATTATATTCATTTCAAAATTCATGATTTATTCCTATCGCAAAGGGTCAGAAAATTGTTTAACATTTCGTTTTGCATTAATATTGTCAAGGTAATTATTTCATAATTTACAAAAACTTTCGTAGCTATTTGGAAAGATCGACTATTTCGATTCGGTTATTGGATTTTGTTTCAAGAAACAAGGGTAGTATCTTATATGATTTTTCATTCATTAAATTATTTCATTTTATATATGTTTTTCAGAGTATTGTTAAATGCCAAAAAAAAAATTTGTGTTTCTTATTTTTTTTCATCAAATTTGTTTGCTTAAGTGTTTTCTATGATACTTCATTTCTTTTTTTTCAATTCAATCTGTGTAGCAAATGGCTTGAAATGAGGCTTACAATTTACAGTTTATATAGTTTAAGTTTACATTTAAATTTGATTGAAAATTTGATATACTTTCTTCTTCTTAAACATTATTGGTTTTTGTGTTCTTTCAGTGTGTGTATCAATGTGCAACGCTTTTTGTTTTTCTTGTGTCTTTATAATATATATGATTTGTTTGTTTTGTTTTTATAGGATAGAATTGTTTTGTTTTGTATTGTTTTTCTAATTAATTAATTGTTGAAAAGTGCGCTTAAGAAAGTGTCGGAATAAAATAAATCCACTACATAATTAATGCTGGTTAAAAACAGCTTTTAACATTGTTTCGTTTTAGTGTTTTGTTTTCGTTTTCATTTTTTTTTTTAAACTGTTTGCTGTTGTTTGTAATAATTTTTTTGCGTGATCAGAAAGGATCAGCAGAGCATTTCAGAGAATATAAAATTCACATACATCACAAGCCTACGGACATGCACAATTGTTGTTGTTTACTCACAAATTAATGTGTCCAGCGTTGAAAGGCCTTCCAGCGTGGTGGTGATACAGATCTTGTTAGGAAACTAAAGCTTGATTATAAGTTAATTTTAAATTCTCTTTTTACAATTTTAAAGATTTTAGCATGTTTGTGTGTTTTTACAAATCTTTTCTCGTTACATATTTTTTTTTTTGATGATATTTTGTTTTCATTTTGTCTCTAGCGCACACTCAACAATTTTTTTAATTTAATTTTTAATTTGTTTAATTTTAGTTACAAATTTAATTTGCACTCTTGTATTCCTTCTATTTTTAAACAATTTTACACAAGAAATAAAAAACACAAGCTAGTTCCTTGATCTGTGACTGAGTCAATTGTTGTAAGCAGCGCAACAGGCTGCCTCTGCTGATGAGAAGGTGGGAGAAAATATATCCAACGGTGCAAATCCAAAAGAAGAGGATAAATATTCGCGTCCAAACGGAGACTGCGCATGCAACTGCAGCAGAATGCTCCACAGCGAAAATAAGGCACGGCAAGGCTGCGTAAATGTTGCGCAATGCCGTGCAAACGTCATGCAGCGCCGTTGAACTGCAGCAACGCGAAGCAGCACTGCCCTGAGCACTTTGATGGGCAGACAAATTTGTTGCACAGGCTTGACAGGGCAGTGGATCAGCACTGTGCGTTTGACACAAGACCCTCAGAGCAATGGTAAAGCGGTCTATATACCGCAGTGCGATACAAAACGCATTTACCCACTGCCTGGACAGGGATCTTGTAAGGGAAGAACTGTAAAAAAATTGAATGGAATGACTTAATAGTTCCTGAGTAAGGTGAATTCTTTACCTAGGTCTTAACTTCTTTAGGCAACCTTTGGGCTTTGGGTGCCAAATGCCCTTCCTTATTACTGCCAGCCAACAGTTGATCGTTTGGGGTGCACTCCTTCGCAGCCTCCAAGAATTCCTTGCAACGTCACTTCTTAAATTGTATTGTTTTTCACTAAAACAAACGTACTTCAGTACATTTGTAGAAATTTTCATAACCAACAAAAAGATCTGCTGCAACCGCGTGTGGACCTTATATAGTGACAAATTCCAGCCATCGCTAGCTTTTTGGAACGTATTCGGAGTTGGCGAAGTTAACTGTGCTAGCACTCCAGCTGATGAGTGAAAGCTTTACTTACTTTTATGATAACATTTGCACTGCTTGCAAGGTCATCTTTGCACTTATCATAAAATTTGCACTGCTTTCTAAGATAAGCTTAGAAGTATGCTCTGATAAGAACAGGTGTTATCACAACTGCCTTTCGTGTACTAAATTTAGCACAGAGAAGTTCGAAGTTCTTAACAGCGTTGCACTGCTTTTACCTTTGGCTACAATAAAGCCGAAGGTATTATTTTCGCTATTTGCAATAAATCAATAATGGAACGCATTGCAAAGCGCGGGCCATTACAAATTCCGTAAACCACACAAACTGATTTCGGGTTTGCCAGTTTTCTGGGCTATTAACATTTAAATAAAATACTTATGTAGTGGCCAAGAATGTATAAATAAATAGTAGATACATATATAAATATATGCTAACTATATTATGGCTTTAAAGAGCTGCTCGGTATAATTTGCTTAATCTGCCGTAGTTGGCAAGTTTTGCTAGCTCGTAAATTTAAAATTCCTTTGCAATCATTGAGCAAATGATTAGTCGGGAAAGGATCCCCGCTGCGAGAGAGAGATAGAGAGAGAGAGTGAGAGGTACAACATTAATTCAGCTTGTTTCTGGCTGATTTGTTAGAGCGTACACAAATTTGACAGATAGAGAGAGAGAGAGGGGGACAAAGGGGGCGGGCTGGCGCCTCTGCCTGCTGTGTTTAGTCGCATTTCGCATTCAGCGAAGTGCAAATTCGAAAGGGAGCATCGTTTCGCGTTGGATCCGCCCATGAATCGTGAATATATTGCCTGCTTTAATATGGAATGATATATAGCAAATGCGTTAAAATATTAAAAACTAGCAAACAACAAATGCTTTGCGATTTGCAATAACAAATTGTCGCTAAATAAATTCCTTCTCTTTATTTTGGCCTGCCCAAAAATCATTATCTTTATCATTTATCTCTTTATCTTTATGACGATTTCAATTTATTGTGGCAGAGTGCACTTTCTAAATTATATTCTATCAAATTTATCGTACTATATTGAAAGCATTTAATATCTGTATTTTTATGAAATTTGTGTCGCTCGCTGGGCATCAGCCAATAGCCCGACTAACGCAATTGGTGGCAGCTGAGGCAGGTGAGGCAAGCGTTGATGGGACAAAGGGGTTCCATGTGTGGCCAATTGGCAGTTCACAGTTCACTGTTTCGCTGTTTCACAGTTTGGCCAGTTGGGTTTGCCCGTTCGTTGGCTAATTGAGTTGGCCGTGCTAAATGGCCACGCAGTGCTGGCCTCATTACCCGTCTAACGTGCTCGCCAGGCTTATAGCTTTTGCCATTTTGGTGCCTGTAATTTACTTTATTAATTATTACCAGCGTCACGGTTTGTTTTAATCGAAACTGAGCTTAGTTTGTGGGTTTCAGTTACAGGTTTTGCTAGGTATATAAATTCTTGTAGTGCTGCAAATTTTGTTTGCTCTCTGTTTGCCTTGGTTAATTAAGTTCCTGCTTAAGTTTGTTTGTTGCAGGCAGTTTTACAAGTGATTGGCAAGCAAAGTTAAGGGAGTTCGTTCTACTTTCAACTCTTCTTGTTCTCTTTGTTAATTGTAGGGTATCTAACAGTAGAGTACGCTTCGCTCTACTTACAACCTGCAAATTGGATCAATATATCATATAGATAATTGCGAAAAACGATTGGTCTGGCAGGTTTCCTTTGATTTACCTGTTCTTTCATATTAAATTTATGCTCTGCTATCAAAAGGGCGAAAGATAAAGTAGATAATATATACATACATATGTATCATATATACCCCTCATTTTAAAACTGCTCCTGCACGTGGCCCTGCCTGCTCTTCTTTTTTTTCTCTCACAGATTTAATCTAACTCGTTTTATTCTCCTAACGGACTGTCAACTTTTTGTGCAGTTCTCAGGGCTGGGTACGCCAGACAGACTGCCCAGTTGAGATAAAACTCTGACTATATATCAGGGAATTTACTTTGTGCCATTTTTCATAAATGCTGTAGGAGACATTAGCCGCCGGCGGGGCCTGTTCACGGTCGCTTGGCTTAATGCTATTTTAATTTCGGTGTGCGCTATTCACGCCCCTTGGATCGTGCGCTTTGACCCCCCGCATGTGGAAGAGGGGGACGTCAAAAAGTGAATTTAAAAGGAGCGTGCGAGCCCGAAATACAACAAAAAATTTGAACAGAATTAAATGAGAAAACCCGCCGCTTTGACGCTTCCGTTGACTAACCACATGACGTGGCCGCAAAAACGGATCGCAGTCGGCGTTGGCGTCGCCACAGCAATGCGCCCCAAAGGCGGCAACGGTATTTACGAGCATGGGTCGAAATTAAACACGACTCAAGAGCATGTGAGCCAGCCTCGTCTCTAGCACCAGCAGCAGCATCCGCTCCAGCTCCATCTGCTGTTCCATCAGCCTTGCGTGGGTCGTAATCAATGTTGTAGCCACAGACGTCGGCAATCGCATATTTTAGCACATTAATTAGGGGGAATAACTCGTCATTTATTGGTTCATAACACACGGATACATACACACACACACGCACACACATGCATGGCAAATACTCATATTGGGCAGCTCTCACGCACTTGCTGTCGCTCTTAAGCAGACTAGCAAACAGGCACGCACACATACATACATAAATAGGTCAATGCATAATCGAACAGTCCAAATGACTTTCGCACTCACACTCACGCAAAGCGTACACTGAGAGAAAGTCAAGAGGCAATACTTATGCGCAATTCCCTACCCCCGCTTCTCCCTTTTCCTGGCTGCCAATGTTACCATCTGCCCACAGGCGGTTTGGCTTGTAAACCAAATAAGCAAATACACACAGCACATCAGCACATCAGCAGTAGAATCAGAAGAAAAACAAAAGCAACAACAACAGCAGCTGAAGAAAAAACAAAAGCAGACTGCCAAGAATAAAATCATAAATTGACTGGCTGACCCATTCCCCTCATCCCACACGTACACACACACACACACACAGAGAGAGACAGCCGACCTGCATCAACAACGTGGCACATTTTATCACCGCTCGCACATGATTTTATCGCTCTTGCCCTGCCGAAATGGGGCCAGGTGATTGGGCTGCAAGTCATGCTGCATGTTTCAGATAGGTGTAGGTAAAAAACATTTTAAAATATTCCCCTTATGCATATATTGTGTGTAGATGAGCCAGACAGTTTAAATCTATGTAGATTGTGCGTCCTCTTTAAGATGCAAATCCAGTAAGAAGTAACATGTAGGGAAGAAGAATAATCTAAGAAGAATAAATTGAATTGACAGCATAATAAAAGGACGATTTGAGGATCCAGCTTAGCTCATAATAATGTGGTTTTTAATGTCCCACTTGGCAAATCCAAAGTAAAGGAGACTACGAAATATATCTAAGAATTTCACATAAATTAAATATAATACAATATATTCAACACTGATCAAGCAAATCAAAAGTAGTTTTTACCAATTTTAAAGGTATTTGTTATTCATATTACAAATTCTTTCCTGTTTTTTTCTGTTGCTTTATCAAATGAAGAGGAATTTACCATTTTTTCCAAAATATATCTAAATATTCCACATAAATTGAAAATAATATAATATAATACGCTTAAAACACTTTGATAAACCAATCAAATGTAGTTTATACGATATTTAAAGGTGTTTGTTATTCATATTACAAATTCTTTCTCGTTTTTTTCCATTGCTTTAGCAAATGAAGAGGAATTTCCCACGTCGATTGCCAATTTTTCGGGCTGTTTTCGTTTCGTTTGTTTTCGTGTTGTACACAGCAATTACACGACGAGTGCTGCGTAGAACAGGCGTTTCGTCGTTTAGCTTTTGGAGCTGGAGGTGGGGAGGGTGAGAGGAGAAAACAGCAAGAAGAACGTGATTGTTACTCTTGACTCGCTTTGATTGCTTTTAAACGCGAACAAAAAATTGTGTTGCCTACTTTTGTGCGCTCACTTCGGCAGGCGATGAGTGAGCGATGATTGGCCGCCTGCTGAGAGTTGATTATGTTGTTGTAGAGCCTGTTACAGTTACTTTTGTTGTTGTGTTTGTAATTTGCACACATGAGTTAACAAATATGCCAGACTGAATTGTTGCTCGCCAGCAAAGTGATGACAAGAACACAAAAAAAACGCGATGATTATTTGCACATTATTTTGTACGCTTGAGACACGTTACCAAAGGAAAAGCGCAATGACAAAATGATTTATAAAGCTGCTTTAGTCAGCTAATCGGCTGCATCAAGTTGAGTCATTGCCACTTCAATTTGAATTCGTTTTGAGGCGATAAGGAGTAAAATTCAGATTTCTTTAGATTCATTTCGATTCAATGAGTCTGAGGAATAATCAGTTGGAAATTTCATAGGGAACTCTCTTTTTGTACTGTTAACACTCTGGTAACTAAGGACACAGAAAAGAAGAGATCTTTTTAGATGTTTAGATCCGTTTGGAAACGTTCTTCTTCTTCCGTTTGGTTTGTTTCTTTCCAAAACATTAACAAGTTGAATTTGAATTTATACTGGAATTTGTTTTACATTTACTTTGACACTCCTTAATATCGCGTGATATACGCACACGGGTGTAGCCCTCTTTATGTTGTTTGGGGACTTTGCTCGCGGATTTTAAAACATGATTTTGCTCTTGGAAAATTGAAATTTACAAGCTTAGCACGAGTTCAGCTAATGGTTGTATTAGCGACGTCAACTCTTTGGCTTCACTTAGCGCAGTTATTTAATTAAAGCTTCTCCCCCAGCAACCACGCCCCCACTCCGCCTTCTGAGTGAGCTGGATGCGCCCATAAATAAATTAAACGTGACATTTGACCGCCATTTGTCTTGGACTGTGGACCATGGCGAAGTTCTTGTATCCCTTGCTCTGCCAGCGAATAACGAATAAAGTATAAGCCATAGTTGGGTTATTCAGTGTCCCTTTGCTTTATATGCTGTGCACTCTCATGATGTAATTAACAGAGGTCCCTTGGGTTCTTGAGAGAGAGATAGAGAACAGAGGAGCGCCTCTGGCCTTGCAAGTTGCGTTGATTGATGGCTTAAGTGTTATTTGAGTGTCTATTTATGTTTTTATTTTTGCTCCCTTTATGCCATTTCTTTTCTCGCCACTCACTTTCTCTCTGGCTTTCTTTGTTCTCTTTCATTACGTAGCTTTCCCACACTTTGACTTCCTTTTTTTGCATGGTCTTTATTTAATTATGTATCACAAGGAGGCGCTCGAGGAGTATCCCAGGCAGGCTTGACCAGATGGACACATGTGTTATTAATGATATCTGCTTGGCCTTGGTCCGCCTCGAGTTCAGCCGAGATTGATTAGTGCGGGCCAGTTCGCATTGTAGCGAGTGAATCGAGTGAATAATAGACAGATATGATTGTAATTATTAATTCACATGACTTTGCTAAATGATTCGATAGATTTCGATTGCGAGACTAACAACTAAATCCAAAACGATGCGAATTACTTACAAACTAAAGATTTATGTTCGATCAACTTAGATTTATCTGCAAGGAATGGAATTCGATTCTGCCTGCATAGATAGCAATTTATTAGCAGACATGTTTCGGTGCTCATTCTGCATTATACACTGAACTCTGAGTGAGCAATACTGTCGAAGAGACTTGCCCACTATGCCATTCAATTGCTCAGGCGTGGTCATTTTCAGGGAAATGCTTTCTCGACACGTCCACACTAGTTTGCCTAAAGAAAGAAAGTTGCACATGCGACCTGTTGAACCGGCAGAAACCCAATCAGCCCAGCCCGGGTGACGCAGATGGATATTGAGACTGCTCTAGTTTAGGGTTTCAATTAGAACAGGAGTGAATGCTGAAGCGGGGAGGGGCAGTAGAGGGTGTGCTCTGAGTCAATTCTGTAAAGCTACTCAGAGGGAAAAGAGTCCAATCTGGTCGGCACACGCTGCGTATGTGTAATGAATTTTTGCTGTCACCATGAGTCGTTGCCTTGTGACAGGTTTTAGGAAATATCAGAAATATATCTCTCTCTCTCTCTCTCTCGCTCCCACTTCCGCCTGTGTGTGTCTTTCTGTTTGCCTTGCGGAACAAGTGAAAATTTGCTTAGCTCGATTAAATGAACTCGACAAGCTTTATAGAAGTCGTGTCAACGAGTTGCCAACTACACACGCAATGCTAGAGCAACAACAGCAAGACAACAACAGTAATAATAATAGAAGCAGCAACAACAGTGCAGTCGAGCAAATCTCATCATGCAAATTAAATTTGGCAACGCTTCCAACACTTGCACAAAAATGTGCGAAATTGAATTAAATATGTATGCAAAAACAACAAATAACACAAGCAACAAAAAGCAACAGAGACAACAACAAAACAGCAAAATGCAAAACGAAAGCACGTAGCCAAAAACTTTGGATCATGTGGGGGGAATACATATGTACACATACACATACTTAAGTGTACATAGTATGTATAGTATATATGTGTGCCATTTGTTTGCCAATCATTTTCGTTCCCAGAAGCGCTTTCGCCAACCTAACCTAATCTAGGTAATGGAATTCAGCATTAAAGTCGATATTAAAGGTAGAATGACATGACCAAGCAGCTTGGCTTAAATAGATTTAACTTATCTTCAAGCTATAACTAATATATTTAACTCTGTTTTGATCAGAGTTTTATTAGATTAAGTGGATAATAATATGCAATATTATATAAATACTCGTATATATAATATAATATTATTGATTTATGCGCTTTAATTTGATCTTCTTAAAACGTCGAAGTTCTTGATCTCTTCTTCAAGTTGCAATTGTTTCTTTCTGGAATTTTGGCTAAACTGTGTGAGAGCGATAAAGCAGTAGTTGACAAAAAAGTTGTGCGCAGAATTTGCTGTTGGGAATTTTAATTTTTTTCGAAATTGATTAAGACGTATCTCAGTCTTGTGCCTGCTTGAAAGTTACTTTCTTTAATTGTTCAATATGTAAGCTAGAGTAAATTTCTGTATTTTTCAATACTATAAAGAGGTTTCAAATTAGATATTAACAATTTTAATATAATAAGAATATAATATATAATAAAAATAATATATATAATTTTTAATAATATTACTAATAATATGTATACATTAATTTAATTTAACTCTAGCTTCATACAGCTTGTATTGTTATATTTTTCAAACTTTAAAATAAATTCAATCTTTAATATTAAAGATGAGTTTGCCTTGTCGAAATTGTTAATCCTTTCTTCAGAATATATTGAATAGATTCGGGCCTATTCAAATACAGCATTCGCATCTGATTAATGTTTCGTTATAAATTCTTTACTTATTAATTAACTAAAGTACTCTAGAGAAAGTAGATAAATGTGTTAATTAGCAACGACTGCGAAATGTTGTCAAATTTCAGTTGAATGCACTTGTCGGAACGGGAACGAAAGACTTTCTTAGCGCTATATAAAGTAAAGGATGTTTATACTCACAGGCGCCTGGCATGCCGCGAAAGCTGACAGCTGCCAGAAATGCCAGCAGAAGACGGGCAGCAGCTCTCCTGACTCCTCCAGATCCAGCGGCAAATCCGTTGTCTCTCCTGGCAACAACTTTCGCTGAAGCCTCTCCTCTATCAGCTGCTGCTATTTCTCCTGCTCCTGCTTCTGCCTCCTCCTCCTGCTCTGTCTCCTGTTCCTCCTCCTCTGCCTTCTGCCTCCTTCTCCTCCTTCTGCTGCTGCTGTCGCTTCTTGCGCTGCCCGTCGACAGCGCATTTTATTGCGTGCGAGGATTGGTGGCTGCTTTGTGTCACACCTTGACTATGTGTGTGTCTGTGTGTTGTTCTTGTTGCTGTTGCTTGTGTTGTTTTAAGCTTGTTTTTATCCGAGTTGCGCCAGCTTAAATAGCTTGTCAAGCTCTACATGCTGCACATGAATATGTATTCATTTGACTTGTTTGTTTGTGCTGCGGCTCTAGATCCGGCTCCGGTTCCGACTACGGCTCCAGCTTTGGCTTCAGCTGTTTTTATGTCTACGACTGTGTCTCCGTATCCTCTGCCTGCAATGCCTGCTTGGGAATTTGGCTTTGCTAATGTTTCTATCTTTGTTGCTGTTGCTGTTTCTGGCACTGCTGTTTAATTATTTTGAATGCATCTCTCGAGTTCCTTTGCCTGCATTTGCTTGGCGCACTCGACTCGTGCTCGACTACGTGACTCTCTCTCTCTCTCTCTGCCCGAATGCGGCCTAACCACAGGCCCGAAACGTGGCTTTAACTTTTGTCGTGTTGTCGTGCCTTATTTGGCATGGCCACAACCGCAGAAGGAAACCCCAAAAACGAGAACAAAACGAGAGAGGTAAAGCAAAACCGCAGAGTGCGCCTTGGGGCAGTGGTAGGCGGGGATAGTGTAGTGGGGGCTGGTGCAGCTAACTAGTTGGATGGGTGGAGCATCATCCATCCCAGCATTGCCTGTTGCCCTTCTCTAGCTGAACTTGGCCCTGGGGCATTTCCCTTTTTCTCTCCACTGACTCTGATTGTGACTCAATAAGTTAATGAATGACAGATCTGCCGTTAGCTAACGGTACCAAGTACAATATCAATTGAAATCGATAGCCATCTTATGTGATGTGTGTAAACTAAACTAATCTCATTGAGTGGGAGTAAAAAGGCTGCTTTGCATTTTCAACTACAATGATATAGATGCTGAGCTGGCGGAATGAATTGCTTTGACTGAGAGGAAAGTGGATGAATTAGTTTGTATTTGGAATCTAAACTTTAAATGTTAGGAACTATACTGGTAAATTCAATCCTATTTTAAACAAGAATAAGTATACGTAAATTTTGTTTTCTTTAAAAAATAAATATCATAAATCTCATGGTACATAAACTCATATGTATCTTAGTGTCTGCACTAAAATCGATCTACAATAAATTTCTATAAGCATTCAGGGTGATATTTTACAGTTTTCAATATAAATTCCTTGTCTCTGATTTTTTTATACTATATAAAAATTCTAATTAAGAAAATATCTGATAATTTCTTGGAAATACTTTAATAACCAAATGCAAAAAGCACAATTCATAAAAGGGAAACCAAATCCCGTTGACAACTCAAGATAAATGCGAAAACATAAACAATTTATAGACCCAATTTGTGCTTGCAGAAATTATCATATAGTGGCGAGTTGCTAAAAAAAACAACAACAATAACAACAGCACAATAGAAGCAAAATGGGGCAATTTATTTAGCCTTATCGTAGCCAGGCAACGAACAAAACGGGTAGAAGAATGGAGCAACAAAAAGATGAGAGCGAAAGACACGCATAAAAAATAAAATGATGACAGCTTACACGTTAACACTACGCAGAGCACTTTCGACCTGAAGGCTCTTTACAGAACAGACTTCCCCCCTAGAAGCTTTTGCTAAGCTGTCTCCGTCTCAGTTGACTGCGTTAATGTTTCTCTCTCGTACTTTTATACCCGCTACCCACAGGGTATTATATTTGTGCCAACCAACAGACAGAACGAGGCGTGGTAGAGCTGACAAACTATATGTATATTCTTAATCAGCATCAGTAGCAGAGTCGATATGCCGATCTGTCTTTCTGTCTTAGTCTCCTGTCTAGCTACCGCCGTTAAAGACGTATGCAACACAAAATATGCAGAGAAGTTCTATATTTTTACTAAGAAATCTTTGTGGTCAGGTGGGTAGCGGGTATATCACAGTCGACCACACTCGACTGTATCTTTCGTGCTTGTTTTTAAGTTGCTTTCAAATGCCACCTTAAGTTGCTTCTCACTCGAGTCGAGTGCGAATGTTTTATTTATTATTTTCTGCAATCGTTTCGTCGATATTAATAAATTGAAAATTCCGCCAACAAAAGCAGCTTGTCGTAAGAAAAATTTCTCATTACTTCACTATTTGTACCTGCGCGTGCTAAGCGGCTTATTGATTCACCCGTCTCAGTCTTCACTTCCCCCGTCCCCAGTCCCTCACTCCTCTTTCCTTAGTCTCATTACCAACATCTTGGGACTTCTCGCTCTAGCCTTTTTTCATTACTTTCTTCTTTTTTGCGTGCGTCTCTTGGCAGCAACTCAAGGACGCATTAATGAGTTTTAAATCTATTGTTGCTGTTGTTGTTGCTGCTATTGTTGTTGTGCTTTTCTGTTTGTGCCTCGCTGTTTCAAAAAGGGAGAGGGGAGGGGGGGAGGGCAAAGCGGAGTCAGAGCTGAGCTCGAGCTTAGCCAGAGTTGGATGCTCAGAGCTTGAATCAGATTATATTTCAATATATTGCATAATATAATATAAAATGTACTCAGAGTACAATTTTCTATCCCCACAATGCCTACGTAGACGTGCCACACGTGTGTGGCAGTTCAAAAGGGGGCATGGTCCAAGGGGGCGGGGTCAGAGTTAAGGTTCCTCAAATGATTTTTCACGTTCTCACGATTTTTTTCCAGTTGAGCCTTACTTTCTTCCTCGCTGTTTTTTACGAGTTTACAACGACGCAATCAACGTTTGACGTGGCGTCTTTGACGTCTTTGACTTTAGATCTATGGCAGATGTTGTTCAGGACTCTTGATGTGCTCCTTGTTGCTGTTGTTGTTGCTGTTGCTGGCTTGACTGTATCCGTTCTAATGCGCAGCAATTGGAAATGTGATTTTTGTTGATTTATAAAGGACACATTGCAATTCACATTGCGAGTTGGAGTCGAATGCGGATTCAGATTCAGCTTCAGCTTCACATTCGAGTTTGGTTCCTGATTTGAATTCACACACACAAAAGACACTTGCGCGCGACTTTTGCCTCATCGTTGAACACACGAGCATCCGCACTCGCACCCGCATTCGCAATCGCATTCACAGTTGTATTCACATTCACATTCAGATTCGCATTCGTTGTGCCATTCATTTATTACAGCTGCTAGTGCAGCTCTGCCACGCCCAACGCCCACTGCCGTTAACAAAGTGCAGCAACAACAACCACATTGAGCTCTAGCAGCAAACAACAACAACAACTCTGTTCCCGTTGTTCATTCAACACATCCGCAAACACTTTGGCAACTTTCGCGTAAATTTCGCGCGTTGCGTTGCCAACTTTGAATTTGGCGCCTCCCCAACTGACGTCGCTGTCGGTCTACGTTCTTCTTCTGCTTTCGCTTTGGCTTTGGTGGTTTGTCCGCCCACGCGTCCGCCACCGAGCCATGCAAATTTCCAACTAACTTGCAACACGGCCAACACTGTGTCGACTCGGCCAAAAGCGATTCGAAGCGTGCCAATGCCACAGCCCTTTGCCAGTTTAAAGTTTCATTTGATTTCTGATGTTTCTCCTCGTCGTCGGCAGAGGCAGCAACAGAGGCTTTGGCGTCGGCATCGTCGTCGGTCCTCGTGCTCCTCTCCATGGCCAGCTGTGTCTAGTTCGTTTCATCTGTCTGTTTCTCGTCTCTCCTATGTTATTCCTCGTGCATCTCAATTTCTCCTCACAGCTCCGTTCCACTGTTTACCCCTCTCTGTGTGTCATTCTCATATTCTTCGTTGTCTGTTCCTCGTCTCCCTCTGATGTTTCTTTTTCGTTTTATCTCCTTCTTGTATTTCCTGTGTCATTCCTTGTGTATCGCAGCATCTCCTGTCCCATTCCTCATTTCACTGCATTCCCCTTACTGTGTCCCATTCTCACATTCTTCGTCGTCGTTTTTCGTGCCCATTTGCTGTTTCTTGTCCGTTTTATCACATTATGCCTGCTTTCCCCTGTGCCATTCCTCGTGTATTGCAGCATCTCCTGTGCCATTTCTCGTTTTCCCCTTGCTGCGTGCCATTCCACAATATTCCTCGTCGTCGTTCTTCGTATCCCTCCACTGTTTTATGTTCGTTCCATCTACTGTTTCTCATACCTCACAGCATCTCCTCGCCGTGTGCCTTTGCCATATTCCATTCATTCCGTTTCATATGCGTGAGGTGATGCTGCACGCATGTCTGTTCTCTGTTATGCTGAAGCATATTTAAAGCCGGCTATGTTAACCGTTTCAGCTTAACAGACCACTGAAACCAGTATTTCTGGTGTGTAGCTCTGTTGGGAGGCTGTTTTTATTATACGCTGTTAACGCTCTTAAAACACAGAATTTAAATGATATGCGAAGATGTTCTCATAATAAATCAGATGAACAAATTTGTATCAATATTTTATAAATAAAGTACACATCAAATATTTAAGAATATAAAGCAAGTTCAGTTATATAAAAGAAATAAATAACAGTTCTAATTAAAAATATTTACATTTCACAGTTGTATTAATGTTTTGTGCACAAAATAAACATTAAATACAAATAAATAAAATAAATCAAAAATATATGAATTAACGATAAATATAAAGAGCAGTAAATACCAGAGATTATTTATTTCAATATACATATGTACATTTCAAAGTTGTTTTCACAGAAATGCAACTTGCATTCAATTAATATGCAAACAAACAACAAAGTCTGTGAAATTAATTGAACAATTTTATAAATGAATTCCTTTTGAAATTCAAAGTGGAAGTGGCAACAATATAATTGGAGTCATGAATAATATTCATTTAAATTGCTGTCATTTGCCTTGCGAAATACATCAACTTGATTTATCAACCTGTTATTTATCGATATTTTACCTAAAAGATCTTACCATATTAAAACTTATCGATATCTCACAGTAGGAAGCACATCAACTTGAAACCTTAAAAGGTGGCTGGAAACTATTGAAGCCTTTCTTCGTTACTGGATCCTCCCCTCCCCCACTCCATCGACTCTTAAGTAAACATGAATTGCGCATTTATTTCCACAATTCCATAAAAAACTCAATTGCGCTGGCAATGGCAAAATAGAAGAGAACCAGACAAAACAAAAGCAACTTACCATCTACCATTCATTCATTCCATTTGTGTGGCAGTTATTTTATAATAGCTATAAGACTACAAGCGGGTATACGAATATGAATACGCATACGAAAGAGAGGGTGAGTGCGAGGAGTGGGGGGGGGGATGGGATAAGGTTGTGAAACGGGTAACGCCCAAATAATTGAGTGCGCTGTGCGTACAAAGGATCCACCTCACGATGACGGCTGCTGGGTCGTTAAGGCACGTTGGCGAGGAGACGGGGAATCGGAAAGGGACCGGGGGCGATGGCTGAGCTGCATGTGTCGTTGACGTAAAGACAGCAGCAGCCATAGCGGAAACTGTAAACTGTCAGGGAAATTGTTTCCACTTGCGAATGCCTTAAGAACGAATAAATTCCTGTTAACTATTTGCAAGTTCTCATCACAACTCTCTCTCAGGCCGATCTTAAATTACTTCATGAGTTGATTTGACGTATTTCTATAGCTAACAAGTTTATAATGTAGTTTATAATGAGCCCACTTAGCCAGCGGCTCAAGAAGTGCCACAAGGTACGTTAGCAGACTGACTCAATTGGCCACTAAAAAATAAAATGCTTGCCAAGAGGGAAGTTGAGGGGTAGCGGCGGGTGGGGGGTGGTTTGATGGTGGCTTGTTGTCAGTAGCGAATTGAGAAGAGCATGTGCTCTCTCCACGCAGTTCTTTGCCTTCTTCAATGTCATTAAAAGGACTTTAAATAGCTGCCGTTGCACTACGCTGCGTATACGTAACGTTCGTTTTATGAGCAACTGCAGCTGCTGCAGCAACAGTTGCAGTTTTATTTGCATTTGCCATCACCTTTGAAGCACTTCGAATGTTGTATGCAAATTTAATTAAAGAATTGAAGCACCTTTGTTTATCAAAAGTCTCTGGCCTAGGGCCTCACCGCCCTGCCCTCCCTAGCGCAATTTGAGTCGAATTCATTTATCGTTGATTACTTTGCAAAATATTTACTGGAGAAATGCACAATGCAATCACAACAAGAGTGCGCTCAAGTGGAAACCGAATTAGGCCCTAAAATGTTCGAAGCAATAAAAATCTCTTTGTTTGCTTCCCCATCCTCTCCCCCTTCCCCTCTCTCCCACTCTCTTTCTCGCTTAAGGTCACCTTTATATTCAGTTTATTGCAATTCGATTTATATCGATTAACGGAGGCGGAAGGGGCGTCCCAAATTTCTAGCACCAACTTTATCTGCGTGCAATCATAGACTAGGCTGTATTTCCACCAAATTGGGTAGCCCTAGCTCTTACAGTCTTAGAGAATCAGGTGTTGATACAGACAGACAGAATGATAAATAAGCTTTGTTGTGTCGGAGATGAACACTTCTGTCTGTTGCATGCAATCTTGACGGGCACAAAGTTAAAGAACGGGTATATGGTAAAAAGATAATTAAAATAGTAAACTTAATAGAAAACTTGAAACTAAAGAACTTGTGAAATGTATTCGTGGATTTCTATTTTCAAGTTGCAAGATTATGGAAAGAAAACGCCTTGAGCTCATTGAAACATAGGTCTTCATTGCCTGTCCCCTGTTGAGCTAGTTTAATTAGAAGGAGTTTTGTTTGTGTGGAACTTTATAACATGTATGAATTCCTCGCAATGCCTCAAAGTGAGCAAAGAGAGCTGAGAGAGAGAGAGGAAGGTCACTTGTCTCGCCCAGAGTTTCATTTTGTTTGTGTTTGGCCAACTGCAAAAGGAAAACGACATTCAAGTGTCGGCAATGTTTTTCCAACTTGCAAAGTTTGATAAAAAGTTTTTGGAGCTCTTTAAAAAGTCATGCCTAGCATTGCCTGGCTGTGACTCTGCTGCTGTTGAAACGCGATCTATGGTTGAATGGTTAAGTTTTTGCCAGGCAGAGAAGAGAGAAGTCAAAGCGCAGTTCACGTGAGATGTTTCTATAAAGCCTACGTAGCAGGAGAGCATCTCCAATTTTCCAGCGAAATCCCATAACTGAAGCAGCAACAATAGGAAGAGATCCGTGCCGCGCCGAGTTGTTGTGCAAACACAATCAAGTGGTAAAATGGGTAGACAATGAAGCACAATAGAGCACAGCGGGCTGGCGGGAGGGGCAGGCAAAATGGGCAAGCAGAAGGGGAAAGTGTCAGCAGGAATTGGACACTGAGAGCCTTCTGGCTTTATAAATTGAATTGTGCGAAGATTTTGTATTTGTTTTGGTCTTTTATGACACACTTAAAGGTGTAGCAGGCAGGTGGGCAACAGCAGGTGCCAAGTGGCAGTGCCAGGTGGCAAACTGCAGATGCCTCCCGACTGATACAAAACTGATTAAAGGTGTGTGCGGTACATTTGAAATTTAAAACAGCCCCACAGCCCCTTCCCCCCACGTGCCAATCAAATGCTGAAGTTTCGGAAATTGTGGCAAGCTTTTGTTGCTACTGATTTAAGCTGCTGATTGGGTTGCTTTGTGTGCCACTGCCATTGAGAGCCAATCTCACAGACACACGCACACAGAGACACCCAGACACAGTCGAACTGAGCAGAGACTGAACCAAGAGTTGCCATAAATATGTCTTGGCTTGGGCGCCTCCAGCCTCGTCTGGGTATTAGGGCCATTTGTGGCAGGGCACACTCCAAAGTGAGTTGTGGCCAAGTTGTGCCGAGAGTTAACTTGCTAAATCATACACACACACCTACACACACACACACATACACAGTGTACACGCATTAACAATATGTACAACACTTTCGTCCTTGACTGAGAAAGAGATTACATTGATTCTGGCGACTTTAAAGACAGCTCCAGCTCTATCGTCATCTGCTCGCAATGGTCACTTGAAACACCAGAGATCTTTATGCAAATGAAAGCACTAAGAGGTATTAACATAATAATGACACACAGCTTGAGTTATATCCCCAACTATTGTTCTTGTTGCTATAGAAACTTTGTGCATGTGAACTGCTAATTAGCTTGACAAAACACATTATGAGTTGTCCCCCTCTCGCTATTGCGGCATTTAAACTATTTTGAAAGAAACTCATTCCCCATATGATTTGCTTTATTCAACAATTTCAGCAATTTGATAGCATGTAAAAGTCTTTTATTTCATTTTCTCCTGTTCTAGCTTCCCAGAACTTTTCCAGTGGCTCACCAAATACTTAATTAGACCCCAGTGAAAATATGCGAAACGACAATTAGTCATAGAGAGATGTAGATTTACATGTACGAGTAGATATACATATAGTATATTTTATAGAACAGTGTGTTATTTGGGCTTATGGAACTAGCCAGGGTTGTAGCGACGGTCGCGGGTGCCCTCTCCTGTTGTAAATGCATTGCTTAAGCAAATAGAGTATCGTATGTTTGTTAGGTTTGTTCCTAAACTATTTCAAAAGAAACTTAATACTAATTAAATCGACTCTCTTGTTGATTTTATATTGGGAAAGTGTTAAATATTTTATAAGAAATTTATAGCTCAGGCAGTCTTTTAAGCAATTGAGTGTATAGGTAAGCCACTCAATCATTCTTGCTCTATTGTGCAGGTATTTTAATATATATAATACCCATTACCCAAAGGGCAAATGCATATTATAGCTTGCTCGACGAAAATGTATGTAACAGGCATTAGGAGGCGTTGCAGATCACCCTACAGTAATATAAATATTCTTGTTCGTTATCGATAGCCATGTCCGTCTCTTAAAACATAAATTTCTTAAGTATTACAAAAACTAAAGACACTAAATTTGACATGAAGTTTTCTGTACTATATCGTACAATAGGTTTGTCTACTTCGCATACTTGTTGCATTTTTTTCGGTAGCAGGGGCCCCTGGCAGGCGCGGGCCCTTGTGCACACGCCTCACTACGGGCATGGAACTACAATTGCTTGTGGGAATGATGAGGGAAGGGTTTTAAAGACCAAATGATTTAAACTGTTTGCCCGCGCAAATTATTGAATTGTTCGGCAGCGCAGTTTTTTGTTCCCAATGGAAATGCGCATATTGGTTAAATAAATAAATTACATATCGGATCAATTGCAATTAATTATATGAAAATTGCGCTAGTTTTGATTTCGGCATATGTATTATGCAGCGCCATTTTTTGCCAAGCCCGAAAAATTTGCATAAATGAATTGTAAACAACGCGAGAGAGTCGCGAATTATAAATACAGCGAAATGTGTTCAACATTTAACAACGGGTCGCATGTGGAGGGGGCAAACACACAAACAGAAATATACTACATATATGAATAGGTGTTATATGGTATATATATCGTATATGGAATGACTATAATGTGCGTAGTTAAATTAATTGTATTTACCTACACAATGCCCTAGGGTTATATGCACAAACATAACATAACATATTCTATATAAAATATATATCCCATACTATGTGTGTTTGTTTGTCTGTGGGAACATCCTCTTGCCCGTTGTTTGTGGCCCACATTAAATGCGACCAAAATTTGTAGTTGTCACTTTTTCGTTGGCCAATGATAAATTGTCCCATTGGCAAAGACAACGCCAATTGTATGCAAATAAACATTACACAGGCCAACATAACACACACAGTTGGCAGGACAGTTGGGCGGACGCGTAGAGAAGCTGCCGTAAATCAGAAAATGAATTATGCCTTTTTTTGCTGTAGTGCTGCTTGTTGAAACAACACTTTGCCCAGGCAACATTCACAGTGCACTCTTACTTAGCTTAGCTGCCTATAGGTTTTTTTGTTCTTTGATACCCTGAAAAATTATAAATATACCAATTTGGTAATGAACATATCTTGGCTATCACTATTGTTAGAGCCATCAAATTTGATATTCTGATTACTGTTCGCTATACGTAGCTGGTGTTTGTCTGAAATTTGATAAGCCACACACACAAATTGCGCAAATTAAAAAAAAACAAGATATCTTTGCTGTTGTAAGAAGTGGAAATATGAAATTATGCAGACTGCAGCATATTGACTGTTTGCAGCATTTCCGTTTTCTAGACTTTCGTTTACAATCGTAACTCTTTTTAAAAACACTTTTTTCTATTATAATGTAATAGTTAAAATGATATAATTTGAAATAGTAGAGTCCAATCTGCTAGTAAACACCCATGCAATTGCTAGGGTATACAAAAGTCGAGTGCACTACGTCTGTAGGTTTCTCAACTTGTTGAAAGTGATTGAAACTTTTCTTTTGTTATTTTCTCTGCTGTAAAGGATCTCAAACTGTGCAGTTTCGTGTTGTAATTGCTGCAATTTGTCGATTGTGAAGTTCCAACAGCAACAAACATGCTGAAATATTTCGAAACATGTCGAAAGCATTTCGAATTGATCGAAAACTAAAAGACAAATAAATAAAATACCGAAAATAAAATGAGATTTCAATGAATATTTAAAGTGCTGTCGCTATAAATGCTTAATACGATTTCTTAAACAATCAATGAGTGTGTTGACGGGGGAGGAGGGAACCTTAAAAAATTGCAATTAAAATCCAACAGTAAAGCGTAAAGGAAACAGCAAAAACTGCAGAGACAACAACAACAACAACAACAACAACAGCTGAATGAGTCGATTTGAGGCAAAGTGAACCACACTTTCAATTTTTAACGAATGCGACCCGCAGGCCATGTGTGACCACGGCCAGGATCATGTGCCATTATGCCTCATGCCACCCGCCCTGCCTCTTCAGCCTACCCACTTCACTTGAAGCGGGCTCTGTCGTTTGTTGCTTGTTGTTGCTTTTCCCATGTTTGTTTTAAGTGCTCCACTTGAAAGAGCGGAAAAAATCAGAAACTGTTGTTGTTGCTTTCCCCTCCCCTTCTCCCCTGCCCACACTCTCTACTCCAATCATCGTTATCTTTATGCTTTCCGTTTTGCATCGAATTGGCCCACTCGGAGTCCCAATTCCAATCCAGATTGCCCCTTCTCTTCCACCCGCACCCCGACGACGACCCCTTGCCCAATTAGCAGTTAACATAATTACATGGGACGCCGCCAGGTTAATGATGCCCACTTGCCCCGATAACAGTCGCGACCTCCTGCCCCCCACACACTACCCCTCCCCACACCCCGCATTTATTTATGGCCTTATGAATGGCATTCTCATTACTGTAAGCCCCGTCAAGGAGGAGTAGCATCCTTTGCTATCAGCTCACCCAAATGACACACATTTCTCTCCATTCCCATTCCCATTCCCAGCTTAACTTACAGATTTCCTCTTTTTTCTCAGTATCCTCTTTCTTTATTACTCCCCCCTTCACCTCGCGACCGTGTTCTTTTTTGGGGTCAACAAGGCCGCACGGACGAGCAAACGCATTAAAATTAAATGGAAATTAAACAATTAAAAAGCTTGACTTATTTGCTGAGGCTGAGGCTGAAACTGACGAAAGACTACAGACTGAAATGGGATAAACGAATGCAGACACAACATACTATAAGATGAATTAATGCAACCGTTGTATCTGAGGTAGTTTCAAGAGTTTAATTGACAGTTAATGCTTAAACTTACCCTGCACAAATTATGGAATTTAAGGAATTCATTTATAGAAAGGAATAAGTTAAGTTTCATTCAATTTAATGGCGAAAACATTTACTAATTACTAGATATACATCAAGTATAGTATATATCAATAATCTTGAACTATAATATTGCATATTTAGAAAATAAAAATAAAATACATGAGCTGGATTTTAGTATTTCATAACTTAGAGACAAATTTGATAAATTTTAATGCAATAAACAGAAAGAACTCTCTGAAGATAAATTTAGTGAAAGAAATATGTGCAACTTGTGTCTATTTATTAGAGAAAATATACAGTAACTGCTAGAGATTCACTAAGCTCAAGCTAAACTTCAGAAATAATACTTTAATATGGTATTAAATATTTCGAGTTTCATTAATCAACAGTTTTACACTTAAAAGACAAACTTAATATCTAGATTTTATAATCATTCAATCAATGTATGTATTTTCATTATGAAGAAACTTCCTTGTTCTTTAGTTCTGCAAAGAGTTCAAAGATTCCTTAACTATGCAAGTAACTGGAATGAGTTATGGGTGTACAACTCCTTCAGTTACTTCTGCCAATTACATTTGCCACAACACATGAAGAATTCGCTGTGCCTGCAAGCCACAACCTGAACTTGGCTTTTACGATGCCCAGTTTCGTGTTATGTTCTCGAGCCATGTCGAACAAGAAGGTGAATGGGTACTCAACTTATTCGCTGTCGTCGTGGTGAATGTTGCAGTAACAGCAACAGCTCCAGCTGTGTCTACTCAGCTTGTTATTGTTGTTTTTGTGTTCTGTGAATGTTTATGCGCGGGAACATTCAAGCACTGCATGTGGTTTGGCAATGCTTGACCCTACAAACACACAGAGACACACACACACACACACACAAACTGGGGCAGATTACATGATTACGTGATTTGTGCGCCGGCAGCATCAACGCTGACGTCACCGTGTTGTCTGCGTTGAAAATTTCAAAGGATATGAAAATTTAAATTGCGTCACTTAGAAAGCGACAGACAGCACAAAAGCCGCAGCAATGGCTTAGGGTTGTCACTTGGCGTGAGGTTTGTGAGCAGCACAGGGAGGAGGAGGGGCAGTTGGAGGGAGTAGGGAGGGGGTAGGGAGGGAGTGGTTGCCGTGTCCGTGCTGGGACATAATAAGGGGAGACATGTAAATAGTTGGCCTAGGCTTGTTCCGTGCTTGTGTCTGTGTCTGTGCAGGGATCACTGCTGCTCAGTTCCCCTTTGTCGAGATTGTCTCTGTGTGTGTGTGAGTGTGCTGTGCGTGTGTGTGAGTGTGTGTGCGTGTGTGTGCATGTGTGTGCGTGTGTTGTGCATGTGTGTGCGTGTGTGCGTGAGTGTCTCTGTGTTTGAGTGCGTTTGTTAAGCCGCTTTTGAGGCAGGCACTTAAGCACTCATGTGTGTGTGTCTGTGTGTGTTTGTGCCGTACTCTGCCTGAGTCTGCCTTTAACTACGTGTGTGCATGTGTGTGTGCCTCATCCGTGTGCCTGTGTTGGTGTATGCAGCGTGTCATGTTGCTCCTGCGCGGTAAAAAGCTCGCTACGCCTTTGATCCACCGTCGCCACCGCCGCTGCCGCCTGTGGTTGACATGTCACATTGGAGGGAGAGCGGGGGCGTGGCACACTCCCCTTACACTAGTGGCGGCCACAAACGAATCCCTTTGCTTGGGGGGAGGGTGGTAGGTGAATGATTGCTTTTCCAGCTGCGGGCACATTTCAACGCACTTAAAGTTGCCTGCGCTAATTGTGTCGCCTGTCGTGCCTATTTTCCTCATTTTTCTGCCTTTTTGGAATACTTTAAGTTGCCAAAAATTAATTAGCTGCTGCAGCGGAAATATGAGTTTGCCAACTTGGATCTGGCATTCTATAAAACGTTGTTAAAACGTGCAAAAATGCTTAAATTCCAAACTACCCGGGAAAGTTGGCTAATGAAACTAGGCAGTGGCAGGAGCCGGTAGAAGGTAGAAGGTGCAATGTGCCTCGAGAGACACAAAGGCAATAGTTGCAAGCACATGTGGTGAGGTATGGAAGGACAGCGGAAGGAAGCTGGGAGGTGATAGAAGGTGCTGCAAGTGGGCAGAGCTAATGGGGTCACACACACACACACACAGAGAGAGAGAGAGAGAAACACTTCAGCTACTGTCCGTGCCCTTGTGGAAGTGGGCGTGTGCCTCCTCCTCCCCTCCCCCTGCCCCTCCCACTCGTGTTGCAGTTAAATCCGTTTGCCTGGCAACTTTATCTTTCAGCACAGATTTTCAATAGCAGCTGCCTCTGCCTCTGCCTCTGCCTCTGCCTCTGCCTCTGCCGTTGCAACTGCAGCGAAAACTTTTGTTTATTTCACTTTGCCACTTGCAGAGCATTTTTTTTCTCTGCTGTGCCACCTTCTCTCTCTCTCTCTCTCTCTCTCTCTCTGCTTCTCTCTTTTTTCTGTATTTTATTTTATTTCTCTACTATCTTCTTTATTTACTCTTCTCCAGCAGCTGTCGTGAGTCTTGCCCGCGACGTGACGCTGAAATAATTAAGTTGCCCATGTGAACTGGATGAGGCAGAGTTGCTGCAGCTGCCACAGCTAGAAGCGTAGCAGGCTTAGAGTTTAACAGCATAGATTCTCAATTAGACACAGCTGGCAATCAGTTTAAACTTTTCAACATCACCCCACGAAAACGACGACGACGACGGCGAGCAGGAGACGAACTTCTTCTTTGCACTTTCACTCTGGAAAATCCCGGGCCAAATTCCGTAAATATTTATCGACTGCATTCGAGCTGAAGGTGAGTTGCTGCAGCTGCACAGCTGCATATTTTAGGCGGTAAATGCTTTTAGCCTTTAGCCAAGTGCACACACACTCCCCCACCACACACGCACACTTGCCACACTCGTAAGCATACAATCTCTGACAGCTGCATGATCGATGAGGTTGCATGCGAGTCGCAGTTGCTCAGTTGTCTCTCCTTCCCTCTCTCTCACTGTTGCCACACTTCTCTCTCTCCCTCTGGTACTCTTCTCTCCCTCTCTTTTTACTATTACTCTCTCTCTCTGCCTCCCACTTCCTCTCTCTCTCTACTCCATCTCCACCTCAACATTATGCTTCCTGCGCAATCATCGTCCTTATTAGTTTGTTCACGTTGATTGCGCTGCCTCCGCACCTGCCTCATGCCTCATGCTGTTGCAGTGTGAAATTGCACCAAAAGCTTAAAACTTATACGTTCCCAGTTGATAATGCGATTCAATTGTGGTAAAATTCATTGTGCAATCCAATTGAACACGAACAATAATTACACATTTGATGGCTGAACTGTGCAACGCACACACGCAGACAAATGAAACATGTAGCAGCTTAGAGACACCGCCAGATGTGTGACAAGCTGCCAGGAGTCGCTTCTTCTGCTACTGTTTCTTCTCCAAGCTCTGCAGCATGTCGAACAGCTGGATAGCACTTACATGCTAGCGAATGTGTGCTGCAATATTCGTATTACGTATACGCACGAGTTGCGCCCGCAACCACAACATGTCGCTGCATTCGCTGCAAATTCTGTATGGCAGAACCACAGTTTTTGCTGTTGCGGTGCCAGCATGTAGCATGCAACAGCAACGAAGCAGCAGCGACTGCGTATTAGTTGCCTTTTCTACACGTTCGTATCATATAACTGGGGCAGATCCAAGCTGGCTGAGTGTCTGAGTGACTGACTGACTGACTGACCAAGTAAGGCTGCAACAATGAGACTTTAACGTTGATTCATTTTGTTGCAACTGCATCTGCAGCTGCAGCTGCAGCCATTGCACACGCTGTCGCACACAAAAGAAACACAACATTAGGGGGCAATTTGGGCAGAGCAAACAGAGCAGCAAAGAATAGTGGAAAAACACAGTGACGTGTGTGTGTGTGTGCGCACAAAGAAAATGAATGCAAAACCAATCGATAGCTGGCAAATCGAACATCAGCAGGGATAGTCAAATAGAGCAGGACGATAGGGGGCGGGGGGGGAGAAGGAGGGCAGCAGTCAAGCAGACATTTTTATGCTCGAGTGAAGCTTGGAAGCGTAAAGGTAATTTTGTCTATGCCACCTCAAGTAGCTGACGCCGGAGACAGGCAAGGCAGGCGAATTCGGTGAACGCATCAGTGAATATTGCTCAGCAAGGCGAGCAACACATTAAGCAGCAGCAGCAGCTAAAAACTTACCCCAAATGCTCTGGCAAATTTTCAATTTTTAACTCAATCAGCTAGAAAACTAGCTAACAAAAAATTTCGAATATTCGAAATCAAAATTCTCTCGGCTCTCGTTGCGTATACGTAATTTGTAGAACAAAAACTTTTCCAGCGATTAGGCCAAACTTTTGACTGCTAACTTAACTTTTACCCCCCTCAAAGGCAGCCGCAGCCGCCACATCCGCAACCACATCCGTATTCGTATCCGCATCCCCATCCGCATCCGCATCCGTTTACACGTATAAATTATGGAGAGCTTCTCAAGTTGTGCCTCCGACAGCAGCAGCAGCTGCCGTTCAATGCGAGCTCATTCAACTGCCGTGGATCTCTGCCAGAATGATGTTGGCCACGCCCCCACCATCTCCTCCGCTGATGAGGACGTCTTCGTGCAGCTCCGCCAACTGCAAGACAATCATCTGTGGATGCAGCAGCAGCTGCAACAGCTGCTACGCTGTGCCTTCACTCGCCGCCTGCAGCAGCAGCGGCGACTCTTCGAGAGCTGCGTCGCCCTGGAGACCAAGCTGCGTCAGCTGCAGCACAAATACCATCGACACTGGGGACTCTGAAATGCCAGGCGAGGAGGGGGCAGCTCAAGTGGCGATGTGGACCCGAACTAATTAAGTTTGTTGTAGTTAAAGTGATTCTCAAATTGTTACGCATATTAAATTAAAGTAACCCCAAAGACTTCAAAATTAAGAGAATTTTTAGCCCATGTTCCAATGTTAGGTGCATGTTATGTGTATGTTATGTGTATGTTATGGATATGTTATGTGTATGATATGTATATGTTATGTATATGTGTATGTATATGTTCTGTATATGTTATGGATATATTATCTATATATTATGTATATGTTATACATAACATGATAGATGCAGTGAACTTACTTAAAGCTCTGTTTACTTCCTGTTTCTTTCCTGGTAAACCGTTTATGGATTAAATTATAATTTACAAGTTATTTAAATTCTGAATTCTTGAAATAATTTATAACTCTTCAAAATATTGAAGTTCTTGAGTATATAGAATTATAAAATCTTCAGTAAAATAGTTTGCAATTTAAATTCTTAAATATACAGGAGACATAATAATTAGTTCTGTTAATAAATACTATACTATATCAACTATTTTTATACCATATTATATATCAAGGTAGTAACTTATATCTTATAATTATTTATGTATATATTACTATACTATACATATATACTATACTATATACTATACTATTATCAAAGTGTATGTAACTTATATCTTATACTTATTTAAGGTATACACTCTACATAAAATATAATATAGAGTTAAGTATCTGCAAAGTGTGCATAAAAGCGCCTTTAACCTTGGCAACCTCAGTCTTATCTCCTGTGTATCACATGTTTTACGCACCTCTCCAGCAATTAATGTAATTTGCGTAATCACACATAACCCCAGCCACGCCTCTGAGAAGGCTAATGCGCCCACATTAACAAGTTAATCCCCAAACAAAAGGTCATCGCTTGACATTGCTGCAATATAGCGCTATAAATCTGAGCACTGTCTAGCCACAAGTTGACCCCACTCGGACATAAGCGAGCTGCACTGAAGCGAACCATGACAGAAGACATCGCAATCTTTGCCACTCCCTCCCCCCTTTCCCCTCCTCCCCTCTTGGGTGTTAGTCTACTATTTATGGTGTGGGAAGCAGCTGCCACCGAATGTTTTCAGCCATGGGACGCCAGCCTTGGCCCGGAGTGCCCCTTCCGCACTCACTTGCTGCCACAGGGACAGGCACATTCATGTCGCCTGTAAATGACACCTAGCGTGTTATCATTAAATCCTTTGCCTGTACAAGGATGCGAATGACAACACTTAAGTGGACCATAAATGCCAACAAATGCAAATGCAGAGAGGCCAGAATGGAATTATTGCCACAGTCGACGCAGCGTTCACAATGTGCTCGAGGCGACGGCGAAGGAGGGAGGAAAAGAATGGGGGAAAAAGTAGGGTAACTGGGGGTTCTTCGAAAGCGTGTTTGCATATGCAAAGGCACACAGGAGTGGAGACCACGCCCAGTCATAAAGCCGGGTGGGCGTATGTACTGCATTTCACCGATATAAATATTTATATAAGTTAATCGGTTTATGGTGCACGAGTAATTGAATTCCGGCTCTCGTCTGGATCGCCTGCTGAAATGGAAACCAACAACTGGAACTGACCAAGCGTTTGCCATTTACCTTTACGCCCTGTTCCCGACACCACCACCCCCTGTTTACCATTTACCATTTACTGACGTTCGACGTTCACCGTTAACTACTGCAGGTGAGGGATGCACGTGGACAATGTGGCGATTTTGGGGCTTGGCACACCCGCAGTTCTTATGCGTGTTTGCCACACTTCAGTTTACTGTTTCCCCCCCTCCCTCGGTTTTTATTAGTTTTCTGTTTTCTGTTTTTCGGTTTTGCAGGCAATGCGCAAATTCTGTTTTTGGCTCAATTCGCTGCAAGTGGCGTCAAATTATATTTCGCTTTAGCATCGGCGCCGGAAGTGCAAGCGCCATTGCCCGCCCGCTGCTGCTGCTGTGGCACATCCGCTAAGCTGCACATTAATTGCAATTAAATTTGGCATTACAGACGTCTCCCACAACAGGACAGCCTGCCACCACCCCCCACTCCCTGGTCCCCCATCTCCGACGCACATTTAACGCTCACTGCAGTTTTTGTTGCGCTGCGTTTGCCACTTCTTGCATAATTTAAGTTGTTTGCTTTTGCTTGCTGCCAAAGTTACAGTGTATGCTCTTGCGGGGCAGGGGGGAGAAGCAGGGGTTAAGGGCCCGAACCGACTGGTCTGGCCAGTTTGGCTGGGTGGTTTGCGGCCCCCTTTTGATGTTGTTGTTTTCAATTAACTGTGCGTCTAGCTAAAATGGCAAGTAAATTAATGTTTATAGTGCATAAATATGCATTTTATATGCGCATCGTTATTACGTATACGTATGCGTGCATGTGTGTGTGTATGTGTGTGCCCTCGCATGTGCAGTAGGCGTCAGCATTATGACGCCATTGTTGGTTTAAGTTGCGTTTTACAGCGCATTTATTGCGCCGAATAAACATTTTAATGAGTTATTCATAAAATGTAATTCCCATTGAAAATGTTGCAGCTTAAACATCGATACTTTCGATAATTGTTAAAGTTGCATGCTGCAAATTATCAGGTAGCACTGCTTAGTGTAATGTTAATTAGCAGAGCTGACTAAGGTAAGGCTTCTGTTACGTGCTTATCGATATTAAATAAATATTTATACTGCTTAGGTTATTTGCTGACTCTTTAGTTTTGTATTCAACTTTTAAAAATTTTATTATAATAAATTTTCATTCTGATGCCAATATTAAAGTTCCACTAACTAATTGTTATGTTAAATAGCAGAGACGACTTCTGTTACAAGCATATGTTACGTCAATTATCGATATTTGTTAAAACTTGAGCTGCTTTAGTTATTTGAAGACTGTGTTGTATACTTCTTAGCTATTTGTGGACAGTTTTAAGTATTTCTTTAATTAAAACAGGCAAAAAGGGCTACAATAATATCTGTGGTTGGTTCGACTGACAGAATCAAGAATATCTTGCCATTACTATGAACTTTGTTGGCATAACTTACAAGTTCATTACGATTGTTGGCTGTCTCACACTCGGTAAACTCTGTGTATTTATATATAAACATATATTGTTGGCAGTTCCTGAAATATCTTTCATGTATGGTCCTTCCCCTTTCCACGCACGCTTGCCACTCGCTAGACAGACAGAATTGCACTCTCGACCAAACACAATAACCATGACTTAACGCCAGACAGTTTTTAGACATGATAATGCATGTGGAAACTCATACAGTCTTACGGCACAGACACTTGCACACGTATACGTATACGTAACATATCTATATGTATTTGTACTTGTTTAGTTGCGCTTAAATTGTGGCCCAGTCAACAGCAGACGGCAGAAAAATAAGTATGAAAAATATACAAAATGAAAAGCAAAGTCGGCAAACAAAAGATGAAATTTAGATAAACAGACAGGCAGACGTCCGTAACTGGGCCACATACTGTATGTATACCCTGTAAATGGGGGGGGAGGTGTGAGGTTTGATAATCTTTGATGTGGAATATTAAAATGAAATTGCAAATTAAATAATAAGAGAAGACAAGAAAATGACTGGAAGTAATTAATACAAAGGAACTCTTAAGAATCCTTTTCATAGAGAGTATATTGACTTCAGGATATCTCAAGTTTTCTAGTGTCATTTCCCTTTTGTGGCAAATGTAAATTGCAGCAGGCGGACGTGTGATATGCTTGAGGAGGGGCAGAGAGAACAAGATGAAGGAGATGAAGAAGCTGGCACAAGTAAGAAGAAGAAGAATTAGAATGCAACTGTCACATAATTCCCCCCAACTGAAATTCGCTGTATGCCACGCCCCCCTGGCTGGCTGAAGGACACAATTCATATCTGTTGCTTGTGTTGTTTTGTCGTAGGAAAATTGCCGAGAAACTCATTAGCAAAAGCAGACACTACATGATGTGCTGGTTGCCACCTTCAGCCAGGAAAACTTGAGGAAAATTGCTTACTGTTGTAAACAGTGGCACCGATTCGATTAAAGCATCTTTGTGCCGGCACTTTTTAATTGCATAACACACGTACTTCTCCACGCTGCTTGTTGCTTACACTTCACTGGAGTTCACTGGGGGAGAAGGGTCTGGACAAGGGTGAAGAGGTTAACGGGAGGAGGGCTGCTGCAATTGGCGCCAAAGGCAAAAGTTCATTTTAACAAGTGAACAACTTTCAATGGGCAATTAAAAGGGCATACAAAACAACGGGAACAACAACGAAGGAGATGGAGGAGAAAGGAAATGGACGAGGCAAGACGAGACTGAGCTGAAGCGAGACAAGTCGAGTCTTTGGAAACTAAGAGCTGCAAAACACTTGGTGACGATGCGCTGTGGTAGACCAACAACAGAGAGGGGGGAGCAAGAGGGGGCAAGAGGTGTGCCCTGTGTGAAGTTTACCCATGGCAGCTCTGGAGTTGGTCGCCAAAAGTCACAGGAAATGTTAACAAAATGCACTGTGCAGATTTCCCAAAGTTTTTGGCCAAAAGGCAATTAAAGTTTTTGGCACTGCCTGCAACGACAACAGCTACAATAACAACAACAAGGACTTCCAGAACAACAACAATAAAATCAAAAATACCATCAAGAAATGCTGTAACGAAGTGGGCGTGTCCATTGAAGCCACAGCTGGACAAGTCGACCAGCAGAGCCGGTTATGAAAGTATTACAAGATAAACAGCCGAAAGTGTTGCAAAGTAAATGCCAATTGCAATTAATTAAATCAGTTTTGGTGCATTGCAACAGTGTCTGCTATAAGTGCTTTGCCAAAGAGTGTCGAGTGACTGAATAAATATATAAAATATCTTTGGAGTAGGGTTTTGAACTAAAAGAATTAGCGTTTTCTTTATCTGTCTTTCTCTTCATATATCATTCTCATTCTTTGTTTTTCCTTAGTTCCCTTCTTTACATTATTTTCTCTATTTACCATACAAATTATCCTTTAATAGTTTAACTAAATTTTATAAATAGCATGACGGTTATAAAGTGTGAATAGTAATTCTCTAGAATAGTTCACTGCATATATTTCAGGGTTGGCTTTATATATGGGCAATCATGGCCAGAATAACATGAGTGTTTCCTTGATTGTTTGAACAAATAAAATTGGGCCCAATTAGCTTACAGTATTTAAATATATAATAAAAAAATAAAAGAATAATATACAAATTGAGAATAGAGTATTATCATCATTATGTATAATCTAATTAATAATTGCATATAAAACTTCCCTCCTCACCTTTCTTCCTCATCTTTTCTTTCATACTGGCTCAGCTCGATAAGAGTATGTGCAATTCGACTTACAGTCCTCTTGCTTCATTGTACTTGTTGACAGCAAACTGCGTGCCCCAAGAGTTGTTCTGCTGCAAGTTGCGCTGTTGCAAGTTGCAGCTGATGGAAAGTCAATAAATTCTTCTCCCGCTCGGCGCCAACTGATGCCGATGCAGTTAGCTGCAATGTGCCCGAAATTGCATTAGAAGGCGCCGCTGTGCGTCGAGGCATGAGGCTGAAGGCATGAGGCACAAGGAACGAGGCACGTATGTTTGCTGCGCGTCCTCTTGACTGATTCCTTCCTATTAATTAAGTTTGTGTTTATCTGGGCGAGAGATAAGTTGCAGTTTCTAATGCTCCTGCCACGCCCACTTCTCGAATAATTGGCAACATACATTTTAATGAGCGTCGCCGTGTCAATGTCACGTTCTCCCGGCAGGCGGAAGAGGTGGACATGGGGAGAGGGGGAGTGTTGCAGGCGTGGGAGTGTTGCTGGCAGGCTGACAAACATGAGCGGCGTCTCAAAATATTTGCAAGAAATGGAAGCGGAATAATTAACATTAAGTCAAGCGCAATGAGGAGCAGCAAGTGAAGCTGGGAACAGGGCAGAGGAGAGAGGGGGGCAGGAAGGCTGGTGCTGTTGCGGAAATTCAAATGCCAAGACGTTGCTGCTGATGTGGATATGATGATGATACGTGTGTGATATGGCCACACTAAGGAACACACTCCTATCTCGTCTATTTCCATATGTTGACTACAGTTGCAGCTGCCTGGAATTTCAATGCACTCGCACATTACGCATACGGCAGGTATGCCAGGTGCAGCCAGGTGACAGCTGCATCAGGCAGCAGTCCATGCATTCCTTCCTTCTCCCTCTCTCTCTCTCTCTCTCTCTCTCACTCACTGTGTAAATATACTCCACAGTATGCTGTACCTCATTGTAGCTGCATTAACACCTCAATGCCAAGGCATCTCGGGCTTTCCATGTCTTGCACGTTTGGGGACCCTTTCACAGGTTTCGCAGAATGTAAAGAGCTTGCTCTTTGAGCTTCCCACTCCCCTTCTAACCGACCTGGCCCACTTACTCACTGACACATTGTCGCTGGCACTTGATGTGGCACGTAATGACATGCGGCTGCCAATGTTGCGGACGGACTCAGTTGCCCCATCTCCATCTTCGTCTTTCAGCATCAAGCAGCATCAACCAGCTACACGCCACAGCTACGGCATCGCTGCCACAATAATTTATGCAACCTGAGCCGCCAAAAAACCACAAATCTCGCAGCGCTTCGATGCGCAGAACCCGCAACAACTGCAGCAGCGAGCTGAGCAGAAACTTCAACTTCCAGTTGCGCCGCACTGACGCCTGCTCCTGCTCCTCTCCCCCCATGTGGCATCTTGGTGCCGATTAGCCCAGTAAGCCTGGTTAACTCAGCTCAGCCACAACAGAACCTCCAGTAAGAGAATAACGTTGAGGTTTATTGACTTTACGCAAATTGTCAGGTGGGAGAAGGTTCGTTTCGGAGACATTTTACGATTTACGATTTAACTAGATCTCTACTGTAATCGTAGATACACTAGATTTCTACAGTTAAATGAATTAAGATGTTTAAAGTTTGTTTTAATTTTTACACGAGCAACAAAACTAGAGAATTTAAAAATTTATAGAACAAACCTGGCCTCCTTAACCAGGTATGTCCTATGTACTCATACTATACATATGACATATGCATTTGAAATTAATCCCACACATCCCCCCCCCCCCCCCCATAATCATACTTGTTAAATAACTTTTTGTGATTATTGTCGATGATTGTAATTTGGAGACTACGTAGATATTTCATTCAGCTTGGAGTTAAAGTGAGGTGACGCCCGCCCTTTAAACTTACTGGGAAATTCTGTTACAGGACAACAATTTTAAAAGTTTTGCTTGGTTTTCTGGCCAATCTTCTAAGTAGCGTCTCCCAAACAACATTTAAGTCTTCTATGTCATCCTTTGCTGCTCTATCTCGACATCATTTTTTGATAAGTTTCTCTCTAAGACTCTTTCACAAGCTCTTCCTAGCAGTTTCTTAAAACCTTTAACTGCCAAACTAAGTCTCTCTCCTGCTTGAAACCTTCATAAGCCGAACCATATTTGCAGAATTTCTAAAACTTTCTTTCCGAAGCAAACTTCTCTTACAGCATCTTTAATGGCGCCGCCTGACACACTCTATGTAGTACATCTCCTCCACAGCAGACTGCTTGTAGTAGCCTCGACTAAGTAGCCGCTCTATATACTTCACAGCACCCTACCAGCCTGGTAGCCTCATCCTAGCAGCCTTACCTCTACAACAAAATATTGTATAATGCAACAAAGAAGTATAAACACTAACTGCATAATATATCATATCTATATTATTATACAGCCGATATTTAGCGCACTTCATTTCTTTATTACCATGTTAAGTAGTTTATCAAATAGTATGTGTGTTCAGCAGTTAGTGTTGATTATATAAAGTATATGGGGTATAAACTATTTACAAGCATGTACAATGCACGTTTCGCTTAATGGGAATACAACTACAGAGCTGGTAAAACAAATATATGCATAAATTAAGGCTGTTCTTGTAAATTAGTATGGACCACAAGCGCCTGAAGTGAATTAAACCTAGAACTGCACCTGCAGACACCGAAAATCTGTAAGAAAAGAAAAATTAGTAAGAATATTATTAACATTATTAGTAGATCAGCGTACCCTTGAGTTCATATACATATATAGTTTCTGCTCTACTGCTCAGCTGCGGCAATCTTGTCGGCCACAATAAGATAGTGGGAATAGGGATACTTTGCCGCTTTAATGGGCAGCTCGAAGAGCTGAGGAAAGTGAGGGGATTGCGGCCACTTTGCCAGCGCCAGTTCCATAGTCCAGCGTTGCGCCAAGTCATTGTAGTATCCCCGTCGCAGTGCGTCGACCTGCTCCAGTTTGACCAAGTGCGCGAGACTCTGTTCATGGTATGAGGTGGCATCAATGGCGCGCATCAGGAGCGCACTAGTCAGCAGAGTCCACTTGCTGTCTGGTTCATACTCAAGCAGGTCCAGACACGATTGCAGCTGGGTCTGCAACTCCGTAAGCAACTCCTTGCTGCAACTTGAGGCAGCCTGTGGTGGCTCAAAGCTGTAAAGGGATTGATCAGTGGGATGTACAGCCAGCTGGTGCTGCTGCCCCGCCAATTCCAGCACATAATCCTGGCCTGGTTTAATGCCAATGCTGTGAGTGCATTGCCAGTGGGTTTTATCAGCATTAACAGGCATCCAGGAATCCAGTGGCCATGTCTCTTCCCCGCCCACCAGTTGCGCCTGCAGCTTTGCCAACTCCGGACAAGGTTTCTTTAAGGACACCTCCGCCTTGTGGGGCCAGCAGCGAAAGGCAGCCACCTTCGCTGGTTGATCCACATGGACACCGCTGCCCAAGAGCCAACGCTGGTAGAACCAGGCACTGCTATCGTTGGGATCAGTGAAGGCTGCGGTCAGCACCATTTCCAGTTCCTGCTTCAGTTTGTGCTCGCTCATAGGTCGGTCCTGCTGCTCGTTGGGATACAGTACGGGCAGCAGCAGACCCCGATGATGCCAGCTGGAGTAGTTGGAAAAGTTCACCTTGATTTTGTCCGTGCAAAAGTCCAACTCCTGCTCGGCAGGCACCGCCGCCTTGGCACTCACATAGCGCCTGTAGTCCCAGGTGTGGAAGTTGCGTTCGTCGTACTTTAAGTACTTGTTGCACAGCTGCAGCTCCCGCTGCCAGTCTGCCTGGGGATTCTGTTCGAGGGTCCAGCAACGATGGTGCCAACTGTTGTAGGACTTTGGATTGACCATAAGACACTGTTCGGTAAGGTCCAGTTCTGTGGCATACACTGTCTGCAGTTGCTGCTCCTTGGTGGGACTCTTGTTTACCTTCGTGTCTTCCTCGGCTCCTTCTTCTGCCTCAGTTGGAACTGCCTCTTGCTCCTCTGCATCCTTTTCTATCTCTGCTATTCTCTTCAGCACACACTCGCGTCGTATGTTCCACAGTGTGCTGATGTCCGGATTACGCTGCAGAATTTGCACAGTCAAAGTGAGTAATTCGTCATCGAGTTCGCCGGCACTGCGTTTCTTCTGGATACGTGTCATGGCAGCGCGATAGGCGCGCATCTTGAGCACCTGCTCCTTTTTCTTGCGCTCTCGCTCCTCCTCCGTAGTGCGCACCTTGACACGTCCGTGCATTTTGTCTTATTTTTATGTATTTAACAATTATTTCCTCGAGTATACGCTTAATTTGCGTACTCGCAGTCAACACCTCAGCCACAAATCAGCTGTTTTCTGCCTTAACAGAAGCCATAACATTTAACAGCAGTTCATTTAACAGCGATGTAAGTAGCTGTTCAAGCAGAGCCGTTTGATAAGTAAACTCAGAAGGAATTTAAACATTTTACATACCATAAATTTAAAAAACAGCTTAGGAAGCATATACAGTAACTACATGTTATAAAAACAGTTTGTTTTTAACTAAAAATTGATCGCATACCTTGCAGTATGTTAAATACGGCGCCATCTGGCGCTTGCTAGCAGCAACAAAACTGTTATTATGTAGCGCATAAGCTGCCTGCTATGCACAAAAGTCGTCTTGTTTGTACAGTAAATGAGCAATAGATGGCGCTTGCATTAGACGTTAAACTTGAGAGTTATGAAGGAATAAGAGTTGTAGTTTTATTAGTTTATATTTATCTAATTTGTAAATAATGAATCATTTATCATTTATCACAAAATAATAATTATTTAATATCATATTATACTTTAGTTACATTTCAAGAAAATTCAGCACAATTAAAGCGTGTTTCTCGGTTCTGTTCCTTATAGACTTCTTTGCCAAGTTCAAAATATTCTCGACATTGAACTCTATACTAAAGTTTCCTTATTTAGAATGTTATCACATTTCTCCAATCGATATATTTTCTCAATTTAATCACGGAAACTTTATAGAAGAGGTCATAAAATTTAATTAGGAAAGCATTTCCCGCGGGGTGGTCGGCAACCAATCGAACTTCAGCGCAAATGCGAGAAAATTTTTATTGTTTTATGGCTGAAGCAGCAATAAAAATAGAATAGAAGTCGCACACAGAAGACGCCCAGAAACGGAGGCGGCGGCACCAAGACAAAGGACGAGAAACGTACAAAGGCAAACGGGAAACGAGGACATCAACTTCAATTCGTCTGGGGAGTGATTCAAGGCAGCAGCAGCACAAGCAGCAGGAGCTAGCAGCGACGTCGGCGTCAGCAGCAGCAGGTGCGAATGAAGGACACGATTGCCGACAGCGCCTTCGACTTTGGAACGAGAAAATCAATCGCGCTCTGCAAAATCAAAGAGGATATTTTCGTATAAAAAACGAATGTTCCTCTGTGTGTGTGTGTGCGTGTGTGTGTGTGTATGTGTGTGTGTGTGCTCTCCCTCGTTTTATTTAACATCAAATTTAGCTGCGGCGCGTTGAATTGAAGGCGTGGCAACGCGCCTGACTAACGCGCGCGTCTCCGTCTCCGGCTTCAGCTCCAGCCTCGTCTCCCCCTCGCAAATCTTTCAATGGCCCCTGGGCGCGTTTATCAAAGCCAGTTCCCGAGGGTTGCAGAGCCGCAACAACAACAAAGCTAACGGTAAACGGAGTTGCTTTTGTTGCTGTTGTTGTTGTCGCCGTCTAATGTGATACGCATCAATTTATGAAATTTGAAATATTATGACTGATTTCGCTGCTCGTCCTGGCGCTGCTGCTCGCTCTGCTGCTGGTGATGCTGCACGTTAATCTTGGTAACAGGTCAGGGGAGTAGGGCGTGCGCGTGGGCGTGGCCGAACACGAGTCTGGCATTTTTAAGGCTAACAACAACACAAAGCCAGGACAGGCAGCTTAGGTGCAAACTGTCCACGTTGGCATGGCTCGTATATCACATAACGCGGCCCCGTTATGTGGGCTAAGTTGATGACGCTGACAGCAACAGAGAGACAGAGAGAGAGAGAAAAAGAGAGAGAGATGGAAACTCTGCAGAGGTAATTGGAGTAACAAAAACCATGAAAACGAAATGAAGCGGGATTTTTATTTTTTATGACACAACACACACTGACAAAAGGCGGGCGATTTAGAGTAGAGTGAAGGTCGCACAGGGGCGGATGGATGTGCGGCATCAGGCTGAGGGGAGGGTGACAGTTGATCCGCAGACGGGTAAACAAGTAACAAACGTGGCTAATATCAATTTTGGGATTTTCAAAGAACTTAAGATGAGCTCAAATTAAAGCATTCCTAGGGGTAGTTGAAATACTTTGCCAAACTTAAGTGATTTTCCCAGAAAGAGTCATTAAAATCATATCGTGACGCACTTAGGCAAAGCCTTTAAAGGGAGTGCGCTTTAAAGTTTATTTAACAATTCAAGACAGATGAAAAGAAGTACGAGTGCTACCGAAGAGGGTGCTAGCCTGAAATAGAAGGGTCTCTATCATGGCTTCCTCTGTATTTCCAATGGAATGAGTTCTTAAATTAACTCTTCTGTTGCTTTTCTGATTGTAATCCAATTTGCAGAAATTATTGGAATAGTCATACCAATTGTACACTCTAATATCAAATTTTAAACTAAAAATTACACTTGGTATTCGATGTTTATCGATTTATCTTGGCAAACAGGTGCATTGCAAAATTCTAACAGTAACTTATTCTTTGCATAGTTATATAACATATTGTAACTGCATTTGGCAGTCATATCTCTTATGGGCTCTGAGATATGTGTTCATACAAACAGAGAAATAGATAAATACACTTGGTAGGGTCGTCACTGCCTTCTACTGTCTGTTACATATATACTAGATTGACACAGACTTTAACTAAGTTTATGCCATATAGGAAATGGTATAGAATAGATGTAGAGAGAGCCACTCCGAACTACTGTTCTTCTGAATATATGTAGTCCAGCTCAGGTGCTGCCAATGATATTGATATATGTACAGTAGTATACTATATTAGAGTGTAGACTGTGTAAAGAGGACGATGAAACTACCAAGTAGATTCTCTGTGACTGTCCAGCCCTGGGGCAAGGAAGCATTTCGACATGAAAATCAAGATTCCTGCACAGATTGCTAACTCCTTGACGAAAGATTTGCTCTGTTTCACTAGGGGTGCAAAAAATTTTTGTTAGGCTTGGGAGGGATCATTACGTACAAAAGACCGCTTCTGGTCGCATTACAGCACCTTTATCTACTTTCTTTTTCTAAAATAATAATAATACTACTACATAGTTAGTAAATTTGTTTGCCATTTGGCAAGTTGCGCCATCAAATTCGCATAGTGTACCTGCAATAATACAATCATTTGTGGTAGCAGATGTTCTCTCCTATCTAGATTAAATATTTAAGGTGTTGGCAGTGCAAGTTTGGCGCTCACGTTCGTGACATCTGAAAACGACATGCGAAGCAAAGCGTTAACTTAGTTGGCAACTTCATAAAAGTTTTGCGAAATTCTCCAGACATTTCGCGGCGACATTTGCGCTGTTTACAGTCCCCCCCCGAGTCCTCCCTTCCAGCTGAAGTACGTGACAAATCTTTCATATGGGCATGTGACGTATAAGAAAACAGGTAACGCAGAGAGGTATGAAGAGGGGGGAAGGAACGCAAGTTTTGTCTATAGACAGGGCAACCCACCAAGTGCCCCCGACATTCTAAGGCAAATGCTGTAAATTGACACCGAATGCCCACGCAGCAACGCAGCAACAGCAGCAGCAGTCAGCGATTTAGATGCCAAGATTGCCGTCATCGCCAAAGGACTCCGTGGTGGCCTGGCGAATGCGCAAGCAATTGACGCAAGTAAGAAGCTGCCAGAGTTGCCAGGGCTGCCAGGGCTGCCTTGACTGCCTCTTCTGCCTGGCAGCCACATCGACAACGACAACGAGCAGGCAGCGATGACGCGGCTGTAACTGTAGATGGACCCAAGTTGCTGCTGCTGCTGTTGTTGTGGAGAAGGGTTGTGTGGGCAGTAGGGGGGGCGGGGCCGTGTCTATGCTGCTGACACATATGTCCGGGCAACGGCCACAGCTTGAGCTTTGAAATTGAAAAAGTTATGCAAATCTGCTGCTGATGCTGCTGTAGTTGCTGCTGCTGCCGTTGCTGCTGCTGCTGCTGACGACGACAACGACAGCAGGACAGCAGGACGCAAAGCACAGGAAGCGCGCACACAAAAACTGAATTAGTTTTGTGCAATTTTCTACAGCTTTTCTCTGCGCTCCCCCCTTTACATACAACCCTCTCGCTCTATCTGCTTCTCTTTCTCTTGCCTGCGGGGCAACTTGGCAAGGACGTTGCTGCCGTTGGCTGCGCAGGACGAGTGCCACAAAAGTTGCTTGCGTGTAACTGTCGATTTGTGCGCGCAATTATAATAATTGCTATAATAACAACAACAACAGCAGCAGCAGCGACAACAACAGCAGCAGCAACAGCAGCAATAAGTGCAACGGCAGCAGCAGCAACTCGTTGCTGATGACATGCAGCAACTTGAAGAGGGGTACGACCTGCCCGGCAACAACAACAACAGCAGCAACAACAACAACTGTGCGCTGCCTCAGTTGACGCCTCAGTCGCTGCCCTCATCATTGCTGTCGTCCGGGGCAGCAACTGTGCGTGCGTAAGCGCCTCAAATCGCATCTTTGTTTGCCCGAGGCATTAAAGGCTTTGGCCGGGACGTGGCAAGCAGAGACGGGGCAGGGCGGGCAAGGGTTGTGGCACGTAGTGTGCCTAAATAAATATGCGAATGCCAATGGAAGGACACGGGCGCAGCAGCAGCAGCAGAAAAGGACCAAATGTTGCTGTTGTTCTTTGACTGGCTAAACTGGTCGACGCTTTAAATCGACATACAGTCCCCGCTGCCCTCCCCTACTGTACTCACCCCTCTGTCTCTCTTTCTCGCCCTCTCGCTCGCTCATCCTAATTACAATTGCAAACGCCTGACTGGCTCTGACAACAACACTTTATCCGTCATCAGAGCAAGCAACAGCCGTGCAAACCCCTTCCCCCCCTCTCTCTGCCCCCCTTACCACATAGCACAGCCGTCATCTTTATGTGCTTAATGCCAATTAAGCGTTTGCCCAGCGTCACCCCGCACCGGCATTCTTTAAGCCTGCCTCCCTCTCTCCTCCTATGCCTGCTCTGCCTGCTCTCTTTCTATTTACATTTGGCTTTCGATATTTCGCAATCCATTGGCGTTTTTATTATTATTTTTAATCCTGGCCCGCTTCATGTTTGTCCTTTAAATGGGAAACGAGGACGCGCCCACTTGAAGTTGTCAATTGTGTGTGTCCAGGCCTCGCTCGCATTTCTGCAGGGGATTAGGCAGCCTCAGTTGTCAAGGAAATCGTTCATTAATTTCCCCTGCGCACTCACACACACACACACTCTTAAATTTGCCTGCTTGGTTGCAGGCATGCAGATGCGATGCTTGGATGAATGTCATCATCGTCCAGGGTCGTCGTGCCATATCCCAATCACAAATTCCCACTTTATCGTGGTTTCCAGTGGCATATGCTGAAACATGAGACAAAGCCTGTTCCAGGCCAGAAATACCATATAACGAGGGGGACGGAAGAGGTACCTAAAGAAAGCTACAGTCGAACGTGCTGGACTGGAAAATACCCACTATGAAAAGCTTTGCGTATGTTCCCATTATAACCTCTATTCTAATTAAATATACATGCTAAGTCTATTGTGTGTTGCATATTTTCAGGCGGCGTCAAGTTCTCTTCTCCATTAAAATCATTACTTAAATAACTTCTACGTTTATTAACCCATTGCAACTAAACTTTCAGGAATCATTTAGATGGTAGAACTCTTTGCACACAACATAAACTTTTTTTTAAAGTATGTTTTCAATTTGTTTTTTACTGATTTAAGAGTGCGCAGGTGGGCGTGGCTGATTTCGAAAACTGCTTTACCTGCACGCAATAATAACACGTATTGTCACAAAGTTGTATAGCTCTAGCTCTCATAGACTCTGAGATCAATGGTGTTCATACGAACAACACGCACTTTGTGGGGTTGCAGATGCCTTCTACTACTATTGCCCTGTTGCAAACATGATTGATACAGAGTTATAATACCCATCTAACCTATAGGTAACGGGTATTAAAAACAAGAGAAAACCAAAAAGCGAAATGCGAAAAAAGCGATAAAATAGCTTGCCGCCAGGCAAAGATCAAATGTTGGCAGCGTCGCCAGCGCAAATCTCCCAGATACGCAGATACACGAGAGTGCGGTTAGTTGGACTGCCTGGTTGCCTGCTCGGATGACTGGTCCAATGGATGCTTGCTTGACTTGGTCTGTCGTGGTCGTCGTCGTCGTCGTTGGCGTCGTCGTTCGTGGTTGGTCGTGGCAACCGCAGCAAGGGTCGCCCAGCGGCAGCCAAGTTCAAATTGAATTGTACATTGGAACTTTCGGAACGGTAGACGAACATAATTTAAACTTAGAAGAGGTGCGGGAAGGGGAAGGAAGGGGGGGGGAGCCGGGGCACACACAGTTGACGGGGGGCGCGGAGCCTTTTGGCCTTTTGTATTCAGCAATTTCTACTGCGAACCTCAAGAATAATAATAATAATATGAAATTATCAATGCCTTGGCCGGGCTATTGTAGCTGCCCCTCTCCCTCTCCCTCCCCACTCTCCATCTCTCTCTCTCTGTCACACTCGCTGTGCTGCTGTCTCTCTCTCTCTCTCTCTCTCTCTGTCTGTTGCTGGTCAAAGGGTCTCCTTTGTTCCTGTTGTTCTTCAACTGTTTTCCGCTTGCTGTGTTTGCTTTATGATAATGTCTTGTCCCCTTCCCCTACCCCCTTGCCCTGTCTCCCTCTCACCCTCTCGCAGTTTTCAGTCGTTTTTTTAGTTATTCTACGTCACTCAGTCGGCATTGTTGTTGCTGCTGTTGTTCTTGGACGACTGCCTGTCGATGATTATTATGTATGCTTAAATTCTATGCACGTACCGGCACTGAAGCTTATCTGTATCGAATATGATTAAGTGCGCTGCGCTGCCTCACCCTAGACTGTGACTGGGACTGAGACTGAGACTGGGCTGGTACTGTGCCTGTGCCCGGGACTGTGCCTGGGCCTGGGCCTGGCCCTGGGTCTGGTCTCATCTAGGCGGCAACGTATGTGCGCTTGTCGAACGTGCAACATTGAAAAGGGCACAAAAGAGTGAGACCGAACGCTTAAATAAACACACAGCAACAACAACAATAGCAATAACAGCAACAACAATTATGGCTTCGCCTGTCTTGGCTGCCATCCAGTCCCAGGTCCCAGGTCCCAGTCCCGGGCTCTTCCAGGCCCATCCTTAGTCGCCCTTCCCGGCGGTCCAATGTGGCAGGGAATGGCGTCGCCGTCGCACTGTAAAATGACATTTGAAATTTGCATGTTTTCGGTTTTTGGTTAATTCAATGCAAGCAAAAGAAGTAGGGAGGAGGAGAAGGGGAGGAGAGGAGGAGGAGAAGAAGCAGAAATAACTTGCCTTTTATTGAATTGAATCATTCGCATTTGCATAACGTTCATAATTGAATCGAGATCCGCAGTGCTTATATATGCAAATATAACGGTCTATGCATATAGACATACATTGTAAATATCGTATTGTATATAATGGATGTCTGTAGCATGAACAATGTGGGGAATTTGTTGAATTTCCTTTTGGTTTTGCGCATTTCCATCTGCAGCTTATCGATCATCTTCGTCAATTATCGGCATTATATAGAAATCTTGCACGATTTAAGCTTAATTTGCGAATGCATATTATCTCTGTATAATTGTATTCGTTATTAGCCATAAATCAGCTGACTCAATGCCCCAGCATTATTTGCATACAAATCGATCGGGTCGAACATGTTGTCTCTTGCTTAATCTTTATTTCTCTCTCCGTCTCTCTCTCTACTTACGATTCGATTGTTCTTCAAAGCAATCTCTAAATTTACGACGCATTTACTCATCTTTTTCTTTGACAGCAATACATGAAATATATTTTATATATTTTAACAATTTATTCCCATCGATCGAGCTTAGGTCATTGTACGAAGTGCCTAAAATGTTCCATAATTCATATGCAAATGCAGGAAACGCCAAAGCGTCGTCTATACTTTATTTGATTTACAGCAATTGCTGTTGATATATTTTCATCGTGTACGAAATTCATTTGATTCACAAGACTTACGTAGGGTATTACAATTTAATGGGTATTTCTTAAAGGTAACTCTGTTTGGTGTTGTCGAAAGTAAAGTTTGATTTAGAGATGAAATTTTATTGGAACTAACGAAGGGTTTCTATGGAATCTATTTCTTTTTGGTTATTATCTTTAAAAAACCTGTTTTACTATCGTCTATTAATGAGGAATATTTAGATTTGTGTGCCCAAGAAGATATTCAGATCACAAAGGAGAAGGCTTAAATCACATTTAAACTTAAGATCAATTTCGAGTTAGTTTTGATATAAACTGCATATATTTTGTAGTAGAGAGCTGAAAGAAGCAAAGTGAACTAGTTCTTACTTGAAATCCTAACTTCATATACCCCACAAGATCTTTAGTTTCAGTCTATCGATGAGAGCATTTCGTATTCGTCAGGCCTTAGATAACGGTTCCATCTCGTTCGGGTTTCGCCTTTGTCGAGCACTCGAATTTGGCACTTGAGAGACGTGAACAGCGCATTTAAATTCAATTGGTAAGCACTTAAAACGCAGCCCTCGTCAGTCTTGCCATGAGAAATGCTTAATACTTGAGATACTTTTGTGTTTCTGTTTGTATTTGTATTTGTATTTGCATTTGCATTCGCCTTTACGATGCGATGCGATGCGATGCGATGCAGAGGCGAAGCGATGCTTGGGATACTTGTTCTATGAGTTTTATGCCCCATTGCCGTGCCCGAGAGTCGGACGAGAGTCGTTTCGTTGCGGATCTCCCAAGTGAATGCGGCCTGGCTTTGACTTTTCATTCACACACACATGCACACACACACACACGCATACAGATGGGAGTGTTAACAAGTTGGAAAAGGGGCCCATTAGGGGTTGCAGGCAGATAGCGAAGGCCGGGTTTGCTGAGGCGAGGCGCAGATATATTAAATTGCTTTCGAATGGCATTAATAACCCGGAGAAGTCCCCCTCCCTTGGCAGAGAACCTGTCATTAAGCAACCAGATCTCGTTTCCCGCCAGCAGCAGCAGCCGAGGCGCAGTTAACTGTGAAAGGTGCAAACATCCTGTGTGAGAGGAAGAATGAAGAAGAGAAGAATGCAAAAAATCGAAAGGCAGGCAGAGGCAGCAACGACAGCAAATCCCAAGAAATTCACACGAATCCTGCTCGAGTGAAGCGCGTCCTTTCGGGCCACAAGACAATGAGAATGGGCAACTTTAGCCGGGCAACGGTAAATGCAAAGCCAGATAAAAACCAGCAGCAACTGCTGTGCAAACAATTAAACTGCCACGCAGACAGATAGACAGACCAGCAACAGACAGCGCAGCAGACTGCGATGCAGACAGCGATGCAGAGGCAGGCGCAGGCGGGGGGGGATTCCAGCTCAGGCCAGCAAGGTGCAGTCTGTCGTCCTCGTCCTGGCACTTACGCACGCCCAGGCGATGCTCGGAAGATAGTTGCACACAGTTACACACACACACACACACAGATACAGGGACATGCAACAGACACAGTTACACGGACAGACACGCACACTGCGACAGACGCAGATGCCGGCACTCAAGTGTCGAAAATAAAACGCAAAGCTGATTCCCGCTGCTGCTTTCCCTCCTCCTTCTCCTTATCCCTCTCTCCTGATGTTGCTGTTGCACGCTCTACTGCTGCTTCTCTTTCAATCTCTGTCCTTGGCTCTTCCTTTTGATGTTCTCTGCAGTTTTATTATGATTGATGGGCAGCAGGGAGGAAACTAAAAAAACAACATGTAGAGTGCAGAGGGGTGTGACTTACGAGCAGATACCTCGGCTCAAATCCAGGCCAGATGTTGCTGATATCCTAAGTAAACAATACCATAAACAATAATTATAGGCAAGCGATTTAAATTTAAGTTCTTTCGATAGGCAATTAAAAGATTTCCTTCGGCCACACACTTCGAGAGGTAAGTAGTTGTGTGGCGGCTCTCCGATAGGCGACTTATGTTAATTAACAGTTCAGCTTAACATAAGCTGTCTATCGGTCTTAACATAAGAATGCAAAGGCAAACAAAGCAAGTCAATCAAAATAATGAAATTATGTAAATGCAAAAGACTAAAAAAGATTCTGGGGAATATCAACATTGCACCTAGCACACCCATTTATTTTTCTTACTGTACAGGGTATTTAAGCCAATGAGAACTTAAGCCACAACTACAACTAGAAATCCGTCTTTGGTAACTAAACCGAGTCGCCGAGTCCAAAGCCAACATGACCATGGGTTTGTCACTCGTCTTTCAGTCTGTCTGTCCGACTGACGTCTGTTCTGCTGGCGGCGTGTGGATCGTTGTCTGAATAGAGCGAAAATTATGAATTATATTTACTTGTTTTGTACGCGCACAAGGCAACACGAGGCGTGGCGCGGTACGGTGCGGTGCGGTGCGATGCGGCGAGGGAAGCGACGCTTTCCACTTAAATGAGGCATGCAACGAGCGCACTCAAAATTAGTGGATATACGCAGCGGGTCCGCAGGGTTTTTGTGTTTGCGAAAAGGATTCGTTTTTCTCCCGTTTTTCCCATACTACCAGCGCTCATCGAAAATGAACAGAGAGGGTATATTGGTTGTATGGAACAGGCAGAAGGAGGCGTGGCAATGTTGTGTATGGTTGAACAGATTTTAGCAGGTCTAGTTTGTTACATATTTAGCATGCCACACCCAACTTTCTGTGAAGGCAGACCTTAATTATAATAAGAGCTAGGGTAACCATATTAGGAAGGAAGCCTTATGTCTCTGTAGAGTACCATATACGCAGATTGAAGATGTTTAAAGAGTTTCAATTAGAAGATTGGTTCTTTAGAGAATTGTGATAAGGTTTGAAATATTCAATTTTCTTATTTGACTCATTTGTAGCTAACTAATAAAACTTCAATTTGATTGTATAATAAAAACAAAAACTAAACAAGAAATACTTTCTATGGATCAAAGCAGAAGGATGCATCTATATTTTTATATAGAGTATATCGTTCTGTATAACGTATACGAATTGGAATTCATTTCACCAAGTTGCTGTGAATTTTGCACTAGATGAGGGTATCTAACAGTCGAGTTCGCTCGACTATAGCTTACTCTACATGGTGTTTTTTCTGGTGCCTGCCTGCGCATTCATTGCGCGGCTCTTTTTTCGGCTTGTCATGTGTATAGAATTTCATTTGATTGAGCGCTTAATCAAGCAAACATTATCGTGCACTTATTAATAATAATAAGTGCTCGGCATTCACAGTATTCCCCTATTCGGTGTTCGGTATTCAGCTTTGGTTTATCTGCTCAGTCGTGGCTGAATGGAGCCGGATCCCAGTTGGTCACGATGACAGGCCAATGCGGCGACATTGGGTAATTGCAATCGAGTGAAAGAACTTCAGGTACTTGGGAATATGCCAAGATATAATACAGCAGTATACAATGCAGTTTATTCATTTGATTTTGGAACATTAAAGGTTCTTGATATCGATCTCTGTTCTTACCTTTTCCCACCAACAATTCCCGTTTTTTCTTGATTAAGACTGAATATTATTGTTAGTGCATTAATGTCCAGCCCCTTCCTGCTTAAGAAAACACGTTTATGAGACATATATTCCTTCTCTTAGCCATATAGTTCTTGCTAACCTCTAAGCGATCCGTTTAGCAGATATCTCTCGTTCTTATTCCCTGGTAAGACCCTTAACAATAGCTCTCGGCCAATAGGACCACCCATTGGTTGTGTGCAGCTGTCTCTTAGCATCGTAGCCAGCATAATCCCAGCTGCGCTTTAAGCTCCCAGACACCGTTAAGGATCATCGGGCATAAAGCCAAGTTACGGGCATGTCATGCACAACAACTGCATATTGCGAGGCAGCAACAGCAACAATGGGGCACCCTTTATAAGCAACAGCCTACCTCGTACCCTCCTCCTTCCCTCCCATCTTACTTTCCTCATTCTTTCCATCTCTCTTCTCTCTTCTGTATTTGTGCGTGTTTTATGCATAGAAAAAAGTTGTTCTAAACCTTTCATTGTCTGAGCTTGGGTTGATTGTTTCTGCCTCCGCTGTTGCATCTTTTTGTTGTTGTTGCTGCTGTTGTTGTTCTTGTTGCTTGTTATTATTTTGCGTATTATTAAAGCGCCTGCATTTCTTTATCAACTTCTATTGGCTGTTGTTGTTGTTGTCGTTGCCGTTGCCGATGGCGGATGCGACGGATACGGATGCGTTGTGGTCGCTGCGAATGGCGCAGTGAGCTTAAAGCGGCTTTCCGTTTATCTGTGTGCGAGTCTCTATGTGTGTGTGTGTGTGTGTGTACGTGCGAGTGAATGAATTGAACTGCCGCCTTTTGCATTTTTCAACTGCCATTCGCCCTGCTTTTTTCGTTTTTTTGTTGTTGTTGCTGCTGTTGTAGTTATGTATTTGTTTTTTCCGCACAGGCCTATAAAGACAGGGCCCAAGTCGAGAGGCAAACGAGGCTCCCGCTCACCCTCCCCCCCCCACCAGGTTGTCCGTCCCTGGCCCCGTGGCAGCGCATAGAATTTGTATGAAATTTAAATACCCATTCAGCATTCAAAATGCGAAGCGACAGCCGCACAGAGACCTAAATACTTAAGTAGTTTTTGAGGGGCTGCCAGCCACAGATGCAGATACAGCAACGGCTACAGCTACAGACACAGATACAGATACAGATACACGTAAAGATTTACAGCTACAGCAACAGCTACAGCTAGAGCTCTAGGTACGAATTTAGACTAAGACTGGCACAGACAGAGACAGAGAGGAATAATATGCCACATGGCGGCGCTTTCATATATGCGGCCACACGTTTCGTTACTTACAGATACAAATAGAGACTCGGCCAGAGATTACACATACAGATACATACCACACATAGATACAGATACAGATACGGCTGCCAAGCGCGCTGGATTATGCCTACTCGACTGAGTGTGTGCCTTGTCGGTGTCGCTTTGTCTCCCACTGTATGTGTGTGTGTGTGCCGCACGTAAGATTTAATCTTTATTGATTTATTTTGTTAGATTTTAATTTATGACACCGAAGTAGGCAATAATTTTCAGGCATTGCATTCTGCCTACCTACCCCCCCCCCCCTTGGGAGCTGGGTAACTATCCTGCTGTGAGATTAAGAGACTGTCGACTGCGCAGTTTGCATTGTGGGCGGACTAATTAATCTCGAGTACTGTCGACAGATCGGCAGCAGAATCGAGTCGGTAATCAATTAGTGCCGACTTACTGAGCTGTTCAGCTATGGAGTAGGCTCCTTCAGCGTGGAATGACCAAGACAAAGAGTGGAATTAGCAAAGGAAATGCCAAGGAATGTTAGGCAGAGCTCAAGGCTGCATTCCAGACTTGAATTTGATTTGTCATTCTCCTTAATTTAATTTAACTGCATTGATGTTATGCTTGTCTACCGTTTATGTAATGTTAGGTTAACTCAATCATTGCCTAAGCGTAACTCATTTATGTTATCCCTATGTATGATAAGATGTTAACTCAATTTAACTGAACATAATTTAAATAACCAATAAATACTATTGATAAACTGATCTTTGAACTTAATAGGTCTCTTTCATTAATTAAACTGCATTGATGTTATCCTTATGTAACGTTTATGTTATGTTATGTTAACTCAAACATTGCCTAAGCTTTACTCATTTATGTTATCCCTATGTATGATAAGATGTTAACTCAATTCAACTTAACATAATTTAAATGAACGTCTATTTCTATTTATGTTACAGTAAGTGGTCTTATAAGTGGTCTCTGTTATCCGTATGTTATGTTAAATGCGCAAGCGATACTTAGCTATCGATATACTGAGCCTAGCTATCGGCCTGCTACACTGTGCGTGTGTGCTTTGCACTAATTCGCACATTTATCAAGCTTAACCGCGAAGGACTTCCAGCTTGGCTTAAGCCAAGGCGAACCTTGACACATGAGAAGTGAACTTTTGCACCCTTGACTAAACTACCTTCCCCCCTCCACCCTCGCCTGACACGTCACTTGAGCCACCCTCGAAATGTGAGAGACGCCGTTGGCAGTGCTCGAAAATTTTGAATAGGCCACGGGTAATGCGTGGCAAGTTACCTCGACAAACTTTTTGCTCGTTAATCAAAATTAATTACAGACACACACACACACACACAGAGAGAGACACCCGACTCCCTCCCCCAACGGCATTGTAAAGACAGGCACGGTCATGCCACGCCCACATGCGACATGCAAACCAAGAAGGCAAAAGCATAAATTGTAATTTACTTTAATGAGCCGCATTTAGTCCGGCCCACATGTCCAGCGCGCGGGTCTAGAATTGGACCAGACACGTCACAAGCAGCCAGAGCGCAGAGAGACACACTGTGCCACACAGTGGGCGGCAATGGTGATGAGGAGCAACAGCAACAGCAGCAGCAGCAGCAGAGGCACGTACTGGGCTATGGTGTGCAGTGACCTCGTCTCCATGGCGACCCAAGTGATCCGTTGTGTAATTAAAGTTCGCATGACCAGCAATTGCGATTTGAATTCGAAACGGGTCGATGGCTGCGAGCAGAGACAGACAGACGGACAGTGGGCACAGAGGGGGGACAGTGGGACAGACAGACAGTTAGATGGACAATTGTCGATTGGCTCATTCGGCCCACTCAGACAGAGACCACGACGACGACGAGCAGGACGACGGCGACGTTGATGACAATTTCCAAGCACGAGTCTTCACTGGCCCCTGGCCAGACTGAGCTGGAGACTACCATGGCATCGTTATCGTCATCATCATCATCAGCATTTACTGCCGGCGCATTGTTCTGTTCGGCCATTCTCGCACTGGTCTAACGCCATGTTCGAGTAGTTGGCATTTAATGTGCCTCTTTGTCGACATTGTCGTTGTCGTTGTCGATTCTCCATTCTCTATTCTCGGTTCTGCTATTGATGAGCTGTTGACGTTTCTGCAATACCCTGTTTATGTATGGAAGGGAGTTGCTTTGCTTGACGCTCCAGCAGGCACACTGAGAATGAGTTACAGAGATATGAAAGCAGAGTATGCATTCCTCATTGCAACATCATATTTATCAAGTTACGTCTCATAAAGGTTTCTGAGGTTAAGCTTGATTGAGTTGCTGCTTGTGGTAATGGAATATACAATATAACACCTTATAAAACCTTACATAGAACCAGAGCAGTCAGTTTAATAAAGCACACTTCAACTAGAAAGTAAAGTTACAAAGATATCTAAAGGTTGTCTGACAGGATCTTCAAAATATTCTTTAATGGATTGCCGACTGTCCGAACTGAGGAACTTCTTTGCTCTGTAATCTGCTGTAAAAGTGGAATTAGTATTTCAATTTGCTCAAGCAATTACAGGGTATTCCATTACCAACTCTGCCACAATTTGCTCTGGCAGTCGCTTGTCGTTTTGCCGTCCAGTTTCATATGCATGGCATGTATTTAAGTAGGCTGCTAAGTGGACATTAGGGGCATTCTGTGGAGGCACACATGTGTGACCTTATATAGATCAGCAGAGCGTCTTGACAGACCCACTTGCCATTCTCCGCCAGCAAGAGAAATGCAAAGAATCGTCTTGAATTTTTACGCTGTAAATAGCCAGAGCTCGCCGGGCTGTCGCTTCAGTTGAGTTGAGCTGAGTTTATGTTTCTTAAGTGGACAGAGCTGAGTATGGCAGCTCACCCACTGATAAAGCTGCTTATAATAGGAAACTTCCTGGCCAATGCTCTCCATTTGTAATTATCTAACTATCTAACAAATATTTGCCGTCGTCTTTACCATTTTCAAAAATATTTTTTTTAACGACGCTTTGCGGTTTTTGTCATTTCTCTTTCCGCCCCCCCTCACCCCCGGCACAGAGCACTTCCCACCCCTTCGCGGTGTGTGCCAAGTCTGTGGCGCATTCATGTGGAAATGAGTGCAGCCAGCACAGCACACAAAGTTGCATACAACATAAGCAGAGGAATAAAAAACAAGAGGCAAAAAACAAAACCAAACCAAGCCGCGCCACGCCGCGCACAGTGGGAAAACAATGGCAATGGCTGATGGCGGGCCCCGACTGGCCTGGCTTTTGCTCCGCTCCGGCTACGGTGCGACTGCGAGTGCGAGTGCGGCTTCTGATGGTTATGGCAACTACACACAACATACTCGTACACACATAAGTGGTAATAATAATTCCGCTCAAGAGGCGTCGCCTAGCGTTTCATTTCAATGACACACAAACCCGTGACGCCAACTGCAGCGATGAGGTTGCCATCTGGGCGATGATGATGATGACTACTACAAATGGTAGGTGCAGCCCCTGCCCCTCCCCCTTCCCACCCCTCTTCTCAACAGTCCCCCCAGTCACAATGCCAGTCGCAGCCCTTCCCTTTCTTTTCAATCCCATTGGCAGTGCCCCTGTCAGTGGCACCGGCTGTTGTCATCGGCAAAGCAAATGCGACCCGCATTGCCTAAGCCAGGCACATGAGCCGATATGCCTGCTCTATGGAAGCTCTGAATACCAGGGAAGGCTTAAGCCGGCAAGGCAACTAGCGTATGCTCTTTCAAAGGGGAAAGTATTAGAGATCTTCCAGCACTATAATTGGTAATCAGCAGGAAGTCCAATTAAAGCGCAATAAGGTTATAGTTGCCTTTCATATGTACATATATGTATATACTGACGTATATGTGATATATTATTTGTATATATTTGATGTATAATTTATGTCTCTATTATACCATATATATTACCAAGTATATAACTATCCATCTTTTGTGTAGCTAAAACATATTTCTAAATACCGAACTGTCCCTAAGTAACTATAAATTGACATCCCGACCTGGATGTCTATAATCTTTACTATACTGATCTGTCAGATCTCTCAAAATACCAAATCGTTTGATATTTATTTTATATATAAATATGATTATTAAATATATTATGATTAAATTTATGTAAATTAAGAAAGCAACTGAAAATAAATGGCATAAGTTCTCTTTGATATAAATATATACTATAATATCATATACAATATCATACTTGTTGAAAAGGAATACAGAATGTATTGCAATATGTTAGCTCTCTAGCTTTACTTAAAATACATATATGTATCTATATATCTATACTATATATCTCCAATTACCGATTCCACTTCAAGCTAAATAACATTTTTCAAAAAGAGTTCCCCAGAAAGCACTCTAAAACTTAATTAAGATAAACAGAGAAAAAGTACTTACCCCTTAGAGTTGCTAACACTGTATAGAACCCGATATACCCTAACAAAGAAAGAGAGAGAGAGAGAGAGGAAGAGGAAGAGAGAGGAAAAGAAATGCACTGCTCGATGGCTTAATATTGCGTATGCACAGCTCGTCATTCATTCATTGCTCGATTGTGCCCGCTCGGCATCCCCTCGCCAATTTCCTTGCCTCCCCCCCCAACCCTTGGATGCCTTTGGTTCTTCGTTTCTGGCTGTGGCTCCTTTGATTGCATTGTCTCGTCATGGTCTCGAGTGGTTCCTGACGACCGCCCCTATGCCAGCCAGCTATCCCTATCCCCCTCTCTCCCTCTCTCTCTCCCTCTCTCTCTCTCTGCACTGCTCTCTCTATCTGTCTCTCTCGTGTCATTTTACTTTTTATGCTGCTCTTCCACAGTTTTTCTCACTGCGCTCACTTGACATACAATTATGTTGATGACATTGTTGTTTATGTCGCCAGTGTCGCTGCCATCGCTGCTGCTGTTGCTACCGTTTCCTTCTGCCGCAGCAGCAACAACAATGACCAGTAGCACCAGCAGAAGAAGAAGAAGCAGAGCGCGCCGACAATGCCGACAAGTTTTATGTGCATTCTGGGCCTGCTGCCGTTGCCGTTGCTGCTGCTGCTACTGCTGCATGCCTCATGCCCATATTCGACTCGGCACTCATACTCACACTCATATTTGCAGTCGTATTCATTGTAGGCCCATATATCTCCCTCTTCCCTCCCCTTCCCTTCCACTCTGCACTGCACTTCCCCCTTCCCCTTGCCGTCGTCAGTTCGCGTATCTCACATATCTCTATGGCCGTAGCTGCATTTTTTTTATTGTTATCGTTTCATTGCCATTTGCTGACGTTGCCGCAACAGCAGCAGCAGCAGAGACAACAACAACAGCAACAACTGCCAGAAGCAGCTTCCAGTTTAGCAGTTTACGCTCTTCTTCATTTTTTATTTTTATTTCTATTTTTATTTTCAATCTGCCGCGGCCTTAATTAAAAATTCTTTTGGTGTCAAATGCTGATGGCGCTGCCCCTCATCCGCTGTCCCCGGTCCGTTGCCAGCTGCTCTAGGGTTTCCCTCTGGGCTCGACTCTCTTTGGTCTCTCAGTTCACCAGCATGTGCAACTGTTTGGCTTCCCACAATCAAAAGAAAACGGGAGCCAGGGTAACGATCCCACTCCTTCTTCACTTTCTGTTACGGATAATCAACGCATCCTTTCTAACCCTTGAGACTCTTTCATCTTCTGACTGTTGCTGGCATAGGCAGATCGATGTCAGCTTTGAACTTGCAAATCAAAATTAAACACTGAAAACATGTAAAAGAATTCAAGATATTCCATATAAAGTATCATGCAAATTGAAGTAATCATTGTCTACAGCCATGAACGTTCTCTATAAAGTTATTTGAGCGGAGGTCCATTCAATACTTCGATTGCCATCTTCAAACTGAACAAAGATTGAAAAACAAGTAACTCCCATTATTATTCCATTTATTCTCAGTAATATTCGCAAAAACGATTTCATATAAATTAACATGTTTTGACTGAGAAAACTGAAGAGTTCTTAGTTCTTTCAATACATTGTTAACAATTCCGTGTTGAACCTTGTATTCGTAATAGAGATTGATGTACAAGGCTTAAATTGCAATCTCGAATATGTATTTCAAACAATATTCCGCGAAAACCTATTCAAAACAGCACCAGTAGCACCGGTTTCGGGGCCCTTGTGGTAATTTATCGGGGGCCCCTATTACATACATATATGTACCATAATTGCCTTGCCTTATAATGAGAAACTTAAAACTAATTTCTCGAATATATATGGACAAAATCATCATATAGTTATTTATTTTCTGGCATCAAGGGGCCCCTGGCAAGCGGGGCCTGTGTGTATGGCAACCCCTGCACTTGCCTCGCTACGGGCCTGCAAAACAGGCATATTTTTGGATAAAATTGAAGACTGAAAGAGATAGAATGTAAATGATGATTTTGTGACTAAGCCAAATTCAGAAAAAGAATACTTTTTAGTTAGTTTACCAGGCAGTGCCCTCTCCATACTCCGTTGCTGTTTTCAAGTTGCGTTTACATATTTTGTGAAAAACAAATTTGATGAGAAAAATTGGAATTTGCAAACAGTTTCATACAACTTTGCGACACATGCAACGCCCTTTTGTCTGAAAGTATTGGGAAAAGCTTTCACAGAATCACTTGAGCAGTTGCCATCGTCGTCGACAGGAGAGTGGCAACCGCAGCGCACAACCCATTCGAGTGGCGCCCCAGTTGCCAGTTGCCAGTTTCCCAACCCAATGCTGACATCGCTCTTTACCAGGGACGAAGTTCTCCATCTCATCTCTCTCTCTCTCTCTCCGTGCCTGGCCAGAAATCTAATAAATTTTCCAACACGTAACACAAAATATGCGTGTAAATTTCATTTATTGATTTATAGATGCCTATGCCAGGGACACACACACACACATGGGGGGCTGTGCTGGGCGTGGCAGGCTAGAGCTTCTCTCCCGAAAACATTTGTATAAATACGCCAAGTAATGGCGTCTCCAATGTCGGTGCGAATGGTGCAAACTTCCTGCCATAAATCAAGATGAGCCCCGGCCAAACAAAATGCAGCGCGATTCTCGACTCGTTGCCACCATTTGCTCCCGCTCCCGTTGCTGATTCTCCTTCTCTCTCTCTCATGTTCTTCTTCAGTTTTTTTGGTGTTTTTTTCATTTCCATTTTCATGGCTCAAAAAGTTCTATTTGATTTCGTATTAGGGCGAAATGCTGCGCGCACATAAATTCTGCTTTTAAGGCGAAATTAGTAGAGGAGCAGTCTGCACTAGAAGGAAGGGGCAGGGAGAGGGAGCAGGAGTAGTAGAGCTCGAACAGAGCAGAGATTAAAGTTGGCTACGTGCTGAAGTACGTGGCTGGGAAATCGCTGGCAAGCAAGGAGGAAAAAATACAACTGAGCGTGGAGAGAAAAGAAGTCAAAAACTGCAGTCTCAGCTTGTCGTGGGGGGAATCAGCAGCACCCAGCAGCAGTGGCAGGCTCAAGTGGTCACGTGGCTGCGACGGCGGCGATGGCGGCGGAAGAGGAAGTTTTCGGACCAAAATTACTTGAGCAAATATTGCTTTGTTCAATAGTCCAGACTCAGTCTCCCCCCAGTACCCTCTCCCTCTCTGCGCCAAGGCAGCTGCAAAATTATGAACGCTCACGCACACGCAACGCATCTAGAAGGAGGCAAGGGGAGGGGCAGGGGAGTGGCAGCGGGTGTCGACTTAGTTGTAAGGCAGCAACAGCAACTTGGTGCCAGCAATTAGAAAAGTTCCGGCCAAACTGTCATTGGAAGGCAAAGTTTGGCTAGGGAAGAGGGTGCGGGAGAGATGCAGAGGGAGGGAGAGGGAAATTAAAAATCAATAGCCATGACGGGCCAAAACTTTATTGTCACAAATCAAAAATTGAATTTCGCTTGAACAAAGCCGACGTAGAGCAGGCGAGAAACCCTTTCTCTACCTTGTCCCTATTGACTTTGCAGCTCTAATGAGCCAAGGGACGCGGAATCCGGGACGCAGGATGAGGCGCTGTCAAGGCTGAGCGCATGCCGAACGCCTTTTCCAAATCTTTTAATAACACACGATCGTAAAAGGGACTGCGGCACTGGCAAAGGGTCTCTGTTGCTGCTGCGACGGGAAGGCGAAGCCACTACGAGCGAGCACTGTCCAGTCCAGTCGCGCTCTACCTGAGCCGTTTGTCCGTCCTGACGGCGCGACGGCATATGGCGCAGTGCGAGTGCCTCGTAAAAATTATCTCTGGCATTGTTTCGGAGCACGGTTGGGGTGCCATAAAATCTCGCAATGTGCTCGGGGTCGGGCAAGGGGACTCTGTGTGTTTGAAACAGTACACAGAGTACAACCAGCGGACCGAGCACCCCGACAAAGCCGGCGACGGCGGCATAAATCACTAGGAACTTGTTAATTGTGCGCTATTTATTGTATGCATTTCGGTTTTCAGGAAAACGAATGAGAGAGAGGAAAATAAAATTGAGGTGGTAAGTGATATGCAACGTCAGAGTGGAGAGGGAGAAAGGGAGAGAGGAGGGGGAAAGCGAACAGGTGCTCCAGAGTTGATAAGATAACTTATTCCCGTCGATACCTTAGGCAGCAGGCGAAGAGCTCTATCAATAAACGATCGAACTGGATGCTACGAATGGGGTTAAGAGTGGAGAGTATAGAGCGTGAAACGGCATTCGATATAAACTGCTATAAGTCTCTAAATTTAACTCTCTATAACTTTACAATGGAAACCTTAGCAGAAGAGAACTATCAATTTTCAAACTATCAAACTGGATGTTACGAATAGTTAAGAGAGCAGAGCGTAGAAGTTCATAGAATTTAGCCTGCTATAAAGATCGCTTTATAAAGTTGACTTTTTTAGATCTTCTACACACTAATGACCCTATGCACAAGTAACAAGTGGAAACCCTAAACACCTTTTTCCAACCTATTCGAAAACTGTTTCTTCTGCTGTCTGTCAATTATTTTGACTGTTTATGGCTGCGTAGAATTCTGTGGAAACGTGTCAAGTCTGTTTCTTGTTCGAGTTTCTATTTGTTGACGAACTGGGTTCCCCTCTCCCCTACCTCCCTCCCTCCCTCTCTCTATCTTCGTAGCTTGTAGCCCCATTACGCTATCAATCGAACAAACGATCGTCAATCCAAACCATTTGTATCAACATAAGTGCCGACAAATATTGATAGACTTGTTTCCATTTCAAGCGAATGTGAAACAACTTTGCCAGACAATGGAATACACCACAAATACGAAATACCAAATATACCATGTAGTGGAGTATTTTATTTTCATGTTTTGTGCCTTTCCTAGCTCTCTAATGTTTTTATTTGGTTTCACATCAACGTTTGTTCGCCCTTGTCCCGACAATATTGACATGTTTTCGTTTCGGATCTGATAGACGAGAGTGGAACTGGAGCTGGAACTGGAACGGGAGCGGGCACTGAGCTCAAGACGCGTCACTAACGAGGAAGGTACTGAGAGGGGGGAGGGGAGAATAGGGAGTATGGAGCCAAGACTCGGAGCTGGGTTCGAGTTTTTATTTATTTAGTTGGCCGCCGACGCTTATGATGATTGCCAACTGTCGACAAGGGTCGCTTTTGTTGTCTATTTATAAGAATTATATTTGCACCCATTGGGGCCTTCACACACGCACACACACACATACACTCGAAGATAGACGGACAAACAGACAGCGAGCGGAACAGGCAGTGAGTTCGCTTCAATTGCGTTCATAATTTATCGATAATTGGGGCAAATGCCTATCGAGCAGCAGATACGCGCGTAGCCAGGCAACTTGCTGTGGGGCAGCTGTGCCCCCTCCCCTACCACCCTTGGCATGCTCGTTGGAAATTCATAAGCTCATTAAATTTTCAGCAGACGACAGCAGTTCTCTGCTTTCCGTTTCGAGTTTTCCGCTGCGAGTTTTCGTGCTTTGCCCGAGTCGAGGCGAGTCTCGGTCTCGAGTTTAAGTTGGGCAAATACAATTAAAATGCCATAAAGCAAATTAGCCCAGACAAAGTTTTCATATTCTGCCGCGAGCTGGAAATTAGAGAGGCAACAACAGACACAGCGAGGCGTGGCTAGCTTGGGAGTGGGAGGAGAAAGAAAGAAAGAGAGAGAGAGAGAGAGAGAGTGGGAGGGCAACTGTGTTTCCTTGGGTTGGGCAGTAAAACACATCCTGTGCCTGGGTAATTGCCAGGCGTGTGCTGCAACTTCAGCAAATTGTCGGTAATTATGTGGCACAAAGTATCGTCAAACACACAACAAACACACACACATACACTCAGATACATTAATATATAAGGGGGGTTAACTCAGGTTGCATTCAAATCGTGTCGAGTCTGTTTCTGTTTCGGAAAAATCTCTACACTCTGGGGTGACTCTCTGCGGCGCCCTCCCCCTGCTACTCAACCCACTCCCTCGGCTCGTCCCGCTCCCCTGGCGACAACCTGCAGGCCAAAGTGTATTAAATTATAATTATTTGTGCATGACAAAGGGTCATGAAACATGCCTAATGACACATTTGCCACAGTCTCGAACAAAACGCGCTGCCGACGCCGACAAGATACGTCGAGTGAGGCAGGGAGTGGAAAATGGAAAAGAGGCAGAGAAGGGCAGCTATCACGCGTTGCCTGCTAAACCAAAAGGGGCAGGGCAGGGCAGGGCAGGGAAGGTGGGACGAGTCGGGTCCTCTGTTGTGCTGTGCTCTGTCTGGCTGTGCTGCCAGCCAGGCTGGGGTACTTGAGCTCTCTGCGTGCCGTGGATATCGGCTGTGCGGCGTCGTATATGGTTACAATTAACAACGCTCGTTATGTTCGGGGCGTGCGGCAACCGAAAAAGAAATTAAACAAAATTGCTGCAGAACTGCACAGAATTTCGACTTGTAATGCAACACCAACAAAAAGCCATCGCAGAAGTTGTTCGTCCCATGGCCGACCCCGACCACGACCCCTAGCCGGAACCCGACGCTGTACAATAGTTGGCAACTCTGCGGGAAAGTTTCGGTCGAAACGCCCAACAACCCAAGACCTCAGTCAGCTGCAAGTCCGGGTCCAACTAATTTCTATTGGTCGATGCCTTTTTCGTTTAACTTGACCACACAAAAAGGAAACAGATAAAATGGGAATTTACTTTTTTACTGCATGTGTAGATGATATAAAAAAGAACTTGGCAGGGGACTTACTGCGCTGAATTCGTACATTCAATATAAAATTAGGAATTACACAATATTATAACATTTACCTACACAAATAAAGCAAAGAAATTGCAGCTTAGCATAAACTGTAGTTCAATTTAACATAAATTGTTAACTAAACATAATCATTCTGCAGTTTAATATCGAGTGCGATAATTAATATTAGAGCTTAGCATAACCTGTAGTGCAATCTAACATGAATTGTTAACTTAACATAATCAGTCTGCAGTTTAATATCGAGTTCGATAAATAACATTGGAGCCTAGCATAAGCTGTAGTGCAACTTTACATAAATTGTTAACCTAACATAATCTGTCCACAGTTAATTATCGTGAGCGATAAATAATAAAAGAGCTTAGCATAAATTGCTAAGCATAAACTTAACATAAATTGTTAACTTAACATAATCAGTCTGCAGAATTATCGAGTGCGATAATTAATATTGGACCTTAGCATAAACTGCAGTGCAACTTAACATGAATTGATAACTTAACATAAATTACTAACTTAGCATAACCTGTATTCAGTCAATTATCGAGCTCGAAAAATCCCAAAAACAGCAGGAACGGGAAATGTGTATTTGCAACTTTTTAAAAACTATATCAATTTCTGCCCACTCACAATCTACAATCTACAGGCTTAGACTAAAACGTAAGTGCTGCAGTAAACTTAATACTCTCCCGCTGGTTACCAACTAAATAACTATACTATAATTCCAGAGAAGCCTCTAAGCCACTCAAGTTGCAGTTCCACGGCATCCATGATGCGTGTCAGTTGGCTTACTTTCGATTTTAAGACACGATTTCAAGCGATGCAATCGAATACCCGTGTGGTGTATCATCTGTCCCGAGGCTTACGACCGGTTCCCCCCCACCCCTTCCTTTTTCCACTCACTCATTCACTGCAATCCCCTGCAAGAGATTCTTGCACTGCTCTGACCAGTCTAGGAAATACGATTCGCCCGCAGCTCGTCTGAGTGATCGGCTCAGCTCAGCTCAGACAGACAGAGAGAAGAATGCGAGATGATTATTCCAGATGCTGTGCAAATACATCTCCATGTGGCATATGTTCGTATTTATATTTGTTTTGATTTCCATGCGAATTTTCGTAATTAAAACGGAAACGTTACGAAATTAGGCAAAAGGAAATGACAACGAAGTGAAGGGTGATAGACAGAAACGCAGAGAATGGGAGAGATATTGAGAGGTAGGGAGGCGAACTGAATTATCCAGTTTATGAGTCCAGAACACACAGAGACAGAGTGCGTAAAGATGATTCCCTGGTGGTTATTACGACGCACATGGCTGAGCTCTGTCAGACCATCAATTTGTGTCAGGTTCCCAGCAGCAGCAGCAACAACAGCAACAACAACGACGGCAGCAATAATTGCTGCCAGCTGTGTTCATAATTTGATATGCGCCAAATTTGATTCGAGTTTTGCCTGCTTTAATTAGCTACAGTTGCTGACTTTTTAATGGACAAACTGGGACAGGGACCAGCTCTGGGACTGGGACTGGGACCGAAACTGGCACCGGGAACGAGTGTACTGAGGCTGGGGCATATGACGCTGCTCTTTGACAGTCAGGCGATCATGGGCGTTGTCGGGTTCGGCTCAGATTCGCCCTGAGTTGTTCGACGCGCTTATCGATTGCGTTTAAATCGCGCACATCAATTACATGGCCGGAAAAACAGGACAAAGACAGGGTTTGGAAGGGGCAGGCGCCTGGAATTGAGCTGAAAACTGGCACTGCACGCTCGCTCTCTCAATGGGGACCTGCACGCGGCCTATCGATAAATTGTGCTGCGTTTCGGGTTACTTTAAAGCGATTAAATTGAAATACAAGACCAAACCCAAGCCCAGGCCCAGTTCCAGTCCCAGTCCCAATCGGGGTGCAATTCAATTTCAACTAAGGACACGAATTGATAAAATAATATTAAGTCACGTCCGACTTACAGCGAAAGAAATCGATCTGATTAATTTGCCCGCTGCATTCACTGAATCCATTCGAAAGTATTCACTTCAGATTCGATCAGGCAAAGCATTGCTAACTGGACGGCAACTTTAAATTGTAAAGAGGCGGAATAAGAATACACAATGTACATATATAAACACGTATGTATGTGCTAATACAGGGAGGTAAATTGTATCAGCAGACCTTTAAGTGGATCTACACTTTGTAAGGAATTAATACGATATTCTATGGAATTCAATTGATTCCTTTTGATTTACAAATTTTGAACATATGTACAATAAGTTTAGGCTTCAGTTTCTTTCTAGGTACTTTCTTTGTGCCACATACCAGTTCCATGCAATCTAACAACTGCTGTTTATAAATTCTATGAATTATAAATACATTGAAATACATAATATTCGTTTCACTTTGGAATAAATAAATACGAATTTCCCAATTCAGAACATATGGTACAAGAAGTTATAATCTAATTTTCTTTCCCGTTATCTTCTTTTTGCAACATATCGTACTTTGCAAATTTGAATACTTAAGTCTAAAAGTGCTGTTTATAAATGATATAAATAACAAATAAATTGTACACCATCTTAAATTCAATTGATTCCCTTCGATATCCCAATATCGAACATATGTTTTAATTTCCATTGTTCTTCCCTTACTTCCTCTACACACTGAGTGCATTTGAATAAATAAGCCTATAGACAGTGTTTATAAATTCATTGAATTCCTCAAAATATATTAGAGAAGCTTAGTTGAAATAATTCCCATCAGGGGAACTGGTCAATTGTATGCACGACTCTTGCTCCCATTAACATTATTCCCTATATACGTAATATATCTCAGGACTGGCTTCAGCTGCCCCTGTCGCGATCTGTTGTTATTATTCGTTTCTTTATCGGGACTGCTGATGATGACGACGTGCAAGATTTCTGCTTCAATTGGTTTCATTTATGCGCAAAAATGCAGGCGGGGAAACCTTCGCTATTGTTGTAGTTGTTGCTGCAGTTGTTTGTTGTTGTGTTGTTGTTGAAATGCTACATTAATGATTATGGAAATGAATTTTGGGAACGACGGCGAGTCAGTTGCATTGATTTACATGACAATTGCGGGAGGCAGCGGCAGCGAGGCATGAGAAAATGCACGACGAGACGAGAGAAACGAGTGCAGACCTTATCGCCAGGCAAGGCAAGGCCAGGCTCGACCCTCGGACGAGTTAATCCGAGCTGAGCAACCCCTTCGCAGGCAGTCAACTATGAGAGAGTGTGTGTGTGCTGTGTGTAATTTATGAAGAGGCAGCTCCCCCGCACAGCACCCGCCTGATATCTTTATGTTTATCGGAGCAAAGGCAAATCATAAACGAATACTTATACGGAAGTCAAAGTTGCAACTTCCTACCCCATTAAGCTGCCCCCTTTTCCCCTCCTCCCTCTCTTTATCTCTCTCTCTCTCTCTCTCTTTCTGGCGCACCTCTGACTAGCACGGTGAAAATTATGCCCAAGTAAAGTTATGCAAAAACTTCCAGGGGGAAGCAACCCTGAAAAGTCCCCACGGGGGAGGTGTCTCTGTGTGTGTGTGTGTGTGTGTGTGTGACTGGGCGGTGGGCAAAAGTGCCCTGCAGGCAAGTAAATAATTTTCAGAGGCTTGCAAAAAATAAGCAAGAAATAAGAAACGAGCAGAGCCCAAAGAAATGATCAAAAATAAAATGAAAAGTCAGTTGTAATAATTTGCATTTTGCTGCCAAATGAATTTAGCCACTCAGGCGTGCAGTCAGAGTCAGTCTCGGAGTCGCAGTCGGGGACGGGGAAAAAGTTGGGGTCCCTCGTTTTGGGCCAAGATAACTTTTAACTTTTCACTTCAATTTGGACGAGCGAAAACTTTGCTCTGTCTGCTGCTGCTGCTGCCACAGCTGCTGCCCTTGTTGTTGTTGTTGTTGTTGCTTCTGCTGCCTGCCACCTGCTGCAAAGTGAAGTTGATATTTTGATATTTCTGGCCCGATACACTCCCTGGGCCTTGCTCTGGGCTATGCGAGTAGTTCGGGGTTAAATTCCCCACTCAAGGGCTGCGGCTCGACAGGCAATTTGGTAGCCTTTGAAATACACACACACACACACACACTGGCACACACACACACACACCCCCCCTGTCATGCGAGTCACAGTGAAAACTCAGAGTGCACTTAAAGCAGAATCGAAATTAATTGACTTGCCTAAACAAATTAGTTAAACAGTTGCCATGGCGAACTTGCCGCGTCTGTGATAGGAAACCATAAAACCAAAAATTCCACTTTTAATTAGAGTTTCTATTTATTTATTTACCTGCTCCTGGGAAAAGGGGCAGGTGCTTAACGGTAAAACATGCACAGTATTTCTATGTTTGCATTCTGCTAATTAAATGTCTGAATAAAAGTGCTTTCAACCGAAGAAATTAACTAGAGCTGAGGATAAAACGAAATACGGTTTATATATGATACTAAAGTAATTAAAAAACATATGGTAGTATGCTATAATATATATATTTATATAAGACAGCATAGTATGGTATATGTAGACGGTCCGCCATTTCTTATGTAACATTAAATAACTTGAATTTGGAGACGTCGATTCAAAACAATTTTAAATTAGTATCGCTTTACATAAAAAAACCTGCTGAAAAAGTTACTTTGTACAGTGAAAAGAATCGTTCAGTTGCCTTAACTCAACTTTTATATATAACTTGTATTCAAAACCTAGTCTCAATAAATAATAAAGGACCATACTATGTAAATACGTAATCAATATAGAATGATAACGTATGTATATAATAGTGTAGAAAATTATAAAGAGTATTTTAAAATTCAGTTTAATTGATAATATGAAACAGAATAGTAAGGTATAGTTATTATATTTATATTTTATAATACAGTGTACTGTAGTTATTTTATAGAATATCACAGTTTATAGTATTTCATCTGCCTGCCAAATTTCTACTTAATCGATAAGTTTAAAAACTTCTTGAATAAGAAAGTCAAAATCAAATATTACAAATAAATAAATATAAATATGATTATCAAAATGTTTCTATTCCTTTCAAATTCTTTTCTCCTTAGAAATTTGATATCTATACGAAATCCATTGCCTTAACCAATCCCAACTTTCTTCCCACTTCCTGGGCGTCTTCTTTTAGCCCTTCTGCCTGTGTGAATAGTTACAAAATATTCACAGAATCTTCACGTATTTACAGTTTGCAGTTTCCGTTTTTCACATTTCATTCTCAAGAAAGTATTTCGTATTCTATTTTCTTGTGATAGGGAAGGGGGAAGGTGGCGGGGCATATTTCATTGGAAGTATTCAGGCTTTTGTCTGGCATCGTCTCAGGTTGAGGTACTTGAAATTATTTCGCATTTTCATGAGCATTTTTCAGTGGAATTTTAATCGACATCGCTTTGATCTCTGCCTGCACGATTCTCTTTCTTCCTTTCTCTCTCTCTCTCTCACTCTTTCACTCAGTAAAAAGAACCTTTTATCACGGAAACTAACTAACTGGCAAACTTCTAGGCTGAAATCGTGCTGCCTGTCTTGGCTGTTGGGTTACTGCCTGCCCTCCTGTCTGCCCTCCCGCTTGCTCTACTTCCTTTCCAACTGTTTCTTCCCTCTTTGGCCAATTGACCGCTACAATCGAGAGCTGCCTTTCATCTGTTTGGCAGTAACAAACGGCAACCTGACTTATACCCCGGGTCCATGGCTAATTGCCTCAACAGAGTCGGCCCAGCGGGGGCGGGGGACACTGTGCACCATTTGGCCGAGTGTACCCTAAACAGCAGCGTGCCAAAAGATCTAACTTACAGGCAATGCCAGCAGCAGCAACAGCAACTACAACAGCAGCAACAGCAGAAAAGCAAAGTAAAGTCCCAGCCAAATTGCGAAATATTTGTGCAAATGAAACGCTTGCAAGGCTGCCAGGGCCCAGACAAGGTGTTTACACACACACACACAAACAGTTACATGCTGCAGGTACGGGCTCAAGTCCTGGCAACGTCCAGTGGCTACAAGGAAGCACATGAAATACAACTGAAACCCAGTGGAAAGAAGGAGATCAACATGCACGATTTGTAGATGCTCTGTAGGGAGCTATGGGAGCTAAGACGGTACTGTTAGTAGCTTAAAAGGTTGCTTACAATCCTTCTTGACTATCATTTTAGAGTTGATATTCTGTTTTAATTATTAATTAAAGGAATCAGTTAGCTTTTAAAATTTGATTATTTTTGTATAAAATTATAAAAAGTTATTAAAATTTAATCACAATTCTTTTTTATATATTGATGAGAATTGTATTTAAAATAGTTAAGAATATGGAATTTCAAAAGTATTTCAGTATGATATCAACAATTCGCTAAAATTTTATAGTGCATTAGTTAGTTTTCTTGAAATATGAAAAGAACAACATAAATTTTTAAATATAACATCGTATTAAAATCATTTTATTCATTCACAAAATTATTATATGGATCTTTAGTTACAGAAATTGAAGCGTGGATTGTAGAGAACCGATTTCTGTATATGTTCACCTGTTTACTGTAATATGATTGTTAATTTTTTAAATCTTAACTGAAACCGAAATGAACTTTATCCGAAAGTGAACCTTAACACATTTGTTTTCATTTCATGAAAATAAACTATGCCCAAGTTTAACAATTAGAAAGTGCAGTAAAAACATTGAGAACTGCCCAAAAATCTCTACATAGCTTAACGGAATTCAACCCTTTTGGGGTGTATTTAAGTTTATAGGGTATACAAACTACATGAGCGCGGCAATTACTACGTGAAACATCGGTCGCAAACGAAAGTTGGCAGGCAACGGCAATGGCAAAGGGCGGACAGAAGACAGAGAGAGAGATAAAGAGAGAGAGACAGAGTAGAAGACAGACAGTCAGGTGGACAGACAGTCGTACCTGCTCCAAGCGACCTGCAGCAGCAGCAGCTACCGGATCGCATAGGCGTTTCAAGTATTTGAACAGAAGGCAGACAATTGAACATGACAGGGCGGGAGGCAGAGCAAACGAGGAGGAGCAAGCGAGACAGACAGTCGGACAGACATTTAGATAGCCGGACGGAGGCGTGCATAAAAATTTATAGAATATTTACGTGGCTGAAATTTTGTTAGCTACCACGAAGCATGGCCAACGCGGCCAGTTGCCAAAATTTATAAAATTTTACGGTCTACCCGGAGAAGGGAGTGAGGGCAGGAAGGAGGAGAACAGGAGGAGGAGGAAGGTAGCACAACGAGGGGAGTGTGGCATATTTAAATGAGCTTTGCCTGGTCATTTCGAGCGAGGGCAGCATGTGCTGCTTAAGATTCCCTCGACAGGTTCTACTGGACAGATACGGTTGAAAAAGGCACCAATTAAAATAAGAAGGGAAGCGTATGTATAAAGCAAGAGAAGTGCAATAAATATGAATATCGAAAGATACTTTCAAGTTTGATCTACATTTGAATAACTTCAGAATTAATTAAATTCCAAGTGGATGCTACACCCCCTTGACTGTTTTTGGCACTCTTTCAAAAGATATTAGCGAGTTGCCTGCTGTGGAAAAATTTCCTTTGCCTTTTGTTTTATTATCGCCGCAAATTTTGGCAGTTTGCCCAGGCCCAGGCCCAGAACCAGACCCAGGAATGCAGCCTGGCAAATGCAGCACATACAACTCTGGCAATGGCAATGGGAATGGGGAGTGGCAGACGGCTAAATTTTAATTACATTTTATTATGGCAAGACGAAGCCGGAGCAAGTCGTTAAAGAATCATCCAGGCAACAACTTAAGCAACTCAGGCAGAACACTGGCAGAACTCTGACAGGACTCTGGCAACTCTGTGCTGGTTCTGGTTGTAAACTTTGGATTTGGCTCTGTGAATATTTAATAAGACGTCTGCGTCGTCAAAATAATAATACACAATCCAAAATTAATATTAATTCGAGGCACAGGAAAACTTTTTGCAGAGCCTGTGAAAAGTTGTGAGCACCCTCCCCCTCCTTTCCCCCTCTTTCATTCGTGCTTGCCCGCAAACTAAGATAGCAATTTATTGTAAGATAACGTGGCTCAAGAAGGACCCGGCTGAGGGTGTCAGGGGGAGAAGGCTGGGGGCTAACAGGATACACTTTGGGCATGCTCCATTTAGAGCGAAATTTATGGCACGTGGCAGCGGTTGGAATTACAAAAGGGCGTTTGCCGAGGCCCTAATGAGAAGCCAAAGGAGGCAGCAACCTGGCAGAGCACGCACTCCTTGTGGGCGATTGCAAATCGCAATGAGATGGAACTGCTCGAGGTGCGGCACTTCATTGACTTGACTTTATCTGGGGCAAAGTCATTTTTTCAGTTGGATTAAAGATTTTTGAAAATTCTCTTTAGCTTTTCTTTTGATTTTTCTTTGCATCTCGCATAACTTTTCATTTGATTCGCTGCTTTTCATCTGATATTTCTTTCTTTTCTTTTCATCTCTTACTAATTTCATTACCGCCTTTGTGCACTCAAATTCAGCAGCACCAGCCACCACCATTCGCCACGCCCACCCGTACGCGGTACGCCCTTTGTTCTCGCCAATCGCTTTGATTTCCGCTGCTGCAGGCGAACATCAGGATAATTAGAACAGAACGAGGGGCGGACATTTGGGACGGGTGTAACCTCAGTTCTTGAATGGTTTAAGACGGGCATTGTATATACCCTGTAGTAGAATAGTATGCAGGGTATATTCATTTATTTTTTTTATACTCATCTCTCATTGTGTTTTCGAATGGTTAGGGCGGGCATTGTATACCCTGTATTGCATTTAATAATTTGTATTTTCGGTTTATTTCTTCTCTATTTGATATCATTATCTCTTTCTGTCTTTTCCTAACTTGTTGTGGTTTTCTTTTTTTATCTTTTTGTATTTCTTTTCTCACTATATATTTCTATCGCTTATCCCATTAAGTAGTTTGTTTCTCTTAATATGTTTTTTCCTTCTTTTTGTCAATCTTTCTCTGTCTAATTTTCAGAATGATTTTCAATCTTTTGCAATATACTTGTACATATCTAAAAGATCGTTCTGCTTTATTCTATCTCACTCATCTTTTCTATAATAGCTTTTCTACAGTACACTCTCGTTTATCCTTTCTTTTTTCTCCCTTCTCTATCTTTATATAATCTTTTCTTTTATACTCATGCAAAATATGCTTATTTCTTTATTTCTTCCTGAATCAAAAATTCACTTTCATTCTTCTTATATCTCTATTATCTCTCTCTTGCTCTCTATATACTTATATGTATCTGTCTATCTCTCTCTATATATGTCTCTCTCTTTCTGTTTCTCTATCTGTCATTTGTATTAGAGATATATGCTCGTCGATCAGCTAACACTAGCTAAACAGTAACCAAATACCCTTAACTCATTGCGGATTATATCAAAGTTTCATGTGCGCGTTACTCCGGCCTCCGTCGCCCTGACAATCTGCCAATCTGGCAACCCTCCTCACGATGGCCATAAAAACTGCATGCGATTTATAATAAAAAGAAACTTCTCGTTTTCGACAGACATTTCATTTACATAGTCGGGGATATGGTAAGTCAAGTTGGGGTCTCCAGACTCGCTCGTCTGTTTTTGGCACTTTCCGTTAGTGGCCCGTTGCCGTTGCCCGTTGCCAGTTGCGTGTTATCAAACGATTTACAGCCCGCAAGTGCGACTGCATAATTTATCAATAAAAAACAAGTAACAACTTTGAAAACAAAAAACAACAACAACAACACGTGACAGCAACAAAAAACAGTGCACATTATAAAGCAACAGCCAGCAAAAAAATGCTAATGAGCCTCAGCCCTCAGTCCTCGTCCCTCCTTGTAGGTCTCGCTGTGGTCTACAACCAACTGTCAGCATTTCTTCAGGGGCTGCTTGAGGAAGGGGGTAGGGGACTGGTGGTTAGTAGGGGTAGGGGGGTAGTGGTTAGTAGGGGTAGGGTAGGGGTAGGGTAAACCGGGCCAAGTAATTTCGTTTCGCTTGATTTTGAACGACTTCCTGGGCAACAATCCAGCCTTGTCGCCCTGCCCTTGCCTCTCCCTCCTCCCCTCCGCTGCCTGCCATCCCTGATAGATCCCTCCTCACCCCTGACCCGGCAATTAGCGACAGTTGCAGCATGGACATAACTCTACTACGTGTTGTTGTTGTTCGTTTTTATTTTGTTTTTGTTTTTCTTGCTTTGTCTTCTTCTCTCTGTGGTATTTGCTTTTTGCCCTCGCTTCACTGAGTTCTCTCTGAGCCCGTCTCAGTCTTGCCTGCTCTTCCTCTCTCTCTCTCTCTCCCTCTCCCCCCCTCTTGCACTCCTGTGTTGCTTTTTTAATGACAATTTGTGTTGGTTTGTCTCGTTGCCCGTTTTCGTTTTATCATTGCACCGGTTAATTTGGAAACTGTCGATTTTCATTTATTCGCTTCCGGTTTTCCCTTCTCCTCCTCCCTCCTCCTTCTCCTGTTCAGCCAGCGAAGCGTGCCAGCTGCCCAAGAGCTGAGCTGAACTAGTTCCAGTTCCGCCAGTCGGGCATAATCAACCGGTAAACCAGCACGAATAGTTTTAGAACCCGGAACCGGACAGACTTCTAACCATATCTCTCCCTTCCTTTCGCACTCTCTCTCTCTCCCTCTCACTCCATTTAACAGCAGTTTCCAGTTATCGAATGTGTTATGCCATTTCATTTTTTTATACTCCTGCTCTTTCCCACCTACCCCCCCTTCCCCTTTCCCTTCCACGCTTTGCTGAAAAGCGTAATTAATGCGTTTTCCTTTCACAGTCGTTTTGGGATTTTTATATTTTGCGCTGAGCGTGCAAAAATACGCAAAAACCCGTGGCCCGAAGGGGCGGCTGTGCATGGGGCGTGGCACATGGCACAATGGCAGCCACACACACACACACAGGGAGCAGTGCAAACACACGATGAACGCGTAGAGGAACTTCAGCTTTATCATTAAACATCCAAGAGTTGCTTTTATGTTTTATTTCCATTTCGGCAAATCGAGATGGAGATGGAATGGGAGAGAGAAGGAGCGCAGAGTGAGAGAGGACTATAAAAATAAAGCTTAAGGCCCGTCGGTTTCGCACTTGAGCCGCAATATCGCACTCAAGGGTTTAATTTATAGTGCGCATAGCACACAAGGCACAAGGCACCAGGCACAAGGGTGGCTGCTTCTGCTGCTGGATGGCAAGATAAATAGATGCAGGATATTATGGCCAGCTGCGTGTGGAAATTATCGCTACCATTGCCATTCGATTTGTTATTGGAGCCAGCGGCAACAGCAGCATCAGCCAGCAGAGGCAGCGACGTCTCAAGTGCTGCGCAATAAGAATTCGGTTCCGTTGCGAGTTTTGTTCGATTCATTTCATCTGCAGCGAGAGTTGAATGCGGATTCAATTCGATTTGGTATCGAGATTGGGGTTCGCCCTTATATAATAAGTATATGTAGCGCATAAAGGACTCGTCCGAGTGCGAATGAATGCCAATTTATATATCTGATGAGCTTAGCATGTGACCGAGCACAGAGCGAACCCTTTGAGACGCTTCTCCATTGAGAAACTCGGGGGAAACTCAATCCGAATGAGCATGAATGAGAAGAGAGAACTGTGGTGTAATGAAATTATTAGTACTCACTGTGCGATTTAATTGTGACAAAGAAGCTGTCCCAGCAAATCCGCCGAGATATCATTTGCGGCTATTGTGAATTGTGGAATTGTCGAATAGGGATAGAGGGAAAGAGGGAAATAGAAAAGCTGATTGCGAAGCCAGACGAATGAATATGAAATGCACAATTAGAGCAGAGCTTTGCTTTGAGTGGAAAGAATATCCTAACCATAACAAAAATGCTTGTTTGCAATAGGATATTGAGGTTATGGGAAACTAATTAGGTTAGGTCACATCACATATGTATGTATGTATGCAAGTGTGTGTGACTGGGTATTCCATTAACAAAGAACATGTTTAATATTGAAGGATATTGATGTTATAGTAATAAATATTAGATTATGTCGTTCTTTTCCTATCTGATGGAAGATTTCTATATAAAAAAACATTATTTTTTGAGTCTATTGAAAGAGATTGAGGTTAAGGGTGTAGAGTTAGGTTCTGGGGTATCACAATGCAAGGAAAAACATAGTTTTATTAAGGTATTTAGGTAGGTTATGTAAGAAAAATAGGTTATGTGTTACATTGTTACTCAAACAGGGTATCAAAATACAATATAGCTAGATTAAATGTCGATATACTTAAAAAGTAGAGGAAATAAATTGAATTTGGTTATGTTAAGTCATAAATAGAGTTTTTAAATGCAAAACTAACCGCAAAACATTGAGGTTATATGCAGGAAGTGAGGTTATGTCTCTCATTATAACTCAGCGAGAATAACAGCATAGAAAAACAAACGTTTAAATCTCAATAGAGTGAGGTAAGGTAACACAAACAAAGCTTTTATCGAGGCATATACAGTTTAGCTCGTGTAGTTTGAGGTTATGTACAAAGAGAAAGGTCGCTTCTTCCGTTTACTAATGCAGTAATCCCACTCCACTTGCTGCCTCAGCCCATCATACTGTTCTATTGGCAACCACAAAAGCTGTCTTTGATATCACAAATACATATATCCAGAGACCTACAGCCGTTAGCCGGATTGGATCTAATCCTGGGGCGCGCACTGTGGACGGCCGCGAGTGCAGACAAAAAACAGCGCAGCAAACACATTCGGAGAGTGGTGCAAAAAAAAATAACAGCTAGATAGAGAAATACTTGTGGATGTGGACGAGCTTGGGCTGAGGCTTTGCATGTTGGGCTGTGGCTGTGGCTGTGAGTGTGGCTGGGGATGTGGAGTGGCCACTGGCCAGTGCAAAATCCTATTGGACGCATGATTAATGATTGCAAATTCATTTCCGCCCGACGGAGTTTGCCCGGCCCCGTGGAGCTCACAAAGATCTCCCCGTGTGTGTGTGTGTGTGTGTGTGTGTGTCTGCCTCGCCTGAATTCGCTGCCAGCTCTTGGGGTCTTGAGTCTTGGGCCGTTGTAGATATCTTTTGTGTATCTTGTGCACACTTCCTGGAAGCGCGACGGTGCAAACAAAAAGGTAAACTGCTCGTGTGTCGTCCATGTGTGTGTGTGTGTGTTTGTCTGTCTATAAGCTGGAAATTACTGTAAATCAGCAAATCAGGTCATTAGATACATTAATCTCGACAGCCTGGACAATTTATGCTAAATTATAGCGTGACAGCCGCGTTGAATGCACGTTTCGCTCCACACACACACACACACACACACCCGATTTGCACAGCGCCTTTTAATCCCCTCATTGTGTATGGGAGTGTGTGTGTATGTGTGGCCCTCAGCCTTTGCTGCCTCAGCTGGCTGCTCCCTCAGGGCAGGTGCGACCCTTATAACGAGCTGGCGAGCAACAATTTGTATAAAATATTGTGCCCGCACCAGCAACGCGGACTCTAAATAACGCTCAACAACAACAGCAGCAACAACAACAACAACAACAGCGAAAAGGGGGAGAAAAAAAGAAAACGGTTATCAGTAAAAGCCCCATTTATCCATTAGCTGAGCCCGTTTCCAAGTGCAAGTGACAGTTCCCAGTTTGCAGTTGTTCAAAGTTCCCCTCGTAATAGTTACTGTTGTTGTAGTTGTTGTTATTGTTGCTGCTCTCTGTGCTCATTGCGCACATTGTAAGCGCCTAATAACTGCAATTTGAAACTGCAATCAAAATGTTAAGCTGCCACCGCATGCGGGATTTCAATTCCCTTGATAAAACCCGCGCTAAGTGTCGGGAAAGTCCGTTACGCACCGTGCAACAGCGCGACAAACTTGCCGCGATAAAATATACTCTATAAGAACAAAGGAAAAACACATAAACTGATGACACAGTGGAATATCCCAAGTTATTTGTATATATCAAAGCTATAGTCAATGAATATGTATAAGAAATGAAAATCCATTTAATATTCTCTCTTTTATGGAATTTTAAGATTGTGATTAGAAATAATAACATTATTTTTTAGTTGCATAAGTTATATTTATGTAAAGATCATTAAAAATGATTGCAATAAATGGAATTTTAAAAATATTCTTTACTAGGCGTCATAAAAAATTCTAAAACATGATTTTTTCCAGCACACCTTATCACTAAATTATAAGATTAAAAATATGAATTTCTACAATTAAATAATTTCTAAATTATTTTGAATAATTAAATAATTTTAAAAGATCTAAATATATAGCACTATATAGCAAAGAAAGTCTGTACTATATTTGATGTGTCTTCTTATTTTGTATAAGTTAAGATCTGCATACATTAATTTTCTTTACTGCAATCTTAAGAAATACCAGAATATTATTCTGATTATCATTCTCTATCTTACATTTCTATGAATGAAATATTTGTCACTTCTTTAGTTCCATAAAGGAACAATTTCTAAATTCAATGGGAAATAATAAGAAACTTTATTTAGATGTAAATATATACATATATATAAGAATAGCAAAGCAAGTGAGTATTATTTTAATGTCTCTCCTTATGTTATAGAACTAAAGATCTGCATTCATTAATTGCACTCCTCTTTGCTTAAGTTATCAACAGTTTAATCAGCTTTGGAAATGCCACATCCTACCCTCATAAGTATTTCAAAAAACATAAACATTACCCTAATTTTCAACCCTAAGTACACCTGCCTGGCATAATCAGATTGCAACTTTTTGTCTACATTTTGAGGCACCCATTACCGCTGGCTGGGAACACCCTGCCAAATGCGAACAAAGTGTATAAAAAGTGTCTACTAATTGGGACCCGAGTGCTACCCTCTTTAAGGCGCAATTTACACGATTTCTTCTGCTGCTTTTTCTTCATTCTTTGTTCTCCTTTTCTCTTCTTTGCCGCTCTCCGTAGAATCTCGTAATTGTTGTAAAATACAGGCAAAATTATGGCAATTGCCCCGTACTGGCGGTCTGGCGAAGGCGGGCCACAACAGGCCAGAGGAACTGTTATTATTTTGAAATTATTATAAACATACAGAGCTTTCTTGCTCCCCCCCCTGTTAAGGAACCCTCTTCAAGGCGGTGCAGCTGTGCGTGCACTGGGGCTCCATCGAAGAAGGAGTGTTTACGAGGAATGTAAACAAAGGGTTACTAAACGATGGGCGATCAATAGACCTGCACATACATATACCATACATTTTTTATTACGTGTTTTTATTTCTGGATAACTTCAAGTTGGAATTCTAAGACAACATTGCGAGTGAGTTATGGCGCAGAGAAAGAGAACTAAGAACCCATAATTTCCACAACGAAATTCGTGTAGGTAGAGACTAGGAACCTCGTCATACTCTTCAACAAAGAGATCATTATATTGTGCATTCTTTTTCTCTTACTTTTCGCCTTTATCATCATTATTATTTCCGTTTTTCACTTCTTTTCAAAGCAAAATATACATTTTAATTTATTATGAAACGAATTCTTCAAATACCCAAAGCTATAACTATAATTCCATGTCAGGGTCATTCCGAATAACACACCAGAGAACGAACGTACAAAAAAAAAACCAAATCCAACGACATTCCATGGGCTCCAGGGCTGTTGTCGGGCAACGGGCAACGGTTTGTGCGCTCTCAAAAAGTATTTCAACGGAATTCGTTTAATAGCATTTGCAATAAAATGGTTCACAAACCAAAAAAGGGAAGTAAAAAAGGAAAACGAAAACAGGGTATTCTGCGCACAGACAACCTAACCGCACAGTCAGCTATGTATGTATGTGGGTAACTGCATTGGGTGAGTTCCCTCCCTCCCTCCTCCCTGGGCCGGAGAAAGGAAGCGACTTTTGATTGCTCTCTTGAAGGTCGGCTTAATTACCCATTTGACAGCTGAAGCAGAGGGCAACGGAAGAAGGGGAGGGGCTTAGTCTTGAGAGACCTCGTTTCGGGAGCTAAATAGTTAACGTGCCTGACAATTAGTTGCATAATTTGAGCTGCAATACGGCAAAAACAAGAGAAGGAGAAGGTTGAAATACTGAAATAACTGGCATAGCTTATGACTCGATCGGGAAGATCGTACACAGTACCTCTAGTGCGCAGTGCAGGCAATACAATGAAAATGAATAATTCCCAATGGGCCTGTGGGGGCTATTAAAAAGATGCCAATGTGTGCCCAGCAATCAGGCACCAAAATGGCCATGATGAATCAGTAAGGAGCTGGCTGTCGACTGGGAAAGGAAAAGCAGCCTCAGCACACCACAGACAAAATGTATACAATATACAATGCATTATACGAGGAGGCGACTTCTGCGAACCCCGGACGGGAGAGAAAGAGAGATACAGATACAAAGATACATTTTTAAAATGTTAAATTGATGCAGGCAGCAGAAGCAACAGCAGCAGCGAGTCGCAGCGCTAACCATAAAAAAGGTATTTAGCAATTTAGATGCATTCGACGTCGTGTCCGAGACGGACTCCAGCTCCAGCTCCAGCTCCAGCTCTGACTTCGACGTAGAGTGTTCAGTTTCAGGTCCTCCTCTTAAGTCCGATCATGTTGTTGTTGTTGTTGTTGTTGGTTGCTGCTGCTGTTGTGTTTTTTCCCTGAGTATCGCACGCTTCGATCTTGGCTGCTGATTGCGCAGCTGGAGGGGATGATGCGAGAGGATTGTCTTCCTCTATCCCTCTCTCTCTCTCCCTTGCTCCGTTCCTCTTGGTCTGAAAAATGAATTGCTTAGCGCTCGCTCGCCCAAATAGTCCATGGCATAAATTCCGAATGGGAAACGCATCAATCAACGGTTTTGGCTCAGTACACACAGCACGAACCTGAAGAGACGACGGGGCCAGGGGGGGGAAGGCAGCATAATAATCGCTGAAAGCTCTGCACGCAAAGAGTAATCAGACAGTGGTGAGAGGGAGAGAGGAGGAAGAGCCGCATTAAACGGCCAGAGTGTTGCAGTAGAGGAGCGAACTCGTGATGATATTGCTGGAAAGATTAGACGCGGCGCAATGGCAGCCAAAAATTAAATAAGAAAAGATAACAACCTAGGCACATGATGATGGGACCCGGCATCGGCACAGGGAACGAATACGTGGAACGGGCAACAAACAACAAACTGAACAACAACAGAGAACCACCGAGAATGAACAAACGGGCGAGGAGAGTCGAGAACAAATAGGCGAGTCATCGTCATGACAATGGCAAGCGGATTAGTTTACCTGCCCCGAGGTAGAGGCAGACGCAGAGCGACCAAGACCAGACCTGAGTCTGAGTCTGAGCCGCTCCCCTGAGTGCCAGAGTGCCACAGTGCCAGCTAAAAATTTACGATTTTAGCACAGATTGTAAAGTAAATTTTCCTGTTTTTATTTCGAATTAACAAGCGGCCCAGGCAAACAGGCAGACAGACGGAGAAACAGACGGACGGACAGATGCCTAGATACATAGTTAGAGACAGAGACAGAGAGAGACTGAGAGAGGGGGAGAGAGAAGGAGATACTAGAGAACAACACGTTGTGTTGTGAAAATAAAAAACGAAAGTTTCATGAGCTCTTTCTACTGCTCCTCCTTCTCCTGCCCATCCTCCTCTGCTTCTTCTTCTTCGCTATCTTTGTGGTTCTTCTTCAGAATGCGCATTACAGGAAGCCAGTCGGATCGAACCGGTTCGTCTCAGCTGAACTAAGCCGAACCCAGTCGGTTACTTAATAATGCAAACAGGTTTCTCACTCTCGGGTTCTCCAAAGGATGTTGCGATTGTTGTATAGGGAGAGAAGAACCCATGCAAGCAAAGCCAGAGTAGAAAGGCCCGAGCTAAGTTATGGATATTGATATGCAGGCTGCGCGACCCGAACTCGCTGGCTTTTTCCCTCTCTCCCCCTCCCTCTCTCCTCTTTCCTTTTTCTTTCTTTGTTGTTGTTATCAAAGCGATGATGACAAAGCGCGATTAGAACGGGCAGCAGCAGCAGCAGGCACAGGAAGTCTGAAAATGTGGGCTGGATTTAATGAGCGAGAGAGCGGCCAGATTAATATTGTGTGTGTGTGTCCTGTCTGTGTGTGCTGTGTGTGTGTGGGTGATGGATGAACGGGGCATAAGAGAGAGGAAGCAACGCAGCGAACGTTCCATAGATAATTGAAAGGTATTGGGTTTCCTTTGTGTTGTCTCAGGCACATTTTAGAATCCATCTGATAATCTCACGAGACCAGGCTAAGATTGTCGACGCCCTGGAAATTACCAATAGAATTCTAAGAGAGATCTTAAAGTTCTAATCGGTATGGCAAGCATGGTGTGCATAGGTTGAACAGGCTTTGTTTCTGCATTCTATTTATGAATCTATTACAAATTGTAGAGATTATTTTGCAAGCTATTTGTGAATCAGTTATAAATTTAATGCTCAAGAATTCAAGATTAAAATAAAAATGTTTTAAGATTATAATGTCAAGGTTTCAAAATTATATTATAATCTAAAAACTGTCTATACGTGCTGAAAAACCAGTTAAAACCCGTTGTAATCTCTTTTTCTACTTTAATTGAATTCAAGATTGTAACAAGAACTTTTAAATATCACTTTTCGAAAGCTCTCTAGATCTCTCTAGACTTCTATCACATTTGAAGCTATAAACTTATGAATTTTTTAAATATTATATTTCAGAGACTTTAAGTTTTCAGAACTACTGGGTGTAGTTCTCCACATAACAAAAACTATGTGGTTCTAAAGTGTTTTATATAAAGGTATCCTACTGCATACTTTGTAGCATACATATATGTACATGTATGTATGTATATTATATATTATATACAGATATTCTCTATATGTATTCTATCGAATGCTACTCTACAATTATGCCTTTCCCTATAATACTTACTTTGCATTGTAGGTTCCAAAGTAATCTATATAAGGGTCACTTCAATACTTTAAAGCACTATATATAAAACCTTCTCCATGATACACTTTACAGGTATTTTCTCTACCCTACTCTACACTTCATAACATAAAGGTCCCTCACTGCAATAACTTAAAGGATATATGTATGTACATACATACATATATGTATGTACAAACATACATATTATATAACATATATTCTATCGAATCCTCTCTAATCTACTCTACACTTTACAACTTTCCCTATACTATACTTAATTTGCATTGTAGTTCCCAAAGTGTTCTATATAAAGGTCCCTCACTGCAGTACTTTGTAGTAATCTATCGAGTCCTTCTTTATGTTAGCCTCTATATGTACAAATACTATCGTAACTTTATATCAAACTACTCGTATTCTCTTGCAATACTTTATAGCATTATATAGAGCATTACTCTGTGATAACCTTTATATGATAAGTATTCTATAGAACCCTACACTGCATTGTAGGTGTGGATACATTGTTCCTATTTCCGACGCTGCCCTATGTAGCTAATTATGGTTGATTCAATTTGCCCATAGCTCATTTTCTTTGGGCAATTTCCTGTTTCGCTTTACCTTGTATTCTTCGCGTAGTAGCCGTAGTTGTTGCTGTTGCTGTTGTTGTTGTTGTTCTGTTTCGTACCTATTTCTTTAATTTGAGCAGTTTGGTAATTTAAAAATTGGAGCTCCCCCTATATAATCAACTGTAATGCGGCCGACTCGGCGTTGAGCACGCAAGCAGCAGGCAGTCAGTAAACAGCGGCAACAGCAAACAGCAACAACAGCAGCAACAGCAACAGCAACAACAACAACTGTGGCAACCATGCAAACAAAACATATGCTCCGACAACAACAACAGCAGCGACGACGACGGTGGCAACTTTGTTTGTATAATGGGCACGTCGAATCCAAAGCTTCACTCACCAGACAGATACACAGACAGAGACACACACACAGTCAGAGAGAGTCACACACACAGCTAGACAGTGTCGATATATGGACACTGACACACCTCCCCATTTTCGAATACTACTCGTAAATTATCGCCGACAACCTTGTCTGTGTGTGAGTGAGTGTCTGCGTGTGTGTGTGTGCGTAAACGGGCGAACAGCTGATTTGTTATCAACGGCGCTGAATGAGCTGAGAGAGCAAAGAGCGGAAGAGAGCGTGCAAGTGAGTGTGGGAGAGAGAGAGCGCACACATGCCATGGACGGTGCAAGCGAGAGCGCACTAGACTCGTCGTGCTGAATTCTCACGCTCGGCAGCAAAAGCAAAAAATAAATAAAAGAACAACAACAACAATGACGACGACGACGACGTCGACGGGCTGATGCTGCTGCTATGGCAACGACCTTCCTTATTTATTACAATGTGTGTAATCGCCGACTGCCTTGCATGTGTCCGTGTGTGAGCAAGGCTGCTACAAGTGTGTGAGTGGCGTGTGTGTGCAGACGACGAAGCTGGCGCTGCTGCTACCTCAGCTGATGTTGTTGTTGTTGTTGTCAATGATTATGATAGAGCAGCCTTGCAGAGGATTGGTAGAGGGGGCAACAAAGGGGTGGTCTGACTTAAATTGCTTAGTTTTTAGTGCAGAAATGTCTGCAACATTTAAGTTTAATGTTGCCTCGTTATTGTTGTTGCTGTTGACGCTTCTTATGCTTTGCCTCGTTTGTTCGGCTTGCAACAAAGTCTGTTTTAGCAGTGGAGGGGGGCAGGGAAGTGGGGGGGTGTGTGACAGAGAGGGGTAATCTCTTTTGGTGTGTATTATTTGCTGGCAGTTCTCGCTGTGCTCATTGCGCAGTTTCCGTGTGGCTTAGTTTGAATTTTATTTTATTTTAGTTGTTGTTGCTGCCTGCTGCTGCTGCATGTGTGTGTGTGTGTGGGGTATTTTTAGGGGTATTTTATGCGAGAGTGCCGCACCTTAGCAATGGGGAAAATGCAGTGGAAAATAAAAGAGAAGAAGATGAGCAAAGCGAAAACAGTTAAAAAGTGGTAAAACGAACTAAAAATAAAGCTGATTAGCAAAGCCTTATTAAGTATATGGTATTTAGTATTTTAGCACAGTATTTAATGTTTCCCTGTGTGTTGTACTACAGTTATACTGTACTACACTGCATTACAACAACAACAATAGTAGCAGCAGCTTTTGGTGCCGTATGAATAATCAAAGGCGACACATAAAACTGAAACTGCGCAGAGACTGCGACTGCGACTAAGAGGGAGACGGAGCCCATAAAAGAAATCATAAAAATTAAAGCAGGGCAACACTTAACACACACACACCCCTAGTTGCACACGCTGAAAAGAGCGAGAACGGCAGCAGAAAAATATGATTACAAAATAAAAAGGCAGCAACGCCGACTGCGGCAGAGGCAGCACCAGTAGCAGCAGCAGCGACGTTGCTCTCTCTCACACGCAGCAGCAGTTGTAAAGATGGCCGCCGTGGCCATTATATGGCTGAATTTGTAAACGATACCAACACAGTCAGACAGAGAGAGCAAGCAAGAGAGTGGGAGAGAGAGAGAGGGAGAGCGAAAGAGAGAGAGCCACCATGTGATGCGGCATGTGTTTCTGTGTCTTGACTCCGTTTCGGCCACCGAATGCAATTGGCTTAAGCGTTCGCAGCAGCAGAGCCAGCAACAATAACAAAACAATCACCCAGCCAGCCGTGCCAGTGTGCGTGTGTGTGTGCCTGCTGAATAGACGGCGACGTCACAGGGCACTGGCAAATCAGCTGTGCGGTCCACACAAACAGCAGGTAAGACGCTGCTGCTGGCCTGCAAAAAGGGCTCCGACGCCGCAGAGAGACAGTCGCTTGAGAGAGCTTGTCGCGTACAGAACGTAGAACTGCGCAAAACGCAACGCAGAACGAAAACAGAAAGCAAAGCAAAATTGAATAATTGAAGTTCGCAGTGCAAACTATGCGAACTAGTTCCAACACATTTTTTTGAAGAAGCAGCAACAAAGTGAAAAGTGCAACAAATTACGCGAACAGCAACAACAACAAAAAGAACAAGCGAATATTATCGAAGAACGAAAAATAAAAACAAAGTCATTGCACGTCAACGTTGACGTCGACGTCGACGTCGTGTAACAGCTGTGCGAACGCGCTCTCGCGATTCAGCGCAGCAACAACACAAACTCACGCTCTCTCTCCCACTCCCAAGTCGCGCGACGCTCTCTCGATACGTCACGTCGCTCTCAGTCTCTCTCACGATTCAGCGCAGCGCTCTCTCTTTGCTCAGCTGAGTTCGAAACGGCAGCAGAGGCAGAGTAACGGCAGCGAGGTCGCTTCATTTCGCTTGCGCTGCTCAACGGGAACGGACGTGTTCGAGCGAATTAGCCTGGGCAAACGTTGTCGTCGTATGAGGAAATTACTGTAGTAATTACTGTAAATCACACACGGTCTCGCGTGTATTTGCATAAAAAGACTGAACCAACCTACAAACAACAACAACAACAACAGAGCAACAAACTCGATTCGCAGCTATAAAATAGAATACAAAGTACGCTAAAATATAAATATAAAATATATATTTAAACAAAGACTGATTAACCAATACAATAATTAAATAAAAAAACAAACAAAACAACAATTGAATTACGGGTGCGACTAAGCAAACAACAACAACAACAACAACAGCAGCAGCAACAACAAAAGAAATCTATAAATATAACTAAAACAAATTCCACAACCAAAAACGAAATCAAAAGCAAAAGCAAAAAAGCAGAAATAACAAAACAACAACACATATGGATTAAGGTTCCTCCTCGCACCCACACATACACACGGATTAACTGCAGCCGCTAACTACCGTTAAACGCTGCCCCCCTCACACTCTCTCTCGCTCTCATTTCCGTCGCTGTCATCGTCTCTTTTGGATTACCAGTGCCAATTTCTCAATTCAGTTTCAAGTGAAGTGAATAAAACAAAAGTTTGCAAATCTCAACAAAATGAAATTCTAAAAAAAAGTAAAAAGCAAACCCAACAACAACAACAATACATACAACATTTAAAGATAGTGAAGCAACAACAGTTGCAGCCGCAACGAGAGCAACCAACAATGACGATGGCTGCGTGCTATGCCAACTATGACATGTCGTCCATGTCATCCCTCTCGCTCTCGCACAGCATGTCGGCAGCACTGCAGCAGCAGCAGCAACAGCAGCAGCAGCAACAACAACAGTTGCAGCAGCAGCAGCAACATCATCACCAACAGCAGCAGCAGCAACATCAGCAACATCAGCAGCACCAACACATGTATCATGCTGCAGTTGCTGCCCATCAGCAACAGTTGCTGCAACAACAACAGCAACAGCAACAACGCCAGCATCAGCAGCAACCCCCCGCCAACAACAACAACAACAGCAACACACGCCACAGTCACAGTCACAGCGCTGCTGCGGCGGCGGCGGTTGTCGCCCAAACGCAGGTGGCTGCCGCCGTCGCCGCCGCTGCCAGCAATCAGCAGCGTTCACACCACAGCAGCAATGCCTCAGCGGCATCGCTAAGCAGCGCTGCCAGCAGCAGTGTTGTTGTCGGTGTGAACGCCAGCAACGTGAACCTCAACTCCAGCAACAGCAACAACAGCAGCAGCATCCTCACCACCAACAGCAGCAGCAGCAACAACAGCAACAACACAAAGGATTACAGCATTCCATTGCACGTCGACTGCAGCGTCGAGTACGAGCTGCCCAACCAGCCAAAGCCGCCGGCAGGGCAGCGTGTGGAGCCGTTGCTGATGATTCATCCGTGCTACTTCCGCAAAATGGAGTCGCAGCGCCGCAGTCCGTTCGTGAACAACATGCAGGCGACAGCGACGGCGAATGCACGCAACGCAGTCAGCAGCGCCGTCAGCAGCGCAGCAGCTTTGGGTGGCGGCGGTGCAGCAACAGCTGCTGCGGCCCCAAGCAGCGCTGCCAGGCGCAAAACACAGTTGCAACAGCAGCAGCAACAGCAACAACAGCAGCAGCAACAGCAGCAGCAGCAGCAACATCAACAGCAGCGACAGGCGGCGTATCAGCAGCAGTTGCGACAGCAGCAACAGCAGCAGCAAATGTCACAAATGTCGCAGCAGGCGCTGTATCCAGTGCAGCAGCAGCAGCAGCAGCAGCAGCAGCAACAACAGCAGCAGCAGCAGCAACAGCTGCGCCAACAGCAGCAGCAGCAACAGCAGCAGCAAACAACAGCAGCGCAACCAAAGTCGTCAAAGCCAAAGCCAAAACCACTCAGCCACCTCAGTAGCAGCAGCAGCAGCCGCCGCAGCAGCCGCAGTGACGTCTGCGTCGGGACAATGGGAGCAGTTGCAGCAGCAGCACTCACACACACATGCACACTCCCACCCACACACACATGCACACCAGCAACAGCAGCAGCAGCAACACATGCAACATGCGGCAGCGCTTTACTCCACGAAGAGTTCAAATGCCGCCGCTGCTGCTGCTGCTGCTGCTGCCACCGCCAACTCCTCTGCCAACGCTGCCGCTGGGAAGCGGGATGCGTTAATAGCGGGCAGCAGCAGCTACGCCAGCAATGCCAAGCAGCAGCAACAGCAGCAGCAGCAGCAACACTGCCTGCCACCGCCTGTGGCACCGTGGGATGCGACAGCTGCAGCCGCGGCGGCTGCGCTGCTGATCGATCGGTCGCCGATGGCAACAGTTCCTAGCAATTATCAGGCCGGTCCTGAGGCCACGCCCATGCACCGGCTACCGCCCACAGCGACTGACAAGCTGAGCGGCAAATATCGCCAATATTTGCGCACTCAGCATCGCATGCATCCCTATGCGGCAGCAGCGGCAGCTGCATCCCTCGCAGCAGCCGCAGCCGGCGCCAACCTGGGCCCGGCGTCGTTTGTGCCCTTCGGCTCTGCGGCGGCGGTGGCAGCAGCAGCGACGTCGGCGACGGCAGCAACGACAGCGCCAACATTCCAGCAACTGCAGCAAATCTCCTGCTACAATGTGTGATCATCCAACAACAGCAACACACCTGCAAAGGCAACAGCAACAAGCAGCAGCAGCAGCAGCAACAACAACAACTGAGACAGACGCTTTTACCAAGTAAACGTCAATGAGATAAACCAACAATAAACAACAACAACAACAAAAAGGAAACTTGCGCATAAACGCTTTTTAGAGTTTTGAATATTTCAAAATTATCAAATTTGTCTTATTTTTTTAGTTGTCGATTAATTCATTTTGTAATTGATTTTTATTAATTTTGTAAGGGCTGCAACGCCCCCGCCCCACGCCACGCCCACCCCTCTAAAAGTGGAACACAAAACGCGTGTATCGCCCTCGAAAAAGAAAAAAACAAACGGAATCGAATCGAAACTTATTTTTTATATATTCATTCTCCAACGTATTTTTTTTTTGTTGTTCCTAACTCAAAAAGAAAATCGCAGAGAGAGAGAAATTTGCCATTGTGATATCTTGAGAATTTCGAGAATTTGTTGAAATGAAAATCGAATCCAATAATCTAATAATATTATAAACACAGTCGATTCAAGAAGAGGCCTCCCCCCGTTAAGCAAATGCCATGCGATATTGTCGTGTTTGTGTTCCCTTTTTCCAACACTGGGCGTGGAGAAACCCCAACTTTAAATGCCTTCAAAATATTTGAAAATTTGTTCGATTTTTAAACCAAAATTAAATTGTAAATTAGCTGCGAAAAATTGTTGCCAAAACAAACTGAAGAAATGGAAATTGAAGAAACAATTGAAATTCACTTTCTTTTAGTAATTTGTAATAATTCAAAAAAGATGAACATGATGAAGAAAAAGAAGAAAGAAAAGAAAAAGAAATAGAAAAGAAAAAGGAAAACAAAAACAAAACAAACAACAAAAAAATGCAAACTATTGTAGTGATATTTGTTATAAAATAATTTTAGTAATTAATTTAATTTAAATTAAACAACAACAACAACAAAACCAACAACAACAAGAATGCGTGTAAACCAACAACAACAACAACAATAATGATGTTGATGATGATGATGATGATGATAATAATGAGATAACAAGTAAATGAGAAAACAAAAATGCTTAAACGAAACTTGCTTATTTAATTGCATCCTATACAAGTCGAAGATCTTTATCTTAACTCAAGATTAACTGCAAACATAACCTATAAATCTCTCCCGATTGTTACGAAAATCAAAGGAAATACAACTAAATAAAACACAAATATACCACAAACAAATCACACACAAATACACTTACACTTACACCCATTCACACACACACAGACACACAAGAACACCCCCATAAAAATGAAAAATAAAATTATTCCAAATTATGCGACGTAATTTGAGGCAAAATATGCGCAAAGATAAAGAAAAAAATGTAAAGCAAATTGTGTTTTCAATGCAGTCGAAAGACGAAGAAGAAGAAGAAGAAGGTGAAAGAGAGACGAAGAAGTAGAATGAGAATTAGATGAAGTGAGCCAAGGGAAAACACTCCCAAATTGATTTCGAGACATTAACGGCACTTGCCGTCGCTCGTTCACTGTGGATTATTTTACAGGTTGTCTCCCCCTCTCTCTCTCTCTCTCGTTCTCTCTCCTTCTCTCCCCCTCTCGCATTACAGTTTTTTACTCGCCTGTCACACTGTGCGCGCTGCTTTAATTTGATTTCTTGCTCGCCTCGCACTTTGTTTTGCTTTTTGGTGTCAGCTTCGCAGTTATTTCCCCTCAGCCCCCTTTCCAGACTACGCCACTGGCTTCGCATTGCCCGCAAGTCACTGTGATTGATTGTTCTCATTGATGGAAGACTCTGTCTGTCTACCTTCCTCTCTCTTCCCTCTCTCTCTCTCGCTTGCACAGTCCATGCTCGCATTGTGTTTCAGTCTCAGTTTTCTAACTGTAGAAAGACTTGCCCAGTGCACCCTAGCTAACCTACATATCACATGGAGATATTCCACATCAAATCCCCAGAAATGTTCTTAGGTTCCTGCTGGATAAAAGATATAGGGGTGCTCTGCAACAGTCTGAATCAGAGTCGCCATTCACTATCGCATCAATTATAAATAAAATGCTTCGCATTAAAAATGAATTGTACAAGTTGTCGACATCCGTTTCCCATTGACCAAAACTGGACTCTCGTTTAGCCATTTGATTTGTGATTCAGTTAAGATCGAATCCATTCACATGATTCACTTTGACGCTGCCCTAAATTTAAACGGGTCCAAATGGAGGCAAGACAAGGCAAGAAAACCAGCGCCATGACAGGAACTGGCCAAGACAGCTTATGTAGACCACATGCGAACCTATCCGCACACACACACACACGTACACACAGACAGACAGACTGGGACATGCTTATATAGCCATGAGTCCGCTTATAGTATGCCAGACTTGCCAGACATGTGCTCGACTATATGTTATGTAGTAGAAAGCAACGTCAGCGAATCTTGTTTAATCTGACGGGGCAAGGCGAAGCGGTGCGGCAAGGGGGAACCACTTCGTTTTGTTTGCTGATTTAGCGCTGAGAACTGCGATTGCAATCTTGAGTATTCGCTTTTTATTCATTTATTCAATTCATATATTAAAGTGGCCCTCAAAGATTAGAACTTTTATTTTCGAAATATGCCAATTGGCGGTTATTAAAATTTACTACAATCTATGCACGTGTGTGTGTGTGTGTGGTGTGTGTAGTGTGTCAGTGGAATCGACAGATCTGAGTGTTTTGTTTATACTCAAATGGTTACTCGAAAATCAGCTGTTTTTGTCCCCATTCATTGGCATTCATTGTGAGGTCGTTGTCGTCATGTTCTACAGACATATAGACTATATACTTTGTGGGTACAATGACAGAGATTAGGTACTATATATGTACCATATGTATAGGTAGTATAACTGCATAGGTACTATATATCTCTATAGGTACTATATATCTGTATAGGTAATATATATCTGTATAAGTACTATATACGTATAGGTACACTATAACTGTATGCATCTGTACTATATCTGTATGTGAAGGTACTATGTATGTTTAGGTACTATATCTGTATAGGTACCATTTATGTGTATGTACTATATCTGTAAAGGTAGTATAAACATACTATAGTTTAAATACAATAAACATATGTATAAAGGTACTATTTATGTATGGGTACTATATTTGTACATGTACTACTTATATGTACATTGTTTAGGCACTATATCTGTAAATGTACCATTTATTTCTATGTTATAGTTACTACCCACGTATAGGTACTGTAAACATTTGTATAGGTACAACATATATTCTGCATAGGTACCACAGCTGTATATAGCTACTATATCTGTGTATGTGTCTGTATCCCGATCAGGTGCTTGAGCTGCAATTTCGAAACAGACTGAACCCATAAGATGCACTCGATGCGATTGTCGATTGTGTTTTTTGAGGGAAATCTTGAGAGATAATGGGCCTCAGTACTCAAGTGCTGTACTCGAGTTTTCAAGAGGTTCGTTTCGTTTCCCCGAAAATAGAAATGAGCTCAGTCTTAGCCCTGAAGTGTGTTCGTGTTGCCAAAAGTGAATTTTGTTTTGATTGAGATTTTCTTTTCTTCGTCACTTCTTGGGGTTTTTGTATACTGATGATGATAATGATGATGATGATGCATCAATGGGGAAGTTCGCAAATTGAATTCGACAAATTTGTAGCCTGGCAACAACTTTCAACGAACTTTGAAGCGCGACTAATTGAATTATATGTATGAGTGTGTTTGTGCTGGTGTGTGTGGCCTCTCGATTGCCATTCATTGCTCTCTTCCCTCGCCGCCGCCCACTCTCTTTATTCTCCCTCCCTTCCCTACCCCCCTGCATTCCTCGCTGAAAGCAGGTGCCATTTAAAAGTCATGAACAGAGATAAATAAACTAAATAATGGAACAGCGAAAACACACATAACATAAAGCGCGAGGCAGCACAAAAAGGAATGCAAATAAAACGGCATGAAAAGCAAATACACCCAAAAAAGCCTGCACACAAAATCAAACACACACACACACACATATATACATACTTACACACACTCGCAGGCGGATGATTAGTTATTTTTAAATTTAAGCACGAAAATTGTTGAAAATGAAATGACGCAAAGCGCATTAAACAAAGTCAAGAGGGAGAGGGAGAGAATGAGAGAAAAAAAGCAGAAATAATAAAGTCAAAGTAAGCGCCAGCAAAGAAGAAGCAGAAGAAACAACAAAAATTGCGATAAAAAAACTGAAGTAGAGCGCAAAATGAAAAGCAAAGACAGAAATGCGGCTGCGACGACGTCAGCGTCAGCGTCGACAGCGACTGCGGAAGCTGTCTAACAAACTGAGAGAGGCGGCAGATGGGGGAGTAGCAGAAGAGAGTAGGAGGAGGGGGAAAAGGCAGCGAGGGCGACTAATACAGGGACACCTCGCATTGAGGTTGGTCGTAAAACTCGCACGAGAGTGGGAGAGAGAGAGAGCGGCAGGGGGAACGTGGTAGAGGGAGAAAAGGAGACAGAGAGAGGGAGGCACTCCCAGACACTCGCCTGGGCAACCAGTTTAGGTTTTTATGCCTTTTTTCCTCCTCCATTCATTCATTCAGATTCGTTTATGTCTGCTCATTTTGGCTTCTTTTTTTTTAGCGATTTTCTCTCCTTTTTTTTTGCACTTTTTGGGGTCAGCTTAATCCAAGCGCTACATAATTTGCGACTTAATTAAAACAGAGATCCATTTATAAAGCTGAAATAAAATATGTACATAATATTATATTGTATTATAATATCTCTTCTATGTCCGACTGCGCTCATCCGTTTATTGTTTTTTCCGATAATTTCTGTAAGTTTTGAATCGAAATTAAGGTCGTTAATTAAGTACCGCAAATGCAAATTACAATTTATGGCAAATGCTGAGCTGCTTTTTTTGTTTGCGGGTCCATTCAGCGACAGTTTTAATAAGCTTTAATTAAATTGTACAACAAAGCAGAATGAAAATCAAACAAAAAACGTAACAAAAAAGCAAAAGAAACAAAACAAAACGAAGTGAAATGAAATGAAATGAAATTTATTGTCCGAGCAACGACGGACAGTGTAACTAATTAACATAATTTGTATGCATGAATGCACGGGTAGATTGGGGAACTTTCGGGGAATGGGGGGAATTTAAAGCGGCTTTAAATAAATTAAGAAATTTATTATTAATTAAAACGCAACTAATTGGACTCTCCAACGATGACCATAAATCCCCCAATATATAACCCCCCTCCCTATATGATATGTATACGAAAGACAAGCCCAAATTTAGCAGAGATATGTAAATAGTCGCGTATAAAATAGAAACTTTTTAATTTTGATTATGGCCAGAGCTGAGTCACAGAACCCGCTAAATCAACATTGAGTTTTGGCCAAGCTCTCTACACACACGCACACACACGATATATCATCAGCAAGTTAACATGGGAAAGACTCGGAGAAGAGCTTTCCCTTCTCCTTCTGTTTTTAGAAACGTTTATCTCGTTTTGTAATATCCAATTAACCTCGAAAATTGCGACACTCTTTGCTTGAACTGGAAACCCTGAAAAGAAGCATAATTTATGTTTGTAGAGCTGCATTTTGGCTGGCCCAAAAGATAAGGCTAAATAAAAAACCCACTCGCATTAAATATTAAATAGTTAGTCTTAAAGCTAAAGCTCATTGCAAAGCTCAAGCAAAGTCAAAAAGCACTTAACTGCCTGCCAAGTTGAAAAAAATACTGAAAAATATTCAATTCGCAGAGGAAGAGGGGGAATGGGGGGTCGGGGTATCGAGAAGGTCAAAACGCTTTCGAAAAGGCCTACGAATAAAACTTGAACTACAAACTTTAGACTTGGCAACAAGCAAAAACAACAACAACAACAGCAACAGCAGAGAAACATGACAACGTGTAAAACTAGTTAGCTAGCGTAAAAAACCAACAAATATAAAAATGAAAAATTAACAAAAGAGAAACAAAAACAAAAAAAAGAAAAGAAAAAACAAAAAACAACAATTAAAAAGCATTAACGCTTAGAGCTGCCTAAGTGCAGTTGGGTATACCAAAATACTTATAAAATATACATATATATATATATATATATACAACTATGTATAGACGAGCATGTAATTAACAGAGCGAGAGAGAGAGAGAGAGAGAGAGAGGAGCGAATCAAATGTCAAACTAAATTAGAGTATGTCGCAGGGCAGCCAAAAAATGTTTAGAGTGTAAAAGATACAGATACATTTAGGCAGTATATAGTACGCATATAGTGCTTAACCTATACTTACTTATAGAGAGCCTCACGCACACACACACACAGGGGATGTGTGACGTTTTTGTGTGTTAGATAATCAAAAAAACACTTAACCAAGCGACACGAATCGGAGGCTAGATCTACAGCTGAACAGTAATAGCTAACATAAGCATACACAGACATAACATACAGACAAACATATTTATTCATGATAATTGATACCCCATACCCCATAAATTAGCCAACCATATTGTGACTTACAGCAACAACAAGCAACAAGAGCAACACCAACAACAAAACGGTATGAAATATAATACCTACATAACATCTAGTATAACAAACATACATATATATGACGACGATACAATGCAACTAATTACATATACATTTAGACTATATAGTATATATACATATACCGACTACGCCTATGCCGAAAAGAAGCAGGAAGAACACATAAAACAAGAAAAACTAGAGAAAGCATGGAGGAAAACCTTATACTTATAACTTATACTAACTAGGCCATCAACAAATTACATAGTATGTAAGAACGGGGCTCACACTCACATATGCAAATGTATGGGGAGGCGTGGTACCTCTTAAACCCGACTTACCTACGACTACAGCACGAAGACGAAGAACATTCGCATGAAGAAGCCAGATATATAGAGTATACATATACATATATATATAAATTATACATATAGTGCATATTCATATTACAATTATTATGAATTTCTGCTGTGAACCACAATTAATGTTTGACTATGCATTAATTTCAACATGTTTTTTTTGTCTCTCTCTTGGCATCGATAAGGAAATAAAACTGAAGAATATGCAAATGAAAAATGGAATTTATTACTTCAGTAAAGGGGGCACCACGAAGTTGCCAAAAAGGGTTGAATTCAAAGACGATTTGCGATCTGTTTTGGATTTTTATCTCGATATTTTCTGTCAGACAAAATGCTTGGACCATTTGAGTTTGCGCAGCCGACAGACACACCCTGTAACATATATACACGCATGTTTGTGTGCATGTTTGTGTAGATACATCTATTTAAATGTGATAGTAGTTTTATTCGTGATTATTATGCATTGAATTATTAAAATATCGCAAAGAGCACAGAGGGAAAACCTTCTTCTATTCTTTCTTGGAGTTTCTGTTACCGAAATCTACTGAATTTATTACGACTTTTAGCAGCCTAACTATGTACATGAATCTACTAAATACATACTATTATTGAATATATATATACTGATACTTGTATTACATACATATGTACTATATCTTGACTCAAACTCAGCCAAAGTCTCGATTGAAGCTGCGGGTAAATTATTGTAAATGATCTAGAAAAACCAACTGAAATACCTTAACAAAAACAAAAACAAAAACAAAAAACACAATGAATATATTCTATATATGAATGCGTATTTGAACTACGATTACTGTATAAAAGATCTATAGAACTGTAGCATATGAAGGAAACATTACTGTACGATTAACGAATATATTCGGCTGCATGCATAGGCGAGAAAACATAAAACATATAAGTAAAATAATTAAAATTCAAATGAAAATTAAAATGAATAATGCAAATTAATAAAAACGATTAATTTGAACAAAAAAAAAACACACTTGATTATTAATGGGGTGAGGAGAGGCAGAAGAGCAAGTTTTCTGCATCGCTGGGTCGCCAGACATCGTTTAGACTATATAATGTACATATATTATGGGAAGAACTTTTGATGCGCTTCAAGTATAATGATCATGATAGTGCTGAATGTGATGAATAATCATGTGAAATATCAGCGCACGTTGTATTTATCATTGTTCGTGCTCAGTTCCTTTGGCTACCTTCGCCCTGTCACTTGTCAACCCTCATTCTCCCCTGCCTCCTCTCACCCTAAATCGTGCCATAACGCAGCCCGCACACTTTGTGAATACATACGTATTCCAATACGAGTATTATCAGCACTCACGAGGCTCATGTTTCAAATGGTTGACGCTGTCGTCGTTTCTCTGCTGCTGCTGCTGGCTCTGCTTTGCTGCTGCTGTTGTTGTTCAATGTGGGCTTCCATTTCCACTGCCTCCGTTCTTCGTTCTCCGTTCCGCCTCCTCTTCCTGTGCAATGTGAAGTGTTTTCACAATCGCCGCACAGCAACAACAACAACAACTATGCCACATGACTCGCGCATACTCGAAATTCATGTTGTACTCGTTCCTCCTCTTTTTTAGTTCCCTCTTCCAAATGATGCTGCAAGTTGCAAAGGTCTCCGTTCTCCCGTCTCGCACTCCCTTTTTCGTGCTCAGCTAACCCAGTCGTAGTTGCAGTTCCACAGTTGCTGTCCCACTCCCACATCCCACTCTCCATTCCCAGTCCCATTCGCAGACCCTGAAACACAGACGTCAGTTGGTCTGGCGGCGATTAACCGACTGAGTCGGCAATTAAAAACGCTTTAAAACGGCCGACGCCCACACGGCATACACAGTCAGCAGCGGGAAAAGGCTAAGGCTAAGAGAGGGGCAAGTGGAGGGGGGCATGGGGGTAGCACGACTGCTATAAACATTTGAATATGCAAATAATTAAAATATTTAAAATAGTTGCCCGGCGCGTCTTTTAATGAGGAGGCATCAGAACTCAACACGTAAATACATTCATACATCATTCACAATCGCATTTCATTTTCGTATTTTCTATTTTCTAGCGGGACTAGTATTCTCGGTTTATATTCTTCATTTCATAAAATACAGTCAAATCAGCACGAGGTGAATTTATTTACTTTAGATAATAAAATGTGCAGAGTTTTCTTAAAACCTTTTTGAAAATGCACCCTTCATTATAATCATTAAATATGCATTAAATATTTTATTTTGTATACTTAAATATACTATTCTATATTTAGTATATTTATAAATATTTGTTGAGCATTTTATTAATCTTTCTTTAGGCAAATAATTTCTTTTTTATTTTACAACATCTGTTCAAAGTTCTCTCTAGATTTCGGGCATTCCTATCGCATGTCTACTGTAGAACTATGATAAATGAATCACTTTTCATTTTCGGCTTCATTTCTGTATTTTAGTATTTTTGTTTCTTTTTTTTTCGTAATAACTGCGAAAAAAAATTACAGCGCTGAAAGTTGCCTGGATTTGAAACTAAACAAAGATAGAATTGGTTTGGGACGGGAGAAGGAACGGAGAGGGAGAGAGAGAGGGAGGGAGGGAGAGCTGCCCCGAGGCATTGCGTAGACAAATAAACAAATGAATTGAATTGGAAGGAATTCTATTTTGAATTTTGAATTGAATTTGAAATGAAAATGAGCATAAAAAACACGATGGCAAAGGTTTAATAAATTATAATTTATGTTTATTGAGCGATATGTCATTCAATTTTTGTTGCGTTTATTGATTTTACGACGAGAATAACAAAAGCGCTTTTTATGCTCGCTCTCCTCTCTCTTTTTCTGTCTCTGTCTCTGTATTTGGCGGTGTATCTGTAAGTGTATCTGTATCTGAGAGATGCTGCAAATGAGTGAGCATTTGTGGGACATTTATGACTTGTCATATTTTCAGGCTAAGACCGTGTGGGAAGCCATAAATTGTGCCACAAAAAACATCTAGCCAGGCATGTGTGAGTGTGTGTGTGATTTAAAAATGTGCCTGAAATGTATCTTGTATCTTATATCCGCCCCCCTGTGAGCGGCAATCGCAATCGAGTAGGCTGCAGCGAGCGAGTCGCTCATTGTTTGTGCCATTGACAATGCCCGAAAAGCAGCATGAAGCATGAGGCATGCAGCATGCAGCATGCAACATGCCAGATGAGTAATGATTGCAGGGCTAGGCGCACTCGTATTGCACACCAGCTTAAAACAGGCAAACAGACAAGATGAGTGAGCTGAGTGAGCTGAGACGAACTGAGTCCCGATCCGATGCGATCCCATCCCAGAGCAATCCCCAGCTAAGCTGTTGCGCCGCAACGCGGTGCGAGGGGCATACAAATAGACAAAGTATACACAGATACATTTACGGTCGGCGACAGGCACCGCCAGGCAGCTGGACACACAGTCAGAGAGACAGACACTGCTCGTATCTATGAGATACAATTTGGGCTGTGCGTTGGCCGTGCCGGCACCAAATTATACATATCGAAAGATTTATTGCACACACATATCGTGACAGTGCGAGCCGTCAAATGAGTTTTTCAGCGTAATTACCGGGCGTCAAACAATACCAGAAACACACACACACACACACAGTCAGTAAACAACTGAAGAGACAAAAACAAAACGAAAACCAAAAACAAAAGTTGGAATGAAATGTAATCGAATTAAGCGAGCACTCATTCGAAAAACAGAACCCAATCCCGAAGCCAATCCATGTGGGCCCCAGTACAAGTATTATGTGTGTGTTTTTCTCTGTTCTTTTTTTATGGCCTGCCATCGAGTTTTATTTTCCTTGTGTTTTCATAATCGCACAGATAAGGCCGAACATGAAAATGGGGAAATGGAAATGAAAATAAAAATGTTTCTGCCTCTGCCTCTACAACTACTCACAATGCTGATTGCCAGACTGAAGGTTGACGCTGGCAAAGGCACATTCATCAATTATGAATGACTTCTTTTCTTCTTATAGAGCAACCACCGATTTGCCCCACTGCAAACGGACAAAAAAAGACTCGAAATTGAGGCTGCTAATGACAGCAAAAGGTGATGGTCAGAGCGGTATATATGAGCTGAAGATACAGAGCTGAGGATAAAGATATAAATGATGAGTTCTTTGAAATTATGGTATATGGTTTGTTTCTTTACTGCATATTGTTATATTGATACATTGAGAGTTTGATAGCTTCAGATAGAGATGGATTAGATTACGATAGTTACGTGTTTAGATTGATAAATTGTTGCAGTATAATCTCCATGATACATTAATGCTTTTATAGGTAGATATGTTATGGTATGATATGATATGATACGAATAATGTTACACTTACAGACATATGTACAATTATAAACACAGATATATATACCATCTATAAGATAAAAGCAGACACAAGCAGTGTCAGTCATGAGCATCACGCCAAGATAAGCTTTAATCTTTTGAGCCTAAACTTAGATTTCTTTTATTTAGCTAACTTAAGAGTAGGCAAACAGTTTGTATTATGAACTTCTCACGAAAAGCCCATAAAGAAGAAGAGAAAAATAAACCCAGAAGTAGACGACCAATAAAAAAATTGGTGTGTGTGTGTGTGCACAGACCCGTAAAAGTCAAGTGGTAATTTCGACAATCTTGTTTTCAATTTTACTTCATTAGCTTACAAATAATTAGATTTCCTTTGCAAACAACTGAGACAACTGAGAACTTATTTCGAATGAATGATAATTATGAACTAAAGTAGAATTCGGTTTATAGTTCGTTGTAATCGGGCACGACCTAATCGGGAATCAAGAGGCAAAGTTTCTCAATGTATTTTTCTTGGTACGCGAGTTAATCGAATCGAATCGAATCGAGGACGAGTCGAATCGAGTCGAGTAGTTCCATTTGGCGTCAACAAATTACGACACGATGCCCGGTTCCAATTTCATGAAGCATCTCACAATCGCAACGCGATCACAATGTGACTCCGGCTGTGACTGTGACAGCGATTGAAAAGTCACACTTGGCGGACAATCCGACAATCTGAACCAGAGACAGAGACAGAGACAGAGCCAAATGGTTGTGGCGTTTTTTAATGGAACGTGTTTTTCTTGTAATCGTTAATCTGGCATTTGCACTTAATTAAAAACATTTTAGCTATTATTAACAGCAGTTGTGTCTGTAGTTCTTATTGCTGTTGCTGTTGTTGTTGTTGCTCTTGTCTTTTATTATTTGCTTTAACGTTTTGCGCTCGAATCCGAACAATTTGTTGCACTCAATGTGGATATGGTTATGGATTTGCGTGATTGCTTCCACATACCGCAAAGAAATCGTGCTGGCCTCACATGAGATACACGTACATGCCATATAGGTATCTGCATATACATATATGCAGATACAAATGTATCTATGCAAGTGTGTCGATATGTAACAGTTGCATATGGCGTGCACGTACGAGGGTTGGGTACAAGCTTTCCGACACGAAACGAGGGAAATGTATTCAGTTGAAACCTCTCAAAGCAGAATATTCAAGCTGAAGCAGAAGACAACAACAAGAAGGGCATACCATTGTACGATAGTAAGGCGATACTAAAGCGATAGTATTAGGAATTAGCTGGAAATCATCTTAAGTTGATGATAGAAAGTCAAAGCAGAAGACAACAAATAAAAGGGGCAATATTGCAATTGAAATATATGCAATAAATGGAATTGAATATAATTCTGATATAATTTTCAACATGTTTAATAAGAAACAGTTGAGGTGTAACAGAACCAACAGATGGTTGTACAACAACAATACGATAGTAATGCGATAGTAATTGACATGGAATTGAATGATGTTTTCAAAGGGACAAAAGGTACAGCAGAGGATGCAACATTATTGCCAAAGCTGCCGATAGTAATGCGATAGTAGAGGGAATGAGCTGCAATGAAATTCTCAAATTAACTGAAATGGAAAATCAAACGAAAATGAAATAAAATCCAATGTAATTAATCGATACTATCGTCGAAAGCACTCACAACCCTCGTGCATACTTAACAGAAAAGTGTTTTCAGTTCAGGCAATTCGATTCAATTCGAATTCGATTCGGAATTCAAAATTGCGATACCCCGAGACACACGAAGTCGATGAGGCTTTCAGTTTCTGGTTATTGCGAGAACTCGTTAATATCAATTTGCCTGAAATTGTTAATTGATTTTGCAATGAACAAATATTACGCGATGATTGCCATTTGCTCTTGTTGTTGTCGGTGTTGCTGCTGTTATTGTTGTTGCTGCTGTTTTTGCTCTTTCGAAGGAATTTGTTTCTACTTAATTTTCGAATTCGGCGCCTGTCGCCGCTGCGCATTTTGTGGGCCTTTTAAGCCGCATATAATTTGCTTGAATTTTATTATTTTGTTATTTACAACAACGCTGGCGTCGCTGCTGCTGTCATGTGTATAAAAATATTTTAATGCCAGTTTGTGACTTTCACGAAATCAACAAAATTCGCACGTATGCGTTGTCACTCGTTGTCTGTCCGTCCGTCTGTCTCTCTGTCTGTCGCACTGTTGTTGTTCACGTTGTTGTCTTTTGACGTTCACGATTTGTTGTTGCCGCTTAACTTAGCTATTTGGATCGCAACGGCATCGCCCAAGTGCGATAATAAAATCTCGTGACGTAGGCGGTATCCACTCAACTCACGTTCGCCCCCTGTGCTGGGATGGGGCACCCCTTAGCACAAGCAATTCAAGTGCATTCCCCGCACGCAACACAACAGATCTCAGGCCTGGATCTAATGGCTCCTAATGAATTGGGACAACGGCGAGGCGAGGCGAAGCAACTAATTAGCTGGGCTGGGACTGGAGCCAGTCGGGAATTAGCACAGATGTCGCGGTGGCTTCCGATAAATGATAAAGCGAACCAAGTGAATGAATTCATAAATATTTACCTTAGCTCTTTTTTATTCGAAGTCTTGAAAGCGTGAAGTGGCCACTGTTAGCACGTGGACGCCGAACAGTGGCTGACGTGACGGCGATACGATATGGATGTGTATGCCCAATGCCCCGTAAAAAAGATATGGTATAGTTTGGTGTGGCATGGTGTGGGGTACAGAGTGTGCTGGGGTGTATCGAGATACCACTTATAATATCACGAGTGTAAAGTTTCAGAGCACAAGTGCGACAACAACTGCTCGAGAAATTCCATTCTGCCTTAATTGGAGCGACTAAATTCATTATTCTTTACAAGATTGTCGTATCGTATCGTATTCGCTAGATCACTATCCATAATAAGTCTTTGGTTAGTCAGTCTCGGTAGTCAGGGGAGTTATGTACATGTGACTGTGTCTGTCGTCTTTGAAAAGCCTCCATTGTTCGGATCCATTCAATGAAGCAACTCGCCTCACTCTCCACTCTCCATGTCGGTCTCCAAGACAGTGTCTATGGCCATAAATGGCATTCAAATTAACTACACTTTTGAAAATGTATGCGGAGGCATTCAACTTATTATTACACAAAATTAACGCTGAGATTTTCTAAAGAATTGTGAAATGAAAAGGGGGTGGTGGGGGGGGGGGGTGAGTGGGCTATATAATTAAATTATGAATGCTTTATATGGCCGGCTTTATTGTTTGCTTTATTGCAGAAACGACAAGGCGCACAACAAACACAGAAAAAACAGAAAAAACAGAAAACGAATAAAAATCACACAACTTTTGTTTTGAGTTCTTTGAAAGGCCACCGACTGACCCTACTTAGAGGAACTCGTTTCTCGCCTCAGAATAACAACAATACCTAAAAATAATACTTCATTTGAAATCTGCTCGTGTGAGTGTGAGTGTGCGAGTGAGTGCGAGTACGAATGAATCGATATATACAACAATCGCAGTCTAATGAATTGAATGAAAATTCCAGATACATTCATAATTTACCTTTAAAAATAATAATAATAAATACGAAACTTTGTATAGCATAATGCGAGGAGGGCTGGCAACACGGGCGGGGGGCGGGGCAGGCGAATTAAACGAGTACATAAATAATTTATTGAATTACAAAAACGTTTTTTGAATTGTTCGCTCGACATGGACTTCGACTCGGCTTGTTGCCGGGGCCGGGGCTGGGGCTGGGAATGGGGCTGGGGCTGATTTCGGCCATAATGCCTTAAATTATGGCCTCATTGTTCATGCTATTTGCTGCTACAGTTACGTTGCACGCAGGCGGGGAAGGCAGAGGGGGCACTGGGGAACTGGAACTGGCACTCAAATGGCAATGGAACTCAAAGTCGGGGCGATAATCGCGCCAAGTTTGCGCCGCATTTCGTTGGGTAATCTAATTTATGGCATTTTTTTCTAACAACTAATTGCAATTTCCGGATCAAAGTGGAAGAGTGGCGGAAGGGGAGGTAGGGGCTGGGTTGCATGGTAGATGGGGCAATCAAATCACGCATGCCAGGCGTAAATAAATCTACATCTCATGCAAATGGTAAACAAAGCAGCGCAAAAATTATTCAAGTCATTCGGTTCTACTACGACCGCGACGACCTTTTTCTGCCCAGATTTGAAGCCTAAATGAATCAACTCGAGACTCAACTGAACTCAACTCGACTCGACTCAAACTCGAACTCGACTGGATTCGTCTGTGGCTTTGTTATGTTAATTAGATGGCCAAACGTTTGTTTTAATTAAGTTTTTTGTCGCCCCGCCGCACCGCATACAAAGCCATCTACTCATCCTACTCAAAACTTCCACTTGGACTTCCATTTCGACTTCAAATTCCAGCAAAGATTTCTGTTCTGGCTGAGTCAGGGTTTCCTTTTTTATAGGGAACGTTAGACCCCAGCACGAGTGCTATGCCCGCTGCGCAGTCACACATATTCAAATTCATAATCGTATTCATAAGCATTAATAAGCCCATTTAATGTGGGCTGTGAGTCCAAAAATGTAATCCCGAGGGAATTCGAATATTGTTGTTAGCTGCGATACGACAAATTAAAAGAATTTTGTAGGAAATTATTTATACTTTATAATCATGCGATAAATTTGAACAAATTTCAGAGAAAATTATTCAGTTTTTTTAGTTAAAAATACCAATTTCACAATTTTCTATATTTTATAATCATTTTTAGGTTTATTCAGATTTTTGATAAAGCCAGAAAACTAAAATATATATGGATAAACTTTCGATGTGGCATACAAATTTGATATTTCAGCTACTGTTTTATCTTTAAAGTATTTCGAAAAGAAGTGGAAGTAATATAAACATGCATAGGTTCAATTCTGTGAACTTGTTCTTCTTGTTAGTGCATAACGAAGTCAGTGTGTTCGCATTATGGTCCGCTACTTATGCTTTTAGCATTTAAAATTAATGATAATTAATGCGTTAGGTGTTAAGTTCTTTTGTTATGGGGCGCTGTCTGCGCAGCCGACGCGACGTCGCGACAGAGAAAGAGAAAGAGGGAGAGAGGGGGAGAGAGAGAGAGACAAAGAGAATTGCATTGGCAAGCCGAGGGAATATATTCTGGGGAATAGGTTGGGCCCGACAAAATACTTATAGTCGTATAGTCTTTAATTGATTTGCCACCCAATGAGTTGGCCGCAATTAACCCAAGGCAAGGCAGCACATCAAAGACGCCCGAGTGATTAAGCATAAAGGCTGCTGATTTGGGTATCCAGCAGTTGTTGTTGTTGTTGTTCTTGTTGCTGGAGGTTCGCGTGGAGTAGTCGGGCTGCCCTCTGGGCTCGGGTGAGTGCATATCGATCGACTTGTCATATCTGCGCCGTTGATATCGGTATCAATGGGGCCTCTGCCTCTGCCGACGTCGCAGCTTGTTGCAGCGAGATAAACATCTCGTTTTATAAGCGATTATACCCTATACATATATTTCTTACTAATTAAAACCAATGAAGAGTTATTGTGTCTATAAATCTTGCCTACAGATAGAGATCTACGAATACTATTGAGCTACAGTGGAAACAATTCTGGAAACACAAAGCAGCATAGTGAAGGTAGTAGTCGTATAATATTATTGTTCTAGCCGTACACGGTACTTCAGTAAAGTTCCATCAACGGGTATATCCCAATTAAATATTGCATTAATTCCTTTTACAGTGTTGTGAAACCTTGACAGACTTATAAACCAAATGATATCGCTGCGAGTAAATCTTTTCAAAATTTTTTCCGTTTTATTTTCTTTGTTTATAAACATTAAATTATTCTCACGATCGAAATACGTGAATCGTAAAAAGGTTTTACGGTTAGGAAAGTTTAGTTTTTATTTCGATTAGGGGAAATACCGTACAATGTATGGGGAGTGTTTACTCAAGCTGCTCCAAATCTGTTTAGTGTAGCCAGAGAGAGATTAGTTGTATTAAAATTTCCACGTGCTGGGAAACGCGAACTTATGCTTGCATCCCGGTATTGATAAGATAACGCAAATTGCCGCTAATCCGAATGACATATATATACCATATATACAATAAACATGTACTATATATAGAAATAAATCTGTTTGGATTTATGGCTTGTTGTTTTCGCAGAGCTTCGTCTATACGCTTGAACCCTAAAGTCAAGATCCGAGTGCGCACACGTAAACCCAACGGCGTCGTTTCCCCTTCCCCTTCCCTTCCTTTCTCCCTCTCCATTCCGCCTCCCGTAGATTTAGTTTCGCGTAAGCAAGTTTCCAGTTTGTCGGGGGCACTCTCGTGACTAATGTGTAGGCCCCGCATTGCTATAAATAATTTCACTATCATTATCTTTGGTCTGCGGGGGATTGCCGCCGAATCATTGACGTCTGACAAGCAAATACAATTAAGTCGGCTCGTAAATTGTGGACAATTTAAATATAAATCACACGAAATGCAAACGCAAAGTCTCCAAAGTCGCGACTGTCCAAAGTTATCTAATGAAAAGTATCTTAATTAATTACTGATTAAGGCAACAATAACAAATATAATAATAAAATAGGCTGCTATCACTGCCGAGGAGAGAGGTGGAGTGTGTGGTGAGGGACTGTGGAGTGAGTGCCTCGTTATATCGGTCAAAAGCCGCAATTGCGATTAGGTTTGATTTATCAGCGTTCCCTCTTTCCCTTCCTCCTTCCACCCACACTACGCTCGCCACTCTGTCATATACTATTTTCCCACGATGATGATGACTGCAGGTGCCTGCTGCTCCTTCAGCCTTATCGGCCAAGTATTACGATCTAAGCCAGCGCAACTCATTTGTTTCAACCGGGGTGCTACAGTTCGCTGAGGCATTTGGAATTCGAGTGGACTGTTTGGGGACTTATGACGCTGATAGCTGGTCAAGTAGAAACTCGCCGCTCCACTCGATCGACTGCCTCGATCGACTGGCTGACTGGCCCCTCTTGAATCGACTTGTCTCGTCACGATTCGATTGATAGCCAAGGTGTGGGCCGATCGAGCACAACTTCTTTAGAACGTAGCTCAAGTTCTCGAGCTCCATTCCAATTCAATCTTCCATGCCTCACGCCTCACACCGGGGCGATTACTTTCAATCGATTCTGATTCTTTTGTACAAAACAGTCTCGAAATATATTGCTCGCTTGCTCGTACGATTGTCTTCTCAGAATCTCAGAGTTCTTAGTTAATTTTTGGAAAAGCAATAATTTGTAAGCTTATGTTTATTAAGTATTCTCGGTATAAGGCGATAGCTTATCGAAATTCCTCAAGGGATTTTCCAAGGCTTGATACATGCAACGATTGCAACTTGGAATATTTAAGATCACTTTCGTGCATAGCTTGTCTTTTATCTGAATTCTCTTCAGGGTATTCTCTTTGTGAGCCCGCTCAATTCTTTTTAAAATTGGAAAACCGTTTAGCATCCACCTTGACGACTAAATTTCAACCCGTTGCAAATGTTAATCTTGGAGAATCTATCGAATAAATGGAAAACAAAACCTTTGAGTGGGCACTCAAGCAGCTTTAGGTGGCTCGTTTTATGTTTTCCAACTAATCTGCAATTACCCGACAAGGCCATCACATCCTCGACAACGAATACCCGAAATTCCTCTCCTCATACACGTATAATCATAAAATTTCGACTCTCACGCGTCGCGACCATAACCATAACAGTTTTAGTGCATTCGCAGTGCCCAAAACCGAAGAGCCAGCAACGGAGACCAAGCCACTCATTCGACAGGTGCGTAGTTAAGGCCGTAAATTTGGGCTAATATCAGGCACATATACCATTAAATATGGTATCGTATGGAGCGTCACAAAGTCCCGAGACGATTACGCATCGCGTTGCGTCGAGGAAATCTATAAATGTTGTGTCTCATGTTAATGCCATGACGGATGATGATTGTAGCAGACACTCGAGAGTCGAGAGTCAGGTAGGGGCCTAGAGAGGCACCATAATTGCAGTTGTTGTTTTGCCACTCGAATACTTTTGTCAATATCATTTAGTGGGCATCGTAAAGATTGCCAAAGCCCACTCGAGACCGAGACTCTCTGTGTGTGGAGAGTCATTGTGCGGCGCTGCGACTTGACTTGACTTTTCAGTTTCGACTTTTGTTTTTACGGTTTCGGTTTTTTATTTCTCATATTTATTTCTGTATTTCGTCAGGCAGGCGGGTTAGGGGCGGTAGTACACGAAACAAAGCTCCCGCTGCCAGTCACTCAGCTCAGTCAATTTGTTTTGGGTTGAGTGTTTTATTAATTAAAGTGCTCGCTGGGCTATGCTTCTAGTTCGGTTACGGTTTGGTTTCGGTGTAGTTTTGTGTCTCATGCTCCCTTTAGGAGCGCTTGTTCTGCTTCTGCTTCTTCTTCTTCTTCATCCTCTACTGCTGTGGGGCCTTTCATAAATCATCAGGGCTCGACGACGGCTCGGCTGACTGAGACTGAGACTGTTAATTAAAAATAAAACAAGCAAATAAGTTGGCGCGACGTTTAAGCGCTTTTAATGAAAATTAATGCGCCTCCCTTCCCCTCCTCTCTCTCTTGCTAGTTCCCTTCACTGCGTAGCGTGCCAGGCCGGACTATCCGACAATGGCCCTGCGCATTACCAGAACATAAATAAAAGTTTCCTGCCGGGACGAGTACGACGCGTACGACGCCTCCGGGAACTGCTGCCCAGACTTGGAATGGTCACGAAATTGGCCTATGTGCTGTGCGGGCAGGCAGGATATTGAGGTTTCCTTAGAACAAAAGGCTTGGCCTAATGATTTATGCAACAGCAGCAGCAACCTGCACCACCCCTTTGGCCCCCACTTGACCAACTGAGCTACGCCTATTTGCATTACAATTTCATTTGGGGCTGCTTATCATCAACATAAAGTTGTTTACCGACTTGAGAGACTACACAGGGCGTAACAGTTCTTGCTGGCGCTTGGCAACAGGGTATCACTGCGTCGAGTGCAGCCAGCTCAGTCACGTACTTCCGCTTTTTATGAGGCATTTTCCCAAGCGGGCAATCGTCGCTGATAACGACGGCCCCATTTATAGTGTTAGAGTTCTCTGCCCGCCCGCCTGGTACCCTGCACGTACTACTTTTGCCAATGTTTATTCTCGGCCATAAACTTAAAGCCCAAAAGCAAAGCCTTAAAATACTTTAATTACAGTCGCTTTATGGCCAAATGGTATATATAGGCAGGTCTACCCAGGCAAAGACCCAGCGATAGGTGGGCGACGTTGTTCTAGACGCGAGTTCGATTCCAATCTAATTAGTGCCTGGTCACACCTTCGCTGGCAACGTGGCCCCGGGCAACTCAATTTTCCCAATGGTAATTGCATTATTATTATTATTATTATTCCTTTTGTTGCCTACGTTCTCAGGTCGTGCTTCAAAAAAAAAACGAGAAAAGAAAAAAATCATTAAGGCGCTTTGTTCTCAAATTGCATTGTCGAGGTCTAAAACACTTTCCGGAACCCGATCCCGAGATCCCAAGACCCGAACCCGACATCAGATCGCTGCCCGTCGGGATTGTTTTTTAATCAAAAGGTTTTCTTTCTTTTGTTTCAGGCTCAGCGGGAGAAGGAGCAGGAGCGGGTGCTCTCTGACATTCATGGAATCGGGAGATGTCGACGATTTGTTGCCCATGAATATTTATTGGCTACGTTTGTTTTTTTTTTTTTTGTCGGGGCGTTGTTCATATTTATAAATCAGGCGAATTGGAATTTATGCAAGATGTGAACCAGCAGCTGCTGCTGCCCCCTCTCTAGCCCGTAAACCCTTTACCTGCCTACGCCCATGGAAAATGTGGCCAGGAAATGTTTGAGAGTGAGCCAGGAAATGCTTGTTAGCAGGTTAGCAATTGACTGTCAATGTGAATTAGAGAGCTGCAGCTTACAAGCTAAATACATGAGAGTGTGTGTGTGTGAGTGTGTCTCTCTCTCTGTGTGTGTGTGTGAGAGTGAGAGTGAGTGTGTGCGTGTGCTTACTCCCAAGTCATGCCAAGTCAAGTCGAGTCTGCAGTGGGAGGCGACTCCTCATTAGAGCCGTTGCTGTGCCTAGCCACTCAACCCAAACACACACACACACCCACACATAAATATATACTCAGGCACGCCCTCTATGCTTTTTAGGGGGCGTGGCCGATGGCTGAAGCTGCCGTAAAATACTGTGACATATGCGGGTAAACGAAATTGCACAAAATACGTATCACTTTAAGGGACGTTGCAAGCAGAGACTGCAGAGGGTGTTGCACAGCGAGAGGGGCAGAGGCGATGGTTGGAGGAGGTTGAGGTGTAAAGGGGGAAGGAGATGAGAGAAGTTTTTGCCAGCGAGATGAGACAACGACGTGCGCTGGTAAACAATGTGACCGCATTTTAGTCACAGTCACACTCGACAGTCGTGGTAAGTGGAAGTGCAACTGTGTGTGTGTGTCCCAGTAAGTGTGTGTGTGTGTGTGCGCACTGCACCGGGCATAATTGAGTTTGTTTCAAATGCTTTTTTACGTAGCACGACCAGCAGCAGGCAGGCAACTACAGCAATAATTGTGGAAACTACAGCAACAACAAGCGCAACAACAGCAACAACAACAACAACAATGGCAATGGCAAACAACATTGTCGCCTTCGACATCGTCCGTCGTCCGTCTGTCTCTTTCTGTGGGTTGTTTGGCTGCCTCTGCTGCTGCTGGCTGTGGGTCTCTGCTGCCTCTGCTGCTGCTGCCTCTGCTGCTGGTGCGCTCTGCTCTTGGCACTTTTCAACATCAGCGACGCTGCCTCGCATCGGCAACGGAATCTTAATGAATTTTACGAATTTAACATGCTGTGCACTTCAAAAGGAACACACAGACGACGATGACGACCACGACGACGACGACGACGACGACGACGGAGACGCACAGTGGGGTTACTTGCAGAGTTTCTCGCACGAAAAACTTCAACTCGATTCTAATTACTTTGAAATAAGTGAAGGGTCTTTTAAGTGGGTTATGCGATAAGGGTTTGCCTCCTTAACGAGCATGGGAAGTCATTCAAATCGTTGCATTATAAAAGTTAAAACACTAAGAGAGGAGTTTTTAAAAAGTTTTGACGCCTTTCTTTCATTATTATATTTAAATAAAGGTCTTATTATATTTTTACTTTGTAAGTAAATTAAACCTTCGAATAATAGGAAATATTAAAAATATAAAGTATTTTTACTTGTAATTAGATAACCTTAGATAAAAGGATATTTTAAAAATTAAGAAAAAAGGAAATGAGTTAAAAATTTTAAGATTAAAAAGTACTATTATTGCTAGTATAAATTAGAGTATTAAACTTCATACGAAATGTTTAATATTTTTAACAATAAACAAATAATGAAAAATTAGGGTGACAAGTGACTAAAAACTGAATTGAAAGAGTAGTTAGTGTAGATCTTAACTTCAAATAAAAGGAAATATTACAAATTTTGAACTAATAAGGAATAATCAGATAGAAATTTAAGTATCAAGTAAAGAAAAAATAAGACTTTTATATGTACGAGTATATCATATAAAATTGCATTGTTAATTATTTATTATTGTAAATTAGAGTATTCAACTATGAAATGTGTTTAATAAGAAAATAATGGAAAATTAAGGTTTAAAGTGACGAGTAGTTAGTGTAGACTTTAATTTCAATAATTCCCTTTACCCCTCGCTCCCTTCTTTTCTACCCTTTCCCCTACCTTGCAAGAGTGCAACTGTCTTGAAGAGTCTCGCTCCACTGTGCGACGAAACAACGCACGCACGTCGCCGATAAGTAGAAGTACGATATGTTTGTCGTGCCATATATAAAATTATTACTTTCGACATGCATGCGACCGGGGCACAGTCGCAGGCAACAGCAACAGCAGCAGCAACATTCACAACAGCAACTGTTGTTGTTGTTGTTATTGCTGTGTTGCTGTTGCTGTTGGTGTTCTTGTTGCAAGTTGTTGCCGCACACCCCATAAGTGACTGTTGGGACTGCGAACTATGGACTGCGAGTGCGATTGTGAGTGCAACCGTTTCTGGGCAGGAAGAGGCAGCTTACTTACTTACATAGGCCGCATTGCGCACCGGTTGCCTCCCCTTCCTGCTCCCCTTTCCCTTCCCCCTTCCTGTGACTGAGCAGCAACTTGACAAATCTTCATGCGCCTGAAAATTCCATCCAAGTCGGCGAGTGGAAAGTTGCAAGAGCTGCCTTGAATCGTTTATTGGATATGGAAAAGCTGCAACTGAACGGGGCAGGCAGGTCAACCAGGAAGGAGGGGTGGTGAGGGGAGGGGAACTGAGCTGGTTCGAGGTGAAATGGCTGCATGTGATTGGAGGGTAAACAATGCCGATTGATGGGAGCATTTCAACTGAATTCTCTTGTTCAGAAATTGAATGCCGCCAATTGAATGAGAAGACGATGCCAAGAAATAAGCAAGAACTCAAACAGTTTGTGTACGAGTAGATCCCAAAAAGGCAGCTTGAATACTAGAGAAACCCATAAATAAGGCCAAATCAAGCCAACTCAATATCGTTAAAATGGAGCAACAATTGCTGAAGAATTGTTAACAAAAAGAAACTTGTTCGATGGGAAGCTTCTGTTTTGGCTTCGTTTCTACTCGAGTATTTATCGCCAGCATATGTAAATTTTCGATTTTATTTCCATTTTTTCGAAATGAGCGTTAAACTATTCAAATGGAAGTTACGTTTTGTCCCCCCCCTCCCCGTCTTGCCCCCTCCTTGACTTTGGTAATGAGTCCGAGCTGTCGAGCTGCCTTTTGGCCCATGATTAATGCAGGCAGCTCACTTGAGATTCAGTTCGATGCTTATGGAAATGACTCCAGATAGTACTGCCAACTGCCCAGATCGAATATCCCAAAAGGTATACGACTGTGTGTGTGTGTGTGAGTTGGCTGGAAATGAGTTTGAGAGCAGCAGCTGTTTATCAATCATGCGATTGGCATGTTCCATAGGCAGTCAACTTCAGGTAACTTCAGGCATAATAATCGCATTAGTCGACCCAGGCAGCGGCTGTCTATGGCCTCAGGAAATACATCGGCATATTACTTATAAAATAAACAGCAAATAAAGTTAATAGCATTAAAGAAGGGGAGAAGAAAACGCGCTAATGAGCAAAGCCAATTAACGCTCGCATACGAAATTCAAAATCATATAATGAAACGAGTAAACCCGAAAAGGGGGGGCAAGGTATAGAGCGGGGGTCCCTAGGGTACCTATGGATGCCACTTTCCGTTAGCATCATTAAGAGTGCTGTGTGAACTGGTGGATCTGCATAGAGTATATAGCATATATAGTCAGCTACGATCAATGGCAATCTTCAATGTAGCGTGTCTGCGTTGCACGATTTCCATATGACACCATGCTATATATGCTATATTTAAGAGTTCGTAATTTGTTGGGCAAACACTTTAATCAAAATTAATGAAATTATTTGCGCGCTGCACTCGTATTAATTGTTTATTTCAGCTTTGTTGCCCATTTTAATTAACAACTTCGACTGCAACTCGACGTCGATTCTTTTGGTTAGCACCCAAAGCGACCCAAAGATCTTGCTAATTACAGGCTTAAGTGTTTTATAATTATCAACACAACAACTACAACAACACAGCGAGGCCGAAAACAAAGTTCGTTGAAAATTTTGTTGAATCATTTAATTCCGTTTGGTTTTGGGTTTTTATTTTTTAATTATTTGGTTTCTCGTTTCAGCATAAATTTCCAACAACGTTTGCTGATTTTTATTATTAACTTTTTATTGCTTCGATTGTGTTTTTTTTTTTTTTTTTTCATCGGTTTTTATTTTTCTCCCCACATATTAAAATATTAATTTATAAATCATTTGCGATCGTTGTTTCTTTTTCTTGGAAGGTCTCACGCACCACGAAGGTGAAACTCAAATCGATTGCCCCAGTGTGTGTGTATTTATGTCCCCCTGGTGTATGGTGGTGTGTGTGTGCTTACATTTCCCCCCATTATGAGCTGACTTAAGCAGCATTTAAATATGATGTTATTATACAATTTTTCGCCACATGCATATGCAAATATCCGTTTGGAAAGTGTTTTCCTTTTTTTCTTTTTATTATTTTAATTTTTTATTTTTTTTTTTCGAAATTTATGCGACAGTATTTAAATAATGCCAGACTGGGCTGAATTTTTATGCTTATTGACATGTTTCTTATATTCAGGCACGTGTTGATCAAAATGTAGTGAAGGGGGGGCGGAGGGTGTAGTGCTTGAGGCCGTCGGGTTGTGTTAAGTGCGCATTACAAAGTTGCCCCATGGCAGGCCAAGTTAATTGGCTGTATCTGAAATTTGTCCGTCCCTCCCAGTCTGAAAGTGTTTCGACTGAAATTGTAATTAATTAAATTATGTGCTTGGAATTTTATGTCTGATAATTTTCTAGCAATAACGTTTTGTTAAGGTTTTATTAAATTGAAAACAATTTTTGACTTAAAACTGGCTGGACAGTTCTTGGCTGCATTTAGTAGTACTAGTTTAAATCGGTTAAATAAATATCATATTAATGCTCTTCGAATTGTTTCTATAAACATAGGTTTTAGACTTAAGCTCGAATTGTTATATAAATAATTGTATTGTTTTGTTGCATACTTTATGGAGCAGTTTAGAATTTAGTAACTATTTAAATTATTTCTTAAATAGCTTCTATGTTAATGATTCGATTGCAACCAAATTTTCTGAAATCATTTGGATGTTTATAGTATATGTGTTTACCAAAGCTGAACTGCCCTGCTTTAAAATTAAGCTTGAAATACGGATTTTGTTGATTTAGGGGGGCGTGGCCAAATTGTAAAACAGTCTTGATCTGCGTGCAATAATAACACATATTAAAATTAAATTTGGTAGCTCTAGCAATCATTCTCTCTGGATCTTTACCCCATGGATAAAAGACCAAAAATTCTTAAGATTCTTAAGTTTTAGTTGTACTATGCATTCCCTTAGCTATATTAAAATATGGGTATATTTTTGTTATGTGTTTATATTTTTCATGTTGTATTATATTGGTAGCAAACTTTGGCTAGAAATTGCCAAGTAAATACTTGAACTTTGCTTCTGTGTAGGTTGGCCATGCAAATTTAAGCTAAATTTATTCGAGTTGAGTTCAGTAAAATATATTGTTTATTTTAGCTATCAAAATTTATTATAATATTAAACATTTTTTAACCAGAAAATGGCTGTGATTTCAAAGACTTTAGCTGTTCTTGGCTTGAATTCAGCTGTGCATTATCTTAACTAATTTTTAAATGTTGCTAAATTCAATTAATTCTTTCATTTGTTTTAGCCTTTTTTCTTAGACTGATTCATACTCATTCTGGCCAAGGTGCAACGGAAGCTGTTAACTGCTTTGCATAGTCACTCATCGCATGTGTAGATTGTGTCTGTGTGTGTGTGTGTGTGCACGCATATCTTTTATCTGACTGGGAGCATGTTGCGTGTTGCTCTAATGCTGCTGTTGCCGCCGCTGTTGCCGCCGCTGCTGCTGCTGATTTTCATGTTTGTTTTGGCTTGTTTTTCTTTTGGCACTTGGAAATGATTTGTGGCGGCGGCAAATGTTGTGTTGCCTGTCTGCCAAGGGAAGCAAGGGGCGGCAGGGGCACTGGCAGGGCAGACAGTCCGCTGATCGACCGCTGCGGGCCACAGTCGGACAATGAACGGCAACGTGTGGGCGTGCGCCTTGGCTCTGGCTGCTTTCTGGCGGATTCCCGCTGCCGTTGTCATTCCGGCTGCCCACACAGTGGCGCAGGCAACGGCAGCCAGTCGCAAATCTTGTTTGTAGTTTAGCACAATTTCGTTGCGTCTTCCAGCCGCGCAGCTGATAAGCTGAAGCCGTCAAGCGGCAGCAGCGTGGGTAGTCTGATATGTTCCCCAACGGTGGCAAGGGAGAGGGAGAGGGGCAAGGGGGAACAGTCTTTGGTATTCGCAGTCGCAGTCGCAGCCACCGCGTGCGAAAATACATTTTGCGTTTTGCACTCTTCTTTGCTGCACAATTCATTAAAATGTCTGCCACACCCGGCAGCAACAGTAACAGATAGAGATACACAGAGATACATTGGCGGCCGCAGATACAGATACAGATACAGATGTAGCTGCAGCACTGAGTAGCTTCAGCTGTGGGCAAGCGGCGCTTTTAATTGCAGCGCGCTTAATTTGCCATTAGCCTTTGACTGCTGAACTGCCCTGCACTCAGCACTCAGCACCCTGCCCCCTGCACCCTGCACCCTGCTCAGCAGTATCTGCGTATCTGCTAGATACTTTCAACGCTTCAATGAATTGCCAGTCAGCCAGTCAGCCAACAGCCTTTGTTTTCCGTTAGCAGTTATTGACGCGCCGTCTGCATCCACACTGTGAGTAGCTGCAGCACTATCTGTATCTGTATCTCGTAAATGTATCTGTATCTGTGTTAAAGTAGCTGCAGCTGCAACTGTGTGTGTGTGTCTGTTGTGTGTTCGCTGTTCGATTTATGCGCGTCCGGCATTGGTGCGCGGCTCAATGAGTTACGGCAAGTAAATTACTTGACTCTGCAAAGTTCTTCCTTTAGTTTTCGGCTTCCTGCGGCGCCTGCCCCCTTCCCTGCCCTGCCCTGCACCTTCCGTCTGCCCTATCTCGAGTGTTTATGCCTGCAAAATTTCCTATAATATTTTATGCCCGTCCGCCTCACTTATTGGGCAACATTTTCTGCAGTTGTGCAAAGCATGCTCTGTCTGCCTCTCTGTCTGCTGTCTCTCTGTCTGTCTGCTGCCCTCTCTCTCTCTCTCTTTGTCCGTCCCTCTGCCTGTTTGTGTTGCAGCTTATCTCTGCATTGCTGGCTTCTTTCTTTCTCGTTCTTGGTCTTCTGCAATAGACGCGCTCTGCTCTCCCGCCTGTCCGAGTTGCTTAATTCTTTATATAAGAATGCTTACATGACTGCGCCCCGGCAGTATTCGTATCTTGCAGATACTTGAACGTAATGCGGATGAATTTATCACACGTCTGCATTCCCTCGCTTGCCCAACCATCTTCCCTGGCAGATAAGCTTGAGTTTTTCACGTTTTCACACAGCGAAACAATTTCAAACATTTTCAGCTGACGCTTTTTCATTCGCTTTTTTTTTTTTTTCACTTTTTTTTGCTTTTTTTTCGCCAACAAGTTTCCATGAGTAATTTGCAAAAACCATCAAAATGCCGCTGGCAGAGCGCGTCAATGCCATCGGGGAAGTGAACCAAAAAAGAATAGAGGAATATGCCAAATAAAAGTGACAGGAGGAGGAGGAGAAGGAGGTGGGAGGAGACAGTGCAAAGTCGCCAGACAAACAGAGTAGTTTGTGCAGATTTAATGGGAAACTTGCTGTGGGCATTAGCCATGATCCTACCTGGCTGCCATACACACACACAACACAGACACAGACACAGGTGATTGATAATGCTGAGACAATGCTGTGCCACTGCTGCTGTAAGTACGTGTATCTGTATCTGCGCATCTGTGAGATACGCGCGACACACTGCAATTTTCATAGCGTACTTTTTCGTGTGAAAACTACCTGATTTTCCAGCTCAGCAGCGACAAGCTGAGCTAAGCACGCCACTGGAAGTCTGTACATCTGTTCCTCTCTCCCTCTCTCTTTCTCTCTGTTTCAGTCTCTCTGTCTTTCTCCCTCCCTCATTGTCTGCCCTTGCCTGCATTAGCATATTTTGAATAACTGCCAATCAGCTGTGAACTTGTCCGTCGTCCCATTACCCATTTCCTCTGCCCATTCCCATTGCCATTCCCAGTTCCACTTCCAGCTCAGATTCTCGACAATTGCGCCCATTGTGCCTGGTCTTATTCAAATTACTTTACGTTCCACAGTTGCTCGGCGAGTGCGTCATCTGCTGATTCCATAAGCTTCGCTTCGTAGTCGGCAAACACAATAAAGATATTAAGCAGGCAGCTGATACGCTCACACACACACACCACACACGCATGTGTGCTCATCATAACTATATATAGATACTTCAGATATGTGTGTGTGTGTGTGCAGCACAATTTAGTTACACGCATAATTTTGTTAAATTCGCATTTATTATAATGACTGTAGATCCGGAGAGTCTGCGCCGCCATATGCCGCCGTGGCGCAGTTACAGCACAATGCTGATCAGCTGACTAGATACAGTTGCACAGTTGGAGCAAAGCTCCTATAAAATGTATATTTTATTCTATTGTTAATAACACAATCATTTTAATTAATTCGGTTGAGGTTTCTTTGTCTATTTTTAGACTTGTTAGTGGCGTTTTCTATGGCATATCGGAGAACAAAGCTTTAAATTAAAAGCAGCACTCAAAACATATTTAAAGATTAAAGATTTTCGCCCAACCCAATGTCAGAGTTATAATAACAAAAGTTAAATATGTTTTTGTGAAACTTTCCCCTAACAAATGTGCAATAACTATAAAAATCATATATTATATGATGTTTCCAGACTCTTATATCTATGCGATGACTGGGCTGGGTATACACACTATATCTCTGCACATTAGTGTAGCCACACAGACATTCTTTCCATCAGATACACAGCTACAGAGAGAGATATGTTCCCTCGGTTCGGTCGGTTTGGTCGTTGTGCTTAAAGCATTTTTTGCATGAACCATTAAATTTTTTTGTGTGCTTTGCTGTTTGCCTCATTTTCATTTTGTTGCGCGCTTCTGATGAATGACAGCCCATTGAGAGCAGCCCCCCTCCCCCTGCCGCCTCCTCCTCTCACTGCTCTGTGGCTCTGCAGAACGTCAATGATTTCGCCAGCGATATTATGGCATATTAAATGTGCGAAATTAAGTGTTGTTATAGTATCTATAGGAATTATTTCATCAAAATTAAGTAGCGCATAAATTACTTGTGCATGGCTTCGCTCTGCTGTCACTGCGTGCCTGTATGTGGGGGGGTGGGTGGTTGGTTGTGTGGGGAGTGGAGGCTAAAATGTGACAACAGTTGACGGAATCGATCGAGCAAACTTAAACAAGAAGGAGGCCACAGCTGGGGCAGTGTGTTGGCGCTTCTAATCTGGCGAGTAACTTTTCAGTTGTCTGTCGCGACTTGAAAATACTCTTAAGCTGCTCAGCAGATACTACGGACAGCGGACGCAAAGAACAACAGACAGCGGACACGACTGAACCACGCAAACACAGCCAAAATTGATAGCTTCAAGGTGAAAAATGGCAACAATGCGCGCTGTGAAATTAAAAGAAACAGCAACTAACTTGAATTGAAACAGAAAGAGAGAGGGAGGGTGCAGGAGAGAGGGAGAGCGGTAGAGAGAGCTAATAACAGAGTGTGAGTCCGCCTTGCATGTTGCCAGCCCATAAGCCTCTGCGGCCTGGAAATATATATGACGTGCGCGATAAGAAATGCAGACGGTCTTAGTTGGTGTTCGATATTTTTGGGCTGGGCAAGCGCATCTATCAATTATAAATAGTTAGATAGTCGCGGAGACGGGTAAGTACGAGTATTCCTACTCACTTCTCTTATCTGCGACAAGTATTATCAATTAAAAGTGGGAAGCGAAGGGGGGGAGTCTCGTACTCACACTCAGTCACTGCCTCGACTACCCACTCACGATGCCAACGTCACTGGCGGCGACGTCAGGCACTAATTGCTGCACAACATTTTTTTAATTGACCTTCGCCTCCGACGGCGCCCTGTGGTATGCTATAAAATAAAGGGCAGGCGACGACAGGCCGCATAATTAATTAATTACGACGAAGACGGAGATGGAGACAGAGAAAGAGAGACACAGAGGAGAGACAGAGAGAAAGGCGTAAAGCAGGGACAGAGACATAGGCTGCTGAGGTTGACGATGACGATGACGATGATGAAGTGCAAGTGCGGCGGCCTTAATGGATTCCCCTTGGTCATTGCGTGCCTTAATACCTTTTGGCTTTTCATAATTGTATTTTAATGTTGATTATTTTGCCATTTGCCGCATTTGCTTTGCAGATGACAAGAGAAATGACAGTAAATGTCATAATGCAGAAACAGCGAGAGGCAGAGAGGGAGAACGGAACAGGAGGCAGAGAAGGGAAAGAAAGAGGGCAGGAAGGTGCTTGAAAAACATGAACGTTGGACCGCAAGTGGAGCAATGTCGTGCCAGACAACGAGCAAGAAAACCGCAAGGCGACTGGAGCGAACTGAAGTGATGTCTTCTCTTTCCACTCTCCCTTCTCCCCTCTTCCTCACCCTCCTTCTCCCTATAACGAAACCCAACACAACGATGCGCATAACGTGACCAACATGTGCGTGCCAGGCGAGACTCAGACTCGGTTACCGATGCCCAGATGAAGCTGAAGAGTGAAGTGTAAAGGAAGGGGAGAAGATTGGCGGGGGAAGGGGGCATAGACTGGTTGCAAATAAAGTGACTGCGATGCTGACTGTGACTGCGTACGGTTTGGTGTGTCTATCTTCATGCCAAGCACAATTCACAATCCACACACGCCACATGCCGCACGCTGCCGCCGCGCCGCTTGTACATATGTATGTGTATGTGCCACATTCGCATTCGCATCCGTGTCCGTTTCACCGTTTGCCTCTGCCCCCCACCCCCTCTCCCCTGCTCAGCAGCTTCTGCACGCTCTTGTGTAACCTTTTAATCCGTTTTGTAAGCAGAACGTAACGCACGTTCCCATACAACAATGCAGCACGGCGAGTAGTGCGGCCAACCCCACACAGCAGATACCCTTTGTTGTAGATCTGTGAATAATGGCATTACTTTGCCTAATATTCCCAATAGTTGGTATTACTTTGCCAAGTCTGCTATACATTCCAATTCGTAGGTAAATTCTAGAGAATTCTTCTTTAGTTTCTCTTCATCAATTCACTTTCAAATTCGTAGGTAAATTCCTCTAAATTCTACACGCTTCTACTGCTATAATTAATCTTCTACTCAGCCCGAGAGGGAGATAGACAGAGAGAGAGATAGATAAAGAGAGGGCGAGGGAGATAGACAATGAAGTAGAAAGAGCGCTAGGCAATGCCACCCTGTCAGGCTTGCAGTAGGTGGTGCTGCCTCCTGCTGTGCATGTTACATACTGCGTAGGCGAATGCATTATGCCCGGCTCTATGGTAGGGTACAGTGGACACTGGACGAGGTGACAGTGGGACGGAAACGAGCTGCACACAATGCGATGTCGCTTGCAGGCGCAAAACTGAAGCCGCAGAGTCAGGGACGATTTTCCGCTGCTGTCGACGTCGTTGTTGTTGTCGCTTTTTCTTTGTTGTTGTTGCTGTTGTTGTTGTACGATCTGTGCTGGATTTGGGTACGGCACAGTGGGTTGGGTCTTTGTTGTTGCTGTTGTTGTTGTTTTTTTTGCGAATTGTTTGCGGATAAATGGCGAAATTGGTATAAATGATGGAATTACATTGTTTGAGGTCATTGTAGACAGTTGCAACAGCAACAGCAGCAGCGAGTCGGCAGGCGGCAGCCTAGTGGGCGTGTCATGTTTCATGCTCAACTCATTTTCGAGGCTTAAAGTTCGCTCTGGTTTGCTGTTCGCTTTGGTCCTTAAATAATTAAAGAGACAACTTCAAACGGCGATTAACTGCAGTCAGGGCTGCTAACACTTGTTGTTGTTGTTGTTGTTGTTGTTACTGTTGTTGTCGTTGCAGTTGTTGTTGTTGTTACTAGTGTTGTTGCTGTTGATATCCATTGCACAGTTATGTAGAACAGCATCGTAGAGCGTGGGCAATCTAAAAAGCATTTGCTGCCTCTTTTTGCATGTCAGTTACAGTTCCCATTTTCCCATTTCCCATTGCAGAACGTTAGTTGTCGAGGGCAAACAGAACAACGGCAATAAAAGGGGAATATTCACAGGGCGATATATTTGGGTGATTGTTGAATGAGCTTAGACTGGACAGCAGCTCATGCTTAGGCATTAGTAGCACGAATCAGACAAGGAAAGTGTGTCGGATATCGCATACGGGGGGAAAGTGAAAGGAAACTGGTAACACGTGTAACTGTAATCGATAATTATCGGTTTTAATGTGTTATGATTCAAGGAAGTTGGCGTAATGCATCTGGCAGGCGAAAGCACTGAACGATAACAAGTTAATCTCATCTCACGCCAACCCTTATGTGAAACAGAATATCCTCTGCTTATCTCACATTTCAAGCAGCCTTAGAAATCGATATCGGATGGGTATCGATAGCTGCAACAGTCTTTAAACGAACATCAATTTTAACACTCTTTTTTTTAGAATTACTTTACCCGATAACCTAAGGGTATATGGGATATTATACCTTTGCGCCAACTGTCTATACATCCGTATAAGCTCCTTAATCTCAGAGACAATAATAGGTAGGGCTACCAAATTTGGTTTTAATATGTGTTATTATTGCACGCAGATTAATTTTCTTTTGTAAATTGATAAAAAACCAATTGCAAGAGTAATTTTAATGTAGGACATTTCATTTTTCATAAGCACAATAACTATAAATGCTCAAATAAGTTCTGAAAATTGATTAATAACATTCAAGTTATTTAAAAAATAATTTTAAGAGCTGCTGATTTCCAACCCGCTCCTTAAAGTATGCAATACAAAATACGCAAACATAGAAGTTATATAGAAAAGAAGGACCTGAACGATTCCTAGTGACTATAATAATAATAAATAATAATAATCAAAAATTAGAAAATCGTTAAAGTCTGGTGGGCGGGTATATCACTGTCTAACACACTCGACTGTAATTTGTTGTGCTTTCTTTTTTTAGAGTTTTCATCTGCAACTCATCGTCGGGCAATTGGGCTGGCAATAGGGTACCAACTGGAGTGAGTTATCGATTTATATTATAAATTATTAATAGGAAAATAAATCTTAAATATGCAGTATAACATTTTGATTTTTCATGGCTCAACCCACTCTATTATTTTTATAAAAACTCCACTTTTTATAATACAAACTGGCCCGTGTGAAATCAAATATAAACAGTCGGAACTCAGTAATATTTAATCAGAATGCGTCTGCAATATTAATCAATTAGTGTGCGGACAGCGAACTACATTTATGCCCCGCCTGACTCTGACTGACTGGCAGCATTTGCAATGGGTGCCACAGGGATGGGGCAAAGGCCTGCATAGGGGGGGCAGGAAGTTCAGTTAAAACCCCATCAGCGGCATCACGCCCCCAAGGACAGCACAGGCTGCGCGTTCCCTGACCAACTGTCGAGGGCATAAAAGGCAACAAGCAAATTCAATAATACAATTTATTATCAATGCCAGACGCATGAAGGGAGGGGAGAGGGGAGGTGGGAAGGGCCAGGGTGTGCTACGCAGTGCGTCGAACAACCCTCGAAAACTGACAAATAATGCCGGGGAAGAGCAACCCATAAATAATACCACAAAAAGGCGTCCACGCCGAGGACTAAAATGGGCATTAGCGCGCGTAAGGGGGGGGGAAGCAGCGCAGGGTAGGAGGGAGGAGGAGAGAGGTCTGGTTTTCATATAGATAGAAAATGATTTCATATTTAATGAAAAACCCAACGCAGGCAAGACGAGACAGCACACGCAACTGTGGCAACTGTGGCAACTCTGGCAGCGCAAGCACAATTAAAATCTAATTAGGTTTCAATTAAGGCGCCTAATTAAATTATAATGCCGGGCATAAATAATGGGAAATTCGTATTAATTAAGGCGAAATGCGAAACGCCAAAAGTGCCAAGCAAAAAGACTCGACAGCGAGACATTTGAAAGTGCAACTGGCAACGTTGCAACTGCAACTGCCACAGTAACTGCCTCCCTTCTCTGTCTAGCTCCCCTCGCTGTCTCCCCTTCCGTGCCTCTCTGTCTCCCTCTTTACTTGTCTGCCGTCCTGCCTGGCACTGTAACTGCCTCCCCTTCTGACTCCACCTCTAAAGCAGTAACTGTCGCTGCATCTGCCTCAGCCTCAGCCACCATCTTCTTCTGCCTGCCCCCATCCTCCCCCTTTTCAAAGGCATCTACACCAGCGTTGAGCTGAGCTGAGCTGAGGCCAAAAGCATCTGTTGTGCAAGCTGAAGCTGAGACTGAAACCGAAGCCAAAACGGTCATGAAAGTCGCCAAGCTTGGCAGATACAAAAGCAACAGCACAGCAACAGCAACAGCTACGCAGATACAGATACGCAGATGCAAATACGCATTCACATATGGCCTGTGCGTATCTAGAAGATTACGTTAGCTCGTTGCGGTTTCTTCTCTTGTTTTCTTTCTTTTTTCTTTTTTTTTGTGTGCCTCGTTTCGTTTTTTGTGGTGTGCATAGAGAATGCGAACTAAAATACAACCACAAAGGACAGCAGCAACAGCAACCACGACAGCAGCAGCAGCAACAGCAACAACAACAACGTAAAATTGTGCTAAAAATGCAAATAACAACGGCCACGAACAGATACAGATACAGATGCAAAGATATCGCAGCGATTCGGTTACTATGCCAAGTCGGGGCCGTTCTGCGAGGCTGTGTGTGTGTGCCTGTGTGTGTGTGTGTGTATCTGCAAGATACGCATAAGGCCGGACAACAACGGCGGCGGTGACTATTAAGGGGCGTTTCATTTTATGTTTCATTTGCGCCGACGACGCTGATGACGACAAAATGATAATGACGACGACGACGACGGCGACGCCAACTGCGACGCTGACTACCTGTATGAATGGGCCGGCAATACAGCAACAACAACAACAACAACAACATCAACAACAGCAGCGTGCAATGAATGATTCGTCTGTCTAACCGGCTGGCAGTCTGCGAGTCTGTCTGGTCTGTCTGCCTGTCTCCGCCTGTGTTTGGCCAAGCTAAAAGCCAAGTTAAGCGCTGGCCCCGGCGCATGACTAACAGCGTTGGCGCGCTACAACAACAATAACAACAACAGCAGCAGCAACAACCAAAACAACAAGCACAACAACAACAACAGCAGCAACAACGTCAGCACAGCTTGTCGTGTCGTCGTCGTGCAGCGAACAGCAAATAAGCAGCGCAGCAAATCGCACTTTAGATACCCTATGAATCAATGCGATTGAAAGTTTGGTTATATATGATTCTATTTTGTCTTTAAAGCATTTTATTGTTATATGCATTAAATTTAAAGTAAATTTAAAAACAAATTATAAATTGCCTTCACCTTATTCTTAACCTCAAAAATAATTTTAATTTATTTTTAATAATTAAATTTAAAATAAATTTAAAAACAAATTATAAATTGCATTATATCCTTATCTTTAACCTCAAAAATAATTATAATTTACTTATAATAAATTTAAATTATAAAATCACATGTCAAACGTTTATTTTAAATCTTAATTAATCGACTTTAAATGTATAAATTAATTAGAGCAGTTTATGTTTTTTATAATTTTGCTAAATTATGTTTTTTCTGAAAGTATTTAAGTTGTTCCTTCTTTTTCTTTAGTGTGTGCTGAACGTTTACTTAGCAATTGAAATGCTTTTAATTATATAGAATGTATACGACTTTTCAAGTTAATTTTTATTTATTTATTTAATACGCCTTGTTTAATACAGATTTACAAATGCAAATCTTGAAATTGCCACACAATTATCGTAAATATTCACACTAACTGAAAATGATTCCAGTGTGCAAATACTTAAAGTATTTCAGATGTTATACAATTAATACCACACTATATATAAGTAGTAATTACAATCTCATATGCCTGTCTTTCGTAATGTTATTGAATGCACTTAAATTGTATTATAATTTTCTCCCTCTTTGCTCAGCTGCAAACCTGATCTGTAAAATTCATTTATATGCAAAAATCGTGAACAATTTTCCAATATAATTGCGCAATTGATCTGAAAATAATGAAATAATTAATATGTTAAGTCGGCAGGGGAACCTAACGAGGGTATTTGTATGTGCATGTAGTATAGGGTATAGAGAGAGTCCACGTATAAATAATCAGATAAGACAAACGAGTTTGACGCTTCAAATAAATGATTGCCAGCGAGTCTGTCTCTGCCTCTCTCTCTCTCTGTGTATTTGTGTGTGTGTGTGTTGCCTCTATCTATGGGCCTCAGCTCGGCACTCGCATGTTTGGCGTTGTTTGTTTGCCGGTCATGTTATCTCAGCAGTTGCATCTTGCGGATGCGACTAGCCAAGCCAAGTCAAGAGTATCTGCAGGGGAGTGAGGGGAGTGTGAGGAGGTAAATCGTTAGCTGCAGGGGGTACACATTTATTCCTCTTCTCTGTTTTAGTATTTTTTTTTTTTTGGGCAATTACCGCGGCAGCTGTTGAGGGCAGTTCAAGAAGTTGCCCGCTCTCTGATAAAGCTCGCTGCGAATGGGAGTTGGCAATTAATTTTATCTGCTGCACAAAAGTATCTCGGAGAACGCTCCTCAGTGGCACGTGCTGTGCTGTGCTGTGCATTGGGGAAATGGAAATGGCAATAACTGTGGTATATGGAATATATGGTAGACAAATGCGAATAGTTTTCCAAGTTAAGTCCGAACAGGCGACCCCATTTGACATTTGTAGCACAGAAGACATAAAAAATGACACAAGACGACAGACTGAAGCAGAGCAAAGAGCCTAGACAGGGGTAGAGAAAGAAAGACAAGAAAAAGAGACTGAAAGAGACTGAGACTGAGGCAGAGACAGAGGCAGAGACGACTGAGACCGAGACAGACTAGGCCAGAAGACACAGAAGCCTTAAGCCGCAGCACAATAAGAACATAATAAGCCAATGAGTCGCCGGCCTTGTGCTCGTATTGTGTACCAGGAAAATGTCTAACAGAAATCCAACTAATTTCATTTGACAATTGTACAGGTTGATAGTCAGAGAGGGGGGGGGGGGGGGCGGTAAAGCGAGGGGGGATGCATAAGTGCAAAAACATGTTTTGAAGAGCCCAAGAAATGCGAGCATCCCCCTAACAAATGTGTGTGGTTCGCTCTTCAATGGGTTTCAGTTTTGTTTTAGCAGTTAAGGGAGAGGGGAACGGGGGGAGGAGTGGCAACTGGGGTTATTCTGTGGGGCACTGTGGGGTTCTGTGGTTTCGAGGCGACGCTGATGTTGTTTGCGGCTGTGATAATCAAGTGAGTGCATTGAATGGACGCTTTTGTGTTGCGCCATGCAACATGAATGGGCAGAGTGATGTGGCAACGCCTGACGCAGACAGCAGCAGCTGAACTTAATGTGGCAAGCACTCCCCCACTCCCCTTCTCTCATCAGCTGGCAGGAAGTTTTAAATTACTCGCGACAGCAAAGTTGACAAGTCATTTGTGCCGCCATAGAGATGTTTGCTATAAATGCCCCGCGATGACATTGCTTGAATTATGGCAGATCGATTAGGCGCAACATAAATGCTCAGAAAGAGAGGGAAAGGGGGAGAAAGAGAAACCATTGTCCCAGTTGAGGAAGTTGACGTAATGCGTCTTGTAAGCACGTGCAGAGAAACGATCCCAAAGTGATCTCATCTGCCGCCAACCCCTATGGGAAATGGAACATCTCGCGCTGAGATCACATTACAGAAAGCGAGATCTATAACGGCCATAAAACTATTAACAAAGGTTGGCGTTTTATTCTCCAGATCATCATGGAATTAGCATATCCAATTCGGGGCTTGCCCAGCCTCAGTAGATGAGCAATTAATGCCAACAGATTTACATACCATACCCATAATAAAGTATCGAATCTGTTCAGCTTGTGCGACGAATGCCGAACAGCCACTAAAAACAAATTGCTCTAACGAAAAACTGAACAATTAACAAATATTTTATTCGTGTTTCCTCGAACTGCGCGGCAACCTTCGCGCCAAACGAAGCCGAGTGAAAATCAAATAAATATTAACAAAAATACACAACACAAAACAAGAAACATAAAACAAATAATAAGAATAATATTGCGCGGCGACTTGACTCGATAACGCGAAGCGAGGCGACGCGAGGGTCAACAGATAAAAGCGGCGAGAAAGGAAAGAGGACAAAAAATATAATAAAAACAAAATGCGGCACAACCAGAGGGGCAGCAACAGCAACAACAACAATGAACAGCGAACAAATGACTTGATATTTACAAAGAAAAAAAAGAAGTTGCCATAATAATGACATCAATAAAGCGAATGATTGTTATGATGCGATAAGGCTCCGACTACAACGAAGAGGAAGAAACAGAGATATATGTGAGTGTGGTGTGTGTTGTATGTTGTTAGTGTGTGTGCAGGGAAAAACTTTGATTGCCTGCATTGGAAGTTGGGGAGGTGGACAGGAAAATGCCATGACTTTTGGCCAACACACGCGCAGCAGCAGCGACAGCAAATTCCAGGCCTCCTCTCTAAATTATCGTGCTATTCCTGCCGATTCGTGTTGTAGTTGTGATTAATGAACATACATTAAATGCCAAAATTCGATGGCTCAGTCACAGTCACGCCCTGCGTTGTTGTTGCTGTTGTTGTTTGGCTGCGGCAAAGAGGGCGTATGCGTGATATGGCTTTAAAGCCGCTTGCATGGGCAGCTAGTTTGGGGCTGTTCCATCATGACTGAGTGATGGAAACGTTTGTTTAATTGTGCCTATAAATAATCCTCGCTGAGTGTGTGTATGCGTGTGCGTGTGTGTGTGTGTGTGTGTGTGTGCACTCATAATAATCAACGTGTGTTTGCCTTGTGTTTGTTTTTTTTTATAGACTGCAAGTCATTAAAATTACTTGAGAATGGGGCATATCGACACAGGCGGAAGTGGGCGTGGCAACTGGGAATACATAGTAATAACCTGGTAATAATTGTAAACTATGATATTCCCCCCCTCCCCCCTGACTCAGAGACGCATGATACATGAAAGTTCTTTCCAAGCAGCATAAACTACGTTTCAAAATCAAACAGATTTCTCCACAACATTTTCAGCTATTCAGAATACAAAAACCTTGGTTTCTTTTTCTTCTTTCACATCTTTTACATTTCTCTGCTACATTTTCAGCTAGTCTAGACCTTTCCTTAACAAAATCACTTTATTTTCCCAGTCTTGTTGTTCGCCAAGTCATTGAAACTTCATTAAAATCTTTCACATTGCTGGCGTGTAAGGCTCAGCGAGTCTAGTCTCTAGTCTCTATTTTGTACTCATTGTAGTCTGTAGTCTGTAACACCCCGTTGCCAGTTGCCAATTGCAGTTGCCAGTTTTTCCGAGCGTTGCTAATGCAATTTGCGGCAACATGTGACGGGGGTCTCTAATTATATATGAATTTGGCGCTTATCTCAAAGCAAACACGACAAATGGAAATGGAAATGGGCGTCTGAGTTGTCTCGCTCCATAAAAAAACATGCGTTATAAAGAGCAGGCACACTCACACGCACACCACAGTGACAAGCTTTAGCTGGTAATTTTCACTTGGATTGGCAAAAAGATTTGCCACTAAAAGCGGCAACAATTATCCATGTACATGTTGGGACCGGGCTGGGGGGCTGGGGCTGGGGCTGGCTGGATTCGTAGACGACGATTTCCTTGCGAATGGCCAAAAAAGTCAACTATGAAAACATACGGCAACATAAACGGGCAATTAACACAGAAAATACATGGAAAACACACACAACACACCCAACACACTGAACGTGTCGACTATGGCAATGTTTTTCCAGTTTGTTCGTTATGGACGTGGGCGGATCGTTATAAAAATGCAATTTGTGTGATAAGGCGGCGGAGAGATGACGCAGACGGAGACGCAACTTAACTTTTATTTTACGACCTGGGCGGGGCCAGGAATAGGGCGGAGGCGCAAGAACAGTAACATGCTGAGCACTAAAGCCGTATAATATTTAATCCGTGTAATTAAGTCCAAGGAGAACTTCGGCCCCTGCCTGCAGAGTTTGCCGTGCGCGACCAACTTGCTCGGCATATAAAAATAAAAATACAGGTTGACTGCGTGTTGCTGTTGTTGTTTTTAATTACCCGCACACACACCAAGACACACATACACACACACACGCACTAGAGGATACTTATGCCACACACTCGGCCACATGTTGTTTGCGCCATCGCCATTACTATTTGCCTGCCTCCCTCCATCTCCCATTCTCCTACTCCATCTCCCTCTCCCTCTCTCTCTCTCTCTCTCTGCTGTTCTTTGTCGCACGGCTGCGGGCTGGCAAACATTTTGAGGTCACAGTGTGACATTGTCGTGGAAATGACCATCGGGCGGTCGAAAGTAAATACACATTGCAAAGGAAACCAGATAGCGAAGGCAGGAAAAACAATTCACAGAGAAAAGTGCTGAAGATTTTCATGTTTACCTGTGCGGCCTCTTTAGTGACCGTGTGTGTGTGTGTGTGTGTGTCTGTGTGTGCTTGAGTTGGCACCCAAGCCGATTAAGACAAGTAGTTTTGGGTTCGGCATAGCCAGTATGCAAAAAGATCTCCTAAGAATCCTTCAGAACAGCGACTCACATAGGAATTACGTGAACTGAGCGTGAAATAAACCACATTTAAAGAAAAACCTCGAATATCAAACAAAGAACCCATTAGGTCTGTCTTATTAGTCTCTTAAACTTGAAGTAATCCTTGATGATGGAGATAAAACTTAAAGATAAACACAACTAAACTTCTCTCTTTTCATTGTTATATCTGATACTTATTTTTAAAAAACTTTTTAAACAATAGGTATTTCGGAAATATCAGCTATAAATTGAAAGAATAAAATAATTAATAAATATAAAATAAAGTATATTTATCAGTTGCTATCAATTTGAATGGAGACAATTGGCATATCTTATTGTAATAAACATATATTACTTCCTATTATAAGTATATTATTTAAATTCTATACATTTTTTTCACACCATAGTAATATTATAAAATCAATAAGCTTTTTATTTATTACATATCAAAATCTATTTCAATTATATTTTATTTTAATATAAACTTATTTTTTTATTATTTTTATAGGTTATACAAACTGAAATATTATTTTATTTATTTTTAAAACATTATAAGACATTTATTCCAACTGTCATTTTAAGATACCTGAAATATATTTAATTAATGAAAATGTCATAAAATTATTATCTTAGCCTTTTATTGCCCCACTGTGCCACAAAGTACATGCAGCAAGAAAGCTAATACACTACACCGCAGGTCGTACTGCTATCGCCACCATCGCCTGTAGCTGCCGCTGGCTGAGGTCACCCTCCCCTGTCACCTCTCCCTCTCTCCTCTCTCTCCTCTCTCTCTCTCTCTTTCTCTGCTATTTGCTGCGCTAAAGATTATGCCGAGACTGCTGCTGGCTGCCGCCTCAGACTCTTAAGAACTGACATTACTTGGCCGCCAGCTGAAACCAACCAACGTGTCACTAAGCCGCACTTGTAGGTTTGTCTCTGCCTGTCTCTGTCTCTCTCTCTCTCTCCTTCTCCCCTCCCCACCATACCCGTATTTGGTCCAACACGTCCGCATTTGCGGTTGCTGGCGATGACCGTTGTCAGCTTTCCCAGATGTCGCGTCTCTGGGTCTGCGGCTTTATACCCATTACACCTTTATATTTCGTGCAACTGTCATAAAAAATTCACTTTAACTTGGAGCGCGTCGCGTAACCCAATCCCAGTGGAAACCCAATGAGGAGTGACCCCAAGGCAACACTGGGGTGGGTTCCTCCTTCCTCAGCCTGTCAGGTTTCCCTAGGCCGATCAATTCGATTATTATCTGTTTGTTAAAATATTAAATTGCTTAATGACCTCGTTTTGCGTGCTTGGCTTGGCCCCTTTTCAAATGGCCACGTAAGCGCTTAGCTGAGTCCAAAAATAACGAAGGGTTAACTGCCCCTGGACACCGCCTGGGAACAACAGCGGCTGTCGGACTTGGACTTGGACTCGGATGTCGTCTAACACTGACGTGTCAGTCACTTTGCGAGCCGGGCAAACCACTTAATTACCAACTCATGACGAGGGCTCTGTAATTTAGAAACCCACACGAAGCTATATAGCAAATATATATACATCTATATATATATATATATATATATATAGTACATCAAGTCGAAAGTTCGAAATGCGAAGTGGTTAGTCAGCGTGCCTCTAATTATGGAGCCCTCTTAACTTTGTAACCGGGCCGCATGTTAAACGATTGTGCAAATTACATGCCCGAGCTATATAAAGAGTGCAAATAGAAGGCAGCGCGGCGATAAATAATGCAAGGAGCGCAAAAATCGAAATCCAAATGGGTTTGGGAATGTGCCGCCTGTGCCGGCTCGCTCGTAATTGTCTGGCACTTGGGCTTTGTTGGCTTTTCTAATTATGGGTTAATATAATGGGCGGCATTGTGCAGCGCGACCCGATTACAACTAACTAACTAAACTGACAAAGCAGCTGCACGACACACGATACGATACATACAATACTTTGCTTCAAGGATTATTCAGCTCGAAATGGGGCAAGCGATACTGTGTGTAATTAAGCAAGCAACGAGTGTTCCGTTCTAGCTAAAATAGATGCAATCTCTGGGGACGGAAGTCTTTGTCCTAACCTTGCTCAATTAATTGTATAACAATAGATGCGATACTTAGTCATGTTTCACTCGAAACTTTTCAGTCTGACGGCCTCTTCGTCATCATCATCATCATCTTCACCACCCCCAAAAAGCGAAACTTAGTTCGATTTGAAGTAATCTATCAACTTCATGTCAAAAATCGAACAAATCACCCGTATATGTGACTGTGCATACACAACATACGTATACATATGTATGCGGTATATGGTTAGTGAGTCTGTCTGTGGGTCTCTTTTTGTGTGTGTTTGCCTAACCATCCATCCATATTCCATGCACACTGTCGGATATTCGGCGCGCTGTTTGCATACAATTAGATACAAATCAAAATCAGCTGCGTCTGGCAACGCCCTCGAATCAGGCTTGAATTCAGTTCCATTTCCAGTCCCAGTCCCGACTTTCATTCCCATTCCCATTCCCATTCTCGATTCCGTTTCCGACAGAACGTTCGCTTATCGTTTGTCAGGCGTTTTGACAAGACAAGAAAAGGGCAGAACCTGAGCATAGCGTGAAATCTTGTTCGGCTTTGCCCACGTCTTGTCCCCTTTCCCAGTCGCATTCCCTTTCCCACTTCTCTCCTCGGGCTGTGCTGCATTTATTTTTTCAGCTTTTTCTTGCTCGTTGCGTTGCGCAAATATAAAACCAAATGGGGAGGGAGGACTGCGCATAACAGTAAAGCTAAAGCTGCTCCGTCTTCGTTTGTCTGCCAGGCGAAATAAAGTTTTAAATTTCGAATATTTTACTGTTTGCATTTGGCATACACAGTTTGAACTCTCTGCAAACCGCCAACTTCATTGCGGGCTTTTTGTATCTTTATCTCGCTTCGGTTGCCTCCCCACACACTAAATGTGCCACTACTGCATCACCCTGCAACCCCCTCCCCCCCTCCCCTCCCTCACTGATCCTGCAGGCTGCCTCAATGCTGGCATTGGCGCTTTAAAGAGTAAACAGACGGACAAACTGGGACGACGGCGACTACGATTGCGAATTGTTTGTTGTGCACAGTACCGCCGTTTTGTTTAAATAAGAAAAATGCGATTTTTTTTGCGCCATTGCAATATTTTCTTTTTGTTTATACCCTGCTAAGCAAGAAAGGGTGCATTTTCTTAAGGCAAACTTTCGTAACATGCGGAAGCAGGCATGAAGAAACCCATAAAGTAAGCAGGATGATATACTTGGTAAGCTTATCCAAAACCATTTTGTCTGTTCTTATGAACGCACAGATCGCTGTAACTATAAGAGCTATACACACCAAATTTGACATAATCGTTCTTGTAATCCATACACATGCTAATGTATGTAATAACTGTGAGTTGCAATGCAAACTGTCGCCTTAAAACCATAATTGAATCTTAAATTTCGATTATCAAGCGATATATAAAAGCTACAAATAAGTACTTCAGCTTATTATATGATTGTTATAATATGAAACTATCCTGTAAATTTCATTACGATCGTGCTGTAAACACAGAAGTTTTTAAAGAAACCATTTCGCATTCCTTTGAACAAGGCTGGCCATGGATGATGCCTTGTTAACCTTACTACAAATTCCTGCTCGTTTGTAATGCTTTTTTAAAGGGTATTTCACTGTCGGGCTCTTGTCCGAAGCATTCTTAATTTGTTGTTTTTGTGGTTGTTGTTTCGTTCGGTTTTGCCGCCCGCCTTTAATGTAAAATTCAAATGTTTACTCTCGACGCGGGCTTCCTCAACGCACTGGAGGGCAAGGCTGTTGGCCAAGGCAATGGAAAGGGGAGGGGAGGAGGTAACTTATACAAGCAGCGGACTGCGGCATTTGCATGGCTTGCCTTGTGCAGTTGCCGTTGTTGTTGTTGTTGTTATTACTGCTGTTGCTATAAGAAAGAAATTTAAATAAACCAAAAACATTGTTTGAGTAACGTGTTGAAAATAAACGAAGTCATTCAGCGGCAAACTGTGAATCGCGCGATTGAGTGGGTTTATGTGGGCATATGGAATATGGGTGAGCGAGTATGCTGTGTTGTGTGAGAGTAGCTGCTGTTACTGTTGCTGTGCTGCTGCTGCTGCTTGTGCAATTTCCAGACCAGACCCCTCAATCATGCTCAATCATGCATCTTGGCGCCTTTTGCGCAGAAAGAAGTTCAAGTTGCGTCTCCTACAGATGAATGCGGCGACACTCACACACACTCATACGCACATACACACACACACACACACACACTTTTAAGTGGCATGCATTCATTTCGCTCCACGACAATTGTCAACGGACACAGAGACAGAAGACGGACATCCCTCCAGCAAGTCGATTCCTCTGTCGCTCGCTCTTTGTTCCCCCCTCCCCTTCGTTTTCTTCTTCCCCTGCCCGTTTCCTCTTTCCTGATTTGCACTTCAATTGGTTTCTTTCTTCTGTGCTGAAATCTTTGGCAAATGTCTTTGGTGAGCACGTTTTTTATGCGAATATTTCAAGCACAAAGGCGACGCGACGTGGACCCCGGTACACACTCAGAGAGTACCCACAGTACCCGGGGAACACGAACTGCGGTCGCCCCTGACACATTGCAAATATTTATTGAGCACGATTTTTGAAATATGAACATTTTAGTAGAGCCAACACGACTGCCGACAGAGAAGCAAAGCGGAAGAGGCCACGCCAGGCAGCCAGCCCTGCAGCGCTTCAGGTTACGCAAGCAATTAGCAGGGACTTAAGAGCATGTCCTGTCGAGGGTTGACACACAGACACACATACACAAACACACAGACAGAGAGACACAGAAAAGGCCAGCAGAGAAGAGCGAAGCAGCCCGAGGCAGTCAAGAGGAAGTAAGCATGAACTACTTGCTCATAAAGTGGGTACGTGAGGTCTCAATGACATTGCTCGAACAAAGGACATTGCCAGATGCCCTGAGAACAACAACAAGAAGAGGGACAACCGAAAAGCTTCTGATCTGGCCAAGAAATAACTCAAGCGAGAAAAGCCTCTTTGAATACAAGCTGGATTATAATACTGCACTCAAGTGTGCCTCTGCTTCTGCCTCTGCCTCAGTGCAGATGATTGCGAATTGCTTTCAAATGCTTTCAGCTGCCGCTTCTGCTTCCCCTTCTTATGCCTCTTCCTCTACCTCTTCCCCTTCATAATCAATTTTGATAACTGCGCGCGATTACAAGGCGAATTCTCCTTGGCAGAGGGAATTACTAACATACGATTCCACGACATGCATCGAAATTTTCAATAACAGCTTTACGAGCCTATTTTTCTCGTTTATGTGCACACATTTTCCCCATTTAATGGACTTCCTTGAGGGGCCTTGGGTCTCAGCCTAATGAAAATTCCCACATGCAAACTGCACATAAAACACAACCCTCCTTTCCCCCCCTTCCCCTACCGACCCCTCTGCCATCCCCATCTCTGCCTCTTTGGGGTCTATCTCAGCTAAATTGGCTGAGTATGCCGTTACGTGCGTGTCTCTCGAGTAAGGGGTGTGGCCGGCGCAGCAGAATTTATTTAATAAAATAAAATACTGATAATCATGAAATTTATGGGCGTATGCCAACACATCAAAGTCGATAGGCCCGGGGGCGGGGCAGGCCTCTCATGTAATTTGCGGATGCTTATCAAATTGTAAAATCAACTTTCAATTCTCGTCGTCGAACATGGAGCGAACTTGGAGAATGAGCAGAACATGGAGCCGAGAGAACCAACGACAAGAAATCTCAAATCGGAAATCAGAAACGTGAGCTACAAGAACAACAACAACAAAACAACAACAACAAGAACAAGAACAAGAGGTCGAACAAGCTGAAGTCGAGTGATATTTTGTGTTCTTGATTTTGATTATGTGAAATCGATAAAAATCAATTTGCAATTTGCAGTCGCCGCACCTAGCGCAGTTTGTCCAATGGACAAACACTCGAAATGCCTACATACTCCTAGTCCCCCCCTACTTCCCCCTTCTGGCTACCTTCTTTGATCAATCGATTAATGCTCAGCAAACTTTTATTTACGCGCGCCTGCAAATTATACACAATTTATTTCCAAGTAAATGAACGAATTTACTCACTAATTAAGCCAATTTGTGTGGGCGAGTGTAAGAGGGAAAGGGGCAGGGGGAGGTAGGTCTGCCTACGCCGGGAATGGGCGCTCTCTAATTAGACGGCCTAGGAATATCTGCACCTGCGCTGATGTGGCTTTCTTAACAAAAAAATCAATTTAAAAATGTCAAAGACAACGCATTGGGCAAGCAATAGTCAAGGGGAAGTGGCAGAGAAGGGAAGTGGATGCGCTGCTGTCTCTCTCTCTCTCTCTTTACGCATCAAGTGCTGTGCAATCGGGCGTGTGAAGTGATGAGGGTGACAAGAGTGACGTCTGCCTGACACCCTTCCTTCTCTCCCTCCACACACTCGACTAAGAAATTTTGTATATTTTAATAAATAAAATCTAGTGCGGCCAACAAAGGTGATTGTCAAGTCAGACAAGTCAAAGGCAGAGGCAGTGACAGACAGAGAGAGACAGACAGAGACAGAGAGGGATAGAGAGAGGGGGAGAGATGGGCACGTCTGGCAGACGAGCAAGGGAAACCAATCATCGTTGTCTCATGCTACGAGAATGCTTCCAAATTTAATTGAATCACTTCGCTGCACGTTCATTCCCCCCTTCTTGGAAAAATGAAAAACCCAAAAGAAAAACTTTTTTCACAAACATTTGGCCAATAGATCGTCTCGTAAATATTTCAGCACAGGCAGCATTTGTTTGCGCCCATGTTTATTTGCCTTCTGCTGCCAAGGGGAAATGAAAAACAGCGAGAAAAACGAAAAGGAAGAGGAAGCGAGAAGAAAAACAACGCAAAATTGTTCAGCTGTGGAGCTTGTGACATTCGATCTCCCATCGCACATACAAAGTTGTTGTCTGCATTGTGTGTGTGTGTGTGTTTTGAAAACAAAAATAATCATAATAAACTAAGAGCCGAAATTATGATGAGGGTCGATGATAGATTTGCCGGTGCGAGGAATATCTCACGAAGTTGAGACAAGTTAAATGCATCCCCATCATCATCAACAACAACAACAACAACAACATTCTCCCCTGACACAGATGGAGCTGAAAGCATCCTCAAATTAAGTGTAGGAATCTTATTATTTAAGTTAATCCTGCCCAGCCCTGACTGATGTCATTTTTTATTGCAGAATCAGCAGGAAGGATCTCGCTTACATAAGGAGCGCGTCGAAATTACCCAATGTGCGATAGTAAATCCTGTTTGGGATTATCTCTGCTCGCCAGAAAAATAGTTTTCGGTCTTTTAATCGATATGCGGAGATCGATAATGTGCTCATAACATGCCTATCAACTTTCAGCCAACTCTCAAGTGACTTCATTGCTATTTTTTTAATTTAACGATTCAATTTGCAACGCTTTCACGGTGCTACCTCGTAGTTTGGCCAACAATTTATTAGCTTTGCATACCCTGTAGATGAAGGGAAGTTGCACGAAGTTGCCAATTTGCATAGACAGAATTATGTTTTGAAGTTCCTTTAATTGGAATAATTTTTGTTTTGCTCAGATCTTGGTTATGTTAAAAGTTATTCAGCTGAAGATTGTTAGATAGATTGTTTAAATTATTAGCTATAGGAAACATTTGATATCCATTTTAATTAGAATTAATTTAATTCAAATTAAATTCAAATTAAATTCAAATTAAATTCAAATTGAATTCAAATTAAATTTAAATTAAGTTCAAATTAAATTCAAATTAAATTCAAATTAAATTAAAATTAAATTCAAAATAAATATAAATTAAATTAAATTAAATTAACGTAAACTCGAACAAATTAAATTAATTTTAAATTTAATTACCTTAATTTTGTAAACTTAAACTTAATGCTTAAATATTTTAAATTGAGTTTTTAAAAATTCATTCGACTATATTTAGTCGACTTTAAATTAAATTAAATAAATAAATAAAAATGTAGTATAGGGCATCTCATAGTCTATAACCTTTGGACTGTCTCAAGCTCATTTGTTTTGTTTTTGGATGTGGCTGGGACTTCATGCGGCTTTAACGCAGCTCGTTTTTTGTGCTCACCAAATACGGCATAGACCTGTATATAAAAGTCGGTGTGTGTGTGAGCGTGTGTGTGTTAACGTGTGTGTACGCAAAAGCCGCCACATCAATCACCGTCTGTGCAGGAAGCAGGGAGCGAGGGAGGGAGGTAGGCAGGGGGGCTGGGACAGAGGCTGACAGGCACCCAAATACATTATGCTGCCAGTATGGATAGTATGCGATACTGGACGTAAACTCGTATCGTAGTATGGCATTATAGAGAGGAGCTGCTTCGATATAATCTTGAGTAAGCCGGCGACTTATCGCATATGTGCATTACATTAAACTTAATTAGTATTTTTAAATCTCAGTGGCCGTGTTCGGCCGGGTCGGGGTTCGAGGCCTGTGTGTGTGTGTGTCAGTGTGTGTGTGTGCGGGTCTGTGGGAATACTACATGGAATGGGCTCTCTGATTAATGGAGCGTTTTGTTCAGCATTTTATGCATAAATTGCGGCACGTACAATAAATAACGCAAAATAATAAATTGTAAATTATGCAAGCAACATGAAAAAGTTTCAAATAATGAATGGAAGGTCGGCCAGTTAGCCGGACGGACGGGGTGAAGAAGGAGAGACGGAGAGAGGAAGGGGAGACCGACAGACTCTTGGAAATTTATCGCCCATTTGCAAACCCGAACCCGAACGCGACCCAACTCGCTACAATTTGCAGAGAACTCGAATCGAATTCGACTCACTTATTCAGTATTTTATCAGTATTTCAGTATTTTATTTGCCTAATTGCAGTAACAACCGCAGAAATTGGAATTGCAATTGAAATTCCTATTGAAGTTCTCTAAACTTTTGCTGGGAACTTAAGTCAAGTGAGCAATCGAGGCGATTCCTAATTGAAAGCGACTTCATCTGAATTATTGCAGCACTCGCTTTGCATTCGTATTCTCATTCTCAATCACAATCACATTCACATTCGTATTCATATTTGCCTTTTGCATTCCCGTTTGCATTGCAATTCGTCGTAATGAGTTTCATTTTTATTGCATTAACGTGTCGAGTGTTGAATGCCTCGGGAGCAGGTGTGGGAGCCAAGTGGCATATGAGTCAGACCAGACAACTCCCCCCACTTGCCTGCCCTCCGCTTCCTGAGCTTGTCAGCAATTAATTGCGAAAGTGAAGCACCTGCTGCAGTACCAGGAGTTGCATTTTAATTAGAAATCGGCCAAGCTGAAGATATATCCATAAGAAAGAAATAAACCGTTTAATGCGCATCTAAGGGCAGCACAACAAGCAGCTGCCCTTCCCCGAGTTCAAGTTGCTTCCCCTGCTCATGAAGTGTGTAGATCCTTCAGCTGTTATGAGGTGTAGGTTCATCAAATTCGGAAGGAATGTTTCTTTCTACTCTACAAATTTCACGCCATTAGCTTCGCTTAACGCATTTAGAGAGATAATATAGGAATCGCTCTTAAGCTATTATGAGTTTTAGATTTATCAAATTTGGTGGAGCTGTTTCTTTATACAAAACACGTATCCGAGCAACTAAAACTGTTGATTAATGTTGTGATGCATTTTTTATAAGAAAGCATGTCATGCAATGAAATTAAGTGATTGAAGTGCATCAAGAAGCAGCTGCCCTACTAAAATTTCTAGCTTCTAAAATAAATGACCAACATTTAATTTTAAATAAGTTTCCCATCTCTATAAACATATAGATTTCTGTTATTATAAGGTTCATTTTATTTATTTAATTGTTATGTGGACTTAGGAGTTGTTAAAAAAAAAAAAACAATTAATAGTTAAATTAATAATTTTAAATTACAAGAACAACTGGAAAAATATTGAATTGCTAACACAGTAATTGAGTTCAGGACTCTTGTTTCCAATTTGAGTTCAGGCTTTATCGAGTTTGTTAGTCCTCTATTCATAAATATGGTAGAGATGTTCCTTAACAACATACACACTTCAGAATGTTCCCAAGTTATTATCAGATTAAGTGGAAGAACTCATTTTATTGTAATGCCTTAACTCAGCTTTGGTATGATCTATAGACATCAAATTTGATAGAGATATTCCTGGATATCATTCACATTCAATGCTATCCTCCCTTCCTAATTTATTCAGCGTGAAAGTGCAAGAATCTCTTTAAATACTTTATCTCAGCTATTGCAAGAGCCAAAGTCATCAAATTTGGTAGAGATGTTCCTGGATACTCTACGCATTTCTGGCTATGCACAAATGTTGAGTTATGTAGCTGCCTTGTACAGTATGCAGCTGCTACAAAGAAAGACAGCCTGCATTAGCGAACCTTGTGGCTTATTTACGATCTTGGCTGTGGCAAAGCAAATCTTTTAGCACTTTATCAAGACTATAGCGGCTTGTCATGGTGCCGCGCAATGTCGGTCGACGGTTCTGAAGATTGATGAGCACGGCACACAGTCTCTCTCTCTCTCTCTCTCTCTCTCTCTCTCTCTCTCTCTCTTTCTCTGACACACACTCTCTTGTCTTTGTTTCTGTTTTTGGTAGATCTGAAACATTTGGCAATGCAACCTTAGTGCAATCGCCTGAGCAACAATTTAAACGCTTTAATGCCAACACTTAACAGCTTCCCCCACCCCACTCCACTTACCCCCTCCCCGCCAGTTCGTCCCGCTTCAATCGTCAAACAGACAATGGGTCATTTGCAGACGCGGCGGCAACTAAAAACAATTTGAGAGCTCCGCTAATATGCATTGTCTGCAGGAGGGAGGGAGAAGGGGAGTTGGGGAGAAGGGGATGGGGTTATATGGAGATCAGCACATGGCATCGCATGTGTACTCGCTCCCATTGAGAGCAGGCCAGTCCAGGCCGGGCCGGGCTGCTCCGTTTCAGTGTCCGTGGGCACGGCAAGTGTGATTTACAATTTACGCGATTCACATCGGTTGAGGCGGCGGCGGCACGCTGCATCGTAAACCCGAAATATGTATGTCGGCATCAACATATCGTATCGGCATTATCTGGACAGCCTGACCCCCCTATCCAGCTCCAGCTCTGGCGGGCCTGGCAGAACCACTTTCGTTAGTTCGTAAAACTGTCTATAAAATGCAATGATAATAAAAAAATCAGTCGGCCAGCGTCGAATTTGTAGGCCGACAGTGACGACGACGACGACGATCATTTACGTATTGCCACGGGGAATAGAGAGGTGGAAGGGGGAGAGGGAGAGTGTGGGGGGGATGCTGTGTGTCTGCCTGGCCAAGTGATCCCAGCGGAGCAGTCGTCGCTGCTGCTCATCATTTCTAAGAGATGAAAACTGACTGCGACGCGCTCTTGCCAAGGCATTCGTTGCGGCTGAGCGCCTTCGTTCCCCCTGCCCCCACCTCCACACTGATGTCGTCTTCGTCATCGTCGTCCTTTAGTGGCACTTAGAGCTGCAACTCTGGCCCTGGGCCCGCATCTGGGTTCCGGCCCTTGGCTCCGTGTCTGTGTGTGTGTGTGTGTGTGTTTGAGTTTCTATGTGTGTGCAAGCGTATCGCCTTTCACGTTGCCTTTTGTAAATTGCTTTTTGAATTTTGTAAAAGCGAGCAAACACACACACACACACAGGCACAGTTTGCCTGCTCGTCGTCGGGTCTCGACTCATAAAGCGACGCGTTGCAGCTACAAAATCTTTTATGGATTTCTTTACTGGACTCGTTTTTATTGTTGGCCCGCTTTGTTGCTCTTGCTGCTCTTGTCACCAACCGTTTTTGTTCGTCCGTCCGTCCGTCCGTCCGTCCGTCCGTCCCTCCGTCTTCCGTCTGTCGTGGCCGTCGCTTTATCTCCCCGTCGCGTTTCACAGATCCTTTGACATTTGAATAGTTCATTAATTTGGCAAAAGAAAGAGAAATACTCGACTCATGCACGGGTCGAGGCACAAGTACACACACGACTTACTCTCACACACACACACTAACACACACACATACGTACACTAACACACTCTTAGATACATGAGTATTTCTGGTGGAAACTTTGAAAGTATCGCAAGTCTCTTTCTATGCAACATTTTCCTTTGTGTGCGGACTGGCTTTTGTTATTGCTCATCAATTTGAAAGGCAACTCCGATACGGGAACATTTCCCCCCCTCTCTCTCTCTCACTCTCTGTGTGTTTCCCCTGCAGCGCATGAAGGTACTTCGCATTCGAATTCCTGAATACTTTGCTACTGTTGCCATGAATGAATGAACTGTCCGGTCCAGTTTCAATTGAAAAGCGATTTCGGGTGACAATTTTCCTGTTTCAGCTCATTAGGATTCCTCTGTGCATTGGATTTATTGCCAATTTGCATAAAACCTTGACCAAACTGGGATGAAACTCTGATTCCACATTAACATATTAAGAAAATGAATCGACTTTAATCTCTTAAGAGACTTCTCTGGAATACCTAAGAAAAAGTTGAATTAAGATGGGGGAACTTGAAGAACTTGTAGAAAGAGGTGTCTTTGGATATTCCTTATATACTATATACTAACATATATACTATATCATCGTCATATACTACATCTTATATACTATATAAAGTATGAAGGTATTTCTCTTATTTCATTAATTTGGGTTATTAAGTAAGCAAACTGCTATAGGTAACCAAGAAACCCAAGCCCTTTCTGATTTGAAAAGGTCTCTACTCATTTGTGGTTAAGTATGGAATTTCATATCATTCATCTCCATCTCTATAGACCTCCTCCCTCTGTCCTCAACTGTCTTAAGCACAGTGTCAAGACAACCAGACACAATTTGGGTTTCAAATTGCCGACGTAGAAGAAGAACGATTTCGTAATCATTCATATGAAAATATTTATCAAGTAAGCGCAGAACACAATTTCGCAGAAAACCTGGCTCGAACCCGACCAAGAACAACAACAGAAACAACAACAACATTAGCTGGTCCTCTATAGCAATAACAAAAACAACGTGAAATTTCAAGTTATCTGACTTTCTGCACAACTAAGCAAGCAGCTGAAAAACACAGATCCGACACAGAAAGAGCAACAACTTAAACTTAAGCCGAATCGAAACGTAAACGTAAATGAAAAGAAAAACATACAGAGAGAACATTTTCGGGGCAGTCAAGTTGCTGTTGCTAGCTAGTGTGGATTTCCTAGAATGCTCTATCTGAAGAACACGGCGCACAGCACGTCCAACAACAACAACAACAACAGCAGAACAGAGCGAACAACAATAGCCATGGAGAAGGAGGAGGGCCACAGCCTCGCTGGGCTCTACTCTGGCTGCAACTCATGTTGGGCACACACACACACACACACACACGGATCCATGAGTATATCGTGTATATATGGCCAGACATATCTGTTACAATTTTACTGCTTTATTTTCAACTCGACTCAAGAAAGTCTTCCGCCGGGACCGAGACGGGATGGGGCCGACAGGCACGGGGCCGATTCTCATGTTGCCGTCAAAGATGATTACGAACTAATAAATGTACAAAATTTTAGCATAAAAGAGAGAAAAAGAGAATAAAAAGCAGCAGAAGGAGAAGAAACAACAAAAAGCCCACAAAAACAGAAATGGAGAATTGGGGGCGTCATAAAAACGGCAATTGTAGTTAAAATAGCAGAGGACATAGCCTTTTGTGGAAGGGAAAGAAGGTTAGGGTTCGCCTTCTGTTCTTGGGGGGGTCAGAGGAGAAGTTACAACTGCGTCCGTGCGTGAGTTTTGGTCATTCATGCTGTGAGTGGACTTCAGTTCCAGGGAATCAGAGAGTCGTGTGCATTTCAATTATGTTGCCAGTTCACTGGCACACCATGTGGATCCAGTTCTCCTCCACTTCTGTTTGGGACTTAGGTTTCCCATCTATTTTTGTGACTGGCCACAACAGTCGCCCTCCTGCCTTCAGAGTTTACTTTTGTTTCACAGTTTCGGTTTCAGCTTTGTCATCGCACACAAAAATACAAACACAGGCACAGAGAAAACCGCACTAAGGATGAATCTGAAAACAAAACAAAATACTTTCCGAGGGATTTTCGGGCCAGGCCATTATGCTGACAGGGAAAGGCTGAGCCTGTTGGGATTCTGAGTGATTACGTGTTGTCCCATATGCAGCAAGGTGTCGATTCACAGATAAAAAGAAACAGAATGCAGCCCATACTCGTAGATACAGTATCTCTGCTAACGAATTCTATAGAAAACTGTCTCTTTTCAGCCCATTTATAATTGATGATTCAAGGTTTTATGCTGTGATCGATAAGATATCCTAAGGGTTCTTCTGCTCTTCAGGTTCTTAAGTCTCTTTCAATAACTTGCAAGTTTCACGTGTGACAACTCGAATCCTTACATAAAACTCAGTCAGCATCCCTCGTCAGTATGTGTTGTATTATAACATATAAAAGATATATTTTCCATTCAATGATACAATACAAGTTTTCAATTTCAGGTTAACCCCTTTGGAAGGGCATGCTGAGTTCGTAGCAGCCTGAAGTTCTATGCATCCTGTTGGCTTCGCCTGTTTTTGTTCTCAGTGAGGAAGGAGAGGTGCCGTCAAGGGGGAAAAATGTTCCAAGTTTTCTTTGAACAACAATTCACTTTGAAGGCATAAATTATGCCTTCAGTTTTCACTGTGCATGAGTTCTTGTTGCCTGTCAGCTCTTGCTCTGTTCTGGTCTGTCCTGCTCTGCCTAATACCTCCTTACCTTCCGTTCCTTATTCCCGGTCTCCCCTCTCCTCTCCTCGCCTCTTCGAGTGGCTTAAGTCGGCTGCTTTGTGCAAAAAGTTCGGGCTGCAGCCCCTTTTTGGCACAAGAAAACAATCTTCAAGGGTTGTCTGACAACAAGTCTGGCCGACTAGGCGACTCACCAAGTGACTGACTGACTGACTCACTCAGCGAGGAGCTGCCTCTGGATGAGTCTGCTGTGCCAGCTCGGGAAGGGTTCTCCCTGGCCGCTTTTGGGGCCTCGGTGTAATTAATTTGATATGCAACGAAGCGTTTTGAAGTTTATATTGTTTGTTTTAGTTTGAATGCGTCGAGGTCTCGACCCAGAGACCGGCCTGAAGTGCCAACCAGGCAGCTAACCAGCCGCCAGGCAGGCAGACAGATAGACAGACAAACTAACAGACCAACAGACACTCAAAATTCTCCAGCACAGCTGAGCTTTGGGTCGGCTCGGCTCAGCTCTTCATTTCGTATACGAAATTCATAAATTTTTTGATTTATACTTAAGTTTTCGTGCACAGAAGAAGACTCTTGAGCATGGGGCTCAGACAATAGTTTTTCCATTCTCCTAAGACTTTTTGTCAGCTCCGGCAAGCCGGAACACTTGTCTTCCTCTCTCCCTCTCTCCTCCAATCCTCCTCTTCCCTTTTCGCTCTCGTTCTCCTCCCCTCGAGGATCGAAACTGGAACGAGGCGGCGACTGAAGCGCTCTTCATTATTATGCATATTGTACAATTGTTATGTGAATCTCTTAGACACTCGGGAGTCGCTTCGAGTCGAGTCGAGTCGTTCAAGTCGTACGAGTTTTGTACTCGGATGGCGCACAATAGATTTGATTGTCTGCGCCATTTCTTAGAATTGTTGTTTATGTCTTTTCTTCATGACAGCAATTTTCAATTAAAAACACACGCTCCACCTCAAGAGGTGTGGCCCTCTCTGTGTGTCGAACAGATTTCCAACTTGCCTGATTGATTTGAAATTGCAGCTGTCCATAAACTGAGAGAGATGTGAGAATTATTTCAAACGGGCAACGAATTTGTGGTGGTATTTATAAGGCATGAAACAATAAAGAACTTCACGAAAAAGTATCTAGATCTTAAGTGTCTTATGTCCCATATATCATATGTAGATTGATCTTGCTGTCGAACAATAAGAAAGTTATTCATTCATATTTCATGCATACATCATTTTTTGACATACATAGAGATCTTGATAGTTGGATTTGATTTATTTTCAGATAGCACTTCATGCATGCATACGAGTATATAGCGTATATACAGATTTTATAATATTATTTTCTGTTTTTGTATGATTTGCATCTTAAAATTCTGTTCTTCTTCATATATAGGATCAATCAATGGATGTGTGGTTGTTTATATTGATTACTCAACCTTGCTGAGCCTTAAGTATTTTTAAATATAGTGTCATTAGTAATCTAAGTAAATAGTTAATATATTTCATATTATGTATGAATTTCATATTATATTTTTATCCTAAGATATACTTTCATTACTTTTACCAGCAGACATTAGATGACATAAGAAATGTTCTTCTTGTTTCTTTATAGTTTCTTTTAAATTATGTATAATCAAAGTGAACCTATTTTAAGTCAAATATAGGTTTATAAAGCTTATCACAACTATCGTATTCATCAGTTGCCCAGCTCGCTGAGAATGTTGCACATGCTATGATAAGATTTCTTTCTCTGGGAATGCCACTTTTTATATTCTTAGGTATGCAAAGTCCTGCCAGTCTTACTTTTTACCTGCCACCTTCTATCTGAGTCAACCTCACAGTCCCTTTTTCGCTCCTCTTCTCGCCCTCTCTGCCATCGCGTGCTCTCTCTTCCTTCAGCCTTGTTCTCGCAAGTGTTTCCTGTATTTTTCTTGCATTTCTCTTTTTACTTATTTCAACTTACTTGCGCAATCTATTTATGCCATATGCAGCATATGTTATACTTACAGCACTTACAGTGGCAGCAACAACAACAGGAACAACAACAACAATTATATTAAGCAAATGTGCTGGATCTTTTGTTAACTGGAGCCTCGCATATGGCAGGCCCAAGCAGAGCAGACCATGCCACATGCCACATGCCACACGATGCCATATTCCATGTACTCTCGAGAATGGCCCGCATAAAGGCATGAAGCATCAACTATACATGCACATATAAATGTTATATGTACATGTATGTGTGTGTGTATGTGTGTATATGAAAACATAACATGAGAGTGTCCCAGCCATGTAGGAGCAAGTGCCGGCAAACGACCTCGGCCACACACACACACACACACATGCAGGCAGACGCCCACGAATGCTCCAATAGTTACACACATATTGACACACTCACATACACACACACACATATGTATATACAAATATATCCTTGTATATATATGGCGCATTTTTCAAATGACTGCAACATAAAAGTAGAGCCCGGTCTGAGGCCGATTCTCGCGTCCCACAGCCGATGCCGATGCCATGGGCCCGGCCCGGCTTTTTGTCTCGGCAAACATCAGCAACATCGGCATAGGCAACGTCCTCGTCCTCGTCCTCGTCCTCGTCATCGGCAACTACATCGTCGGCAGCGTCGGCATCGTCGTCATCGTCATCGGCATCGACATCCATATCGAAATTTTGGTCGGGCTTAAGTTAATTACTTTGCCGGTCGACGCCTCGTTGCATAAATGTGACGAGTCTCACTGTCTGAGTGTGTGTCTGCGTGTGTATCTGAGTGTGTGTGTGTGTGTAACCCCTGTCTGTGTGAGAGTGCGTAAGCGTGCCGTTGTGTGTGTGTGTGCCTTGGTCCAGCTGTGCGCTGTGTCGTTTTACAACTGTTCGCAACGACCTTCCCAAAATGTTGCTGTTATTGTTGTTGTTGCTGTTGTTGCTGTTGTTGCTGCTGCTGTTGTGCTGCTGCTGCTGTTGCTGTTATCCTTTCTTTTGTTGACAGCTCACTGCGGTCTTGGGTTCCTGTGACACGCCCGTCCAGTGCGCAAGTGCCCTGGCTGAATAAAGAGCATATCGGTCAAGTGCGCCGACTCCGTCTCCGACTCCGACTTCGCTCCCGGTTCGTGGCTCCCACGGGAGCGATGGCTTCCAATGAACCTGAAACTGAACGCCGCACTGGAAGCAGCGACGTCGACGGCGACGATGAGGAAGCAGTGCGAAAAACTCCTCGACTTGCTGTGGTCCCCCTCCAGTCTGGCTCTGGCTCTCGCTGCTGATGGCTCCGGCTCCGGCTCTGGCTTTGGCTCTGGCGCGGCTCATGAAGTTACTCAGGCATGCATAAAAATGCCGGTTTTATTATGTCGTTTGGCCTGTGTAGAAGTATCTCTCTATTGCTCTCCCTCTTGCACTCTCTCACTGTCTCTACTTCCTCCTCGCTTCCCTCTCTCCCTCTCTCTCTCTCTTTGTGTGGGTGTGCCACTGCGAGTGTCCTTCGAGCGTCTGCCCCCCCCCTGTCTGCTGCGAGACGCAGACGGCATCGGAGACGCCTTTAAAGCCGACACTCCCCTGCCTGCCATGCCCCCTCTCCCCCTTGCCTCCCTGCGCTCCCACAACTTACTACAGTTTGCTGCTTCAACTTTTTTATCTATTTTTATCGGTTGTGTGCGCATTTTTTTTTTGCTTACTTCCTTTTTGATGGGGCAGGCAATTTGGCAGCTTTTGGCATGTCGTTGTGCATGAAGTGGGTGAGGGGGGGAGTGGAGAGGAAGAAGAGGGGGGCAAGTTGCAGTTAAGCGCGGCCACCCACGGCAAATACTCATGCAGCAAATAGCAAACGTGGCAGAAGCCAAGACTATGTCGTAAACTGGGCCGTTGCTGCTCCCTTGTCCCCCCTTTCCTATGTCTGCGCCACCCCCTCGCTCTGTTGGCAGTGCAACCCTTGCCCTGGGCGGGCTTTATGTAAGCGTCCTCTCCGCTCATAAAATCAAATATATATAAAATGTTTGTCTGTCTGTCGTTCGTTTTTTACTGTTGCCTGTTTTATTGTCGGCTCGTTTTGTATCCTTGGCCCGCCCAGCTGCTGCACACACTGGAGAGAGATGGGGAGAGAGAGAGAAAGAGAGAGAGGGAGGTGTGTGTAGAAACGTTTTATGTGTATATTTTTGAAATATGCTTGTGACTTATTTAATTTATTTGCAATTGTTGTGCGGGAATTGTGGGATTTCCTTTAGCTGCCGCTGCCACTGCTGCTGCCTCTGCTGCTGCCACTGCTGCTGCCACTGCTGCTGACACTACTGCTGATGTTCTTCTAGGTTTTCATTGCTGTTGCTGCGCTGTTGTTGCTGCCACATTTGATGCTGCGGCTGCTGCTGCGGGCACAGCAATTGCTCTGCTGCCATTGATTTGTTGCCCCGCTCTGACCATGAGCAACATTTCTATTGCCCTTCCTGCTATGTTCCCCCACCCCTCTATCTCCCTTCTCTCCCCTCCCCCTCTGCACCCTCCACCCACTGCTCCCCTAATATATCGTTATAATTTTGTCATAAAATTAAAAACTTTCGCAATTAGGAGCTCACTTTTTATATTTACGACGCGCTCTGGCAATTTCTCTGCGTCTTTCTCGATTTAATGTTGACAAGACTCGGCAGAGAAAAGGAACCGGAAACGGAAATGTTGATAAATTGGCTACGAGTGGAACGAAGCTAAGAGGGGGCAGGGGGAGTGGATGGGAAGTGGGCAGCAGCGCCTTTGTAACTGTGCTGTGGGTCCAGCTCAGTTGTCGCTATTCTTGAGCAATATCAAGTTGCCAAAACTCTGACGCAGTTGGCTAAAATATTGTATTTCCTCGTCTCTATTTCCTCCTCCTCCCCCTCCCTCATCACCCCTTAACTTTTAAAGATAACTTTTTCCCGATTGAATAATTCAATTTGCTTTTATTGTGCATTGCACATAACAAAACATTTACCAACTGGTATTTATCACAATTTTCCAATCTTTTACTGCTCTGCACACACAGACACACTCGCACACACACCGACACACACACACAAAGTAGTCTATCATTGATTTTGGCTTTATGCATATTTTATGCCCCAGGCAAATGTTTGCTGTGTCTACCCACTCACACACACACACACACAGACACACCCACACGACCTTCGCCAGCAGGAAACACACTCATATGCATATCTATGTGTGTGTGTGTGTGCATTAATTTAGTGTGCTTGGCAATGCCAAAATATGCCAGCGACAGCAACAGCAACACCAAAAACAACAACAACAACAAGCGAAGCCAACACAATAAATTAAATTAAAAAGAAGCAATAAAAAAGCTGAATGAAAATGTATAAAATAATATTAAAATACAGAGAAAAAAGCTAAATCAAAATAACGGCTGAAAATGCATTGCGAATTCCGCTTTACGTCTGCGGGCAGCGGCGACTAATTTATGGCATTTACAAGACGACAACAACAACATTTTTGCACATCAACAATTTCCACTGGTTGCTGCTGGCTGCAGCAAATTAGCCAGGCAACAGCAGCAGCAGCAGCGACGGCGGAGGCAGCTACATTTTTGCAGCAGCCGCGCGCATAAATTTTGCAACATTGCAGCAACAACAACAACAGAAATGGAAAAGAGGCAAGAGAACAACAACAAGAGCAACAACTAAAGGCAACAGCAACTTCAAATGATTTGCCTGCTGCTGCTGCTGTTGCTGTAATTGTTGTTGTTGCTGTTTGTATCTGTCGCTTGTTTTTGCTTAAATTATAGACATTTGACTGGCTAGTGCAACAACTGCAGCAACAACAACAACAACAGCAACTACAACTGCAAGTACACAACAAAACACAACAACAGCAACTACATCAGCAACTGCTACTGCTACAACAGCAACAAGAACTACAGCAGCAGCAACATCTACAACAACTGGAAGTACAACTACAACAGCAGCATAGCAACAGCAACAACTACATCAGCAACAACAACAACAACAGCAACAACCACATTGGGCATGCAATTTTTCATGCTTATTTGAATGAGTGACTCGCACTCACACTCACATTCACATTGGCATTCAGATTCTGCTTGGGTTCGCATTCGACGTCGACTTCGCAGAACTTGCTAGCAATATTTTTGTAATTAAGCAATTTGTTTGGATGGCATCGCAACATTTCCGCTTGGGCCAAATTGATTGAGGAGGAGCCTGGGCACTTGTAACGGATGTGTCCGTTTTCCCTGCTGCCACATGCCACATCCAACATGCCACAGCAGCAACAGCAGTAGCAGCAATTAGTGTCGACTTGTCGAGCCCTTGCACAAAGTTCGCGACAAACTTTTTGCAAGGCAGCAGAGCACACACGAACACACATGGCGTATGCGCAATGCACGACCAGAGTCACATATGGCATATAATATATATATATATACAACTATATAGACCATATGTACCTACACATACATATGCAAATACATAGCAGACTGTCGCTTATTCTTGTGATTCCATTTGCCCTCGACTTGACTCGCTTTGTGTCCTTCTGGCGACTTTGTGGTTTCATCTGTGGCAACTGCAGCCTCACGCACAGTGGAGCTAAATCAGCTGGAAACGAGTTGCAAGAATAAGCAGAGAGAAATCTGAAGTTATCAATTTGCACGCCACATTTATTGCCACAAAGTAATTAAATAAATTTCTGTACAGTTGTTCAATTTTTTTATAACTGCAATTTGAGAAATTTAATGATAGTTTTTAATCGTTTTGAGGTTAGAAAGTCACTAAATGTGAATTAATCAGAGTTTAACGATAGTTTTAAATCGTTTTGACTAATTGTTATTGGTGAATGGTTTGATGAGCCAGTTTCCTATTACATAACGCGTTAAAAGATATAATATATAACGATTAACAATGATTCTTCAACGTTTTGAAGTTAGAAAGAGCATTAATATTAATTATTGAAATTACCAATGTGTTTTTGTATGTGTTAAATGGTTTGGTGAGCCTATATTTCATTGCATTACTACAGAACTTGCTGGAAGATCCACTATAATACGAACTGCATTGATAACTTAACGTTTTGAGGTTATAAAGAGCATTAATATTAATTAATAGAAATATCAATGACTTTTTGACAGTGTTAAATGTTTGATGAACCTATTTTCCCTTGCAAGATCTACTATATAACAAAGCGCAATGATTCCTCAACGTTTTGGGGTTAGAAAGAGCATTAATATTAATTAATAAAAATATCAATCACTTTTTGACATTGTTAAATATTTTGATGAACCTATTTTCCACTGCAAGATCTACTATATAACAAAGCGCAATGATTTCTCAACGTTTTGGGGTTAGAAAGAGCATTAATATCAATGAAAATACCAATGTGTAAGTGTTAAATGGTTTGATAAGCTTCTGCTCTGTTGCAAAAAAGACAACTACTTTTTCTTGGAACTTGAATGATTTTTCATTTATTCCAGATTAGTTTTCTGGCTTTTATGAAAGTTTATTGAGCCAGTTCTAATTTGATGGCGATGATTTTTGAAGCGCACAAAGCGACAGCCGACTCCATTGTGTAACTTGCTTGCAACATTTGCAACGTTCGTCAATATTGATTTTTCACAGCAACAGCAACAGCAACAACCACAACAATAATAATAATAATAATAATAATAATAATAATAAAAAGCGTAGAGCAATATAATTGGAATTTGAAATTGGAAATTGGTTGTATTTTTGCAACGAAAAGCGAATAAAGCGAGTCGAGGCGAGCGACTGTGAGTGCAGTGGCAGGCTGAACATGCGAGTACTCGTATATTTTATTTTGATTATTTATTCAATGAGCGTTTGCCGTTGTATTTGGCTTTTATTGTATGCATGTCCGATGGACTGGCATGGACTGGTGGACAAGTGGACAACTCGATGAGGAATCGGCAGCCGATGAGGAATGGAACCCATCGAACATGTGTGCTCAGTGCCGTGCTCCGCGCCGTACATTAGTCTGCCAATAACCGCTGCACAAAGGCCAATTTAATTTGAAACACAACGCTGACTGACAGCCAGACAGAGGGACAGACTGACAGACAGACAACCAGAGGGGCAGACAAACAGAGAGAGACAGACCGACAGATAGAGAGTCAAAGAGACAGTGGGACAGACAAGGCAGGCAGGCAGGCAGACGGATTTAAGTCACCAAGAACAGACAACGAAAGAGACCAAGGACAGACAGTGGCAAATAACTCAATTTAATTGCACAAAATTGAAATAAAACTTTAGCCGAGACCGAAAAACTAAAACAGCAACTAGAGAATAAAACTGAATTCGAAACTGCAACTGAAACTAAAATGGCAACTAAACCAAAGCGAAACTCAAACGGAAACTCAAAGTTGGCATGAAAATAAATTGGAAAAACATTAAGTGAAGCTTCTCCTGTTTGATGCCGGACGAGAAGATTGCATGACGAATTATTTGCCACCACCTCCCTCTCTTCTACCTGGACTGCCCATAACATGCTCAAGTGTTTATAGGGAAAATATACTAAGCCAAATAGTGTCCCAGACATTGGTAAACAATTGTCCGAGTTCGAAAGCTGATTGAAGTGGTAATCAGTTTTGGCCCCGGGAAAGTCATCAATGTTATGGGAAAATAATTGGAAAAACTGCAGCTTGAATTGCATTAAGCCCCACAAAGACAGATTCAAACAAAAGTCATTCAATTGTGAAACAAGATTAACGTAACTCTATGAATATATTGCATTACTGATTGCTTGCTAATTGAAATGAGATAGTAAGCCTCAAGTTGGGAGCTCGTCCATAAACAATGCGCCTTATTAAGATTGCAGATTATAAATAGATGTGTAAGCGAAGTTTTCCCATTAGTGAGGCATATAACGGAGTGATATATGGGCATATAAATGGAATACTTAGCGCTGCTTGCACGATCTTATACAATTCCCATTGCCGATATATGCAAATACTGAAATTCCAAGATATTTCCGAGAATATTCATTCCCCAACTGATGAATATCCTCGTAAACTCAGCTAAACTTATTATATCATTAATTTCTAACCCACTTTTAGTTTAACTTAACTTAATACGATACTTGCGATAGTGATATTTAATGCCTATTATCGATATATGCAAATGCTAAGATTGCAAGATATTTACAATTACGATCTACATTAACTGATGACTAACCTGGTAAGCGAAGCTTGACTCATTATATCATCAATTTCCACTTTCAGCTATAAAAGCATTGGCGATAGTTTCCATTGTCATAATATCGCTAAACTTTATTGTTTGTTTATTTAGTGCATTTATAATTTGATTACCTTGTGTTATCGATAACCCACTTGCGCTGTACCATAACTAATTGTCGTGTAACCCAAATGTACCGTTACAAATTGAATATGCAGCGATCTGAACATGAATACGATACGAAGCGATACGATATGCAATAGATCGTAGTTATGCGAGTCCATCAATGACAACAGCAAGCAAACGAGGTCGCTCCATAGCAGCACGTTCAGGCGGACGTACATGCTATATGCATGGATCCATAAACCATATGCTAACAGGCCGACACAGCAACAACAACAACAACAGCAGCAACAGCAACAATGAAAGCAGCAACAATTTTACAAGCCGCAAGCCATAACAAAATTCGAAATAGACTTTTAGCATTATTCAAGCCACACTTATGCGGCTGAAAATTGTGCTTGCCCGTTCATTTGGGGCGTGGCAGTGCGGAGGGCATATGGGGGTTGGGGTGGGGTAAGCATTTTTGTGAGTGGTGTGTGTGCGGGTAATTATAATGCGCCACAGTCACGCCAGACAAGCTGCATAAATATTGAAATTAAATAATAACAAATGCTGGAGAATAAATAAGCCAACCAACTGTAAAAATAATACGTAATAGCAACAACAACAATAGCAGCAACAATAAAGAGTGAGTAAATAACGAACTCAACCAACAAATTCCAACTGAATTCTGTTTGTGTCTTCCAATAGGTTTTTCTAGCTCGATCGAAAGGTTCCTCCTCCCACATCCCGCATACATTTCCAAGGAATTTTTCTTTCTTTTCGTTTTCGTTTTTATTTTAATTTCTTTTATGACGCAATTTGAATTTTGAAAAACCAATAATGTGGCGCAACAGCAAACGAGAACAACTAGAGCAACAACAGCAGCAACAACAACAACCACAACAAATGGCCATAAAAATGGCATTAAATTCTAAAATGAAAGCTAAACGAAGCTTGGCAGCCCCTTGACCCACGACGCCAGGAGAAAAAAACCCACCATACCAGACGAGACCACCCCTTAGCCATCCCCCACTGCTACTCCTACTCTGCACGCTGGCAAGTGGTGCGTCGTGCGGTGCATGAAAATAAGTAATATCGTAAAAATTACAGGAAATAAAAATCGCAACGTAAATGCGACGTGTAAGTGCAGGAGGAGACCCAAATGCGACAACAAAGCCAATGCCAGAGCCGATTCAGACCCGGAGACCCAGACACAAAGTCGGACATGGAGTGGAGAAGGGGCAGGGGGAGGGGAAGACGGGGCAGGGAGAGGGAGACGTGGCTGTGGAGTCGGCCAACTTTTTCGCCGACTAAAATTGGCAGTAAAATTATGGCAAACAGCGACAGAGAAAGATGAGGAGAATTGTAACAGACGCAAACAGCAAAGGGGAGGCGGGGGAGAAAAGAGGGCGGCAGGCAGCAGGTGGGGAAGGGGAGTGGAAGAATAACGACTGATGTTGGGCAAGCTGACGGAGGCAGTTAAAGTTCAAGTTGCTTATTACATGGCAGCATTCTGGCGATGGTTTTGTGAAATAAATGTTTGCGAACAAATAGAGTGCAATTTAGGTAGGGTATACCCTGTAATTTGTGTAAGAGATTAAGCTGACTTTAAGTCACAACTTCATGGGTATCAGAAGTTCATTGTCAAAGGGTTTAATTGAGCTTAGAATCATCGAGATACAAATGGGAACACACACTTTGAATGCAAGGTGAGTAAAGAAAAACTGAGAAATTCTATATTGCTTATCCTGTTGAAATAAAAGTAGGGTATACAAGTAAGAACTATCGTGCTTGTACACCAACTATGCACCTTAACTGCGTACCAATCTTTTACATTTACGATACAGTTCATTTTATGTCAGTTTAACTAAACTAAGAGTTCTTCAGCGGGGCAACCTCTAAACACCCCTCAGATAAGCAAGCCAAACAAGCCAGGCCAATAACCACGGCACACACAACACACACACGGGCAATCAGAACAGCAACAATAACAAGAACAACGAGCACATTAGCAATATAGCTATAGCAATAGCAATAACTATCTATATCCATGTAATACACATTTCCTTTACAACATCAGCGATGCAGCTGAAAATGCAATTACAGAATGTCTCTTTATGTAGACGAGCATGTGTGTCTGTGTGTGTGTGTGTGTTTGTGTGTGTAAGGCCCATAATCATTTCAAATGGCAAATTATGACAGGGAGTTGGGGCCAAAGCAGCAACAACATCAACAACATCAACAACAGCAACAGCAGCCGACGAACCGAGGCTGGCAAAATGAAATGAGCTTTTAATCAATTTCCGGTATTAAAGCGTAGACAATTATTCAATATTGTTGTTGCTGTTGCTATTGTTGCTGTTGTTGTTGTTTGTTACTGTCGCTGTTCTGGCGCTTTAGCTGTTGCTGTTGATGTTGCGATTGCTTTAATTAACAAACAATTTATATTCATAAACCTCAATCGGTCACATGCAAATGCACATGGAAGTTGGGAGTGTTGCTTGGGAGAACAATAACAGCAACAGTGCTTGGAATGCAGTTGATCGACACGCAAATACCCTGTAAGAGGGAGGAACAAAGTTAAAAGGAATGAATTGTTTTCTTACTTATGTCTCTATATACATTATATATATATAGAGAGATGAGAAAGAAGAGAGTGAGAGAGAGAAGAGAGAAATGCGCTCTATATATAAATATTACTTAGTATACACCATACATATTCTAGGGTATATTCCAGGGTATTGCATACAAATAAATATTGCGTAACTGTCCACAAAAGTTTGTTGTTGCAAAACAAGCGTTCTATGTGCAACATGTTAGCAGGAGAAGGAGAGGGAGACGGGGATGAGTTGCTTCCCGTCTCCACTTCGTGCTCAAATCTGTTGCAAAACGGATGCACAGCGGGCAGCCAACAAAGCGTTGCTCTTGTTGCTGTCGTTGTTGTTGTTGTTGTTGCTGTTGCTGTTGCTGCCACGTGTTGGCAACACATGCGGGCCACATCAACAGCAGGCGAGGTGGGAAAAGTAGCAGAGGCAGCAGTGGCAACAATGGCAGCACTCTCTGCTTTTGATGGCCACAATTGGATGCGGACTTTGTCAGGGGGCGCACTGAGGACTGAGGAATGAGGCGACGAGCTTGCCAAAAAGCGGTGAATGGGTACAGGGTGAAGGAGGAGAGGGAGAGGGGGACGAGGCCAATGCTCGCCAAATTTCTAATGCCCCTGACACACAATTAACCCCGGCAATGGCTGGGTGAGACAACCGACAACCGAACGAGCCAGCTTAGCGAAATCATTAATTAAACCTGGCGAAAACACACAAACACACAGACACCCTAACCTATACACACACTAACACAGCTAGAGAGAGAAAATTATAATAATGGACGCATGGGAAATAAAGGCAAAAGCTTTGCCAGCGTCGGCTAATTAGCATGCAGGGTATACGAGTATAGTCAGCTGTACCTAGCTGCGACCTTACCTATAGGGTCTGTTTTGGTCGCAAATATTTTCGGGGCAGCGTGATTTGAGTGCGAGTGAGTGCGGGCAGGAGTGAGACCGAGAAAATACCGCAAATTGCCAGGCAAGTGCTGAGGTAAGAGGGAGGGAGAGATGAGGGCAAAACGGCGACTGGAGACAACAAGAAACTCGTCTCGAATATCGCGCCAAAAAGGGCAAACGAAATTAAGAGCAAAGGTTAGACGTGAAACACAAGTACGGGTAGGCCAACAGCAACAGCAACAACAACAACAGTAGCAGCAACAACAACAACAGCAACAACAACTACAACATTAGCAACAGGCAGACAACCCACAGCTGAGAAACATTGCCAAAACAAGCATTAGCCGGCAATGGATTGCAAGAAAGTAAAGAAAAGCCCATCAGCATCGTCCGACCCACTCATTATGCTCGAGCTATAAGGACTGTCGTATGGGATCTGAATAAGTAAGGTGATAATTAATTGTCTGAGTAGGTGTAGGTGAATATCTGTTTATTAGCATTACTTAATAAGTTATAACTTGCAAATGATAATGAAATATTGAGATGATATTCTATAATTCCAAAAAATTATTGAATAAAAATCTTTTTTATCTTTGAATTTTTTTTTTTATGGAAAGCACTTCCAACTTTTGAAAGTTCACAATATCTGCACAATTTGTACTATTTCAATTTCTTTAAATATTGTTCTTTATGTCATTATATTAGTTTATTATGGTTAGTATTTTGACATAGTTTACTGTAAAATTAAGATATGAATAAGTAATATGCGTATAAAAATTGATCAAAATTAAACCACTACAACATATAGCTGCCATAGGATCAATCGGTAGAATGCAGAGCAGTTTTCATTTAAGAAATAACTTTTCTGATCAGTACAAAACAATGTGATACATAATATTAAGTATACGATACACAATACTATTCAATTCTGCAGCATTATACAAAATATGTAACTAGTGTTGGAACGATCGGAGAGAATAAGAACCGCAAAGGAGAACCTTTCTTTCCCGTTTTGATCACAATATAATAATACATTTTACAATACATCCTCCTATTTATTACTTTTTTCTATTTGAAATATTTGCAATCAATTTCGTTTCGTTTGTTACAATAATTGCTTAAAATTTCAATCAATTTCACAAAAATGCTACCTATGATTTGAGGTCGATCTTCAAGTGCTCTCCCTTTTCTCCTCCCTCTCTCAACCTTTTTCTCTCTTTCTCTCCTGTGTAATTACGCATATTTATGCTTTGGCATCTGCTCACCACAAAACTCATTCCGTGTCGAGGAGGCATCAGGTTTTTGTTTAATATAGACATTGTGTATACTTCGCTGGGGAAGCAGAAGAAGGAGGAGAAGGAAGAGGAGAAGGAGAAGAAGGAGTCTCTTGAGGAGAGAAGAGACCAAAATAAACAGCTAAACAAACTGGCGACCAAAGAGCGACGGCGAAACCACAAAAACTGCCTTTAGTTAGTTATTTTATGTCTGCCATTGTTGTTGCTCATCTCGTTATTGTTGTTGTTGCTGTTGTTGTTGTCGCTTGCCTTGTTGTTGCTTGGCCAAAACGTGCAATTAAATGCTGTGTAGAAGCGGCACACAGAGAAGAAGATGGTCAGGTCGAGGAGGCAATGGCCAATAGCCTATGGCCAACTTATTGGCAGTTGGCAACAAAATGCACAGAAAATTACACAGAAAAAAAAAAAATAAGAAGAAGCAGCAGCAGAAAATAAATGAATGAATAAAAAAGGAAAACCTGCCTCACAATTACAGCTCACAATGAAAGGCAATTCACAATGCAACTTATTGACTGCCAACCACAAGATACAGCAGCGCCACACAGAGATACAAAGATACTCAGATACTGAGATACTGAGATACAAAGATACATTTTATGGTAGCGCGCCATTTGGGTTCTCCGTCAGGTTCTCATTGCATGATGACGATGATGATGATGATCATATAATGCTCGTGTCGACGATCTCTATATTCTCTTCTGGGTTCTCTCGGCTTTTGCTCTGCACTTTCTTCCGCCCTGTCATTGACATTCAGTTGCAGATTTGGCCAAATTTGCAGTTAGTTTCTCGTCGCGTCGCGTCCCACGAACAAGTTTCATCAAATTAAATTCAATTTTGGGTAAATATTTCATTAGAATCGTGTAGAAATAGTGCTAAATGCGGCCTTGCATAACACCCTGATATCAAGTGTGCAATTTTTAATGGAATACTTATTTGCCCCCCTTGGGGAGGGGGGATGAGGGAGGGACGTGATTGTGTATCGAAAATTGCTAATTGTCGATTGCTCGACGCGATTATTTATATCGAAAGTTCAATCGTGCGTTTGTCGGAAGAAATTTGCTCATTAAAGGCGGCTATAAATAGGCGACAATTGCACGATGTCAACGTCAGTGCTGTGGCATGTGAGGCAGCCAAGGCGGCGTATACGTAATAGCCTGATAAAGCTTACCCCCAGTGGCACCGCCAGCAGAACCGTTTGGATTCGCTTTTAATTCTTTCTCTCTCTCTCGCTCTCTCTCTCGCCTCCCAAGTGGGTCATGGAAATGGGCAGTCGTCGATTGCCCACAAGGAGGAGGAGGAGCAGTAGTGGCAGGGGGGAGGGAGGAAATCGTGCCAAGATTGCGAAACGAGCTAGAGAAGCCTTGCTCCACTTACGTGGCAATGGGCGTCGCAGCAAAAGCAAATGGCAAATGGAGAACGCCTTCCGCTAATCTCGCTCTGCCTCTGCCTCTGCCTCAGCCTCTGCCTCGAAAAGCGAAAAGAAAATTGTATTCCATGCCGGGTAACATCCGAGGGAAATGATTAGAATTTTCGCAAAGATGCCTCAAGTGGGCATCATAATTGAAATGCTTTGCTGGCGCTGAAAGCGAATTCCTTCTCTTAAGGCAAACTGCACTTTTAATAGCTTATATCAAAATGAATATTGTCATAAATTAAAGTCTATTTCGGATTCCAATCTGGAAAAGCAGGGCTTGTAAACTCTGCTAGTTGAAGTGCTTTGGTGATATCTTTTAAATATAAAATTATTTAATCTTCAGCTTCTTTCAACTCGAAATATCAGAGAATATCAATCAAAATTATTTGATTAATAATCTCTAATATTAAGATATGATTTTCTATGTTTCTACATATTTCTGAAGTTAAAATACACGTTATAAAATTTATAGAGCAGCTAAAATTAATTAAAAATGAAATTGAAACAGGACGGACACAAATACTTACATACAGACAGGCCTAGTTTAATTCCTCTGTTGATGCTGATTTATAATATATAAACACTTTATGGAGTTGTCTCCCAAGGTTGCTTTGCAAACTCCAGTCCAAAATTATATACCCTCTACAGGGTATATTAATAGTGTGGTATTCTTTATTATTCCGAAGTTCTGTAAACAATTTTAAGTGTTATTTTTTCGTAAGTTTCCCATTTAATATTAATGTAAAGTGTATTTCCAAAGTTTATTGCCTTGTGTATACCAAACTGAGTCAAATTTCGCTTGTATATATTGTGTTCCATTAATTTCAATCTTCCTCTCTATAAATGTTTGCCTAATTGACAAATTGACGTACTTCCTCGAATCACAAACTAGCGAGGAAGCATTCATTATGGACATTATGGACAGACATTCCACTCAGAAATTCCCCATCAAGTGAACGACGTGACATCGATCAGCGGACTCACCTATTAATTATCAACAGCTCAGTGAACAGTTCCGATTAATGGGACTGGCATTAAAAACAGAGAGAGAAACACAGTGAGAATCGATTTTGCCTTTCCAGCGCATAAAAACAAACGGGGGGGAAATTAAAATTCAAGAGAATCGTATCGAATCGAATCATAAGCGAACAGGTTTCTTTAAGAGGCACCATAAAGGAGTCGAGGGGGTGGGGGAGGAGGTGGGGTTTGCCATGAAAAAGGCGCTGTGTAGGTCCCAAAGGGCCGTCGCATTAACATTAACATTAATCACTGAAGCGTTTGCCATGCAATTAACCAAATGAAGTCTGCATTAAGGTGCTGACAATGGCAACAGCAGCAGCAGCAGCAGCAGCAACAACAATAGAAATAACAACAACAGCAACAACTATAAAGCAACAACAGTGTTGGAGCTGGCAAACTTGACGAAATCATTAGGCTAATGTGGTCGATAAGTGGACTCGCCTGTGGGCAGAGGAAGCCACACAGAGGAAATGGGCAAAAGAGAAGTGACAGCAAAAGGGGTAGTAAAGGGAAGGGGGAGGAAGGGGCTGCGCTATGACTACGCTTAATGCGCATTTAATACGGCTCGTGTGGTGATGAGGGTCATTGCAAATTCAATTACAAAGAACGCGCCATACATCACATCACATCAAAAACAAATTACAATTAAAATGCGATTTTGTAATTGCAAATGAAATTGAAACAAATCACAATCAACTTGGGGAAATAAATATATATATGATATATAAAAAATAAATTGAAATCGCAATCGAAATCGAGTAAAACACACGCATGACGCACATGTTGCAAGCCGCAATTCAATCAGACTTGCCCGGACTTGGCCTTTTATGCGAATCCAATTGACAATGCACTTAAATGGCAAAGCGATGTCAACCCCTCTCCTCCTTGCCCTCTCTCGCCGCTACCCCGCCCACCTGCAGGCAGACATAATGAAATTATAAATATTAAAACGGAATTGTTTTCTTTACGCAACAACGAAAACATTTCGTATTATTTTTTGCAGCACAAGTCAAAAAATGTGTAAAATATATTCGCATTGCGCATACGCCGCATTGTCCGCATGCCAAAATAAACGAAAATACTGTCGAAAATTGGCAAAAACGATACGCTTGATCGAAGCAAGAATATCCTGTACAGTACAGAATTGTACACGATATACAATACATGGTATGGAAGAAACTATATAGAATATTCAGTTCCAATTGAAATCGAACTTCTTCTGCTTTGGCAAAAGTATTTAAATTTTCTACAATTTTCTGCCCAAAGGGAGAAGAGTGTTAGGGATTTGGCAACACTTTGCCCCCACTCAAGTGTTGCCAACTGTATTTATTTCATCAATTCATGACGAAAGCACGAATCGATTGCGCAGCGTGCCAAATGCGAAATTATGACGTACAACATGAGCTGCACCGGGGCCTTCGAATGCCGACACTCTCCGACTGTCTGTACGTCTCTCTGTATGTCTGTCAGCACGTCTGTCTCTCGGTCTGTCTGTCTGTCCGTCTGTCTGTCTCTCTGTCTGCCCGACTGCCTGACTTATTTCAGTGTGATTTTATTACGTTTGCTGCATGCATTTTCTATTGGAATTTGCAATTTCGCAAACGGGAAATTACATTTAAATTGAATTGTAAACCGAATATGAAAATATATTTACTGCCTGTACATATGTGTGAGTCCATGTGTGTATGTGTGTGTGTGTCTTCGGGCTTGCATTGCCAACTAAATGCGAAATTATTCACTTTTGCTTGATTAATCTCTGCAATGATACAGAATGAGTGCAATCACCTGAGTAATTAGCACAGCTTAGTAGAGCATTAGAATAGTTAACGAGACTTTCTCCCTAAAGTGTTCTTCAAACAATTCTTTACCTATAGAAAGTAGAATGTCAGTTCAACGAACTTTTTACAATTTTAGTTACTTTTCAAGCGATTATCAAGTTCAATTTTTAACGTGAATTCCAATTTTGCCACGCATTGTTTGCTCTCTACTTGCACGTAATGCAAATGTGTTTATTACACACACACACACACGTGCACACATATCTGGATAATGAAATAAAATTTTAATTTATTTAGCATATGGCAAAATTCCACAAAGCCGACAAAAAACAAACGAGGCAACCCGCATTTGAATTTCCATTTGCAAACCATTTTCGCTATTTGCAAACTGAATAAAACCCACATTTCTATTTAATCTCATTTTTACCATCGCCCGAGAGAGTTTCACGAATCCTACGGGCTCTGTTGATGTTGTTGGTTCTGTGGCGCCGATCGGTGATTGGAATGGGGCAATGAGGAAAGGTGCGGAGAGGGGCATGGGCAGGGGGCAGTTGAGGAGGGTTCTTGAAACCACAAAATGCCAACTAATTAAATTAATACGCAACAAATGTGAAATACAAACAGTCAGAAGTGAAATAAAAAAAAAAAAAACTGAACCAAAGAAAAGCCACAACCCCAAACCACATCCCACCCCCCCCCAAACCTAAATAACTGTGTTTATGTCCGATCGGACTGAAATTTGGAGACTACGTAGATATTTCATTAAGCTTAGTATATGTTAAGTCAGAAAGTTCTATCTTTTAAACAGCGCTTACAAATTGAGTTCAAAAATTAAATTATGATTTGTGGGGGCGGTGGGCGTGGCACCTAACATTTGAAATAAACTTGATCTGCTTGATCCACAAGGAGTCTTCCTGCCAAATTTGGTAACTCTAGCCTTTATAATAGCTGAGCGCTTACAAATTAAGTTCAAAAATTAAATTATGATTTGTGGGGGCGTGGGCGTGGCACCTAACATTTGAAATAAACTTGATCTGCTTGATCCACACAGGAGTCTTCCTGCCAAATTTGGTAACTCTAGCTTTATAATAGCTGAGATCTGTGCGTTCATACAGACGGACAGACGGACAGACGGACAGACGGACAGAGGACAGACAGACAGACATGGCTCAATCGACTCGGCTAGTGATCCTGAGCAAGAATATATATCTTTGTGGGGCTGCCACGCCTCTTGCCTGTTACATACATTGCATTTTGCACAAAGTTAGTATACCCTTTTTGACCATTTTCAATGGTCGAAGGGTATAAAAACAAACTAGAAATGCGATGGGAGAAACCCGAGTACCCCCAGAGAGGGGGGTGCAGCGGGGTAGAGAAGGGAGGCCCTGTTCTTTGATTGCTGCTGTGGTGAGTCAATTAAAATCGCTAAGCACAAAATAATTTACAATTTGCAATTAAAGTTGACACAAGTGCAAATTGTCAAATAACCAAAATAATTTCAGTATTCAGTATTTTATTCATCGCAGTATTTATTATTGTTTTCCGAAAACTTGCAATTTGTTTTGTTGTTTTTTTTGTTTTTTGTTTTCCTTTTTTTACTCAATATTTGCACAGAGTGCGCAAATGTTTGTTCGCTATGCAAATTATGCAAATGCCAGCTAAGCTGGTGAGCAGACGGACAGCAGGCAATGTGCTGCGGTACCAGATAGTATGTAGTGATACCAGACCACCATGCAGCAGATAGTACCATACCATATAACAGAGACCAGAGACCAGATACCACAGACGAAGAAGGCAAGAAACCTTTTATCGCATGTGCATTTCTTGACGCTCACGACACCGACGCCAACAACAACAGCAGCAGCAGCAATAAATGCAAATCTTGACAGTTTTCTTTAAATATTTTTATTTATTTTTGGCCACAGTTTTTAGCACAGGGCAACAACAACAACAACAACAACAGCAACAACTAAAGTTCGCATCGTTTCTCGTTTTTATTTTGTCATTGTCTGTCTGACGTTATTGGGAAAGCACGTTTCGCTTCTTCTGCATATCCGTTCGCAGCAGCAACATCAGCAGCAGCAGCAGCAGCAGCAGTTGCAACAAAGTACCACACACACAAACACACACACACATACAAGCCATCTACGACAGATGTAACTGGGGCTCTTGTAGAGCGCCGCTTAGTCATTACAAGACAAGACTCTCGTAACAAGCACGGCGACAACATTCACAACGACAACATGCAACACGACGACAACAACGACGACGCCGACAACCGTTGTCCAAATACTTGGAAAGTACTCACACTCAGTGTCGCACTCGCTCTCCTATTCATACTTACGTATGCCACTTGGGACTGGCCAAAGAGCACGTTCCGCAGTCCGAATGCGAATTGCTGCAGGCAGACCTGCAGTATCTAATGGATATTAGATGCGGTATATACCAACTGCAGAGGAGTCCTGCTGCTCCTGCCTTGCAGCAGACTACCCTGTGATAGCTTTTCAATTTGATTATCATAATTGAAATTGATGGATCGCAAATGGCTTCTCTCTCTTCCTCTCCCTCTCATCAGAAATTCAACCTCAGTTCAGGTGTGTTTTATTTTTTATTTATTTACATACATACACACAAGGGTTATACAATTCCACAAGGGGGGAGGAGGGGAGGGAGGTTAATGCTACCTTATGCATTATTCATTCAGCTGACGTTTAATAAGAAAACCAATTAATTAAACGCTCAACAACAAGCGTCACGACTAAAAGCTTAGAAATTACTTAATAAATTACTTTCATTAAAGCCACAAAGGAAAAGTTGAGCCAGCGCTGCCCCGCCCCCCATTCAACCTACCCCAAAAATATCCCCACACCCTGTGACAAAAGACCTGAGTCCCCTCCAGGCCCGCCCAGCAGCACTGAGCTCCCATTGCACACTCCCCCCACGACTCTGCCCGCCCTGGGGTAGAGTGGGATGACACAAACGGGCGTTGATTTATATTAATCGAGCAGCTTGCACAGCTCAAAGCATTATTTATTTCAAAATGAAAACAATGCGAAAGAAGGCGAAAAATACGAACAAGTATGCAGACAAACAGACGTAAAAGCATATATACTATATATACATAGTATATAGTATAGAGACCTTGTGGTAGTGTAGTTTGGGGAGTACTCGGGAAGTGCACAGGGTGCCAAGTAATAAATCTAATGATTGGGGGGAAAGACAAGTGCATAATACATAAGTATATATAGTAGTGGTATATATGGTACTATATGTGGTATATAGGTATATATATGTTGTAGTGAATGCGAATGTCAATGTATCCCATGTGACTTTAGCTTGTGCTTCTAATGTTTTTATACGCAAATATAATTATGACTAAGTTATATATGTATATATTTTGAATCTTAACTTCAGTTTTACAATGAAAGATGCACTTTCTTTTATATTCTCTTCTTAACCTCATCACATCAATATCTCGTTGATGAAATAAGTCAGTTATTAATAATTACACATTATTAATAAAGAAACAATGTGTTTCAATATTTGAAGAATATAATATTTAAACTCATGTTTAAACTTATTTTTCGTATTACTGTATAAGATATTGAAATTATAAATCGTAGTCAAAGTTTTCTTAAAGTTTATTAGATTAAATATAAATTGGTACATCAGTTACTGAATAGTTCCCTTAACCTACAGAGCATCAGCAAGTCGGTCATGCTGTTGTGCAAAGTTCTTGCTTGCTTTTTTCATTCAAATTGCAAATACAACGAAATAAACGGAATGGAACCAACATGTCTCATGATTTATTTGCCAAAAAAAGATTAATTCTGCCCAAGTAACTGCGACAAGAACACACACACACACACACACACACCCATACACACCCTCTGCAGCTGTAGTGGGTCAAAAAACAGCATTCGAAATCAGCTGTCCCATTTGCCCCCAAAAAATCCCAGTCAGGCAGAGGCGGAGGCGGGGCCAGCGGCGGAGGCGGATGCGGAGAAGGCTGGCTAAGAAATCGCTGACTACAAATTGCAGTTGCTAGTTCCGAGAGAAGAGAAGAAATTGCCTCATGATTACGTTGACGTCCGGCAGGCTGTCCATCTCTCCATCTCTCTCTCTCTCTGTGTCTTCTGGTAGTCCGTTTGCCTGTCCGTTTGTCCGTCCGTCCCTCTGTCTGTCCGTCTGTCCATCACGTCCATGTCGACTGGCTGTCTCAGTGGGTCTCTTAGGAAATAAAAGTTTCCACATTTCTTGCGCTATAAGCACGTGCTCTGCTCTGCTATTGCGAATGCTTGCCAAATTTTACGTTTGTGCCTCAGACCCGTAATCCACCCGCCCCCTCGCCTCCCCTGCCCCTCCTCATCTCTGACGTTTCTGTGTACTTATCTGCACAGTCTGCGCCTTTCGAAATTCACTTCATGTTAATTTTCTTTTCTTTGATTTTGCGTTTGGCTTGGCACTTGGCGCGATTTTAAATGTAATTCTTGCGCTGCTGCTGCTGCTCGAAATGCTTTCGAAATGGGGTTAAGCTGCCACACAATGCTGCAGAGAACTACAGACGGACTATATAGTATTTGTACGTGTGTGTGTGTGTGTGTGTACTTACTTCATATCAAATGGGTCACAGTAGCCGACTGTGGGTGGTTGGTTTGAATACTAATGCCATCTATACAATCAGCAGCGATGCTATCCGGCCTCGACCGATTGAGAACTGAAACTGCTGTGCAGAAATAAATCCATATCTATCATAATTATGAGCTTTAACATTTGAGTATGTCTTAGTGTTATCTCATTTTGTAGTAGGGTGATGAATTATACTTTTCTTTTTCTTTTTCTTATGAGGTTCAACTTTTGTATTTGTTTGTCTTGAGTGTATAGTCATAACTATATAATAGTAATACTATATCATCCATATAATATTCTGACAAACTACTGAAGTTAAATGTTCTTCAACGTTATTTAATATACAATATTAATAGGATGAGAAATATTACAGAAGAGTAACTCAAAAAACACCTTTTCATATCAATACTGAAAATAGATTAATAAGAAACCAATCACAGAGTAGTATAAATTGTACTACAATATGTATACAGTCTTTAGTCTTTATACTGTCTGATTGGTAGGGCCCCTAATGTACTGGCTACAAGCTTATAGCTGGTGAACAATACTTATTAAGGGCCTACCTCTAATTACTTTACAAACCCTAAACCATATGTTTTATCACTTCGTTTCTTGTATAAAATGCCCGAAAATAGGATTAATCGTCACCACATTTCTTATCAGTGAGTAGAGAATTGGCAATCCATGATTGGAGTACTTATACAGGTACCAGTGAATGGGCTGTAGAAAGGAGTACACACAACAAGAGTACTTAAGTAGGTACCCCTAAAGGAAGAGTTGACTGTTCTATGTACGGTGAGTGTAGGTTGACTATGGTAGCTACGCATGTAGGTAGTTTGGCTATCGACACCTCTAGAACTACAGGCACCTTCATCAAGCAAGCTTTACCTCCTATCTTTAACTGATGTACCGACTCTATACTGCCTCTCAAACTCATAAGAGCTTTTACGTTCTACTGAGTGAATTTCTAAAAAGTGAAAACTATATCGAGCCATTTGCAATGCCCAGCACAGAGACTGCTCCAGTTAATTAGGGCTACATTCACTGTACTTTCTTGACTGAAATGAGTTTTAAATCCTTCTGCAAAGTTTGATAAGAGTCGCGGCCCTCTGCAAAGTTGTTGTTATCTCTCTGAGTGTGCACAAAGTTGATGAAGTAATTGGGCAAGGTTCTTTCTAATGGATATTTAATGATTCCCTCCGTTCCATCAGCATTTCGTATGCATAATCATTACCATCGTCATTATACACATTATCTACTCTGTTCCACCTGCAGTTCGTGCATTACGAACCCTCGAAATCTGTTTGACTGTCTGCCTGCCTGCCTGCCTTGCCCAGAGAATAGTTCATTAAAGCTCTTGATTGATAAACAGTTAATAACGAGCGACCCTCAGCTAAAGGCCCCGAAGAAGGCAGATATAACATGTGTTAGAGAGGCAGACCGGGATGGAGAGACAGGCTCATGTAACTGTGCTCATAACTGCAATGACTGGCCATATAATTTAACACACGGCACGCAGCCCCCGGCTGGACAGTTGGACAGCTGAACGGATCCGGAGACGGGCGCAGGCCATAAATGTAATTACAGACTCGGGCCCGCGCCGAAGAATCGGCCAGAGATAATGACTACACCTCAGCTCAGCTGGTAGTGGAGGAATTATAAATAAATGATGAGCGCCTTAGGTTTGCGGGAATAAAACGATGATGTACCGAAAAAAAAACACAGACAGAACAAAACACGAATTGAGAAAAAAAGAACTAAATCAGACAAACAACAAAATTAACAGAGTGAAATAATAAAAGAAAGGAACGAACGAAACGAAACGAAACGAATATAATGCGAGTTTAAGTGCATGAAATTACACGCAGGGTTCCTCAGGGGTGCAGAGGGAATACGGCGGGGACTCGTCGGGGTTTCATAGGGAATTCATCGGGTTTAGGGGCAGGGCAGGGAACAGGGTGTCTGCACCCTTTTGCTTTGCTGCCTGCTGCGGCTACTGGCAACTAATTTCAGGCAATGTAGTTAGTCAGTCAGGCAACCACTGAGAGGGGGCAGGGCAGGGCAGGGGTGACTGATAAAAAGGGGTCGTGGCATAGAAATGTTGTTCAATTTAATGGGATATGCGACGCAGTATTGTAAATAATTGCGGAAGTTCATTTGAGGCACACTTGGCCGGCATTTTCCGAAATGCAGGGATTTTCTATCTCTCTCCCTTTCCCTCCCTCTCTCTCTCTCTCTGCTTATCTGCAGCATAATTGTTGATTTAGTGTGCCCGCTCAACATTTAGTTCTGTGAGCTTCTCATATCGGCCTTCGGCATCATAACCTCTGCCTCTCCCGCAGCGATCATCCACGAGGCCTGGTTCATTGTTCGCCCATCCCCCACGATCCCGTTGCTCGTAGTCGGCGCGTGACAAATGACTTTGACGTTGCATTTCGTCTCTGATTGTGTGGCATGTGTCAATTGGGCGGACCGCCAGACAGACAGACAGACAGGGAGACAGACATGTCCGCGTTTGCGTCCACATTCACGTCCACGTCCACGTCCTACGCCATCAAGCAGCCGCCCAGTCAACAAATTCAATTGCTGCTTGTGTTTACTGATATATAAAGTATTCACACACACACACACACACAGACTCATTACTATATCTACATATAGCACATATTTACTATATTCGCCTGCACACGCTTGTTTATTGGACCCATCACTACGTCCATAATTGACAGTTGTGTTGGCATTTTATTTATTTGCTCACAGAGAGTGAGAGAGAGAGGGAGACAGAGCTGTAGCAGTGCACTGAACCGGGGTCTAAAATTGGGCACAGCTCTTTACTGGGTTCAACGTAACCCCACGGGGCACTCTAGACCTGTAACCGATGAAGCAGCAGCGATTGCAGCCATCCATTTCCATTTAGGGGCACATTGAACTTCATATAGTTAAACTATACAGAACAACTGATTGATAAGTGTTCTTGTTCGTGTTGTTGTTGTTGTGTGCTAGAGGGCAAACAAATGTTATGTCAATCAGGGAAACCGATTGAGAAATATTGACATTTAATAAAGGTTTTTCAGTTTTACAAATTTCATTCTCTTTTCTGGGTAAAAACTGACAGCTCGAATCAAGCTCAGGGTTCCAGGATTACAGACTACTTTGCATATATATTAACGCAGCTTGTCCGTCGGATCAATCATACCTTAGAGGGTTGAAGTATTACAGACTTTTAATGAAATTTCAAAAATCCGCGTATTATATTAAAAGTTAGTTGGGAAAGAAAAGAACACTGAAGGAATAATTTAAATATAGAATATGTGGAAAGGTTGCAGCGCTGCTGTCTATCTCTCTCCCTCTTTCTGCCCCTTGCCCACCCACTTAATGAATCCTCATCAACGACTGCCGACTGTGTTCCAATTCGGTTGTCAATGCCAGATACGACCTACCATAGTGACCTATCGAATCCCACTCTGGGGTTACACATAACATCAATTTGGCTTCGTCCATTCTCCCCCAAACAAAACTAACTAAACTAAAGTGCCCACACAGATACACAGAAAGAGGCAGAGTAGGAGAGAGGTAGAGAGAGAGATATGTGGATGTATGTATGTTATATATAGTATGTGTATTCTGTCTGAAATCGGCGAAAACTGTCAGCTGCTGTTTTTGACACTTGTGCGTACTGAGAGGTTACCCAAAACTCGTATATCTCTCTGTCTTTGTCTCTCCCCCCTGCCTGTCTCTTTCTCCTTCAATGCAAGTATTTATGTCATGCCAAAACTCGTATATTTCTTTGTTTCTAATTTCAATGTTTTCGCTTTTGTCGGCTTCGTGTCCCTGACAATCTGTCGCCCCGCTGGATTTCTTTAGCTCCGTCCCTGGCCCGTCCCTGGCTTTGCCCTGGCCCTACCCTGTCTGTCCATTTCTCTGTGGGCTGTCTCTTTTATGTGCTGCCTCGTTATTTCGGTTGACAATCAAATTCTAACGAAATTGGATTCTCTTGTTCGCCTGACGGGCCCCGTCCCGGACTGGGTACATCATTTAAAATACAGTTGGAAAAAGCGAGGCGAACCAAGTTGGAATTATAATAAAAGAAGCGAGAATCAAGCGGAGGAAGTGGCTGCAATTGTTGCAGTATTCCTCGTATTCCTCCCACCCCTCCACCCTCCTACTCCTCTTCCTCTTCTTCTTGTTGGCAACTTTGTTCCAACATGTGTTGCCAACTACTTGGGTCGGTTTGTTTTCGCTTTCGTTTTTTGTTGTTTTTTTTAATGCGAAAATGATTTCATAAATTTCAAAAGCGTGGGAGGGAAAGGGGTTTAGGACCAGGGGAGTAGGGGTGTAGGACGCCCTCTGTGAGGGGTCTTTGCTCGTTGATGTTATTTTAAAACTTTAGCTACCCGCAGGGGAGTGGAAGGGGCAGAGAACAAGGCAGAACCAGAAGTAGAACCCAGAGAGGTAACGGCACCAACAACCATTGTCAGTGCTATTCCCATTTTCCCTTCCCCCTTCCCCGTTCCCAGTGCCGATTCCCCTTCCCCTTTCCCCTTCACCGTTCCCCTTCTCTGTTTACGGTTTTCCCGTTGCGTTTGCCCGCCATGTTATCACAGCTGTCAGGCGTTTCGACACTTGAAATCGAGCGTGTTTGTGATGTTTTCATTTCTGTCGAGCAAAAAAAGGGTCGAGTAGGTGGTTGCCGTCGGCACTAAAGACAGACAAAATATTATCGCACATGCCGCGGAGGGTTAAGCGTGCAAGAAAAATGTGAAAACAAGAAAATTAACAGAATTTTGCGAAAACAGGAATTGGCTGTAATTGGCCAAGAGCAAACACAGAACAGGGTCAGGCTGCAGAAGCAGAGGCAGCAGCTGTTTGCAGAGTTTACCGGGTTTCCTGATAAGGCCCGAGACTGCCTTGCCTGCCTGCCTGCCCAGGCACACAATGCCAACTGATTGCCGTCTTGCGTGTTGCTCAGCGTCTCCCCTCTCTCTGTCAGGGAGGGTGAACCTTATTAATTATGACGGGACATGCATTGATAATGATAATCGGGCATGGCGGGCCCAAAGTAACATAAGAGCATTAAGAGCAGCAGACGGCCAAGGGGCTTAGACCCCAAAGCGAAGTGCTGCAGATGAACAACATTAGATAAGCAGGCAACCCCGCGTTGGTCAGGAGTTGCTTACGAGGGTGTTCCAAGAATCCCAGTCCCATTCCCATTAATGATTATCGCACTCAACTAAACACAACAGTTGAATTAATATTAACTGCCTCCAGATAGCCGAATGTTTCGTAGTATCTGCAAATGGAAACATTTTCCAAGCGATTTCACAATACAGATTTCAATCTGAAGAACAGTTGGTTATAAAATCGATAGTTTTCTGTATTACAAACGAAGGGAGTCAAGTATCGCAGTGATTACTATCATAAAACTCAACAAACATGAAAGTAAGACTTGCTTCCCTGATTTCAACTGTTTTTTGTCGTTCCATTCTAATGAAACTTTGAGTATACTTATAATATTAACTAAATAAGATTGCAATGTGAGAAGTTAAGTTGTCATTCTTAATATGATATCCATGCGACATTTATTTTCCGCTCGGTTAGTTTCTAATTAAATACAGCGTGCTGATTTTAAAAGAATGTGTGGCAAGTACTGTACTGACAAACAGCTTTAAAACAGAGAACCTAGTGTGCAAAACTAAAGACTACTTATCTTTTTAACCTGTTCATGAATATATATGAAAAGTTCTCTATACTTTATATGAATGAAGTTCTTTGCGTTGCAAACATCTGTCCAAATTTGAAGTACGCCCGGGAAATGGTATCAATATTCCCATTTCAATTGCAAACTGAATCAAACTAAGCGAGTCGAGGCAACTTGTAAAGCACATAGGCTTTACCAGGGCCCCAACTCTTGTGTTGACTCTCGCTGCACACAGACTTGAGCAAATACACACACAGGTTAAGGGGGGCACGAGGTACAGGGGGAAAGGGGGCGTAACACGCACTTCTCACTGTTTACAATTGCCACGCAGATTGCATGCCCCGAAACCCCAAACCCCAAACGAAACCCTGACACCGCAATGCTCAATGCCAGTTCCAGCTCCAGCTGCAGCACCAGCTCCGGTTCAGTTCAGTTCAGTTGAGTTCGGTTCGCTGCGGTTCGTCTGGGCTGCCGCGACATGTAAATATCATAAAGTTGTGTACAAATAAATCAAATCATGGCACAGCGAAGAACAAACAGCCCGCATGCAGCCCCATCGACTGAAATACACATGTTTCAATATGTTTATACCCTTCGACCATGAAAGGTCAAAAGGGCACGCAAACAGCAGAAGGAGGCGGAGACCCCATAAGGCCACCCCACGCCATCAGAACACCCCCCAAAAATTTTGCACAAAACTCACACCCCCACCCCCCCGCCCCCTGGTTTAAACTAGCGCGCCTCGCCCCCCAGCCCGCTGCAGTCCGCCCCTGGCGCTGTAGCGTACGAGGCCCCCTGCTGTTGGTGCTGCTGGTGGCGGGGCTGCTGCTGCTGCTATCGGGCAGCAGGCAAAGTTCAATAAACAAAAGCCGAAAAAACAACACAGCTCGAAATCAAATAAAATATTGTGCATGCTGCAAAGGTACAAAACGATATCGGGAATACGTCGGAGGCGACGGCAACGGCGGCGGTTGAATCACAAGTTCAGACCTTGAGATACTCACGAAAGATACGAGATACAGATACGAGCACTGGCTGCAGATACAGATACAGCTACAGATACATTTGCCGATCGCGTTGGCACTCTTGGCTGCAATTAGCGTCGTCGTCTGCTGCCTCTTTGATGTGCCACTTGTGACAACAACAACAGCAACAACAATCATAACAAGAAGAAGAAGGGGAAGTTTGGGAAGCAGAGGAAGAAGCGGAACAGCAGCAGAAAAAGTGTGAAACGACGAAAATGTTGTGTGATGAAGCCGAAATCGAATTGAAAATGATTTGGGGAAAAAGTTGAAAGCACAAGCGAGTGGGAAAAGAGAGAGTGGGAGAGAGGAAGAGAGAGAGAGAGAGAGGGACAGCAAAGTCAATAATCATATTTAATAAAACGAGTGTTTCATTTAGACAGCCCTCCCCTGCTCTCCCACTCCTCATCCGCCCCAGCAGGAAAATAGGCTGTAAATTTAATCAGAAAAAACCAAAGCAAACTGTAAAGAATTAAATTAAATGAAATGTTTCAAGTGCCGTCGACGACGCTCACGACGACGACGACGTCGACCAACAGGAAGTGCGCCATGGCATGAAAGCGATGCGGGGCAGCAGCGGAGGTGGGCATGGTTGCCAGCAGAGCGCCCCTAAGGCAAAGCGCAATAAAATAATAAAACATGAAAGGAGAAAATTACACGACAAGAGCAAGTCGCACTTCCAATGTGCTTTCCAACAGATAAAAGACAGTTTTCAAATTAAAATACGTCAGCAATACATATAAAAATGTACATTTTAAAATATAGATTATTTAAATAACTAATTTTTTTTTAAATAATGATCAATAATAATAATTAAAGAATAAAATCAAAGAAAGAATGAAACAAGAATTTATTTCTTATAAATGAATAAACAAATAAAAATTAAATAGACAATTAAATAAACAAAAAAAAAACACTCATACATAAATAAATTATAAAACCAGTAAGAAAAGCAACAGTCGCGCAACACGCGACAGTGGGATACCCTTCGACCTAGTATGTTCCCGTGTAGTTTAATTTCTTAAATTCATACACATATGCATATGCACATGCTTTGAAATTAATCCCGACAGATGGCGCTCGTGCTACGCGCTCGCCCGCCTCCCTTGTTAGCTGACGCACTTGGTTTTATGCTCATACTTTCTTAAATAACTTTTGTGTTTATTGTCCGATCGGACTGAAATTTGGAGACTACGTAGATATTTCATTAAGCTTAGTATATGTTAAGTCAGAAAGTTCTATCTTTTAAACAGCGCTTACAAATTGAGTTCAAAAATTAAATTATGATTTGTGGGGGCGGTGGGCGTGGCACTTAACATTTGAAATAAACTTGATCTGCTTGATCCACACAGGGGTCTTCCTGCCAAATTTGGTAACTCTAGCCTTTATAATAGCTGAGCGCTTACAAATTAAGTTCAAAAATTAAATTATGATTTGTGGGGGCGGTGGGCGTGGCACCTAACATTTGAAATAAACTTGATCTGCTTGATCCACACAGGAGTCTTCCTGCCAAATTTGGTAACTCTAGCTTTTATAATAGCTGAGATCTGTGCGTTCATACAGACGGACAGACGGACAGACGGACAGACGGACAGACGGACAGACGGACAGACAGACAGACATGGTCAAACTTAAAATACTGAGCAATACATATAAATATGTCCCCCCCCCCTCTTCCCTTTTCATACCTTTTCCGTTTTGCACAAAGTTTGTATCCCCTTTTTGACATTTTAAAAATAATAAATTATTTAAATAACTAACACGCCTTTTTTTTAAATTGATCACATACATACACATAATTTAAGAATTAAATCCCAAAGATAGCCACTTATGAAACAAGAATTTATTTCTTATAAATGAATAAACAAATAAAACAATAAATAAATAAACAAAAAACGCTCATACAAAATAAATTAAAAATAAATAAATTATGGGTCAATCCCGGTAAAAAATCCGTGATTAGGGAAAGAAGAGAAGAAAAATTGAATACTTTATGATCAAATATATTGATATATATTTTAAAGAATTTAGTAAGATAGAAATGATTTACAAATTAAAGATTAAATTTGAAAAATTATATAGAAACACCTATAAGAAACTTAAGACATTTTTTACTAATCGTATACATTATCGTATTATATTTAAAGTAAGTTTTAAAATTTTAGAAATATACAATAAATATACAATAGTCAGTGCTAACTACAAAGTCCTTTAGAGATTGTTTGAATATTAGTTAAACAATTAAATCAGAAACAATAAGCTGAAAACTTTAGGTACACACTCACATTAAAACATTATTGAAGTGCTTACCCCACTATACGCTTCACAAGTTTATAGGGTATTACAAAATGGATGGTCGTATGAGCTGCTGAAGCCAAACAACAGCTGCCAGTCTTGACTGCGACTGCGACTGAGACGGTGACGTTGACTGTGACGTTAACTTCGACTGCGACTTTGACTTGGACTTGGACTGTGACGCTGCTTGGCAGCCCGCGCTGGGCAACATCAAAAGCGCGTCCAAGTGGCGGCTGCCACTTTTCAAAAGTGCGAAATTAAAACAAAATGTTGCAAGATGCTGCAGGCTCCGGTTTGGACGCGCTGCACACGCCCCTTCACATTACCTCTCTCTATCTCTCTCTCTCTCTCTCTCCCATTTCGCCTTCCCCTGTTGGCAGTTCCGACTGGCTGTTTGATTCCATTCGCCTGATAAGCCACAAGGCAAATGCGCCGCAGCAGCTCGAGCGAGGCGAGGCAGGGCAAAGCAGGCGGGGAAGTGCCAGGGAGTCGTCTCTTTCCTATCCACATGATGCGTAAAACGGCGTCAAAATGCAAATGTTCCACAGGAAACTGCCCTGGCAGTTGTTACCCCTTCCCACACCTCTGCCTCCCCTCTTGCCACTCCCTTTATTGATTTATCCTGAGCGTAAATAAACATTTTAATTTTAATTTATGTTCTCCCTCTTTCGCTTTACTTTGCTGTTGTTGCTGTTGCCATAGTTTACTGTTGTAGGTGAGCGCGAAAATGATTTTTGGGAGGCAGGGAAGGTGGGAGCTGTATGAAATTTATCGTCATGCAGGCAAATAAGTTTGGTGTGCATACAAAAGTGGTCCAAATATACGAGTAGTACGCCAGTCAAGAGGGGGGATACACTCGCAGCTTGCAACAAAGTGCAGCCAAATTGTCTGAAAATCTGAATAAGTTATGAACAAAATGCAAATTACCGCTACGAGATTCCATTTTCCATATTCAATTAACCACACGCGATTTATAGTCTCTGCTATAGAGAGTGGAACAATAAACGATATACGGCATACGATATACGATATATAGTACGGAACGTAACAGTAATAAATATGTTACCGACTGCAGACAGCTGTTCCAGGCAATTTGCCCCTAAACCATATATCATTTGCATGCGCCTCTCTCCCTCGCAAAATTATGATATAATCGCATCAAGTACGCGACAGAATGATGCAAATGGCAGGTCATTATTCTCGAAGTTCATCTGAAAAGTTTCCATTAAAATGTTGTAATATCGCTGACATTTGCCGTGTATTGTTCGAAGTTTGCTAACATGTTGTCAGTCTATATAGAACTTACGAATCAGAAGTTTATTAAAGATACCTTCCTGAATTTCTTGTATTTCGTACAAAAACTAAACTTATAGTTTATGAAATTGTTTGAGGAACTTAATTTCATTAATTTTTACTGTTAAGAATGTTAAGTACGGTATATCTTTAACATTTCTTAGTGCGATCTCAATTTACTAACTTAAGGAAACTGTCAACAAATTTAACTTTAGATTCTATTGCAATTTCTTGAAACTGAACAAAGCAAAATAGTTAAAATTTGTTTATTATGGAAACTTCATTAAACTCCATTAAACTACATTGAGACAAGCACATAATCTATAGGTACCTTTCTGAGTTCCTTCTATGATGGAATTACGTTAATCTAATAAATATGTAAACACATTGCAGATTGTCTGACTAAGCTGATGATATATACAATATACTAAAACTTAAGCTCAGATTAACTATTTAAAGAGGTTGTCAACGACCTCACTTAACGAAATTTGTGCAGGTTCTTGAGTATCCCGTAAGGGGAAAGAGTTCCGCTGGTGCGGCAACTTTCTGTGGCACTTGTGCCCTCATCTCTTTGGTATCAAGTGTCAAGTTCAATTGGGGCACTTTGATTTGCCGCAGTGCCCGCAGCTGCTGCTGTTGCTGCTGAAAGGGCATCCTCAACCGCCGCAATGCACCCCTGCGCTCTCTTCCCTCCCCCCTTACCCTGCCGGCATCCCTTTGAAGGCTTTTCATGTGGTCGACGAGGCACTCGGCGTGCTCTAATGAAATCCGCAGCCAATTGCAAATAAATGTCACACATCGAGGCACTTGCGCTCCTGACAGCGTGGCTGAGGGCGTGGCGGGGGCAGGAGATACACATAATCGCTTCAGGGCGTGGCAGGGGGCGTTGTGCGCTCAGTGTTCCATCAAGTAACAGATGTCAAGAGTGTGTGTGTGTGTGTGTGTTGCGTGTACACGCAACTTAAATGCCGAAATAGAGGAAGCACGCGAAATACCCCGAAATGGGGGGAAAGAAAAAGACAAAGACGAAGCAAGAAATTTAATTGCGAAGAATGTTTCTATCCGACAAATGTCGACATAATGTTTCTAGTTGCCGCACAACAAGCACAAGCACAACCACAAGCAACAAGCAACACAGAGAGAACACGAAAAGATTTATCATATTCACTCGACTGTCATAAAAAGCAATTAGGCCAGGGCGGGAGATACTCGCACTACTCCGAACGGGGCAGGCAGTTCCTAAAATCAAAGTGTACAATGCAATAAAAAAGCCAGACTCGCTGCAGTGCCGACTAGCACATACCCTGCAGACAGTTTGAAGAAATAAATAATGATATAATATATAGAAATGATAATATATCCTATATATGTTTATATGTCATTATGAAATTGCCAGCATAGTTAGTTGATGAATTTTACTGCATGTTTGTTACTATTCTTGTCTTTCATCTACACAGATCTCTGTTTGATACCACTCCAAAAATGACTTTATATTATCTACAGTTTCGTCTGTGATTTGAAGTATTTTCGGGCACTGGCGACCGCCTAATGAGCCGCAGATATAAAGCGGCAAAGGGAAATGGATGTGGAAGTGGAATCCGTGTCGGAGTTCGGAGTTACGAGTTGATGTTTCCCACTGGGGTGGGGGAGTTGTAAGTTGAGGCAGCAGTTGTTGAGGCTATTAAAGTGCCTCATCTACTGACGCGTATGGCACGTCTGGCTTGTTGTTGCTGCTGTTGTGTGGCAGGCATTGTTGTTGCTGTTGTAATTAGTATGCCCGCACACACACACACGGCACAACCGACGACAGACACGCGGGCAGGTACACTTTGAAGGGCACACACAACAATAGGTCATGCCGTCGTTGTTGCCTCGGTGCCTGCTTCAGGTTCGGGTTCGGTTTCGGTACTCTCATCCTCTGCTCCCTCCCCCTTGCTCTGGTAATTTCAGTTGGTGTGAAAAAGTATACCTCATGGCAAATTGCAGGCTGCCTCGCCGTAGCTGCCTCGTCCGCTGCGAGTCGGCAGTCTGTTGCATATTTTCACAAGTAATTAACATGTACACGTTGTCGTTGTCCCGTTCGGGCTGCCGTCCTTGCGTTTTGCTAGGACCTGTTCGTGTACGGGGAAGAGAGGAGAGGAATCGGGGTCGGGGAGTACTGCCAGTAGAATTGCTGAGCAACTGTCCAAACAGGCCGCGTTCTCATTCTTGTTTATCAGACGCGCCTCACCTCACCTCACCTCACTTGCCTCACCTTGGCATAACAAAATGTTTCCTTAACATTAATTTGCATTATATTTACATTTAAATTTTAAATGAGCTGGGAATGTTCGAGGTGCACTTTACTCTATAAACAAAACAATGTGTACGAGGGAAGGTTGTTGCTGTTGTTGTTGTCGTTGTTGTTAGTATGCAAAGAGTGAGACAGGTGCCGCGTGTCAAAGTGAGTTGGCAAATTGTTGAGTCGCCTGAAGATTGTCCCGAGTACTCAACGCTAATCACTGAAACTAATTTCGTGAAAGCAATTACGAACTCCACAAGAGATGCTTGTCGACTTGTAGCATAATAAACATTTAGTTTGCTATAAATTAATGTTAAGCCTTTTAATCAAGATGAAAACTTTACCATAAACATTATTCAACATTTCACCAAGATTGCTTGAGTAGTTCCTGTGTTTTGTGGAAACAAACATACATATAAAGTAAAGATAACGTCCGTCAGTTTTTAGTCTTTGTTGAGATTATTAAACAAGATAGGAAGTATGTTATATGCACTATCTTAAATTTAATTGAAATCGGTTCAGTACTTTTTCGTTAAACGAACCAAATGCAGATTAGTTAATTTCGAGTCTTTGTTGAGGTTATTAATCAAGTGAAAAACAATTTTACAAACACTATTCAAAATGTCATCAAGATTTGTTTATTAGTTTAAGGGATTTATGGGAACAAATATCTCAAAATAAGCAGAAGTGCAGATTAGTCATTTCGCAGACTACAGAGTATTCGTAATGCCATTAAGATCTCTTAAGTGATCAGAGGATACATAAATATATTGTACTAATCTCTTTCGGGGTTTTTTCAGTGATTTATTGAAATTTCTCTTGCATTTCTGTTTCAGATTGCAGCTCGAAAATGTTCCGTAACCTTGTGAATTTGACAAACAAATACAAAGTGCTGCGCGGCATGATATCATACGGGACACTGTGGCCCTGCGGCTGCCTTATCGAGCAGACGCTGATCGAGAAAAAAGACATTCCGCACCTACGACTGGATGAAGTGTCTCAGGTGGGACAGAAGATGGAGGGTTTCTTCGGGCTGTTACAGCAGGCGCTAATTGTTAATCGTTTTGCCTTGCAGATTCAGTTTATTCGGTTTCTTCTTTATGGGACCCACCATATATTGTTGGATAAGACTCGCTAGCGTCATGTGGCCGCGCACCGACATCAAGTCATCGCTGTGCAAGGCGATCACCGAGCAGACCGCGTATGATCCCATGGCCATCAGTTCCTTTCTCTTCTTCATGACTCTGATGGAGGGCAACTCGTACGCCCAGGCCAGGCAGGAGGTACATACGTTAACTGATCCCCTCGCTCAATCCGATCAATTGTTATAAGAATTATTATTACGGTTGCTGCTACGTTCAAATCTGCCCACAAAGGCATTAAGTCACCAAAAGATCGATTCCATTCCGTTTGCCGCCTCTCATCTGCTTTCATCTTCACAGTTTCTTCTTTCCTGTTTTGCGGCTTTCGACTTTAAGCGCATCTGGAAATTGTGTTTCTTGGTCAGCGCTCGATTGGTTATCGTTATCATTATTGATCTTCCAAAGCTCTCAAATTGCTTACTTTGTAATTGGGTTTCGGATTCGGCTGCAGATTACTTGCCCACATGTGTAAACACACACACACACACATACAGACACTTGTGTACATAGATAGGTACACGTATGTGTGGGCTTTTCGGAAACACATTTTCTCACGACAGTTGCCGTCGACTGGCCCAGTATCTGGCTTTATATCTCGGCCTCGTACCAGTATCTCAGCATCTGATTAGCTCGGTATCTCTGTATCTCAGTATCTGTATCTGTAAATGTATCTGAAGCCGTAAGCGTGCATAAATATCCGCTGTCCGTCCTTCCGTCCGCTCTCCGTCGTTGTCGGTGTCTCCGCACCGAGTTGTCAGCATTGATTTGTTGGCCTGGCAGGCCCAACTCGTCGTCGTCGTCGTCGTCGCCGTACTGTGAGCTCCTACTTCGATTCGTACACCGGCCAACTTCTATATCATTAGAAACCATTTATCTTGATAAATGTAAATGTTTTACCATATATTTATGTCAAGTCGGAGTTGTCTCATTTGGCTTGCATGCGTTTGCGAGATCTATGACATGCTCTAACTCGACTCCGACCTGGAGTAGCTTGGTCATTGGCAAACTTTGCCGGTCCTGACTGTCTGCCACGACTAATGAACATGTTTGGAGATGTTTGGTGATGTCGCCTCGCCGACAACTTCATTACAATCCCGAGTAACTTAAAAAAATAAACAAAAGAAATCAATTTAAAAGCATCTAAGGTTGATCGCAAAAAAGTGCATTAAGCGTATCATTAAAGCTCTCCAGGGGGAGGTTGGCCATATTAACAGTTGCCCAGCCCTTCCCACAGTGTGCTTAATAAGCAGACCAACGGCATTTTGGCCAATTTGGCCTGCAATGTTGACTGTTGACTGGCCGCGTTGCCAACTATAAATATAATTTCAACAATTTCCCGCCGGCAACGTATGTTACAAAAAGTGAAACAATTTTCATTGAAAAAGGCTTTTTTAATTAACTGCAATAACCAAGCGAGTGCCACGCCCACGTCACACACACACGCACACACACACACACCTAACAATGCTCGTAAATAAAATTTGTAAAGATTTCGGTCTCACTTAATTACAATTTTCCGCGCAGACATTTTTCACGGGGCCCCATTGAAAATTGTGTTGCATGCGGGAAAGGGAAGTGTTTCTCCCTCACTCACTCTTACTCACTCGTTCCTTCTCTTTCTGCGCCTATCTTTCATTTCATTGTAGGTTAGCGATAAATTTCTGGATGCCTATAAGGTGGGCGTTATTTATTGGCCCTGCGTGCAGACGGTGAATTTCGCCTTCGTCCCAGCGAGGAATCAGGTCGTCTTCACCTCGTTCTTTAGCATGTGCTGGACTACGTTTTTGGCCTATGTGAAATTCCTTCAAATGCATCCGCCCGTCGATGTTCATCATCACGCCGTGGACATACACTTTTTGGAAATGTAGAGTAGCCCTCTAGAAACTATACCTATACGTGTACCTTTATAAACATATGTTTAAATATACAAAAACTTTAAGTCAATTTCATTTACTTTCTAATTATTGTGTATATTGTGTTATCGATACTTACTGTGTGGCGGCTCTTCGATTGTCCTTCATACTAAATTTATTTTAGATTGCATTTAACATAACTCTGTTGTAGTTAACATTGACACCATGTTACACGCCCCCCAACACGCACTGAGCCACAGCGACATCACTTCCCCGAACCACACCACCCTCCCATTACATCTTAATGACATGTCATTTGAGTTTCTTGTCGATGTAGGCAATAAAAAGTACTCATATGTATACGTGTGTGTGTGTGTGTGTGTGTTCCCATATAATATACATGGTCGGTCGTATGTTTGCTATGTTAAAGCGGCCATTAATTGCCGCTGATAAATGGGTTGTGATAAGTTTTTTACTTGCACTCGCAACACTACACGCAGGACAGACACACCCCACACCCTTTCTGCAGGGCCAGCTGCGGTGTGCTATGGCACTAAAATTAAATTGGTTCTAGAGGGCCCAAAAACCAAAACCAGATCCAGAAAAAACTCGAACACGACGTTGAGGATGAGGATGACGATGACATGGGTCGCTGTTTTATCATTTCATATTAAAGTTACTAATTAACGGGGTGTTCTCTTCCAGCACATCGTATCTATGCACATATCGTACATACACACACACATGTACATATAAGTTTGTATGTTCATATGCCATATTAGAAACTTGTGCTCTGACGCCTGTGTTGGTGGCGTGTTTTATGGGGCTCGTGGGAGACCGAGCGAATGGGTTGGGCGATAAAAGCGTTGCGTGGGGCTTAGCTTAAATGTTGGCGCCAACATATCATACAATACCATCCAAATATATTTGCGTCACTGAAGAAATTAATGCAAATTAAAAACAACCTAGTAGAACGCTTGTTTATCTTTTTTTTTATAACCAACGGCACCCGTTGAAGCTGACTGAAATGAGGTAAATAAAGTCAGTGTCCGATCTGTATCAGTGACTGAGTTATTTTGGTATTATCAGTAATTAGGAAGACTCTGAAATAAGGTTAAATCAAGGCGGTTTTTTATGATTAAGGCAAAAATAACAAAAAAATAAAAGATAAAACATTCAAGACCATATCATTCGACTAAACTATCATTAGACTGTAGATGATATCATAGTTGGCACTTTAATAATCCGAACGATATCTTAACAACTTAGGTAGCAAATTGAATACAAGTTTAAAGAAAAGTCGGGCATAAAATTGACATATAAAGCAAGTTTTTATCTGTATCAGTGATAGGGTATTAACAGTACGTTAGAAGACAATTAAAAATCATAACAACGATTTATTTTAAGCCACATTTCAAAAGTATTAAAAATTGAATTCTTTAAGACATTTTAATATATGTATGTAATATTTTCAATTGAATAGAACACACGATCCAAACTATATCTTAATACTCCCAATTAGGTTGAAAGATAAATGGAAATTCAATTGAAAGTCGAGCATAAAACAGATTGCAGGTGTCCCTTTTCATATACCACACATACACCAAAACATATGTATGGTATATACTTTATATATATATACATATGTGGGTGTGTTCACGTATGGCGCATTGAACCAGACAACGTATCAAAATTAATATGCGTTTGTGCAGCGCATTGAAATACAAATGAAAAGCAAATACGAATCCGAAAGAATCTGTAAATGTTGCACGAACACACGGGGACGGGGGGGAGTGGCAGCTGGGATTGGGATGCGGATTCGGTTGCGGATTTGGCCGCGGATTCGGATTTAAGTGCTCGACATGCGGCGTCTGCGTGCTGAATGCGAGCTGAATGCATAAATAATGCCGATTTAGATTATTCTGAATAAAAAGTGCTGCGAAACCGCAATGTGGGTAAGGGGGGGAGGGGCAGAACGATGATGACGGCAATGACGATGACGACGCCGATAATCAGCCATAGGCTGTATGAATTAATATGGAAATTTATGCAGCAGCAGGGGAGGGAAATCAGCAGCAGGAGGGGGGAGGATGAAACGCGTAGGAAAAACCGTAGGAAACCGCAAAATACATACACAAATACACATGAAGTTGGGGACTCGCTGTTATCAGCGGCCATGGAAAACGTGCCGTACTTCCTGGTCACACTCTCCGCCCATCGCCCACTCCCCTACCCACACTCCACCATCCTGTGAGCCCGCATTCACAGTCAAGCTGTGAAAAACAATTCGAACAGAAAGTTTCATTAAATTTGCGCAGCCGTCGCCGTCATCGTTGCCTCACCCACCGCATACCACCCCCCTCTGCCTCGAGCCGCTCCCCTCCCCCCCCCTGCCCGTTGCCCGTGGCCGAGGCAAGGCAATTTTCTATCCGCAGAGCGGCCATTTCTCAGTGTCGTTGCAGCCGTTTCTGCTGTTGTTGCTGTTTTATAGCGCATTAATTTCGAAAGTAGCGCTACGTGTGCCAAAAATCATTAGCAACGGAATTACGCTCAATGAAATGCAGTCGACGTCGTCGACAAACAACAAACAACAACAACAACAACAACAGCAGAGCAACAACAAGAGCAACAAAAAAAGGGGCAGATGATAATAAAGCGTGGCCGGGCCGATGTCGAGGCCGTGCCCGGTACCGAGGCCGAACTCATCGCGTCAGGGGGGCACGGGGAGGAGAGAGGAGAGTGAGCAGAGACCGGGACAGGGACCGGAGACCGAGAACCGGCGGCAATCGAGGCTGCTGCGACGAATGCCTGACGCCCGACCGGCAACAGTCGCAGAAGCTGCTTATAAATTCACCCTAACGACAAGTTAAATGCCCAATTCGAAGCGAAGGGTGCCTGCTCTGACTTCTACCTGGGTGGGGGAAACGTAAATAACAAGCGAACACGACCAACTTGGAATACTCTTGCCTAAAAGTTTACCAAGTTGCTGAAATTTGATTGTTAGTTGTTGTTTATTTTGATTTCAAATCACAAAAGTATGATACTAAAGAGGCTGAACTTGGATCGGCGCTCTCAAAGTTAACAAAGTTTGAATCTAACATAATTCTGTTATTAAAATTGATAGTCGACTGATCACAAGCTAACACAACTATCGATAATACAGAGGCAGAGCTTTGATTGGCGCTCCAAAAGTTAACATAGTTTGAATCTAACATAATTCTGTTATTAAAATTGAAAGTCGACTGATCCGGCAAGGTTAGAATAACTAATTAATTTACATTGATTCAGTTTTAAAGTTTTATATTATATATGTATGTACATATATTATATTATTTATATTATTTATTTAACATAATACTTTATAGAACTCCTTATACTCGCAATATACCCTGCCATCAAATTCAAATAAAATGTAATCAGCATAATCAGTGGAATTTTCAATTTCCGCTTGGCCACATTGGGAAAACATTTCGTCGTTAACGTCGTCACGTTCCACCCTCGAAGGCTTTCGCGGGTATCTCACAACGACGCATCTGTCTTTGGAACGCCAGCAAGGCCTGCTGATAGTCCCAATTGGTGTCCTTCAGGAATCTGCTGCTCCAGCGGGATTTGAGGCGTGTCTCAGCCGACAATTTGATCAACAAATGGCGCTGCTCCGGATTGAAAGTGGACTGGAATTGCCGCTGACCATGACCCTGGCGGCCCAAATAGATCAGTTCATTGGCAATGCGAAAGTCATCAGAATCTTTAGAACGGGTGAGTATAAAGGAGCGCATGTAATGGCGCAGGAGCTCTGTCGTGCCGATGCCTTCCTGGAAACTGCCAGTTATGGATAGACACAGTATTTTAGGTTGTACCAGCGTCAGGTCCATGGTCAAGGTTGATGGCAAATGCTGGGTTCTTGGCCAGGAGTCATACATCTCCAGTGCTACGTGACGGTTTGCCAGAAGATGCTTGCCGTACTCTACATATGGAGCCGCCCTGCAGCAAGGAATTGTGAATATTGAATAGGATTCTCAAGGACTTCTCCCACTTACCAAGATGCCAGCAAGGAGCGCTCCTTGGACAGCGTCAGCGAGACCATCGCATGTCTGCAATAGAAGCGCCTCAGACTCGAGCGCCTGTCTTTCCCATCGAATGCCTTCAGAAAGCGACGCACGAACTTCCTTATGCCCAGCTGGGGGGTTAGCTCATGCGGCGCCAGATACGAGACCCTCGGCTCGGGCATCACAGCAGGTTTGCGCTCGCTGACGGACACAAGCTGCAGCTCGCTGTCGCTATCACTCTCGCTCTCACTCTCGCTGATGCTGACAACATTCTGTCTACTCTTCCACGTGGAGATTCTTGGTCTTACGGCGTAAGAGTTGAGAACTTTGAGATGTGGAAACATGTGCAGCACCTGCTGCTCATAGTTGCGTGGGAGCGGATTTCGCCGCAGTTTCAACTCGGTCAGGTGCAGCCGTTGAAAGACGCGCAAGGTGCGCAGCGTCTTCAACTGGTTGCGCTGCAGCGAGATGCACTGCAGCCGGGGCAGACGATGTTCCACGTTGCGAAAGCTGCCCAAGTAGCACAGATGATTGTTGTCCAGCAGTAGACGACGCAGCTGCGGCATCTCCTGCTCTATTATGTCTACGATCGTCTCAAAGCACTCGACCTGCTGCACAGCACAGAACTCTCCCCCCAATCTTCGTCCGCGTGGAGGCGAGACAGATTCAGGCAGCGTTTGCCGGCATCGTAACGGGACGTGATCACCTTGCGCAGTTTCCATCTGAGGGCATCATCTACCTTGATGTACGGAGTTCTGTCGTTCACCAGCAATCCCATGATTGGAGGACAATGCCCGCGCTGCTGCAGCTCTGCGGCGAGTTTGTAGTTGTCCACGTAGAAGGTGAACGAGGCACGATTGTCCCGTGGTACATCCTGCTCGCCACCCTGGTGCAGATAGTAATAGCGGAATCTACGAGGAGCCACTGCCAAGCGCAGCTTGTCCAGCACCTGATTCACAGTGTAGTCGCTAATGTGACTGTAGACGAGCACGCGGTACCAGCCATATGGGCTGATCGGCACAGGGCGTCGTTGCCAGGGTAATGATTTTTGTTCCTTCCGCTTGTAGAAATATCTAGTGTAGGTCGTCTGCGACTTCGACGGCTTTTGCTCAGCGGTAATAGAACTGGCTCTTTTGGATGTCTTCTTATCTGACGACTCTACGTTTTCTTTATCTCTAGTCATGCTCTTCAAATTGAATCCCACTTGATGTTTATTCGATTCACTAAACGTTTATCTACAGTAGCAAGAGAACAGCTATGACAGATATATCATAGAGTGCTCTGATTTTGATAACGTATGGCTCAACATATGACACTATACCTGGGAGTTTTTTTGTAATGCTCGAAAGTCTTTATGAGTCTACACTAAAGAGTAAAACAGACATATATTAGCTACAGGTCGTAACGATTTTCCGATAAAAACCCCTTACAATTCTTCACTTTCAAGCGGACTACAATGTCGTAACCAGCAGCCATTAAAGTTTCCCATGCTTGTAGAGGCAATCTCCATTCACTGCGTCCCCCCCCTCCACCCTCAGCTACAATTAGCTACTCATCAGCTCCGCTGCTGAATGCGCCCCCATTGTTCGCTCACCATCACGCTGCTGGCTGCTCTGTTCCCAGTTGCCAGTTCTATGTGCTCTGTTCTGTGTTCTTGGTTCTTATCCATCCCCGGTTTGTTTACTTGCCGCATGCACAATAAAATATTTTTGTAAGCACTTTTTATGGCTGACATATCTTTATTTTCTTTTTAGTTGCAACATTTTGCCAATTTATTTGCCTCAACCCCAACAGCTCCGGCTCTCTCTCTTTCCATCCACAAAACCCCCTGCACTCTGTCATTGTCGTTGTCAAACACGTTGCTTTTAATTTCCCAAGCACATCCTACGAGCTAGAACGAGTACTCGTCCGTATATATAGAATATAGTATCGAATTATGGCGCAGGGATTCCACGTCCAGCAAACTCTCTCGCCATATGTTACACACATTATGCTTACTTAACAATTAGAGACGCTTTTGTAATTCTAGCAAATTGCTTTGTTCGCTTTTTTATACCCTGTAACTATGCGATATACTATGGCGGGGAATATACGAGAGGAGGGGACTAAGATTATGGGAGAGGTAGGAACAAGGTTAGCCTGATTTACTTCTACAATGTGAATCTATTTGTAGTAAAGATATTATTATTTTATCGTATTATAGTCTTCAAACATCTGCTAGTCGAGCACCCCCACGACTTGAGTCCATTTTTGCTCGTTCTGCTTTGGCACTGCGGGGGTTTCGCTGGGTTTGTACTTATTTTGAGAGCTCTTTGCTCATTGAGCTGTGAATGGCGGCGAATGAGCTTTAAGCTCCACTGGCCAACTGGCCACTGGCTTTGATCCGGCAGGGCCAGCGCCCTTTCGCCCTACGAATGACATCTGGACGAGCTGGACGAAGAGCAAACCTCGCGACAATTGACAGTGAAGGCACCTGGAACGAGCCACAGAAAATGGAATTGAAATTGAAATTGAAACATATCACAAGGGGGAAATGTCACATGCTTGATCGATACTTGTCCCTGGGCATAGTTCATGGCTCAGTTGTCACGCGGTATTCCATAGATCTTTCCGTTCCGATATTAATGATTGCACACACTGTGCTGTCGGAGTCGTTAAATTATTTTCATTTTTCCTTAGAGATAAATTTCTTTATGCATGATAACTCAGCGTGAACACACACAACTGTCTCGCTTCAGGCCATTTGAACAGGGGATAACTCTCTGATTGCATGCTACACACACACACACGCACACACACACAGACACACATAGAAAGCGGAGGCGTTGCTATCTACCCCGAAACGGGGCACTGAATTTGAGACCCGAGGCACATTGTGCTGGCAGGAAAATCAAAGACCATTCTGACCATTTACTGATAACGGACAGACAGACAGACACGCACTCACACGCACAAACACACACACAGATACACACACACACACTTGCACACACGCACAACAGGCAGACCCTGTAACACGGCATTTGTTTAATGGATTAAAAATAATACGCGCACCGAGTTGATAGACAGGCCGAGAGAAAGGAGAAAAGGAAAGCGAAAGGTAAAGGGAAAACAGGGGAAAAACTGATAGGAATCGTTGCACGTTTTCCTTGTGGCAAATGGAAAATGTGAGCCGTGTGGTAAATTAATTTTGGTGAGCTCTGCTCGGATCGGGCTAGAGAGATGCTTATTAATAATTATGCCATGTCGCTGCGATAGGCAAGCGACAGCGACAGCCCAAACAGGAGCAGAGCCACAAAGGATTCCATCCGACACAAGAGGGGGGGGGGGGGGGGTTCAGCAGGGTGGTGAACAGGGTGTGCCTTGCCTTTCAAAGGCGTCGCGCACTTTCATTCATGTTTTTTTTAGAGTTCAGGGTCTCTCATTGTGGTTGTGCAGGAAGTGAAGCCCTTGCTGGAAGAACCTTTTGAAAATTATGCAAAAATCATGATTAGACAGTTTTCTTTATGCGCCACCTAATTAGCCATTAATTCAGGGGCCAGAAAGCCAGTTCTGGGAACTGTGCGCACACTTCAACCAGCCGCTAAAATTCACAATCTGCGCTATCTCACGAATTCATCTATTCGAGCAAGTTAGAAACATAAAAGAGGAATGGATAACCCCCCCCCCCCCCCCCCCCAAAGCCAATGCCAGAATATGCTCAAGTCTTGTTTAAGACTGGTGAAGTTTGTTCTTAAAGTCTGAATATTTAAATACTGAATGATATTTGTAATATTCTGCATTTATTTCAACTAAATCATTACAATGTCAGGAAGCATGCATCTTTTTATCTTTTGTCAGTATATTCACAAAGAGACTTCGTATATTTCGTGTCAGTCACCCAGTCACTTTCATTAGGCAGTCCATACTCTAACTAGCTCTCGAGTCACTGTTTCTATGTTAAGCACGGGTTAAATCTATGGAGATAACTCTTCACGTTCTAGGTCAGTGGACACACCCAATTATAACTTCAAGGTAATTGCGAGTGCAAAGTCGCAACTGTTAACACCTCGTTTGAGAAACAAATGTATCATTTTTAATTTTAATTCAAGCTCGACTTGCTCATCTAGTGACAGACGCAGTTGAGACAACAAACAACACGGATCAGAGCGAGCTTGCAGTTTGTGTTTTTTAGTCAATATGTTTGAGTTCCTAAATATTCCTGCCGCCGATCCCGTGACGCTGCCGTTTGCCGGCGGACCAGGGCCCGTGATTTTCATATTGTCATCTTATTTGATATTCATATGGCTGGGGCCCAAGTTCATGGCCCACAGGGAACCCTTTCAGCTGCGAGGAGTGCTGAAAGTCTACAACTTAATGCAAATCTTGTTCAACAGTGCTATTCTTATAGGGGTGAGTAATATTATATTCATATACATATAGAAATATTAATGTTATTTAATTTCTAGTTCATCTGGAATCTCACTAAGGAAAGACTGTACGACTTCAGATGTGTAACCATTCTGCCCATAGATCATAGTATGAAATCATTGGATCGCGCTGTGTGGTACGCCTATTATATCAACAAGATTGTCGATCTGACAGACACGGTCTTTTTTGTGCTGCGCAAGAGCTACAAACAGATAACGATGCTGCATCTCGTCCACCATGTCGTGATGGTGCTTATCCAGTATGTTGTGATTCGTCTTTACGGATATGGGGGACACTTCATAGTGGCCATATTCCTGAATACCCTCATGCATGTCGTCATGTATGGCTACTACTATCTCTCCTCGCAACGGCCGAGCATGAAGCAGAGCCTTTGGTTCAAGAGGTACATCACCATTGTGCAACTGACTCAGTTTGTACTCTGTTTTGGCTACAGTGCATGGACTTATGGGCAGCCAGACTGTGAAGTGCCGCGTTGGAACATCTACCTGGTGTTCGTCATGGCATCCTCGATGTTTGTGATGTTCTCCAACTTTTACATACACGCCTATGTTCTACCAAAGAAGAAGAAAAGTGCATAAAGCAGACATGCAGACAGATGGACGTGGTTCAATCGACTCTACTTATGATCCAAACCAAGAATATATATACTTTGTGGGCTCTGCCACGCCTCTTTTTGCTAATTACATACATACATTTGCACTCAGTTGTCATATAAAGAGAAAGAACATAGGTAAGAAAGTTGTTTTAAAGATGCATCAACCTTTTTACTTTTCCTTTGACGTCAGAAATTTACTGTTTTATTAGTTGTACTTTTTTTTAAATTGTTGTATAACTGAATTTATATAGAATTTCAAATTCCCTGTATTTACTCTATGCCAGCGTTTCTAAATCTCTGACAAAGTATGAATATTCAGCAGTAATCATTGTGAAGATCTGAACTGAAAATTTGTGGAACATATGTTATGAAGTGATTGCCAAGTAGAATCAAAAAGGTATCGAAATGCTTGAAATATTCGACAGACCCTTCGCCGATCCCGCCGATCTATTTCTATGCCGCAGTCCCTGGCCAATGGTTGCCATTGTGTCTTTATACTTGTTGTTTGTTCTAAAACTGGGACGTCAGTTCATGGCAAATCGCAAGCCATACAATTTGCAGAGCGTTCTCAAGGTGTACAATATCGCGCAGATCGTCTATAACAGTCTGGTCCTTGCTGTGGTAGGTCAACGCGTTTCGTGTTACCCACGAAGAAACTCTTGTTCTCTAACCGTTCTCACAATTACTTTTTAGTCAATTGGCTTTATAGTTAGGAATCAACCTTACGACGTGAGCTGTCTGGTAGTAATGCCCGTGAATCACCCCAAAAAGGAATTTGATCGCAGACTGTCTTATTTGTACTACCTGAACAAGTATGTCGATTTGCTGGATACAGTCTTCATAGTGCTGAGAAAGAGTTATAAGCAAATATCTGCACTGCATCTGCTCCACCATTTGTTTATGCCCATATCTGCATACTATATTATACGATTCATTGGTTTCGGAGGTCATGCTATAGTAACGGGACTCCTCAATCTGTTTGTGCATATCATTATGTATGGTTACTATTACCTCTCCATCCATCGGCCACAGATAAAGCGAAATATCTGGTGGAAGAAGTATATTACGATTCTGCAAATGGTGCAGTTTATTATCATTTTTGTGCACAGTTTGTGGACTCTCAAGCAGAAGAACTGTGCAGTTCCCCGAAGTATAATCTATACAACGCTCGTTATGTCTATCGTTATGTTCTCAATGTTCACACACTTCTTTATACATGCTTACATACTGTCAGAGAGAAAACAGCTTAAAGAGAAAAAGGAATAGTCTGCTGTGAATTATAATTGAAGAATATTATGCATTATTTAAAATTTATGAAATAAAGAAGGTGCTTTTTTATGCTAAACAGAAATGTATTTAACAGACAGAAGAAGGAATCTTAATATATATACAAGTATTCTTGATAAGTGTAAACAGTCGATTAAGATAAGTCTGCTGTCTGTTTGTCTGTATGAATACTTTAAAGTCAGGAACGGTAAGAGATGCAACTACCAAATTTGGTGACAACGTTCTTTTTTTGAATATGTAAAGATGCCTACAATCTATCATTCACTTTATCAAAGCATAGCCCTAACTCAAGTACACATATACAATATATTGAGAGTCAGCTTCATTGCCTGCATGTCTTTTCTAGTTTCCTGCTTAGAACAGATATATAGTAGAGACCTGTAGCATATAGCGCACAAATAGACGACTTTGCAGCTATTCTAAGGAATCTTGGCATTGTGCATGCCCTTTAATGAGTCAACGCAAATGCCAAGCAGTGAAATGCAACGAAATGCAGCAATTAAGCAAGATGCTGGGAATGACAAAAGGCGCGAGTGCTTGTACAAAGTAAAAAGTAAATGCAGAATGCAAAATGTAAACGTAAAATGTTATAATAAAGAGAAGCTGCTTGGGAGCAGACCCAGGCAGCTCTCAAAGCGTACAAACAACAACGACGGGCACTCAAAAGATGAAACATAAAACGAAGCCCGAGAGAGAAGCCCATAAAAAACCACATTGTGCCAAGGCGCACTTAAAAACGAGCCAACCGGCAGCCAGGCACCTCCCAAATATCATATGGCAAGAGATGGGAAGAGGTGGAGAGAGGGCCGACAAAGTGAGAGGAGGAACGGGGGGGTCACAAGAGTCGGCGGTCTCGGCGAAATGCCATAAAAATTGCAACATAAAAATTAAACCACTAAACGCAGCAAAATTGCTGGCTTTGGGGCGCTGATAATGTGCCCAGTTCAGTTCGGTTCAGATTTTTCATACCCTTTTTGTAAAGGGTACTATACATTGCTATCGAAATTGGTGACGACAGTTGAATTGAGTTGTGTTGAGTATGGACATTTTGCTTACTACGTTACAGGCACAGGAAGAAAACTAATTGAGAGACCTTTAATGGTAGTTACGATATTTAAAACATCGGATTATTTTAAATAAGATAAAATATATAGATTAAGTAATATTCTACATATGTACATACATAATTATATCTCTTTAATTCTCTATAAATTATTTATCAGATGTATATAATTCTTTCCGATGTTGTATAATTTCAAAAAGAGGGTATTGCGCTCCCAGTTCTTGGAAACATTGCACTTCTTTAATGACTTTGACTTTGGAGTTTCATGGTTTGGTTTTCTTTATGTGAATGTTTCTTTGAGTGTGTTTGTGTGTGTGTGTTTTTAAAGACTGCAGCAGTTCATAAAGCGACCCCCAGTTAGTTGTTTTAGGTCGCCCTCACGTTCACGCTTCCAGGGCCAGCTGTTGTTCACACTGTGTGGGTGTGGGGAGGGGGTGTGGGGCTGCGGGGTGCTATATTTACTCGTAATGATATTCAATAATAATACATGCGCACATTTCAAATATCGCATAAAAAGCACTTGCTCAACATTTCAGACATGCTTCGACTGCGCCTTTAGAATTTAATGTGCTTATAATGCCGCCTGCTGGCTCTTGAGCCCAATTCCATTTCCAATCCTCAATCCCAATCCCTCACAGCCCTTCACCTTTCGTCAATTTCTCGCTCCTATTACCATTCTTGTTCCCATTCCCATTCCCATTCCCATTCGCAATCGCAATCTTGAATCCAATTCGAATTCACATTCGACTCGGCGCACACACGTTCGCGTAATTGTCAGTGCAACCCTCGTCGCAATTTTTGGCTCTTTAACGGCAAATGATGTCAATTTCGATGCCTCAGGCATCCCCGAGGATATGCCGAAACTGCCCTCATCCATCTTTTATCTTCTTTTCATTCCTATCCCATTCAAAATTGTATTTAATTGGACCGTGAAGTGTGCCGTACGAAGAGGATTTCATCGCGCTGCCAGGCAACAACTATCGCCAAACAAAACTCACGCTCGGGTATTGTCGAACCGTTACCAGGGCATACGTATGGCATACGAGTATAGGCCTACGTCTGGCAATGAGCTCATTATAATTTGCCGGTAAGCTGAAGACAACAACAATCAACAATCAAATTGCAGCGTGGCTACAGCAGCGAGGGAGGCTCAATTAGATGGATAGTAATACGGAAGATTATATAATACATACGATATTGTAGATAATCACTGCTAATATTAAACAAATAATACTTTAGATAAACTAAAAGGAATTGATGCAAACTAGGGGAACCACTTGTATATCTTTACTGATTTATATTTTATATATTTATACGAGTATTATATATTAACTTACAAAACTTTAGATCTTCAACATTTCAGTTGTTTATATAGTACCAATAAATACTATTATCATCTTTAGGACAAGCAACGTTTAATATATATTGAGTAGTCTTAAGATGTTTGTTATTCAAGTGGATAAGCTATAAGCACCCTTTACCATTAATCGGTTCAATTATGAGTACTCTCCTAAGTAGCCTAACTGTTCTATGCTCATTAGAACTAACATATATTGTAGGTTTTTTTGGGAATATTGTATCAAATATGAAATTAAAAGTTGATGAAAAAGCGAAGGAATCATAATTAGCTTAGCCTGACGTTAAAAGGAGACACTTCAAAGGTTCCAATTAAAAAGCCGATAATTAAGTTTGAACATTATTGAAGTTACTTTCAGGCAGAATCCTTCATAAGCTCAGATCTGATAAATTTCAGAAACAGAATTTCCATTTTTTTTAAGTTTAACGAATTTAATTTGAAATATTTAAATTCCTATTCGAAGTTTAGAGCAGCTGTTAGTGATAGGGAATATATATTTAAATAGGATTTTATTTTGACAGGAACTGCTCAGAATGTAATATGCATGTTTTAAATATTACAAAAACAACCCTCGTATTCGTATTCGCATAATAATGTTCGGGCAAGCATCCAAACTGATTAGCATAAATTCGTCTATGTCGTTGCTGGCAACGTTGTCAACGTTGTTGTTGTTCATGCTGTTGTTCTTGGTTGTTGTTCTTATTGTTGTTGTTGTTTTTGTTGTGCCGTTGTCGTCTTTTGTCAACGTGTCTTGCATGGCAAGCAAAAACTTTAGCAACGAAATGCAGACAGGCACCACGGACTAGGATCTGTGCTTGGTCCCGTCTCTGTCTTGGGTTCGGTCTAAGACGGGGGCCACGGCTTCTGCCTGCTGCCTGCTGCCTGGTTAACTTGGCTGGCACATGGAAACATGTGTCACTGAGGGCTGTCTACTTATTGCACGACTAATGTCAGTTGCACTGGCTGCCTGGCCTCCGCCGCTGCCTTCCTGGGCGGCTCCTTGGCAGTCCGGGCAACCCAGGCAAGCCGAGCAACAAAAGGTAGCAAACTTCCTGGCACAAAAAGCTTTTTAAACTGCAAACTGCAAGCGACGGAATTCTTTGGGGGTTGCCAGGCCAAACCAGAATAGGGTAGTAGAGGAGAGGCAACTGGAGGAGAGGAAACTGTGCCTTGGAAATGGGTAACGGACTGTGGTTTTCCATTCAAGCGCAAATTATTTTCTAGCCGAGTGAAGGACGGCGCAGCCGACATTGCACAGGCAATGCCTGGCCTAAGTAGTTTCCATACCCTGTTTAGAATTGAATGCATAAATAGGGTATCTTAACATATAACATAATATTAGATACACTAACTCCAACTAGCAATTCCATAAGTTATTACTCTGATTATGACACGGTATCACATAACTCATCAACTGAAACAAATGATGAGGTAGTCTGAATTCTATCAATCGAGACACCCTAAACTTGCTAAGCAACTTACTCTTGGCGCTCCCAATGGGCGTCTTTATTTGGCAGCTTTTTCTTCCCGTCAGCTACAAATACTTTATCGTTCTTCTTTCTCTCTACTTTCCACTCTCTTCTCTCACCTACTACCCCTTAAATCCCTGGCAAAAAGGCATTTGCTGTTCTCCACCTCGACCTGCCGCATTATCTCACGCATTGCATCTATTTTTCAAAGCCAACGCATTTTCGGGATATCTTTGGGAACTGTCATTTCTCTTCCAAAAGGAATTCCGAATGGCTCCCATCAATTTATTTTGAATGTGCCTGCACCACAAGCCCAACTCTGAGCCAGGGACAGAGAGTAGTAACATTCGCTAAACCCCGACAACGAAGATGACGATGACTCTAATCATATTTTAGTGCAGCCCAACTAATTGTGGATGCGATTGTTAGAGCCCCCCCTTTCTGGTTGACAGGCAAGCCCAAACAGTGCCTGCAAACACGGCAAACGGGAGAGCAATTTACACCTTGGCACTGTGAAATTCACAAGACTTTGCGGAACCTTAAAAGGCAGAGGCGCTAACCACGACCTTGGAATGCACTCTCTAAAGAAATAAGTAAATTAAGTTCAGAGGAATAAACGAAATGAAGTTTTATGCTTTTGAAGGAATACATTAATAGAATGGAAATGGAATCAGTCTATAAATTAATATCTAACGTCAAATGTGGAATACAAAACTAAGTTCAAAAAGAATATTCTTATAATTCACACAATTCTCATAAGGGCGTGATAATTTATGAAGGAATGTCGCAAGTTCGCTGCCACTGTCCATGCAGCTGCCCCATTTATAGTGTAGAAGAATCAAGAGAAGAGTAGAGAAGAAGCGCAACCACTAAAGACGTGTTAATGAAGCAGACATGCGGGCCAGGCCAGGCCAGGCCAGAACTCTGAGCCCAAGTCGTGGTCGCTCTTTCCTGCTTAGCTTTTCTTGTAGTTATAGTTGTTGTTGTTCTTGTAGTTGTTGTAGTTCTAGTTGTAGTTGCTGAATGAATTTGTATAACTTGCAAATCATGTTGACTGACGATCCAAAGCGGCTACGTCTGGGATTGGCGTTGGAATCGGAATAGGGATGGGGTTGAGAATGGGAATGGGGGCTAAGACTGCTGCGGGGTCTGGGCAAAAGGTTTAAGGCACACACACACACACACACAGTTGTGCCATACATATTATGAAAATGTGTGTCTGAGGCCCATAAAGGGTACGCAGGAGGGAGAGAGAGGGAGAAAGAGCAGGGGCAAGCAGAGGCAGAGTGGTAGCAGTTGGCTGACTGGCTGGTTGGCTGCTTGGCTGGTTGGTTGCTTGGCTGTTCTACTAAATCAACATCATTAAGTTTTCTGTTTATAAAGAAAACACTCGAACATCAGTGCGAAGTCTTCTCTCTTTTTATTATTTCTCCTTTCATGTTCACTTGTTCAGCTTATTTCTTTGTATTTACAGAAACCGATGATGCGAGCTGTGTTATTTTAGGCTGGTTCGATGCAAGACACGACACGACACAAGGAAGCTTTGCCAACGGGCTGAGGGAGGGGATGGAAACTGGGGAACTGGGGGCCACTCCAGAAGGCAATGCAGGCACAAATTAGTAGGGAAGTGAACTGAACACGTAAACTGAAGTTTCTTGCATATTTGCTTAGCCATTTTGACCAAAACTCAAAAACTGCATTCACAGATTAGTTCCCAAAAAGGGGGAGTGAGGAGAGACAAAGACAGAGATAGAGATAGCGAGTGCAGCCGATTGGGCCTGTGTCTGGCTGGGCAGGGTAACCCATCCATTATGTATGTCGAACGACGAGCCAAACAAAATGTGAAAGAAAGAAAATAAACAACAAAGTCACGAAATTGTTTATACAATAAATAAAGAGCCGTCTGCACTGCGCGCTGCGCTCACCGAACAGCAAAAGTATCTTAAAGATACAAACAAGATTTCAGCATGGCGCACGCATGCTGAACATGCCGTACAGACTTGGGCCTGGGCCTGTGCCAGTGCCTTGCACTTGGACTTGGCTCGACTGGACTGGAAACTGAACTGGGCAGGATGTGAAGCTTCCAAGACACACACAGCTACACACACACACACACACACACACACGAGAGACATGTGAGCATGTCAAAATGGATAGATACTCGTTATGCTCGAGCATGCAGCTCAAATTACAAGCGGGCAAATGTTTAAATACTTGAGTGCCCGGCCCAACCAGCCGAGCATATTAATTTTTGCCTTTGCCGTTGCTTTTGCCTCACTCACTCTGCTTTGTCAACACAACAATTCACTTAGACACAGTGTAGTCGACAGTTGCCGCTTGCCAGTTTGCCAGTTGATAGTTGCCACCAGTTGGCTGCGATGCTGCTGCTGCAGCGGCACAGAATATGGCGTCAGCATCATCGTCATCCCACGCAGCAGGCGCCAGGCTTTTTACAATTATGTCGTAATCAGTGCAGATGCAATCAAGGTTGAATGCAGAGAAGGGTATCTTTCTGACAGTGTAAAGCTCTTTCTTAGCTACTCCAGGTATACCTAGCATCACTTACCCTGCATCGAGTGCATCATTATAATTAATGCTGTGTATCAGCACTATCCAATGATTTTGAGTTTCCATTAACTCAAGGACTGAAGCATTTCGTTTAATGTTCTCTGCTTAACTTTATTTCCATCAAATCAAAAAAACAGCATTAGCCCTGCTTTTCTTTTGCAGGTGAAGAAGTTTGCTGTTGTCAGAATTTCCAGAATTTTTGGTCAAAGAAAAGGGACAGATGATATTTTAATATAAAACTAACAAAAAAAACTTTCGTTCAAAGAGTGTGGGTGGTCCCAGCACATCTATTATTTATTAAATATTTATTATATATTAAATATTTATTATTTATTTAGTTTATTTTAAGTTTATTTATATTTATTAATCATTAATTTTTTGTCGTGTACCTGCAATTTAGTAATATACTGCATTTTTTAGGCGCTGTCAACATTCGCTTGAGTTCGCTTAAAAACCAGTGCATACTTTTGCGCGCATTTGAAGAATTCTGTACAGCACGTTTTTAAAACGCATTTTTGATCGCCCACGCCCCCTGGTAATTTGGGGGCGTTTTTGAAACGGTATTTTTCTTACAAAAGTGAGAGAACCCGAAATATCTGGTCCAGTCTTCGAATTCTCCTCCAGGGCGAGGTATACACGCTACGAACTTGCAATTTCTGTCTACTTGTTAACGAAGCAAAACAGCACAAATTGAAAAAAACCGCATGTTTCTATTTTTACCGGTTTTGCCGCACTTGCGAGTTGAAATTGGAAAAAAACTGCCGTTATTCCAAATGAACTACTGCTTGTTTTAACGCTAACAGAATGCTGTTGAGTAAGCAGTGCACCGCTTGGACTGCTTGCACTAAAGTGCAAAGCCATGACACATGCATATGTTACACAACTAACAACAACAACCACTGCGGGCCTAGATTGCTCAAAATTCAGAAAAAATGTCAGAAAATCCTGTGTTTCCCTTGCAATATAGGCGGCTAGTTTTCAAATACGATCGAGTTGAACGCCCAGTACAAATTCATACTTTTTAGACCCTAAGTGGGCTGATCTACATTCTATATCCGAAGTGCTTTGGAAATGTGTTCATATCGGTAAAGACCTCTTTCGTCCACAGAGGAATATGAAATCAGCTAAAGTTTTATTTAAAATTTGGCTTATTTACTGCTAAAAACAAGTAAACCTCACCTTATTAAAGCAAACCTGATATGCATGAACACAGTTCTCTTATCCACTATTTATCGACGCGCAACTAACATCCAGAAAATTACATTAAGTGGAATATTGAACAATATCCAACTATGCAAGACTTCGTGGATTGAAAACAGTTCAAAACGTATTCAAAACTCAACAATGCAGGTAATATGTGGTTCTATTCTACTGCAAATATTATATAAACTATTCCCTCACTGCCAGCTCGTGTCAAAACTGATGGGACTGAGCTTGCTCCTGCTGCTTCTATGTCAACAAAGTCAGCCAGAAGAAATCCAAGCACCTGCATTCTTTAAACATTGTCATGACATCTTCCGGCAGGAAGGTATGGTGGCGATGGTGATCAAGAGCATCTTGGACAAGGTGATGGATCGCCTGCAGAAGGCCTGCGTTGTGGATGAGTACATAGACAAGGTGCCCAACATTATCGGGGGAGGGCTCTACTGCGATCTCAATTTGCCACACACAGTCGATATGTTGCTCAGCTACGTGAAGGACAATGCTGATCGCGATTGCAGGAAAATTAACGGGTTTATGAGTCGTTATCTGCTTCTTTAAAAAACGCCAAGATTCTACCAGAAATAAATATAAACACTGCTTTTGTAGACTCTCTTTATAGACTGTTTCTTTTGATACATTACTCCCAAAATGATAAAGAGAAGAAGAATCTACTTGAATATCTTGTTCAACTCAAGCGAGGCGCTCTCTAGACTTCGTTTGCGGGCAATGCGATCGCCAGTCGTCTCTCCTCCGCCGGGCAGCACACCCTCCAGCAGAATGGGGACAATCTGCTCGCCCACCGACTGAAAGAGTTGGGCAATCTTTATGATCGTTGCCGGATCTGGTAGCCCAGGAATGCCGGCACGCCCAGCGCCAACTGAATTGCTGGAAACATCGCGTTTGCGTCGTCTTCCTGTCTCCGGCGAATCCTCAACGGTCTCCTCCGAAGACGAGTCATCGTCGTCGTCGCCGTCGTCGTCCCCGTCTCCGTTGTTGTCTCCCTGTATCAAGCAAGTAACAGTTGAAGATGATGGACCTCAGTCTGACTACAAATTGTGATTACCTTCGGCCTGGCCTCCGTTAAATGCAGGAGCAGAATCAATCCCAGGCTCAGCAGAAGCAGCTGACGACCCACATGGAATGCCATCGTGCTTTCAATCCGTGGCAATCCCTTATGGAAGGCGTATTTATACCTAGGTGGGGCATTGTTTTAATGAGCCTCAATCTCAAATGGCTTTGCATGTCTCCAAATTGATCAATTTGCGTGGTTTAATTCCGAATTAAAACCTGCGACTTGCAACTGCCTAACAGTCGTTGGCGTCACGTTAACTGTTCGTTCTGGCCATGTCAAAAAGGTCGACAAGAACAAGAGAACAAATCGAACTTGAAAACGCTGTCAGACTAGTCGAGCTCTTTGTTGCTCTTCTCGTTGCTTCTTCTTTTTTGGTCATGGAATTCGCCAACGACTGCAGTTTTTGTGCCCAGCCCAGAGCCGGCCAACAACTTTGCGCATACTCAGCTAAGATGCGGACCAGGTAGTTGGGACCCGTCAGTCGCCGCAGGCACATACATTGTAATTTAAACGCGGCCCGTGCGTTTGCCTCGTCCACTGGATGTGGGCACATATTATTATTAAATCAAATGCGGCTGCTGCAGCAACGGCAGCAGCAACTATAAGAGGGGAAGCAGGTGATTGAAGTCGCGATCTTAGCTACATTGCAATCGAAGCAGCTTCAGTACTGCTTGAGCTTCGCATTCGGACAGTCGCCAACGGGAGAGAACCGCATTAATCTGCGGCGAATAGAAAATCAAGTGAAACTCGAAATTTAAACTGGAAAGAGTGAAATTTGAAATTGCAACCTGGACAACTTTTTTACTTTAAACTTGATCTTTCATCATCTTTAAGCTGCATTGCCTTACAAGTTTTATTTGTTATTTTGTTTCAGTTGTTAATTAATTTAATAACGAGCAAAAAAGCATCGCGATGAAGCTGTTCTCGCAATTGAAACGCATTAGCGCCGCTAACAAGGTGGGTCAGAATGCTAAATAGGTTATTGCACTCTCCAAAAGATCATGTTCCCCGCACTTTATTAATCTCTGATCCAGTTTAAAATTTTTAATTTAGCGCCGTCTTTGGCGTTGCCAGACTGACGCAAGTTAAACATTATTACTCCTCACATTACATTAGACTCCTCTTGCTAACAGAGAACCCTTCGTTAACAATTCACAATGATAATTTATGAATATTTTTACAGAATTCGGTCACGCTGCCTGTTACAGTTCAAAGTAAGTGATTCAACACTGAGGTGCAATTCTTGTTGTTACTATGTAATACTGGTGACAAGTCACGAATGAATAAGTATTGCGTCACAGTCATGCGATACTTATGTTATGTTAATGTTAAATAACATTTTAGCAGCAAGAAGCCTCAACTTTTATTCTCGATTGAGCATTGTTAATAAAATCTTTGACCGCAGCAGTTCAGCCGAGTGGAAAGGAATCAGAACCTCCGGAAATTTACAAGGTTGTAGTAGAGGAAAAACTCCCAGCAAATAGGGAAACTAATACGGAAGGTATGCATACATAAATATACTAACTTAGACGCTAAGCATGCATTAATTGTCTGATGTAACAAATTCCATGGGACCACAATACAATTTGGATGTGTGTGGGTAGTATGGGTGGGTGGGGGCAAGTTAAGCGTGTCTTTGTATCAGGAATGTACACAGATAAAGAAAATGTGTTGCCTATGTACATATATTGATTTTCCGCGAATATGATGTTTGTTTGAGAAAACCACAAAACAATGAAGACTCAAGCGTGGCTTTTATGACGTCAGCAATTCGAAAATATGTAGATAAAGAAAAATTCACCGAATCCACAATCAGAATGTAGTGAAAATATTTATAGAAAACTATTTTACATTGGACTAATCTCTATTTATAGAGAAGCATGTAAGATCTGAATTGTCTTAACAAGTGGCAGCTCAACATAACCTCAAATGCACTCAGCATCACAAGAGAGAAAGGCACAAGCGCAAAATCACATGAGAATCCACAAACAACTGCAATCCACACACACGCTAACACAATCCACATTGAGCTTAATTGATGCTGATTAAATAAGATTTTACCATTCAATTTAATCTGTAGCTTTATCAGTTGAAATGGTGAAGGAAGAGCAAGTTTTGCCCGATGGAGCCGACGAGGAGATGCTCGGAACTGGAGGAGCCGAAGACAAGCTGGCAGAGCGACGCGATGAGGTAAAATTCATCAAGGGCGATCATCAGAACGGCGAGGCTAAGATTGACATAAGAAACCTTAGCAGTGAGAAACCTGTAAGTTTTGAAAAAAGAAATCTTTAGAAACATGATAGCTTGGCAGAGTTATCATGTTTCCAAGATATACGGCTACTGAGAACTATCCTCTCCTAACGCAAAAACATACTCCACAGGCCTTCGCCGGAATGAGCAAGGAGGAGCTGATGAAGTATGCCAATGATCCGTTCTGGGTGCGATTGCGTTGGATCTGTTTTGTTGGCTTCTGGGCCATTTGGGTTGGCATGTTGGTGGGCGCCATTCTCATCATTATCGGTGCACCCAAGTGTGCTGCACCCCAACCCTTGTCCTGGTGGAAACGTGGACCTCATGCCAAGTTTTCCAGTGTGGATAAGTGCAAAGCTGAAGACGTTCTGTCGGCCAAGCAACTTTCAGGCTCTGGTGCCATTTACGAATTGCCAGCACTGAACACCTACGAAGTGACAAAGCCCGATGTGGAGGCACAGATCAGGCAATGTGTAGACCTGTACAAGGAAAGCAAGATAAATGTCATACTCGATCTGACTCCCAATTTCGTGAGCAAGGAATCGAAGCTTGTGCAGGAAGCATTGACCAATGAGGAGAAACGAACTGCCTTCGTCTGGAAGAACGCAGGTGCCGACCTACCCAATAACTGGAAGAAGGTGGGCGGCAACTCGAGCGCCTGGGAGAAGGTGGATAGCAGTTATGTGCTCTCACAGTTTCAGCCAGGCACTTATGATTTGAGAATGAACTCGACGTTGGTGCGACAAGAGTTTGGCTTAGTGCTGAAGCATCTGTTGGGCCTAGGCGTCAGTGGATTCCGACTGAGGAACACGAAGTTCTTCTTGATCAATGATGATTTGGAGGATGAAGACTTCTCGTCAAAAGCCAAAGACTTCAACATGGTGGATTATGGATTCTACACCCACACGCACTCCGCTTTCCAAGAAAGACTCGGCGATGTACTGTATGACTACTTGGGGATTGTGAAGAACGTCTCGGCTGACGCATTCCTTTCGGTGGCCGAGGACACAATCCGTCCCGAAAAGTATAAGCTGAGCAACTCGACTGAATCCCTTGGTATCGAGATACCCTTGTATGGTGACTTCATCAAAACACTCAGCGCCACCAAAACGAGCAAGAGTCTCAAGCAGGAGCTGGAGCAAACTTTCGCAGAGACTTTCAATCACAACTGGTTGCAGTGGAACCTGGCCGATGTCTACCACGACACTCCTGCCAACCCCTCAGCACTGGCGCTCTTCGTGTCCCTACTACCGGGTGTACCCGTTGTGCCAGTGGACTCCGTCGAGTACCAGAAGGTCGACAGAGAAACCTACGCAGAGATCGAACTAATGCGTCGCTCACCTTCTTTCATGCATGGCACTGTGAACGTTTACGAGATCAATCATCTTATCGCTTTCAGCAGGTAACAATCCTTAACATATTCTATAACTATAATATAATTACTAATCAATGTGTTGCTTACTCATATTGCTAACTCTTAAAGGCAAAGGTATTCAAACGGTTTAACTATCTTTATCTAAATGAAATCCCTATTCTTCTCCCATTTATTTTGATTATATCTAACTCATCTTTCTCTTCACACTCACAGGCTCAAGTCTGGCAGCCCCGGCTTCTTTGTGATCTACAATCCCACCGAGTTCCCACAGAGAAGCAACTTCACCCTCCAGGCCAATCTGCCGGATAAGATGACTGTCTCCTACCTCAGCGAGGACTACGCAGGCAACAGCGCCAATGCCACCAGCCTTGCAAAGTCCAGTAAGGTCAGCAAGGCTGACGATCTAAAGATTGCTCCGCACTCAACAGTAATCTTCACCTACGTGCCGGTGCAGAGCGGCTAAGACAGTCCTAATGAAGTTTCGCTATAGAGCGCACAAATAAATATTCACTTGTATAATGTGAAAACTATTTAAATGTATTAAATTGCTTTGAAAATGCTATACAACAACAACGCTTGCTGACAATATCGCAACAAATTAACGTAAAATTGTTAAACTATATTTCTTGGAAATACTCGTTACCAAATTATAATCCCCCAATATATAATCCCCAATTGCATTCCAAATATGTTGTTTTAATGGAAGGTGCATTGAAATTGAATTGAATGAATGTTTGAATAAACTCACACGTACTTATCAAGATAACCCAGGAGTTAGTTTATCAATTTATTTATTTTCGATTGTAAATTGCAATTTACAGATTCGAGATATTTAACCTTTTTCAAATTTATTATACACTTTTTCCATTTGTCACATTCACTTCACTTGTCATGTCACGTGTATGAGCTTCTTTCTCTGTTATCGCAAATCTGAACACTTATCGATATATCCCTTTTACGATATGTCACGTAACATCAGTTAGCCATGACACAAACACAACGCACATTTTGAAATTCGCGCCAATTTGTTGACTACCATTTCCCCTTGGAATGTTTCCACTTATTTCCTTTGTGGAAAACTTTGAACCACACGAAAGAAATTGCAATGAGCAAACGCATGTGGCACGAATACGATTAGAGATGTGGCATATGTGTGGGGGGTGGAGGCGGAGGAGGAGTTGCCAACTTTCAGATACAAATAGTTGGCAGAGCAGTTGGCAAGCGGCAAACAAAAGGAGCGCAACCACAGACAAATAATCAAAATCGACAAAACGAAATGAGGCAAAAACAAAGCGGCCAAAATGTTTTTAGTTTTGTCCGTCGAGTCGACAATGACAGCCTGGGGAGCAGACAGACAGACAGACCGGGCCAAGATGCGGACTCAGGGCCGAAAAGGATGTGCGCACGTGCTAATGTGATTAGATACACACCCACACGCACACTCACACATGCTTGCGCTGCGAAAGTTGTTAGAGGCAACCGCAACATGAAGTGCAGTTGATTGCGGCAAGAGCAGCCAAGCCACGTTTGCAACAGCAACTTCCACAACAACAGCAATAACAACAACAATTTCCACATTTGTATCTGCAAGATGCAAACTATTGTTGCGCAGGTCATCATCATCATTATCATCAGAAGCAGCAGCAGCATTGTCATCATCACTTTCAAAACTTTCGGTCAGTCCGCTGAGCATTTGTATCTGCGAAAGTATCTGTAAGATACAGATACAGTTACCCACGTGTCACTTGCACTTGCTACTGCTGCTGCTGCTGTCGCAACAACTTTTTCATCAGCAAGTTATCAAACGCAGACACCGTCGGCCTTCAACCAGGCAAGGCGCACTAATTTAATTGCAACGTGCAACATGCGGCGACTGTGGCCCGCCACAACACACGCACACACACATACAGAGTAATCCACTCATGCCCACTGTACATCCTTTAACCCTTTAATTACTGCGTGTAAACAAATATTCTTGCAATTTGAAGGGAATCTTTTGCTTGAGGGAATCTTAAATAGAACTGAAGATTAAATACAAGTGCATATGATGTGCTATAGTTTATGTAGTTGTACTGCTTATATAAAGCGAACTAATCAATATGATCCTTCACATATCATTTGCATATTCTGTCAGTTTGCCCGCCTGTTCTACCTAACGAGAAGATACACCCCCAGGCCTGCAGACTGGCCTACAATGCAGACTGCAATGCACAGTCCGCACTTATTTATAGAAATAGAAGGCAGTTGCCTTAATAAATCGCACTAGCCAAAGAAGCCTGGAATTTCCAGTTAGAAGTCGAGTGTGGGTGTTGCAAAAGTGATCGGTTTGGTCAAGGCGATTAGGGCGTGGCCGATTGTGTAGCACAAGAAACGCGTGTTTGTATACCCTGCGAAATGTGGTTACTTTGAGAAGGGTATAAACATTTTGTATGATTTAAGCGTACAGATGAAAGAGAGCAGAGATATGGAGGGGGAAAGAATGAAAGGAGGGCAAAGAAAGAATAAGAGAGATAGATAGAGAAGAGATGGGCAGAGAAGGAGAGATAGATAGAGTAAGCATTTAATAATATTGTGCACTAATATCGAAAAACTCAGATAACACTCTCTTGATGAAGGTAGACATGCGCTAGACTTATAATATATATTATAATTTAATATGAACAATCATTTCCTTCATTTCTTTCATCTAATTAAAGTGAAAGTGAGTTGGCAAAGTACTTAAGAAAAACTTATACTTCAGTTGGTTTTTATTATTATGATTAATTTGGTTTAGAAGATATTTAAAATTAGCGCAGGGCACAGTGGGGTTAAGCAAACAAACATAAAGCAAGAGACAAGGCCAAAGGATGTGCCGAAAATGTATAATCCAAATAAGCTGTCGACTAGTCAACACCAGAGAAGCAACCGCAACAGCAAAAACAACACGACACAACAGCAACAGCAACAGAACATCAGCAACAGCAACATCACACAAAAAGAGCAACAGCAACACAAAAAAAGCAGCAGCAACAACAACGAAACAACGTGGCTAATTTGTATTGATTTTTTATCGCGTTTGCGTTTGATTTTTTTAAGCTTTTGTTGTTTTTTATTGTTGTTGTTGTTGTTGTTCTTGCCGTTGTTTGTTTTGAACTTTCCCATGCATAAATTTTGCATATTAATTGGAGCGACTGTTGGCCATTTCCGTAAGAGCAATCGACACCCCCAGTCAGACTGCAACACCCTCGTCTGTTGAGAGTGTGGGGGAGAGAGAGTGTGGGGAGAGAGTGTGAGAGAGAGAAAGAGAGTGAGAGAGAGAGAGGGAGTGCTGATTAGTTGGCCTAAAAAAGCCATCAGGCTTTGATTAACATTTTGTGCGCACAAATGACGAACAAACGCGACGAGCTAAATGAGTTGCATCTCATTGAGTGACAAGCTATAACAACAGCAACAACTGCAGCAACAGCAACAACTGCAGCAACAGCAACAATAGCAACAACAGCAACAGCAACAACAAAATTACGACTGCGACAACGCACAAACTGTGCCAATTTGTTTTAAAATGCATCGAGCTGGCGCTCAATCAGCCCATTCCAGTTGGCATCGACAGCTTCCCTTCTACATGGACAGTGTCAGTTCATCCTTTTCCCCTTTTCCATTTTCCCCTTCTCCTCCCTCAACTCTTTTTCAATTTGCATGCAAGCGCAAATTATCCGCAAAAGCCGCTGCACCACCGAACCGTAGCTGCTGTAATATCATCCTGGTCTCGGGCCAAGCAGGGCAACCTGTTCCTGTTTTCTGCCTCTTGCTCCCTTCCTGCTCATATTGTTGCTGCTCCCTTCCTGCTTCCTCCACTCTCATTCTCCTTGGACTCTTGGCTTGCCTTGGCTTCCCTTGCTAAAAGGTTTTGTCCTTTGCAGCTTTTTATATGCAGATTTTCTTGGCCTCGACCAGCCTGGGTGTGTGTGAGTGTGTGTGTATGCGTGTTAGTTTTTTTGGATTCTCTGGGATCGTGTGTTTTAAATTACTTAACTGCTCGGCTTGGCTCATGCCCCGGGAGCATGTTTTCTGGCACTCAATTTGTCATTAAGCTCAATTTTGAATTGTGAAAAAAGGATCGGAAAAAAGGCGCGATAAATATTTGGCAGATCACTCGACAAAGATGTCAAAAAACATAAGAAAAATTAAAAAATAATAAAAAACAAAGAATATTATTTCTCGCTCGATACGCATTCGCTATGTTATTAGGCTCTCTGGGCCGATCTGGCAGCCATTATGTGCAAATGATCCTAAATAACTGCCTGTAACTCAGCGAAAGAGGGAGAGAGAGAGAGGGAGGGATGGCAAAGATGGAGAGGGGGAGAGCGAGAGTAGGAGGGGAAAAGAAATCGCCGCTTCCGTTCGGAATGTGAGCAAAAAACTCACTCGAAAAACCAAGTGTAAAAAATTAATGTGAATATTTTGCGGCCAGCGATTAATTAGATGTTATCAAGAGAAATTTAAATAAATCATTCATTGTTGAGCAATTACACTGCACAGCATGCAGCAGGTTCCTCTTTGAGTTCCAAAAGGACGCCAAGCTGTTTCGCCAGTCTCGTCGATCCTCTACGATCAATGGCATAAGCTGTGCGAACTACTTAAACAGTGTGAAACGAGGTAAAACTCCGTAAGAGCATAGAAAAAATGATGTAAATAAATATATAACATATGTACATATACATATAACATTATTCATTATATCTTTTTTCCCCAAAAATCTCCCAAAATTTTTTTTTTAAAAATTTTTGGGGGTTTTTTTTTTTTTTTTTATCATTATATTTCATGATTCGAATAAGTCTTATAACAATTATTTAAGAAAGTAGAAGAAGATGTTTAAAAAGACGAAAATTTCAATCATTCATATATGTATGTTCCTGAAGATTCTGCAGAAAAATAAGTTTATATTTAAAATTAGGAAAACTTAAAAAGTTAGTATCATTCATGTCGAAATTCTGTATTTTCTTAATTTGTTCATTTTTTTACTTACAAATTAAAGATACTAGTTTTTTGCTTGGCATACGCTTATAAAACTATCATATTGAAATGTCTGTTAAATTTGAACAAGATCGGTATATAAACAAGTAAATAATTTCATTAAGAATAGTTAATACTTATGTACAATCAATACATATGTAGAAGTATTGCTTAGGGCTTAAATAGTTCAGTACTTACCTAATGGGGCTATCCCAAGATATTCAAATGGAAGTGAGTACAAAGCACATAACAAACATTCTACGGGTCAACGTCTACGTCAATGCCGGCAGCGACGCGGCGTCGACATTGTCGTCGTTGTCGGTGTCTTCTTCTCAGTTAGCATCGGCATCGGCATCGGCGTCTGCATTTGCGGTTGGTAACTCAAATTACTTTGGTTGGGTGTTCGGCACTCGTTCGCTGAGCTCGATGAGTTCGCTTGAGCATCGTCGTCTAGGTTCCATTGGGGATTGAAGTGACAACAGCGTCAGCTAAACGTCAATTTGTAATATTGTGTGCAATTGCCACCGTTTGCGTTTTGCGGCGAATACGATAAAAATAAAACCCATGTCTAGCAATGTATGTGGTGGGGAGGGGAAAGGGGAGAGAGAGGGCACGAGTCCAAGCGAGAGAAAGTGAGAATTCTCACAGCAAGTCATAAGTAAATATTTCCTCTCGACAGCATCTTCCTACAGTTCTAAAGTGTGTGCACAAACTGGAAACGGGTTTTGCAAACGCATCCGTAAGATACATCTTGTTCCAGTCAGCCCTCTCTTTATGGTCGTTCAGCGCTTTCGGCTCTAATTGATTAATGTAGCCCAAATTCGAAATTCCTTTAAGGTAGCAACAGCTCGCACTGTACGGTTACTGTCCCAAATTAACGATCTTGTGAAAGAAACTTAATGATAGAACTGCGAAATTTATTGCAATAGGGAATCGGTTAAGATTAGATAAGGTTATCGGGGTAAGTTGTATATACACCCAGAGTTATTATATTGTAGTTGCTATGCCAGCAAGTCTGGCCCGCTGTTTATCTCTTCCTTCTGTTTATATGCAATTTTGAATTATTTCATAATTTCAATTTAATGTGCTCAATTTATTAACTCGAGCAATTTATGTTGTTTCAACTGTTTCTTAAGCAACTGTAATTTATTTTTTAATTTTCTCAAGGTTTGGTTAATCAATAATCGAGAGCGGCTGAAGGGACCTGAAGCAGATCGTACAGGAAGTCAGCGGGATGTGCGAAGGGGCTGCTTCGGGACCGGTTTACTTTGGCAACATAATACTTATGATTTTTATTGCATTTTTATTTTAGGTGCTACTTTGGCAACAGCATCATATCTGGCAGCATCGGCAAGTATCTTAAAGGGCCAACAACGCGCCTTATTTGCACCCATTAGTGGCCCAATAATTTGTATATATTTTCGATTACAGAAATTAGAGGATAGAGTGCGAATGCGAGCTTTGGTGATGTCGCCGAAAGAGTACGAAAGATGCACAAACGGAACGGAAGCTCTTAAAATGTGATTAGTGAGGACATTTTGCAACAGCAACTACAGCGACAGGCAACATTTACAGGCAGCATCGCGCCCCAGGCAGGCAACCGACTGATGCCAACCGAAGCCAAAGTCTGCAACTGGAGACAGAGAAAGAGAGAGAGAGAGAGCAAATGAGCAAACGAACGTTCGTTCGTTGGGGAGAGCGACGTTTCGCTCTGATCAAATATGCAGACGTCAATGTACGGCAACAAAGTTGCTCCACTTCAGTGTCCTACGCGAGTCAAGAAAGAGAGCAGTGGGAGAGAGCGCGTCGCCAAGACAGCCCGAGAGAGAGAGAGAGACGCCACTCAGGCTGCCGGCAAGAGAGCAAAGTCTACAGCAATATTTTAATGCATGTGCATTTTGATGCTCGCTCTCTCAGGTTTGCTCTCTCGCGCTCTATTTTCATCTCATTGGCTGATTTTGTGCTACACTTGCAATAAGAGAGCTTATTGGTTTATTAACAAACAGAATTTAAACTTCACTTAGTTAAATTAAATTCAAAATAAACTACAAATATATATTTCTTAATATGGTAAATAGCTGAACATCTTATTTGTATGATATATATATTTGTATGATATACATTTGGTTGGACTCGGCATTAAAGCTTATTAAATATTCTGCCACAAACCTTAAGTTAACTAAAAAATACTCAGCTATTTCTTAATTACAATTAATGTTATTAGTATATAAATATTAATTAATAAAAATATTATTAAAGAGGAATATTAATAATCTAATTAATCTATTTTTAAGTGTACCTTAATGTAAATCGTAATTTAATTTTAACAGTTAAGTTTAAATACAGAAATCAATTAATAATTATTCAATTATATTAATAATTCTATTAAGTTTCAAGGATTTTCTAAGATATTGTTTAGAGAAAACCTATTTTTACAATAATTAATATATTTTTTTATCATTATTACTTTTTTGCTATTTATTTCATTAAGCTTACAAAATGTCTAACAAAGCGCTTTTTCAAAATCTTTAAAGTCTTCTAAAAGTATCTGGTTCAGTCTTCATGCCTCCCGCCCAATTACAGTGCACTTGGTAGTCGACTAGAACATGACTTTTGCGGTGCAGCTAAGTGCAAATACCGCACAACCGAAGCCAGATGCCAGATGAGTTAGAAAGAGATAGAGAAAGAGAGAGAAAGAGAGACCGCACATGTGCATAGCCGGTCGTGAATTGCGCTATCTCTTCCTCTTCCTCTTCTTCTTCTGGGCAGAGCTTTGACGGCAGCAACAGCAGGTCCCCAGCGGCAAACAGAGCAGACTGAGAGCGAGACCAGTTTGCTTGCAACGATCGTCCTTAACGCTCGCATCGCATGCAGCGTGCCGCATTCGCATCCGCAAACGCTTTCGTTATCGTCTACGTAACTCATTGTGTGATTTAGAGATACTTGTGATAGTTATGTGATAGCAACCAGACAGACGTGCCTCCCCCCCTGATCACCATCTCTTAGTATGCGTCTGTGCCAAGAGATCCACTTCGACCGTTTGGTGTCGTAAACAAAGTGCGAAAAGAACCAACAAATCTCACAAATCTCAGTCAAGTCGGATTCGAAAATGAAGCTGATTCGTTTGAAATTCTAGTGGTCAAGATATATCTGCATGTGCGTGTGATTGTCTGCCTGTGTATGTGACTGTGTGTGTGTGTGTGTGTGCACAGACATATGTATGTATATACTCCCTCTACATCTGCGGCACGTTTTGCATTCGTACGTTCACAGAGAGCGACGTTTCACTCTCTCGGCACGCAACTTAAACTCTTTATGCGCCACTCACTCACTCTCTCCCGCACTCACCGTCGCTTTCTCACTCGCTCTCTCTCTCTTTCTCTCTGGTTATGCAAGAGAAGCAAGCATCGTCTGAAAGCAAGCAGCTAGCTGTGATCCTCTCTCCGGTAAGTCAACCTCAAGTTATATTTCAGTTAACCCTTCCCTCTATTTGCCTTCTACTTCCCCTTTCCGCTCTGCTGCCCCTTGCATTCCTCCTTCACACCTGGCGCTGGGCGTTACGTTCCCCCCCACAATTGTCTCGTGCTCATAATTGTCATCTTGGCGTTCGCACAGCATGATCAATGGTACCAGAAGAAGAACGAGTAGGGAGTATTCTTCAGCCCAAAACTCATATTTGCATACAAGAGAAATGCAAATTCCGCATAAGGCTGCTTTAGGCACGAGGCAGCATAAATGCTGCCCAAAAGCATCGGGAAGACAAGCTGCAAGTGCATGTTCTTTCCAGAGATACATTTAGATAAGACGCACCCAAATGCAGGCAGAATCTTTGGCTACCTTCACCCAGGGCGGGTATTACCTTAGGGCGCCATTTGATGGCGTAATTTATTGCGCATTCCCTACAAGTTCCCCTCCAACAAGAGTGTAAGGTTTCAATAGGTTGCGGACTACGAAATACCCTGCAGGGAGTTAGAAGCATTATGATTAATCATGTCATTATACTATAAATAACTATAATACCATTATATACCATCATTAAATACACCTTAAGTTATCATTATTGTGATTGGTGAAATGAATGAAAATGAGCTTGTTTAATTAAGTTATTTAAAAAACTACTCGAAATTCACGCAAGTTTCCTTTCTTATCCATCCATTTCCTTTCTTATTCTGTTTAAATTTTATTACAGAAGAGTTTGCACAATAAATGAATAAATTAATGAAACGGAATTTTCGATAAAATCTCTTGTATATTTTTTAATATAAATTATAACCAAAGTGTTTACAATTCTCTTAGTTCTTTTCCTTTTTGCCTGCCATATCTTAACGCTTCGTTCGATCATTACATTATGTCGTCTCTAATGATACAACAGTGTGTAAAGATTGGGAATTCAGTAAATTGGGATATCATGCAATAATCAACTGCAGTTTCAGCTGTGATCTTGTCAAACCTGCCCGCTTTGAAACCATTTGCCTCTATGACTACGACATGCACTTGCTCTATTCACTCTTGCCATGGAAATGACGACGGACATAATAAGTTTTGCATGTTTATCACCATATCACGGCATGAGATCGCTCACGATCGGATCGTAGATCGACAGATCACGCTCCCCCTACACACTATACACACACAACGTACACTACAATTTTGCAGAAGTCGTTCCACCCCCGATGTCGTTCGACACATAATTAACTAAATAGAATTGCTTTGAGGTACTCCCTATGCGTGTGTGTGCACTCGCCAGCTACTCGTTGCGTACTCTCCACACACTCACCAGGTGCTCACTGGGTACTCTTCTGGGTATTCACTCACTCACTCGCTTTGAGTCAGTGCGCTCTGTGTAAATACAAATTATCTGCGACATGCGAGATAAGGCAGATCGGTTGGACGTAGGTTCTGTTTGGTTTTGTATAAATAAAGAGGCAGTCGGAACAACAGTTTGCCGTGGTCGGAATTGGGCGGGACATGGGCGGTACAGGCCCTGTAGAGGGGTGGTCGGTGTGTGGGGAGAGCTTCGCAGCACAAAAAAGCGGTTGCGTTTATTATCTGCGATCTTTCATGGTCAATTACCGCTCTCCTAAATGAAAGCCCTCTAAAAACTCTTTTGAAGCGCCATTCGCAATTCTTCAATTAACTTTTTGATCGCATAAAGACTGGGAATGTTTCTACCCCACACTGTTGTCAATCGAAATTCTCACTTATCAGCCACACTTTAGTATAATTTAATATATAATGTACATTTATTATATTTAAATACATGTAAACACTGTAAAATGTCTAACATGTTTGATAAGAAATGGTCGCGTCATGCAGAGATGAAACACGAAAAAAATGCACATGTGATTCAGACTATATTCTGGAATATGCATATGCAAAATATAATATTTAAATCATTTAATTTATAGGCCTTGTTAGAACTGCAAATGCGCCTTGCTGTGACTATGATATACAGCACTTTTTTTGTTTAAATTAATAAATTAATTAGAAATTAACAACATTTTGAATAATAAATTGATTTGTTTTTGTTTAAAATAATCACAAAGTTAAAACAAAATTAAATTTGTGAACATTCATTTACTTTTTGATATATACAATTAAGTTTAAAGTTGCAGCTCATGAGCACTGCTATTTTTATGAACACAGCTGCATGTATGATAGAGGTTGAAAATGTATCAAAGAGAAAGTTAAATACTTTATAGTATGTACTATATAAATGCGTCTATGATTTTGTTGAGGTTCTTTGCAAACAATTATGAGTTAAATCTGAAAATATACGTATTTCTGAGTTATATAATATTAATTATATGTATATTGAATGTTATAACAAATGTATTCAATTATCATATAAATCTACGATTACAAGAAACTGCTAAATAGACAGCTTCAACGTCAAGCATTCCAGTTAATCTTAAAATTTAGTTCCCATTTATCGTAAAAAGAAAAAACTAAATAATTGCTTAATTAAACCAGAAGAAACATATTCATCTGTATATTCCCAAAGAAGAAATATCTCTGAGTAGCCTCTAAACCTGCTTTCCCTATCTGATTGATGCAATCGGAGATGCTTAATGGTTTCTACTTTAGCCAAGCTGTAATCATATTTACATAAATACACACACTCACACATGCAGAGCTGAAGACGCCTTTGGGCTCTTCTAAATGCTACAAAGTACTCATATCTGATGCAGTGCGCACCTCGCAAATCTTCTTCCAGTGTGTGCACGTATTTGCACATTGCTCATACGCCCCGTGGCGCGAACAAATAACCAAAACAAATGCCACAAAAGTCGCAGCAGCAGCGGAAGCAAACAACAGAAGAAGAAACAAGCAAAAAATATACTTTGCCGGCGAAACGAAAAAAACAAAAGAAAATCGCGCAATGCAACGTCCAACTCGAACATGTTGTGTGTGAATGAATGTGAGTTGGACTGCAACAGCGAACGGCAACAAAGGCAACGCAGCTACAAAGTGCAACGCCGACGAAAGCAGAAGCGCTGCGACGCAGCAGAAACAACAACAACTGCAACAACAACTACAGCAACAACTACAACAACAGGGGCAGCAGCAAGCAGCCAATGTGTGTGAGGCTGGCTATGTACAAGGGCGCGCCTGTTTGTCTGCGTGCGAGCTTGTGAGAGGGGCACCGGCACCCTCTGCGCCTGTGTGTGCGTGTGTTTGTGTGTGTCTGCTCGTGTATGTACAGCGTACAGCCCCCAAAAACATTTCTCCAAATGCAGCGACGTCGACGTTCCACGACGTCCACATCAACGCTAGCGTCATTCGCCGCTCTCTTTGGCTTTGGCTTTGGTTCCGTTTCGTCGCCCGTTGCATTCAGTCGCAGGTTTTAGTCGGTGCCCGAACAAACACAGGCAAACATCACACACACACACACACAGCACTCCCTGACGAGAGTGAGAGAGAACAAGCTGCCCAGAGAATGAGAGAGAGAGAGAAGCAGTGAGAGGGACGGACATTCGCTGCCTGCTGTGCTCGGCGATTTTGAGTTCTTTGCATCCGCGTCTTGGGACCCAACGTGAGTTGCCTTGCGCACGCCAAAGATTTCAGATCGAACACCAGCAGCAGCAGCAGCCGCAGCAACCGCAGGCAGCAGCAGCAACAGCAGCAGCAACAGCAGCAGAGAAAAAGCTCAGCTCGCGTAGTGAGAAAGCTAACTCAGGCCCTCGATTCATATGTAGATCGATCTGGAGCGACACCAAACTGAACTTGCCTGAACGGGCTGCATTATTCATCGATTGATTTCGATAGATTTTTGTTTGCAACAATCGTTTCACTGTTCGCCGCTTGATTTGTTGTTGCCCACTCTTCTTGTTGTCGTCGATGTCGTCGCTATTGTCGTTCCTCGTCGTTCTCGTACGCGATTTTGCCGGCGGCGATCGTTCGAGAAGTGCGAAAAAAAATTAAGTGATTTTTTGTTTGTTGTGTGACAATACTAACTTGATCAAGAATTAGTGCTATGGAAAGAGTGCAAAATATATAAAATATATAACAATATATGAAGTTAAGAATACCCCCTTAATAACTCAATTAATCGTTACAGTTTATCCGAATATCCAGTGAGGAAAATAGTTTCACTTTTCCAAACTTCAATAATAATTATTATAATCTTCAGCTTCGGTGTAACTTAAACAAAATACGCAATACCTTATCTAAAATATATATAATATCTAGCATAAATATACACACAGTATACACTCTAATCGAATGCAAAACTATTAAATATTCAAACATATTCAAACGTATTCACATTTTGCGATTCTACTTCTCAATATAAGGTAAAGAAATATACTTTAATTACATTCAAAGATCGGGAGAACTAGAACATTACTCTGAAACAAGTGTTATACAGAGTTGGACCATAAATCCAAATTGCCTGTTTAGTTAGTATTATCGTTTACTATATTTAATCTATTCACGCTAGATTAGTGTACACTGTCGACGAACCCTAACAGACAAAGTCTAGTTCCAACTGTTCCAGAGCTGTAACTAATGTGAAGACCTTTACAGATTCATCGACCCCGATCGTCATGCCCATCAAGATATTATATACTTGTATAACACACATTTGTATCTGTTTCCTAGTTGAAATGTCATTCGCAAACTATCTAAGCACTGTAATTAAATATTATTATATGACACGTTAGATAAGTGACACTTGTAACTGTACAATATGGTTGGCTCCACCTTTAACCTGTAATCGATATCCCGAACAAAACATCTCCGCATCTTGGGCAATTTTCTAAAAAAGTGTGCGTGGCAATGGGCAACATTTGTCTAATTGTCTAGTCGCATGGAATGCGATATAGGTTGAGATCTTGCTCACTATATAACAGGGTATAGTTGTGAAGTAAATGAAAATTAAGTGCGTGAAACATATTGAGGAAAAATTCTTAAGCATAATAAACAATTGCAATTTGTTTGCCAAGGTCAGCGAAGCGTTCCGAACAGTTGTCCGAGTTATTTCGCCCGATTCCGACAAATGGCCAATTGTTTGCCAGAGTTGCCCCCTCTTGCCCTCGCCACTCCTCCGCCTGCAGGCCACAACTGGCAATTACATCAGCGCGTGAGAGGTTGCTTTACGGCTGGATCTAGCGGGAAATTAGCTGCACTTCTGGCCATGCGGGTGGGACTTGTCGGGCTTTTGGGGTCTGATGTTGGTTGGCCTTAGCAAGTGCAAGAGAGCGTGGCGGCGTGCCATCACAATTGTTTAATTGTTACTTAAAAATAGATATACATATTATATACATATATAGCCGATATCTTTGTGTGTGTGAATAACTTTAAACAAATCAAATGTTTGTCTTCTCTTTGCAGTCAACGAAATTATAAATAATCCTAGGGCTCAACGCAAAATACCTAGGCAAAAATCAACATTGATTAACGGCGAAAACTACAACATACAGATATATATATATATATACATATATATCAGATATCATATACTACAACTCTTGCAAACGGAATAATATGATATAATTAATTAATGCTTCTAATCTACTCAGCGCGGGAATAACCACAACGAATTAAAAGGAATTTGCAATCAGCTGCAAATCGAATTCAGTAAATTCAATAAATATTAACAGATTTAAATAATAAACAACATTAAAACTAAATTTATTAAGTGAATTAAAAAACGTTATTCAAAAATGTCGACAAATTAAAAACAGGATTGCGAAGCGCAACTTAAATAAATTACGCCCACAATAACCTATTGAGAAGGCGGGGCAGTTTCACAGATAAACAGAGAGAGAGAGAGAGAGAGAGAGAGAGAGAGTGCTAGTGTGTGTGAGAGAGAGCATTACTGGCATGGTTTCCGAGGAGAACTGGAACAGCGACACTATGTCCGACTCGGACATGATCGACTCGAAGAACGATGTGTGCGGTGGCGCCTCCAGCTCCAGCGGCAGCTCCATTTCGCCGCGCACGCCACCAAATTGTGCGCGATGTCGCAATCACGGGCTAAAGATCACGCTGAAGGGTCACAAGCGTTACTGCAAGTACCGCTATTGCACCTGCGAGAAGTGCCGCCTCACCGCGGACAGGCAGCGCGTGATGGCGCTGCAGACGGCACTGCGTCGTGCCCAGGCCCAGGACGAGCAACGTTCGCTGCACATGCACGAGGTGCCACCGCCAGCAGGCTCGACCACGGCGCTGCTTAGCCATCACAGCCATCATCATCACGTGCATCCACACGCCGCCCACACCCACGCGCACCACGCTGGCCACGCCCATTCCCATGCCCATGTGCTGCACCAGCATCAGCAGCAGGCAGCAGCAGCTGCAGCGGCGGCGGCAGTGGTGGGCGCAGGTGGTGGGGCAGCGCCACCACCACAGCCACCACCACAGTCACATCTTGGCGCGGCTCACAACGGCTCGGTGGGCAGCTTGCACAGCCACGCCCACGCACACGCCCACGTGCATCATGCCCACATTGCTGCTGCAGCAGCATCGGTGGTGCAGCAGCACCACCAACAGCAGCAGCAGCAACAGCAGCAGCAGCATCAGCAGCACCAGCATCACCATCATCACCACTCAACCCACCAGCAACAACAACAGCAGCAGCAGCAACCACATCAGGCTGCGCTCCGATCTCCTTCGCATAGCGATCACGGCGGCAGTGTTGGAGCACCCACCAGCAGCTCCGGCGGTGGTGGCGGTGGCGGCGCCAGCTCAAGTTCTAATGTCGCAGCTGCCTCCAGCAGCAGCGCCGGCAGCAGCACTGGCAGCAATGGCGCAGCAGGCAGTACTGGCACCGTTGCAGGTGCTAGTGGAGGAGCAGGAGGCGCAGGTGGTGGTGCTGGCAGCGGTGGCATCAGTGTCATAACCAGCGCCGAGCAACACATGTCCACCGTGCCAACGCCCGCACAGTCGCTGGAGGGATCCTGTGACTCATCGTCGCCATCGCCCTCGTCCACATCGGGCAACGTTGTCTTGCCCATTTCCGTGTCCAGCACTCGCAAGATTGTGCCGCAGGGTAAGTGATCAAGATTTCAATTTAGCATCATTAAAATTAAGTTGAGCGATTCCCCAGTTCCCCTACCGCCGTCCATTCCCCCGCCGGCGAGTGGCAGCTCCTCGTCCAGGCTCACGAGTTTCTCGCGCATTATTATTATTACCTGGGGAATATAGTTACAAACTTGCAAGCTTATGATTAAAACGAGTGCATCGTTTGGCCTTCGGATAAGGCATCAGGACGGGAGGGAGCCCGCACCACAACCCCATCCCCATCCCCAACCCGAACCTTATCTTGCGCGCCCTATAATCAATTGATCACTTTGAAAAAACTCATCTAGTCGGGATCTTTGGTGCAGTTTTTCTTTTTTTGTTTTTCTCCTAATCTAATAATTTCCGATCGAATTTAGATGCGAGTGTAAGATGCGAAAGATTAGTCGTGAGATTATAGAAACTTTTGACTTCTATACTCTATAATTTTATGTGTAATGAAGACCTTTCAATCTTTTTATTATGTAGAGATGTAAACTTAATTTGTAATTTACGAAGGTCAGAAGAGTTTATGGAGGAAATATCATTAAAGTTTTTTACTTATAAACTGTTTGAAGTACCTTTGCAACTTCTCAAAAATTATATTATATTTATTTTCAAAAACTTGTAATCAAAACTTAAAACTTAACTTAAAACACATAATATAAATTTATAGTTTGTTGTTTATTATTTATTGATTGTCCCATACGAATTATAGATATATTTGCATACAGTTTAGATAAGACATGAATAGTTATGGGAGTTATACTAAATTAATAAAAACGAATGAAACTGTTTTTCATCAGTTTTTTATTCTTATGAATGCTATTGAATTTATAGTAGTGTTCATATTTTCCAATATACAAGTATTAAAGTAAACCTACCTCTATGAAATTTTGACAACATATTATAAACATAATATATACAAGTGACATGCGCCTTGTCTTGTCTGCAATATCTTAAACATAAATAAGAAATAATAATCAAATATTTTATTCCAGCATTAGGTAAACAAATCTCTACGTATTTGTTTAGATCAGGAAGCACGTAGCACGCGTAGTACTCGTCTCTCGATACTTACGTAAATATAGTAGCGCAATTAAATACACAGACTACTTAGTATGCTAATTTCCTGATTCCTAGCACATTTGTCATGTTCGTTTCATTCATGGCAATTCGTCAAAACATTTACATACCATACTTAAGTCGCTAAGACGAACTGATTTAGTCAGCGGTACTGGGACTGGGCAAGTGGATAAGTCTGCACCGTCCTGGGGCCAACTTTGGGCACGCATCCACATATAATTTGATTTTTATGCGTCATTTATCGTACAACGTCAAAATTATAAAGAAAACCAAATGAGATGCGTCTAGTGGAGCGTGTTCGTCTAGCAAATGCCCTGTAGCAAGTGCTGCAAGAGGCCTACACTCGAGATACTTTATGATAAATGAGAGTTAATAATGAGGCATGTCTGATAAGAAAGAAATAAGAGTATGAATTTAGAAGCGAGAGTCTTCAAGATCTTAGGGAGATACAGACATAGGCTAATCAAGAAACTATAAACTATGGCAAGGGGCGTCACTGACTGGAGTTGGCTAATAGACCCCTTGCACCTTTCGATTACAGGGAAGCAAAGCTCTGTGACAGGCGACTTCGTTGTCTGACAACTGAATAATTGTCATGCGAGTGGGGGAGAGGGTACTGCAGGGTACCGCAGGGTACCCAGGCAGGGTATACCATACACTGGGCACGTAGTAGCGCGCATGTTGTAGGACAACTTTGACAGCAAACGCCTGCGACATTCGGGCCTAATCAAGCTGTTGTTTATCGCTGAAGTCCCACCAGTTCGGCCAGCTGGGGCAGTGGGGGCTGTGGGGGGGACAGGTGTGGGCACTTGCCAACTGCCGACGGGTCTGCTGTTGGGCTAATTGTTTATAACGTGCGCGGAGCAAACTCTGTGTTTACGCGCAAGACAATCAATTATAGCGAATCATCAAAATTGTCAACAGGATGCCAGGAGCATTTGCATAAATACGATACGAAACGTGTAGTTAGATCGTGTATGGTATCGTGTAGGCACCTTCATGTTCCCCATAATGATGGCAATTCGCAGAGTTCTCTCTCCTCCTCTCTCTCTCTCTCTTACTCTTCTCATAACATTAAATAGCTCAATTTGGAGTGCAAGTTACTCAGGGGTCTGCGTATGATCAAAGGGATGACAAATGGTTCCCATTTAGCTGGCAAGGCTTGTTTTCATTCATCAAAGTTCATTACGCAGCATTAGGCATATATATTTCTAGATCTGTCCCTCGATCAGGTATCCCATAATTAATAATATTTGCTGTTCACTTAAGTTTGAAGGTCGCCGCAGGAATACCCTGCAAGTAGCGTTGATAGAATGCAGCACATTTAGCGTATGACTTCTTGAAGAAATCCGCCAATATAAAAATTCCTTAATTACTTTACCGGAGGATAGAGGGTACTCTTGTTTCTTTCTATAGTGTGTATAGTATATAGAGTGTATAGTATATAAGTTCTTGTAGAAAGCACTGATTATGAATTGCTTATACTGAAAGAAGGTAGTGGTTAAGATAGGTATAACCTCTACCTTCTTTCAGTAGAGGGTTTTCATCAAATAGATAGTTCCTTTTTTTTGGCAAACACTTTAAAAATTAAAAATAAAATCTGTTGCCAGATCCTCGGCACGTGTAGCCAGGCCGGTGCACAATGTGGCAGGCTATAAAGACGCGTTCTTCTATCTAAAATTAGATGCACAATAAAACGAATTTGTGAGGCAGATAGAAAATCGAGCATAGGCGCCAAAAGCATCACCTCTCTCTGTGTGACAACCTTGAGAGCTAGTCACCGGTGAGAGACGGTATTCTGCTCTCTTCTTCTTTCCTTTTCTCCTCCCTCTCTTTCTGGTTTTTATTGTGCAACAGCCAAATGAGTGGGCAGCACCGATATGTGGCTCGACAACAACACGAGTTGCAACAAAGTTGCCAAGTTGCTATCGTTGAAAAACCCGAACCCCAAGCCAAGCTCGATGCAAGTCGGAGGACTCGCATACAAGCCAAACGGGTTGAATGGCAAATAATATAACAAGCTTGTATACAACTAGTTGGGGGACGAGGTACAGACAGATGGAGTCGGAGGCGGAGGTATCTACACATGCTTACAGTGGGCGCAAGCTGTCAGCTACCGTTTCGATGGATTGTCCTGCTAAGCAACTTGGGGCATAAGCTCATGTTCTTGCTAAGCGGCGACAGCACAGTGGGAATAACGTTCACAATTCGGGGGGAACTTTCTTGGTATATGTTTTGGCACATTGTTAAGGATATTTTGTAGGTTAGAAAAAAGTGTGTAGAGGGTTTATGATACTGGTTATATAATATATTACTTTAACTTTATGGATATTTGATTATTCATTTATTTATTGGCAGTAAAAATTAAGTTTTAATGAAACAGGTTACTTATTTGCGACATCTGAAAACTTCCCCGTACATAATTAACTGTTTGCCTATAACCGATAATACCGATAGATTGTATAAGTACATATATTGAGTATTTCAAAAACTATTTTTATAACTCTTTAAAGTGATTTCGCTCCAGGGTGCCTCTCTGCGCGGTACTTTCATTGTCTTTACACCTGTGCCTAAATGATCATTAATATATGTATACGTATGCCTGTCTGACAGTCCCAACTACCAACCGTTTGACTGTCCGAATTGTCCCATTTGTCTACATGGCCGCTAATAATATGCAGCATACCCATTATTGGCATATAATGAAAATGTACTGTGATATTGCTCCATGTCTGTTTCAGTCTGTTTTTGATGAATGGTTTGCGCCGGACAGCCCAGACAGACTCAGTCGGCTATAGGCTGGTCTGTAAGTAGTCGGAGTTGGAGTCGGAGTTGGAGTCACTGGCGAAGTAGTGTGCGCAATTTAATTTCGAATTTGCATGCGATGTGTGTATTGGTGTTGCGCTGCAATTAGAGAGAAACCCAGCTAAATGAGGCATGCGACGAGGCTGCCATTACCGTGCTTGCCACTCCAAGACCTGTTGCTCATTTGCTCGTTTTGTTTGCTACTCCCAAATGGACTGAAGCCGACACCTTCCCTGTTCTACATACGAGACTCTATGTAAAGCCAGTCAATTGAGCGTAGCGTACCAAAAAGAAAATGGTGTTCATACTTCTCATCGTTGGAAAATTAAAAATGGAGAAATTCAGAGCAAATTGTAAAGATGGCCATTGCAAGACTTATCTCAAATGGTAATTTGGGGCTTACAATTTGAAAGATTAGAGTGCTTAAGTTGCTCTCTTAATGGCGAAGCAAGTGAATTTGGAGGTTTGTCTGCAACTGTTAGAATAACTAAGGAATTGGGAACATTCTTACCTTTGGCAAACTTATGTAGTACCAAGAAGAAACCAGAATAGTTTCCTTGTTAGTAATATTATAATATTCAATATTTCCCAAACTGTTTTATTAGATATTTCTTTGAAAATCAAACCTAAGCAATAATTATGAGTTCCCAAGAACTTTACATTTTAATATTTCTCTCCTTAAGTATGCTTAATCAATACCTTCTGTCTATACGCAAATTACAATATATACCAAACTATTTTTTCATAATTATGTCTCTAGTATGTCTCAATGCTAACGCACTCCGTCTGGACTTCTTGAGTGTTGTGTCGCTTCTATTCACAGTCACGTAACTGCAACTGTGACTACTCGAACGGGTGTAATTATGAGAAGTACAGTCTGAAAGGAGGAAGGTCTGGAAGGGACGCCTAAGTAGTTTAGCAGTCATAAAAGTCGACTGGCTTTGGGTGCATTCTGCATGGGATTTAAGGAAGGAAGGGGTTCGGCCTGGGGTCGCCGACGAATCGTTAAATGAACGTACAGCAAACGTCAAGTGGTTCGTCCAACGGGGTTTGTCTGGGCCAGGATTGAGGCGAACCGATAGACTACGGTTTCAGTTAATTAATTTAATGCGCTTGCGCTAATTTCGGGCTCATAAGACAGGCAGCCAGGAGGCCCTGAGGGCTTGTCTTTGGCAGATCTTCTTCAAGGCCCCAGGCCCACGGCGTATTTCGCCAGAAATCTCCAACAAACTTTGGCCCGCTCGTAAAAATCAAGTTGTAAAATGTATTTCTGTTTGCTTGCTCCCTTTGCGTGTTGTTGTTATTTTTATTTTATTCCTGCGGTTGTTGCGTTTTCGATTTCATTTCAAATGGCAGCCATATTTTGTTGCTGCCGTAGTTTTGCATTCTTTAAGTATTTTCTTTTTTTTCCCCTTTTTATTTGTGTTTCACATCATTTGAGGAAATGCGCTCTCAGGCGGTCCAAGGCTCAGCATAGCCAGGCCAGACCAGGCCAGCAGAAGAGAAGACCAGGCACGTCTTGACAGGTCATTTCGCTGGATAATTTACGAGATTTCCAGCTAATATGTTGGTATTACTTTTTAATACTCCCCGCAAAGGAGTATTGAGTAGCCAGGATTATTCGCCTCGATGGCTCTTTAATTATCGATGCCAGCCAGAGCTCAAGACCGACTCAAGACCGCGTAGATCGAACAAACGACGAACCTATTTAACCCGAACTATAAAAATAATATGTCTTTTGCAGTTAAAGTTGCTTTTACGAGCAGAAAATTAGCCTGGATGAGACTGGGGATCGCAGTCGCAGTCGCACAACACGCAAAAGGTCACATAAAGGCGACTATATACCGATATCAGCTTATATATCTCGCAGTATCTGTAGATAGTTCAGCAACAGCTGCATATGAAAGATATCCTGTGCAGGGTTATATCATTCCAGGTTACAGAGTACTCAGTGAGAGTATTCGTACTACGAATGCTGGCATAATCAGCTCAATATCCTCAAGACCAAATTACACCTCCATGGGCCCCACGTAATGATATGCAACTGTTCTACAAGTAACCCAACCGTAAGGAAAGTCTTCTGTTTAGTTTCTTCTGGGGTTTTTTTTCTCTTTAAGCTGCCTACCTAATTGAATTAAATCGTGTGGCAAAAATGCGGGCTACACTCACCTCACCTGGCGCCCGGCTTTGTTTTTTTTTGGGGCGTGAAAATAACAGATAGTTGCCTGTTGAGGATCTGCGAAGAATTGTAATGGCTTTGTAATGGTCCGAAATTATAGAGCCCGTCGCGACTCGCAAAGCCCCCAAGACGACGGCGACTACGACGATGATGACGATGATGGCCCCAACTAAATGCGGAAGTCGAGCGACGGAGCCACAGGAGACGGTATAAGGTATAAGGCGAATTGAACAGGTTTTGATTAAGTCACGGCCAGGCAATAACCGATCCGAACAACCGATCGATCGATCAATCGATAAGAATATGTTTGCTTAGTCCCCCCCTTTCGAATCGATTGAAGAGCCCAAAGCGAAGCGCAGTTCCGATTCCAATTCCGATTCATATTGGATGGCGAGTTTTGTTAGTTCTCCTCCGATTAGCTCCTATTTGTTGAATGTCTGAGTCAACTCGTAACTTACCCAACTGGTCGTGGCGATAAACCAGACACTTAGCACTCTCCGTGGCAGATGCCACCATAAATATGACTGTATGCGCCACAATGCATCGTATAAATCTGCCGCGGGCTGTGGCAACAACTGCTGCACTTGAAGTTGCAGTTGCAGTTGCAGTTGCCGGTGAGGAATTCCTTATCCGAAGCACGATAAATTGCGTGTCTGTTCGAATGTAAACAGAGAGAGAGAGAGAGAGAAAGAGAGAGTTTCAGTTCGGAGTTGGGGTTCGCAACTGTGTTGAGGGCTTCAGAGTGGGGACTGCCTGAGTGGGGGCACCTGCGTGGTGCCGATAAGTGAGTGGCAACAATGATGCATCAATCTTTTGGGAGGTCTATCAGCGCCTTCTCACCGCATGGCATGCAACAATCTTAAGTTGGCCAGACCTTGAGCACATGTTGCGAGGCGGCTCATAAATATTTTCAGCCTGAAGATCATAATTACCTTTATATGCTTGAGGTGGCGCTTAACGATGATTTAGATAAGAAGAGGAATAAAAAAAGGGGACTAAATTTAATTAAATTTAATTACATTAAGATTAGATAGTTAAACAAAGAGAGTTGACTGTGAGATACCCTGCAGTTTAGGAGTAGATCTAGAATATTAAATATATGTTTTAGATATTTATATGTGGCAACAAGTATAGAGTACTGTGTGGTATATAGTATTAATAATCTAAAGCAACTATTCCATACTTTATTCAGTAATAATTTCATTCTCTGAAGCGTTTTCAGGGCCCATCTCAAGTCCAGAGTGAGACTGATACAATGTTGACTCGTCTAGCTCCTTTCAATTTTCTGTGCTCTTTAATTTTCTTTGATTTGGAATAATATAACGATATCTTAGAGCATTTCAATTCTCTACTCACTTTCCGTGCTAATTAGAACCCAAAGCACGCCCCCTAATCAAGACGAAATCAGCTTAATGCACTCCCAGCAGCATTCCTCTTTTAGAGTCAATCACTTCACTCTCAAACACACATACACACACGCACACACCGCACACGCACTACATATTCATGTGTTTTTAAATTACAACAATTAGAGAGCAAGTTGGAAACCAAAGAAAACACTTGATAATAATTTAGACAAATAATGCATCCACTTCGAGTCTGGTCGCAGTCTGGACACTGGTTCTAGTTTTGGCGGCAACTAAGACTGGCTGCAAAAACTGTTACATAGCTAGATCAGCTGTTTATGGCCAAGTCTAGCCGACATCAGACTCCAACCGGTTGTCCCAACTGTTTCAGTGTGGTCAAAATGCAAATTGCAGTTTGACCCATTCGATAACGAAATATGCGAAACTGTCAGTAAAAGGCTAGAAATATCATTAAAATATGCAAATCATTCTATTTGATTTCACATTTATTTGGTTTGTTCTTTCCTGCGTGTATGCACTTTAAATTTGTTATGATTATTCGAATAATTCCAGTAGTGCCAGAGGTTGGGGAAGGTTAGACATGTTGACAACCAACCTGACTACCTTATGCAGAGTGCAGAGTACTATGTATTTAAAAAAAGTCTGTGTTAATCTTCTATCTGCCGCATTTAGATTGTTGCATGTCTTACATATTTATAGAGATTAAATAAATGATATGTGGGATCCTTGCAAGTTTTTCAGTTGCAATTAGCTGGCAACAAATTGCATAAGTTTCTCGGATATTGTGATAACATGCATTTTGATGAATGTATCGCATAATTGTTCAGCTTAGTTTGTGCATGAATATGCATGCTAAAGTCGGGGGGCAGCTTAACACGCAAACGTGGCAAAGAAAGACGGGCCTCTCTGACTTGCTTTCCTCTCTCGCGCTCTCCGTCTTTCCCTCTCTCTTTCTCTCTTTCTTATTTACTTGTTGCGACTGGCAGGTTTGCACAGGTGCGACAGCGAATTAGCAGCTACAATCTTTATGGGGGTAGACAGGCATTAAATCATCTCATCCGCGTCTTCTAGTTCAAGTTCATTAAGTTTGGCATTTCGATCCGAAACAGTATCGAAGTGCAAGTACACGTATATTATCGTACACACACACACATGTTTGAGGACTGGTTAAAGACTGGGGCTAGTCGCCTAGACGGACAACCGGTATTTTGTGTGCAACTAAGTAAATTGTTTTTTTATGCACTGTGCAAGTGATTCGAATAATACCCGGCAATCGGCAATCGGGCCCTTCTCCGGGGGCCCTTATCAACGACTTTATTTAAGGCCTGGCCAGGCCTGCCCCTCCGCCGGCCTCGGTCATGCTCCTGCTCCTTCATTGCCGGCCAGCCAGATCAAGTTATTGTGCGAAAAGCCTGGACTAATGCGCCTCGTGCCTGCACCATTAAAATAAAATGCATATAATTGCGAATCCATTCGAATACGCCCCGAAAACACAACCTGAAGCGCAAACTGACACAAAAACAGCAACAGCAACAGCAACAACTGAAATGAATCGAGAGAGCACGAGATGGGTCAACGACGGCCTGTCACATGCAGGGATTCCTTTCGGTTCGATGTTGGGGTTGGGATTGGGTTCGGGTTTGGATTTGTGGCCGAATCCATTCATTTACATTCACATCAGTTCATTAAAAACTTGTTGCAATTTCCATTTGAAGCTGTTCCAATTGTTGCTGAATTTCCAAATTTAAATTGAACTCGAAATCGAAATTATAATTGAAAGCGCACAATTTGATTTAGATTGATTTACATAGTGCCCGAAGAGATTTGCGCCAATGCATCAGGCAATTGTCCATCTCTTATTTAAAGGGAAATGAATATGAATTAGTTATGATATAGCTTATGAGTATTATTGATAATGGTCGACTATGGGGACCCTATTAATCCTATGTCTATTTGCCTGTTTTCCTCCTTCAACTTATTCCTCACCTCGCATCCCTTTATTTGCTAATCCCTGCTCTTTAACCCCATATGGTTTATATCTTCTGTTCCCATACGCAAATCCGTCTACATATATTGGCAATCCCTGCTAATGCCAGCGGTTAAACGAGCTTGTCCATTAAGCAATAACTACTTGAGTAATTTATTTGTTTTTCTTGCCATCATTAATGTGCCCACGATTTGTTGAGCTTTGTGTGTGTGTTTGTGTGTGTGTGTTGTTGTCAAGTTCCGAAGTCTGCCCCCCACACAGGCAACAAAATCAGCGGTTTTAACTAGGACCCAAAATGCTTACAGAATACGAACATAAAATGCGATCCAACGACTCTGCGAATGCTACTTGAAATTTTAAGCGCATTTTTAATTTATTTTCAACATTTTTACAATTCGAAAACACTTTTGGTTGCCACAGTTAGGCACAGAGAGCACCCCAGTCACAGTCCCATTCGCAGACTCTCCACTCTTTACTCTCCATTCGCCACTCTCGCCACATTCGGATGCTTTGGCTTTTGCATCAAAGTTGTAAATGTCGCGTCGAGTCGTAAATTTCAATAGCTTGGCTAGTGTGAGTAGTGTCTGAGGTTATATGGTGTGTAACGACAAACGGTGATACGAGAAACATGCCCAGTTTTTACAAGCATCGGGCATGGAGGAAGTCACAGTCTCAGTCCCAGTCCCAGTTGCGGTCGCGGTCGCAGTCGCAGTCGCAGTCGAGAACGTGCGCGCCTCAAAGGCAAATTACGTTGCGCAGACGCATTTAATGAGCTGAGTTCAGTCGAGGCGAGGCGACTCGAGTCGAGTCAAGTTGAGTTTGCTTGAGTTCAGCGCCTAAGCTGAGTTCAGCTTCGTTTTTATGAGTTTTCTTGAATTAAGTTTTTTTGGTTGTTGTTTATTTAAACACAATCCTACAACAAATTTTTATTAAATTTTTACGATTTATTTAACAACAGATACAGTCGAGCCCAGCTATAGATGATCGAAATTGCACTTATATTAATTCTGCGAAGCAGCAACGAACTGTAAAGCAATCGAAAAATCGTGACTGATCGCCGTTCTTCTGTTAGTTAAATGTTAATGTAATGTATTGCAATCGATAGTATGTTATTTAACATAATTATCGATTAGAACATTAGGTCGTCAAATTTAACAGTTCTATAAAGTTAATTGAATGTAATATAATATATCGATGCTATGTTAATTAACATAATTACCGATAAGGCCAAATCAAAAGTAAACAAACTTAACAGTTTGCAATGCCACAGATAAGGCGATAGTTTTGTGTACTTTGATTCGTCATACTGAGGCCACACTGTGTCGCATTTTACTAGTAAACGTCGATCGGGTATTGCGTATTTTCATGTTTCGCTATGCCAACTTGTTATCTACGCGTCTTTATATGCTGTGTCAAAGATCATCGACCGCTTTATGCCTGGCCATTTCGGAGGCTGCTGAGCTAGGCTCTGCGCATAGAGTAGAGGGCCCTCCTTTGGTTGCACATTTTGTCTTGGGATTTCAAACATAAAATTATAATTTACAACTTTGTTTATTATTTGCGCATTTCCATTGTTTTTGTCCCTTTCTGCGATGTTCTTCTCTTCCCGCTTCATGTTGCGCTGTCAAAACATAAAACAACGTGAAGTCCTCTTAAGTTGATTTTTACAGCGCCCTATGCGCAGCTGAAAGTGCATATGGAGCCTGCAGATTGAAGATCCTAAGCCCAGCCCGGCTATATGACCCTGTCCCTGTCCCTTTCCCGTCCCAGGTTGAAGGACGGAAACCCCGCAAAGGGTTCATTGTACGCCTGGGCGAAAATAATTAAATTAGCTTTGCTTGTGGCTTCCTCTGATTGCGCCCGCGAAATGGCGTTCCGTTTTAATTTCGATGCGCTTCTCGTTGGGCTTGATGCTTGCGTTTTATAATCGCAAAAAGGGTACCGAAAGTGCCAGCAGGTAGTTTAATTGCTGCCCAACCAATTAATACCATATTATGCCAGAGAGAATATCGGAAACCTCAACAAAATTGTGTTGCCATTCATTCCAAACTGGTTACCCAGTGCAGTAAGTCCCTTCTCAGTTCTCCTGCTTTAATTGCACGCAATATCTCATTACGCACCCGGCGAACCTCAAGGGAATGACCCACGCTGCTTGATACTATATCAACCTGAAACATCAGATAAATCACGAAATTATTACAGCAGGTGACACATATTTTATTATCATATTTCGTTCAGTTTGAACTTCGAACATGAATTTAAGATCCCACAGCAGGGAACCGCAACTGGTTGAACATTCAAATGGCCAGTCTAAAGTGTCGAGAAGTGAGAGCGAAAGTGTGAAGTGAAAACACACTCACAAACACACACACACACACAGTGTGTGTACATTGTAACACACATTTACATAGATAACGCACGTACATATAGCCGGGCATATTGCATAATATCAACAATGGCAGCATATACAACGGCGACCTCATCATCATCACCATGCTCATTATGAAGTCAATGTCTTGTTCCAGCTGTTCCTGTTGTTGTTGTAGGACAGAATCGTCATTGCACAGTGGCACACAGCACACGTGTAATCCACATAAAATTTACTAGTGTAGTTAAACTTGAGACTCTGGAGGAATAGAAATGAGAATAGAATATAGGCCGATAAATGGAACTTAACAACTTGCAACTTTGCATATCGTGATAATTTATGCATTGCCATAAAGTCTGTATATGTCTAATATATGGATAAGGATCAGAATGAAAACAAATAAGATAGGAAAACATACTAAAAATGACCGTACATTTTGAATTATGAAAAGCATTTATTGATATTGTATTAAGCATTTGATCGATATTGTACCGTACACCGATAGGTTTGAAAGGTCATTTTCGCATTTTGGATCGATTGCTTTGGATCCAGATATGAATCACAGTGTTTAACATTTTTAAACTAGAAACAAACTATGATCCCACTGTGCGACATGGTGTGGCTCACCTTGAACTTGAATTGTTTTCCATTGCACTGGTTTTCCATATCTATATTTATATATGCCTGTGTATGTACATGCATATGTCAGTGCACGTATCTCCTGCATTTGTGTGGGAGGGTGAGTGTGCCGTAATTTATATTCACACTCATGTGAATACGTATGTGCCGCTAAGGAGGATGGCCCGCGAAGCTGCACAAGCGAGACCAGAACAAATATTTACATTCAATTGCAAAGCAAGACAATTTAACAAATTGATTAAATATTTGATACTATGAGTGGAAATTTATATATAGAAATGCAGCTCACTTAAATAAAATACAAGGTGTTCTATTAATCATTAATAATTGTACATTATTTATCATTGGCAAGGCGGAATATTCTCGAGAAACAAAGATACAGTCTTAATCTCTTGTCTTTAAGCACCTCATTAAGATCTTCGTCTGTTTCTCTTAATTGCCTTTTTTCATATTGCACTTCTAACGTTCTATTTACTTTTATATTCTCGCATACGGAATCACTTAATCCCCAATGAACCTGTAGGCAGATTTATGATACTTAAAACACCTCTCAAAAGGCGAATGGGATCCTAGCCAAGAAATATACAGACAAAAAGATATTACAAGAACTGTGAAGTGTAAATAATATTACGCACTTAGTTTACTTGTGTATATGTATGTTTATTTGTATTCCACAGACAAATTGCAGTGACATTTTTATGCGAAGCAATTAAAGATCTTGCCAGAAAAATCCTCAAAAACTTTAGTGTATAATAATTGCCACACTTCGACAGTGACTGTCACGTTGTCGGGAAAATATGTTTGGTTTTCCTTTACACACACCCACATTCACACACACACACACATGCACGTCGCATTGTTTTTTCTCTGAGCTTTTTTTATCAGCATGTCAATTTGATTCCCCAAGACTTTTCTGGCAGCGCGTTCAATGCAACACAAATTACACGCCGCATTATAAGACAATAAGGCACGTAGTACCCACTGTCGGCTGTCTGTGTTGCCCGGTTTAGTTCCGGCCAGCTGGCCAGGACTCCGTAGTTCATCGGCTATCGGGAGTGCAGCTGACACGTCTGACCAATTGGAAATTCATTTTCACACACTCAACAGTCTGAAGATATGAAAGCTACTTTATTTTTCCCTCTATTTGGTGGCCAGCTTCATAGACACTCAAAATTTAAAGTGGTTGCCTTGAAATTGTGGCAAAATTAAGAGGAGATGTATAATCAATAACAAATTAAATGCTTAATACAACAATATATTTTTTTGATAATAAATGACAGTTAGAACTGTACCAAATATTGGTGTCAACATAGATTTTATTTTTGGGAAAAAAAAAGAAAATGAAACATACGGAAGCAACTATCGGACTGGAATGTAGTCGATAATCGTACATCGTAAATTCCACTGTTAACGTTTTGAGTTAACATAACAGGAGCTATGTTAGCATATTTAATTATCGTTGCTCAACATCGCATAGCAGCAATTCACCAAAGCATCGATGCCAAAAATTGTTGATGACTTTTGTTAGTGGTCGATTTGTCTTTATGACTATCGATGATCACTTTAAAAGAGCGCCAACAAAAAGTATTATATACACTCAGACTTGTTGGCATTTTATAAATTGTAGCTAATTTTAAAATTGTTTGAAATGTTAAATGTGCTAAACAGATAAGATCTCGCAGAGGAAAGGGGCATATGGCGAAGGGTTCCTCAAACTATTACGCAGAAGTTTGCGTTAAATTGCAAGAGAGAAAGAAAGAGAGTAGAAGTGCGCTCTCTGGCAAATGCAATTGCATGTATTTGTTTATGGCACACACACACATATACACGGCCCATCCGAGAACAGCTGTCTGGGCACATTGCACCCCCTCTCTTTCGTCCGCTGCGACCCTCTTACTCGACGGCATTCGGCACGTGTAAACAATTTTCTGCTCTAATCGACAACAAATACAATATTTGCATTGCGCTCTCTCGCGTTGCCACTGCTCACACTGCAGTCACTCACTCACACAGTCTTACTTATCGTTCTCACACGGAGAAAGAGAGAGAGTGAGAGAGGGATTAAACAAATTTGTTCGAGTGCACTGTGTCAATTAAGTTCCGCTGCCCTGGCCTGGCAACAAGTGCGGGCAACTGCGCAACTGACGCTTGTTTGAGCCCATGAGAAGTAAATGGGATAGACAGAAAGAGAGAGAGGGAGAGAAGGAGGGCAAGGAGGGGCGCTTTCATTTCCACATTACGCATACGCAGCGTTGTACTTTAAACGAATGCTTAAATTTGTCTCTAAGGTTTTCTCTGCTTGTGTGTGTACGTGCTATGTAAATGTGTGTGTGTGTGTGTGTTTGCTTGCTTAATTTATTGGACGCGTTCCGATAAGCCCGCGGCGGCAAATTTACTTAATATGCGATAATTATCCCGTCAAGTGTCGCAATTTTGGCTATTTATGCTTGGCCCGCGGCAGCAGCGACAACCTGCCACTTTTGGCGCATACTCCTTGATTTACGCACTCAACTGTCGCGCCCCTCCTACTTTACATCTTTTTCTCTTTCCCTCATATTTGGCCAATAACTCATGGGCTAATCAGGCAAATTGCCAGGGACTTTCTTCACATTAGCCACAGATAGGCCTCCATTTCAATCAATTCAATTGAGCATCTCGATTGATTATCATATGACTTGCCATAAGTTAACATTTTATAGCTGCGCAAATCTGGTTTCCTGTCTAGCCTCTTTATGGCTGCATTTCAATCAAGATCTGCAAGTATTTTGTACAATTTTCATGTGCAATCAATGTGATTAATAATTAAACACGGGCCTGCACATGTGAATGCAATTTCAGTTTGTTTTCTTTTGCAGTTCATCTTCAGAGAATAATTTCATTTGGTAATCTTTTAATATGCAGATTTGACACCCATTTAAAGTGTCACACCCGAGGCACTTAATCCATTAACCACAACAAGCGATGAGCTATCAATGTTGATATATGCAGAGTCTCCCTTTCCCCTGACCAAGATCAAAGTCCGGCTGGGTGACATATCGGAAATTGAATCGCGTCGATTAATGCGAGGGTTGTTTCGACGCCTACCCCTGTTCCCCCCACAAAAATCAATTGACGGGTTTCCTGTTTAAAGGACACGGGCGTCATTTCAACTGATTTATATCACAGTCGCAGCAATTAACGCGAATGTAAAGGGCGGCAATAAAAAGCGGAAGGAACGAATCAAGACAAAATAAAAGAAAGAGAAGAGAGAGATAGAGATAAAGTATATACAATAGAAAGAGGAACGAGAGAGACAGAGGAAGTAAGAGACAAGAAATCAACGCTCGTTGCGATATATTTTTGGGTGCTTTTCATTCTTAATTTTACGAGCGTCAAACTTCTCATGCGATGCCCAAATGTTACAGAACCTTTCTGCCAAATAAATATGCTTGTGGTTGTTCTTGCAGTTGTTGTTGATGTAGCTTGTATAAGTTGAACGTCGTCGTCATCATCATCGTGAACGTCAACGTCAACGTTTTTGGGGGAGCTCGTAAAAAGAGCAAAGGAACATTTTACGACGCCACAGTCTAGCAAGCATTCGGCGTCTGTCTATAAGACGAATTACCGCTAAAGCCTGGCGGCAGCCCACGCTCCCAGCTCCCAACTCCCAGCTCCATCTCCATCTCCATGTGCAGCTCGACCCTACCCGACTATATCGAAATCGTGTATGAAATTAGTGAGTGCACAGTAGCCTGTGGAAGTTAGCCAGGCCACATTATCTGCGGCTGGCGGCCACTTAAGCCGCGGCCAATTGCCAATTGACTAACAGACGGAGCTGTGAAAGGGGCTACCTAGCAAAATGTCTTGTGTTTTTTGGTTTTACCCCATCTCCCTCGAGCTCGACAGACAGCAAACAATTTTACAACTATTAATTGCGCTTCTTCTTCTTCTTCATGCGGGCCCTGATTACGCTGTCAGGTTGCTCGGAAATATCAGAATACCTCATGACACTTATGACTCGTCACGTTTGCGACGACGGGTGACAACCCTTGCACAGTACATGCATACATACATACATACACACATAGGCACATACATTCACAGAGTCATCTCCACTCACGCCCTAAATGCGCCGCGTGCTTATCGCGCGTGAAAGGGCAACCAGAGAGACTTGTGCAAGTGGCGAAAAACTGATTATCAATGCTGATAAGTGATAAGCCCCACATGTGCATATGAAAGTGAAATGAAAGCAACGTGACACACGCACACACACACACGCACACACACGTACACACACAGGCGAGTGGTGTCTTTCGATGTTGTGCGAGTGTTTCCACTGCATTTGCCATGCACCTCATGAATATTAAACTTGATACGGCAATTACGTTACTATTCAAGTTACAGAATCACTTACGTTCCAGGAATATTCGGAATTTGGGCAATGCATTCGTTACACTCATTATTTCTAACAGAATTTCGGATATTTACCTTAAGTTTACGTGTGATTCATTTATTCAATTCACATGTTTCACGATCTAAAATATATTGTCAATTATATATACATACATGCATACAGTATATTTACTTTATTGTAAATTATTAATGCATTTAGTATATAAAGATATATTTCATTCTCAGTTTAGAGTTGAAAAATATTGAAATAGTTCTTTTATGCTTTTTATTTTATTCAAATTAACTGTGTTGAATGTAATATAAATAAAGAACTTGGATTCTTCAGTTAATCAAATTATGTTATTATCTTTTATGAAAGTTTCTATCATCTTCCAAAAGATATCTTCGCATATTATTATTATTGTTATTATCATTAAGTGTTTTTATATACTGAAAGTACTTGCATCAAATTTGAATAGCAACTCTAAATTCCTCAGCTTCGATCGCATAAGATCTTACACCTAAATGAGATACGTAATATATACGAATACGCATATACATATAACGCGAAACATTCCTGCGCTTCGATCGCTTAAGATCTCTTGGCTATTATACTGATATTTCAGAGTTGGACTGTCTAAAATAAATCGTATTCGACTGTTCTCAAGCAAAGCGATTCAATTCGCTTGCCAGCTGGGGAGGTGTCAAGAAGTTGAGTTTTAATTTCTAAATTTATAGCTTCTTTCTAGCCGAGAAGTGAGGCCGGGCAGGACAGGAGACCCCCACACACTCCGGGACCTGGGCTGCCCGGGCTGCTATAAATAGTCGAGACTAGCAGCGCGATTTTCTCAAGTTTTTTGTCCAATTTGCGGTGTTATTTATGGCGAATTATAGGCGGAACTTGCCAGAGAATTGGATGCTTCATTTAGTCCAAGAACCAAAGTGTCTCAGCGAGTGTGTTCAAACGCGTGCTCCTCGATAAAGAAAGAGAAAAAGTCCAGTCGCACATAGATCTCAGTAAGAGAAACAGAAACTGAGCACTTTGTCAAGCGGGTCTTGCGCAATTTGCCAGAGACGACGACGACAAGTTTGCTCGACTTTTGAACCGTCACCAATTACCCAATATGAAATTACAAACTGTGCACAATTTACTCGCGAAATAATACAGAAATATTTATACTATATATTTTCTATATACCACCTGGGAGAAGTTACGTATGCACAGCAAATAAAGCGCAAAGGTTTATGGGTCCCACGTAGCCGCGTAATATTCCGGATAATATTATTGCAAATACAAATTACTCAATCAGTTGGTTCATTTTGGATAACCAATATAGGAATGTGTGCAATAGTTATTCGGTCAATGCGGGTGCCAATCGCAAGTCTTTGATCTCTTCTGAACCGCCGCCCTAACCAGGGAAGGGGGACTTGGCATGCCCGACACGTGTAATCCATAAACAGTTGAGGAAGTGTTGCAAAAAATGCACAAGGTTTGCATTGCATTTGCATTAGAAATGAAGAGCGAAGAGTGCGAAAGGAAGAGAAGAATGCAATTACACTGAGAGAAAAAGCTTTGATCCATATCCAAAGTTTTTAAGCGATGTCACATAAATTTTCAACTGCATATAATTTTATTAATCATTACTACGATACATTTTTGACGACTCTCTCTGTCTTTGTTTTAGGTGCGCACACCCTGTAAACATATGCTAAATCGGCACTGCGTATTTATAAATTAGAACTAATGATGAGTTAACATTGTGTTCAAATAGGGCAATGCAATCAAGTATAGAACTATATTTAAATGCATACTATATATACTAAATACTATATGCTTTTTACTATATGAATTATGTATACCTATTCTTCTTGACTGCTCTTGTTTCACGCAAACACAGCATTCTCAACAGCTTCTACACTATGTGTTCTTGGTACTCTAAGAGAGTTTACAGGGTATCTGTGAGTTTGACGTGCCTCCTTATAGCAACAGTTTGTCAGGGTCAAGCATTCAACTATAGCTGCTTCTGCCTTCCAATTTGTTTGCCCTGCTTCTTTAGCTTCCATTTCCTAAGAGGGGAAAGAGTTCTGGGCGCTTGTCGTGTAAGTTTTGTTTGCATAGTTTGGTTTACATTGAAAGGTGCAACCTTGACGACAGAATAATAAGCAAGTATTGAAAGTTATTTTAATTTATCATTCACTTGCATTATTTCTACATGTAGGGATTAAAATTTCTTAATGACACATTCCTAGAAAATAAGATATTCATATCGTAAAATCGTTTGCCAAAATCGTCGACCAACCCCCTTGATTGCAATGATTTCGAAAAGCTATTAAAATTAATTCTCACTCTACAATGTTGTTAGACCGAGAGACAAGAGCAAGTTCTCTGAGTTTTATATATATACATACAAACATATGTATGTACATATAAACACATATCCCACTCAAGTGTCCGTATGGCAACAACAACCGAGTGTGAAAGTCGCGAGCGAGTGATGCCAACTAAATTAGCTTGCGATATAAAAATACTTATCACACGCGGAATCGGTGCAGTTATGTTGGGATAGCCGAGAGATGCTTGCGATGGTTCTTCTGGCAAGTTGCCGTATAAATAGTCATGTTGAAAGATATCTGCCACGTGCAGTGGCAGCTATGAGGAACCTGTCTAGAGCATTTGTAAAACATCTGAAGAATTTCAAGTTCCATTTGCCGATAACTCAATATTGATTATAGATTACAGTCTCATATTGTTATAAATATAAAATATATGATTAGTGCATAATAAATGCATAATACATAAAGCATTTCGTTTGAAATGATGTTAACCTATATACAGATGATAATTATAAGTTAGAAATATCTGAACAAGTTCAATATGAATATGTTAAAGTTCCCACTCGTGTTATGGTTGATTAATTACATTAAGAACTTGTAGTTATCTCAATTATCGATAATAAATACAGATAATAAATTACAGCTATATTTTACACCTCTTCCCTCCCCGGTTATTAACGGGGAATTTTCGCAGTAGACTCTCGTTTTGCACAACTCCGATTACAATGTATGAAAAGTTGATGCGACACACATTCATATATATATTGAGAAGGTACGTAACGGGCCATTGATAAGCTATAAGCTTGGGGAATAGGCTATATATACTATGTGGAAACGATAAGGGCAACAATACCCCAGTTCGCAACGCAACTCACTCGCTACCCTAACAAAAGTTAATCAGCTACAGCGACATTCCGTTCGACCTCTTTTAATCTTCCTTAATATGTATCTGGAAATTCACTGCAATCATAAAGGGAAACGACTTCAAGTCCGAATGTTAAGTTCAAATACAGAAAAAATAGTGAAATGTATATTTTGTGGACTATAAAAACAAATCGACAGAGCAAGCTTGTTATTTTCCATAATAAATATAAAAAAACTGTATAAATGCATGCAAAAATGACGCATGATGAAATGCAAGGAAGAGACAGCTGGGGATGAGATAGGGAACTCCGTGTGAATACGGATGGCACGAGTTTAACCCAAAAACATTACACAAGTTCAAGTGAATTACGACTACAAGGAGATGACGACGGCGTCGACGACGACGATGACGAAGAAGAGGAAGAGGAAGCGGTAACAACGACAACTGCGATTACGAAAACGACAACGACGGAGACGGAGACGGAGATGGTGCCGAGAAGGAGAAGGTCGCTTGGTTGACAAAAGCCAAACGGGAGCTAGACTACTTCTGTTGCTGCTGCTTTTGCTTCTTCTTTTATACTATATAAGTCGTAAAGTCGCTGGTAAATGACAAACGTTTTAATTTTGAGATTAAAACTGCTTTCGTGCCAAGCGTAACAAGCTTAACTTGGCTAAAAGCAGCTAAAGGATAAGCGTGGCCAACTTCCGCCTCCTGGCTAACCTCCTGGACTCTCTCCAGCTGCAGTTGCATCTCCAGCTCGATTCTCATTCGCATTGTTATACTCGTAAAAGTGTTCCATGCGACATGCAGTTTTATTAGCGTTTACTGCATTTCCTGACAGAATGGGTAAGGGTATTCAGGGTGTTTCACAAATATAAAGGTGAAATTGAAATCGAATTAAGAGTTAGCGGGTTTCTCGTCAATTTGGCAAAGCCAATTAAACCAGTTTGCTTGCGAGGCCGTTGACTACATTCCACTTATGCTGTTACTATCGAAAAACTATCGTTTAACTTGAGTTTTAATTAAGCAACATATTGCGACATAGAAACTGAAGAAGTTTGTTCTCGAGAAATCATTTTCAAAAGGTTCCCTAAGCCCCTTTCGAGTGTTTTGTGCGTTGCCTAATTTAAAAGCTTTTCACGCATTGCTGCCCCCTTTTCCCTCTTCAAATTCCAATGCCACATTGCCCGAGCATTCTCTGAGATCCTCTGCCACTAACTTGCCACCGCCTTCCCACCTGCCTGCACGTGCTGCATCGTCCTCGTGCAGCTGCGTCTTGGCTCCGCTTTGCATGCTGCACATTTTGTGCTGCCATTTCGTGGATATTTCGATTTATTATTTTTTATTGTTGTTACGTTTTACGACTTTGTCGACTCCGCTCGTCTCCGACTCCACTGGGACTGCGACTCTCGTCCTCTCTCTCTATTCTCATCCGACTGCAGATATTCGCAGATATTGCCAGTTTATGCTGCTTTACGCTGCTGTTTCTCGTGCAAATTTCTCCAAAATTTGACGAATTTAGCTTTATTTTATTATTTATTGCCTCAGTTAAGTTTACAACTTGCAGCCAGGAATATTTGCTTGCTATATATTTTTAGAGGCGAGAATTATTAAGCTCCAAGATATCTGAAAGGATTATGCAATTTTGAATGTACCCGAATACGCTGAATCCGCTCCTGGCAGTAGGCCGAAGTGAGGCAGACCCGAGCGAGAGTTGTCTAGAAAAGGCCGAGCAAATTACTTTGGCTGCAATTGGCACAAGGTTGTGCACACACACCAACATAGCGAAGTATATAGAGAGCCTTCTCCTTTGCTGGAGAAGCAGATGCAGTCGCTGCAGCAGCAGCAGCAGCACGACCAGCGACAGCAACAACACGAGCAGCTTCGTGCTGCATAGAAACTCATAAAAGGCACAAAAAAAGACGACGATGGAAAACGATGAAAAACTTTGCTAACGACTTTAACGACGACGACGACGAGGAGAACGCAGTCCTGCAGAGCAAGCGGAAAAAACGGGCAAACAAACGAGACGAGATGCTGAAGCTAACGAAAGGATTCGGTTTCGGATTCAGATTCGGATTCAGTTACAGTTTCGGGAGAGCCAAGCGCCAAGAGAGCCAGCGTCGAGTTGAAGTTGGAGTAAACTGCACTTGGCCAAGTAATAAAAGTAATAATGCAGGGCAAACGCAACACCAATCCGACTTATACTATATACTAGCCATGCATATATATCGTGCATATATATTGTTTGTATATATATCGCGTATAGCCCTGTGTACATATGCATGTGCCCAGGACTGTGTGTGTGTGTTTTGTTGTGGGGCTGCGCAGTGCCGGAGCTCGTTTATGCGCGTTAATGGCATCGTTTACTGGCTAACTGTAAATGTTCTCCCCCCCACCTCCCCTTCCCAGAAATGGGTGTGGCGCTCACTGTTGCAGCTGCTGCTGCCTGCAACATGCGATGCGATGCGATGCGATGCGGCATCATCGGTGGGTCGTGATGGGTTGCACTTCTCGCCAATGAGGTGGGCGTTGCCAATATTTTCGGAATTTTCGCATTACCCTGCAAAGCCCGCATTTTGTGCGCACATTTCTGGTTTCTTCTTTTCATTTTTTGTTCCCCGAATACCCCATTCAGCATCATTACCTTTATCGCCTGCCGATCCCGACTGCGCCCCAAGCAGTGCGTGCAATCGAGAATTTACCTTTTTGTTATGGAAAGTAGATGTCGGGGAAATTATAACAACAACTTATAAGCAACACATTGAACACACATTTCCTGGCTACAAACTGAATACAATTGATTGTCAAATCATCTAGAAATAACAAACTATATTGTTCTTTTGTCTCCAATCATTAGCATTATTAAATTGTACAAATTTAAAAAGGTTTCAGATTTAATTTTTACAAGAAAAGCTCAAACTATTGCCCAAAGATGGCTTAGAAAACACACAACATTCTTCAATTATGATTGTAGTAATAAAGTCATTGATCTTCAATTTAAATGCACGATAGTCTTTTTGAGAATCTGCATAAATTATAAAAGTGAGTTCAAGTTTTATGGCAGAGAATGTGAACGACGTTTGTAGCAATAATTGCATTCAATAATTGCATTCAAATAGATATATACTCACCAAATTTAATAACTGGAGTTTAAAGTGTTCGCAAGATTTACTGATGAAGAACTTTATTTATCGGCTCAGTTTTTTTAATGATCTGCATCAGCTTTATATGTCAAATTATTAATCTTATTGCTGAGTTTCTCTCTTTACAGTTTATAGAGTAAAGTTGAGAATGAACAGATCATGCGAGTGAATTCGAAACATAATGATATGAGAATGTATACAGTTAAATTTATAGCAAAACCTTTCACAATTCAAAATCGTTTCTGCCAATGTTATACCCTTGCAGAGGTATATTAATTTAGGCAAGGAGTTTGCAACGCACTTTGGGAGACATCGGCAATATAAAGTATATATATTCTGGGGTATAAAACTTTCGGCATGCCGTAGGTAGCCTCACTTACTCGTATATTTGATAACATTGTTTAAAAGTGTTTTAAAAATCAACAATTTAATTGTCATTATCTGTTCTTTTACAAATTTGTAACACCTTTAACTAATCGAATATGAAATGCATTGCCTTTTAGTGATACAATTGATAACACAATCATTATCAAAATAAAATATGTGTATAATAAGTCACCTGTCAACTGTCAGAGTGCACTCCCCATACACTTTGGGCATTTGTGAATGCAATGATAGCTTGACCAAAACAAATTGGCCAATCAAATTGCTTTTGGCTATGGCTGTGGCCACTATAAATCAATTTATTAAATTTATGTGCGGTTAATAAAATAATTTTTATGCATAAAATGCAAAGAAGCAGCAGCAAGCTAATAAAACGCTGCATAGAGGGACTAATGGCTTAATTACTAAATTAAAATTGGCAAAGAAGGAACCACAACAATAAGAAGAGGGGGCGATGTGGGAAGGGAGAGGAGAGTAATAACAACAATAGATCCAACAATTGCAGTGCGTGCAGCGGGCAGAGAGTCTTATATACACACAGAGCATATGCAGACACACACACACACACACACACCTACATGCATATGTATGTATGCAGAGAGCGCAAATTATGTAAACTAAGCAGCAGGAACAGCAGTAAGAACCACAGCAGCAACAGCAACAGCAGCAACAACACGAATATAACAGCTTCACACGCAAGGCAGAAACACGTTTCACACACACACAACGTGGCACACACACACTGGCTCGCTCACCAATGCAAAACGTGCGCTGCAAACCCCACACCAACAACAACAACAACGATAATAACAGCAGCAGCAAAGCGCCAACTATCCAGCGCAGCAGTTGCATGCAACACAACAACAGCAACAGTAATAGCAGCAGCAGCAGCAGCAACGAAGGCAATGCAAAGAGCAGACGAGAGAGGAGAGGAGAGCAGGAGAGAAGCGAAGCGCAGAGAAGAGAAACATAATAAAACGGGCCAATGACTATGAAGCTCCGCCTACTACGGAAACTACCGACGGATGACGACGGCATCGCAGCTGCTGCCATTTGTTCTCGCTTCTCTCCTTGTTGTTCTTGTTCGTGTAGGTAGAAAAGGGAAAAATGGCAGACACAAGGCGAACGGACAGACAGACTGAGAGACAGACATGGCAGACACAGCAAGCGAAGACTGTGCGACGATTTAGAAGAACATTTATAGATACACACGAGAGCATGTGCGGGACAGACTATGTCTACCCAATGCTATACTGTATAAATATCAGAGAACTATATGCACATATTGTACATATAAAGAAGAATGGGATAGAGGGTGGGGGGATATAATAAATGCTGTGAATGTCTAACACATTGAAGTACGCATCTGCAATCTAGTATGGCATACTCCATCAAAGTATACTCTACGTTCTCCAGCAGCTCTTATGGTTTTGATCAAAGAGAGCTGCTCCATCGTAAAAGATACACTGGGGCTTCATAGGCGATAAATACATATATCTACCATATATATTATACATCTGTAAATCGGGTAGACGAGGATCGTCAGTTCTGCTCACTTTACTAGAATATAATATGATATAGTGAAGATTAAACGAAAGATTTGCCGACGATTACATGCTCAACAAACTTTTAAGATTATGTAGGATAACTTGAACAACATTTTGCGCTATCAAGCTAATCCAGATTGATGATCGGTATAGAATTTTTTATGCGCTGCATCTGAATAATTTCATTTTAAGAATTTTAAAGAATTTCATACCATTTGACGATTAGAGTTCTTACATGCTCAACAAACTCTAAAGATCTTTTAAAGATGACGGTAATGCCTTATCTTTAGTTATTATCTATACAGACTCGTTATATGCAATATCTAAACTTTATTTTATTTTTAAGTGATGTTTTAGAATAAAGAAAAAAGGAAAAGGATTTGCACATTTGTAAATCAAAAATTTAGAGGTCATACTATATCCAGGGCCGTATCGAAGCGTGCGCAAGGTGTTCTCTGCACAAGGGCCCCTGCACGTAAGAACAAGAATATATATACTCTGCGGGGTCTTCCACGTTTTAAATAACAGGAGTGATTGAATGGATAAAACATATCGTCAATTGAGAATATGAGGTTTAGAAATAAAGCAATCTAAACCAATATTTATGATTATGCTTATATAAAATCGTGAAATCAGTAAGCTTTAAATAATTAGATAACTTCATTTTGTGAAAACTCTTATGAAGTAAATTCATACGAAAGCAAGGTAATTACAATAGAGCCCCCGAGAATTTTGCACAAGGAGACGCTACGGCCCTGACTATATCCTACGGATGCTGTTCCTTTGCCATACTGACGAATCATCTATATGTTAACATACATATTCTTATAGCTATCTATCTATATATCTATACTATATAATGCCGATAACTCTCATTTTCAATGTGCTCAATTTTACAAGTACAAATCTGCAAATTCCAAATTCATACTGATCTGGTTCACTATCGCCTTGCAATATTGTTATAATGCGGTCATATATCAAGTTCAGCTGCAAATCGGCTTATTTATGACAACCTTTTCCGCTTTGCTGATCTCAGCTTTGCGTTGTCTCTGGTCTTCAGTTACATTTTCTGCCTACGCGTTGGCCGTCATGTTTACTGTCATGTTTATTGTCTACCCCACTGTTCACATGTCCATCTGTCCCACTGTCTGTCTGCGACGCGATTCGCTTGCATTTTTCAATGGCCGTCGTTGGCGAAGCGTAAAAAATCGAGAAGACAGCTGAAAAAACATAAAGAATATTAATGGAATGTTGCGTATACGCCCCAATCGCACTGGCTCCACTCGAGCTTTATTTATTTGCGCACGAATGTGATTTGCTTATAACGATCGCTGCTAACAATGAATCAAATTTGGAATCCGCTGGAAGGGTCAAGTGAATGTCATGGGAATTCGAGTACTCACAAAGCGTAAACTACTATTATTCACATTATCATATTCTGTTTGATTTCTGTTCACTTGCAGGACAAGATGGTTTTCTAGAACATTGTCAGAAGCTGTTAGAGAAATTTCGTTATCCGTGGGAGCTGATGCCACTCATGTATGTGATATTAAAGGACGCTGGGACGGACATTGATGAGGCTACGCGTCGCATCGAAGAGGGTAAGCCAAAACTGAATAATGAAATCGCCCTCCACAAATCATGCTTTATGCTCCCCTTGTATTCAACATGCAATATCAACATGTCTATATATATCTATATATACCTATTTAATCCGATCACGCTAGGCCAATATGTTGTGAATGAATACTCCCGTCAACACAATTTGAATATCTATGACGGGGGTGAGCTACGCAACACAACGCGGCAATGTGGATGATAATTTTTCTATTAATCGCACTACGAATCTATTGCTAAAGAACTTTGCATAGTTAGTTACATACCGTATTTATTGTTTAATGACGTCGTAAAGTACATCAAGTCTTAATATCAATAACTTTAACTCTAGCTAAAGCTTTGTAAAACAAAACAAAAAGGCGCGCGCAATTTAAAAGTAAAGTAAAGTTTTTGGATAAACCTCTGTAAATATTTCGAATTTAACGTAAACAAGCAACAACTTTTAACTACATACTACTTCGTGGAAATCAACTATATATCTTCAATCAACAAACCAAAAATCAATCTACTCTTCAATCAACAATACCCTCTGACGAAGATGATGATCAGCTCCGACTTCAATCAACATAACCAGCCAAGGCGAACGATGATGATCAGCTCTATGAAAGATCTACTCAGCAATCAACACACAGCTCAGAGACGATGTTTATCAGCACGCAACACGATATTTAGTTTGACTATAATAACATCTTATCATCACTTCAACACGGCCTCGATTACCATGTGCTGGAAGTGTACCCATCGGTTGTTTAGCTTTAGTTATATGTAGCCTACTATTGTAAGGTCGCATTAAGCTAGCTTTAGTTTAGCTCAGTTCGCTAAGTTAGGACTCCGTATGCGGTGTCTAGATTTGCCAAATACTTGACAAACTATTCATATTGCCAGTTACCTTAGCAGGATTGATATTTAAGGTTTCTTAAGTATTTACCATACTTTAATTTAATCTCTTAGTTGTCGCAAAGTTTTCTACAACCTAACACCGCGTCGCACTCAAGTCACTTTTGATAATTTGTAACCCTAAGTAAGTATATAGATTATATAATATTTAGAGACGATAGTTCGCCAGTCTGATGGTTTGTCAAGGTGCAGTTCACATTACTTTGAAGCTAACTTTAAGGATATTTCTTAAAACCGATAATCTCACACTTTTACCAAAACTAGAGACCTAACCAGCTATCGCTCACACAACCTCAACTACTAAGTATTGCCAAACTCTTCAATCTTTATAGCAAGCCTAAATAATGTTCTACTTGAGAATTGCTTGACGAGCGAAGCACATTGCTAATTTTACTAGTATAGCGTTAGTTTCGGAATAGAGTGTTTATGATAACTAATAAAGATACAAAAACAGATACGATACTTAAGGAACACCCCTTAAATTGCTAAACACCTAACGATACTTATTACCTATTGACTATGTATAAATATTGTTATCGATTATCGATTAAGCAGTTCATAATTCATATGCCAAGTAACAGCAACAAGAACAGCAGAAAATACTATACAAAAAAACAAAAAAAAACTAAATCGAATGTAAAAAAAATAAAGTATTTTCCTTAAACAAAAGTTAAGGCAACGAAATCGATATGGGAGAACGCCGAGCCCGGTAGTAGGAAATCGCGCATAATTGTCGGGGGTACATAAAATCCGAAACCGAGAATGGTAGATTGGCTAGAGCCAAGATGGAGCTGTGTGTCAGCTGCTGTTTGTTTTTGTAATTGACATTAAAACTGTAAACTGTAACGATTGCTTTCTCAAGTTGTTGCCGCTTGCTCGAGAACCGTTACACGTCGCAGCATTTCACTTGACAGCAGATGGGAAAGCGGAGCTGCTGCAGCTGAAGATGGAGATGCAGCTGGAGCTGAAATTGGGATTGGAGTACGGATTGTTGTTGCTACTGCTGCTGCTGCTGCGCCGGTGCTGGGATCGTAAATGCATCATTAAACCCAAAAATGCATGCGAAAAATTTACGACATTGCCAACACCGTCGCTGAAAGGCTTCCAGCTTTAGCTTCGCATCCGACTCCCTCCTGCTCTGGCTCCAATTCCAGCTCTGGCTATGGCTGCTGTTCCATATTCACCCAGTGCACCCGGGCACATCCATGAGAAAGCTGACAGGTAGTAGTGGCTACAATAACATCCAGCATCGTTTGCCGGCACTAAACACGTCCAGGCAAATGGAGGGTGAGTGAGAGGCGGAAGGGAAGGGAAGGGGAGCTATACGTGGGTGTGAAAGCAGGTTACCCGGGATAGGCAATGCGACGTGTAAATGTGTGCGCTATAAAGCTTAAAAGTGTTTATGCTTCAATTGTTGAGTCAGGTGAGCCAGGGGAGGGGAACAAGAGATTGGAAACTGAGAGAAACGCTTTTAAAACTAAAGTTGCTGTGAGAATCATTTTGAAGTCTTTCAAGTAGTTGGGGATTAAGAGCAACGTTTTGCCAAAGAACACTTGAAGAGCCAAGGCATAACGGTATACATGTGTATTCTATATATTCAAACAGTCTACAGTAGAGTGATATGAAGTTCCGGGCTGATTTCGAGCTAAACTCAAAGCTATTGTTCCTGGTTTATGGCACAGAGCTGGCACTATTCACGCCCATTTAAGCAAATGAGTCAGCTTAGAGCAGACTTTAATGGCGAATTCCTCGCACATATTTCATTCATATTCGAGTCGAGTCTCTCGCCCCCCTTTGTAAGCACATAAAACAGCGGCCCGCATCATCATTGCGGATGTACGAGTCTATTTCGACCTCAGACCTACTGTAAATTCTTCGAACTCCGAAAAATGAGCACTGACTACCGAGAACGCCTGGTGCCAGTTGCCAAACCTTATTAAATACAAGTGCTATAGGAAAACGCTGCCGACTTTGCCAGCAGCAGCAGCAGGAGGCAAAAAATTTCAACTTTACGACTTCATATTGTGGGCGGGTCGTAAAAAATGTGCAGCGTCAACTGGCACGACAAATACTACTGACATTTTACTGCTCGCCAAGTAACATGCAAGCCGGAACTAGCTGCCACTTTTTCCAGACATCTGATGCACAAGTCATATAAATTATAATATATGTATTCATGTGTGTGTGTGTGGCAATATGGCAATGATGTATTAGAGTTAGTTCTACTTGCTACAGCGACTTTCTTTCCTTCCGTCCTGCCGAACTTATAATAAGTAGTCCAGTTTGTCATCAATCGCCCGAAAGTAGCCTGTACGTGGCCTGGAATGGCAATGGCATCCTCCGACTCCTTCGGCAGATTGGCCCATTGTTGTTGTAGCATCTGCTGCTGCGTCGCCTGCTGGCCCAGTCGAGTGTAAAGTTATTGCCAAGGTTTTGTGGCCTGCAAACGTGCTGATTAAAATGGTTTTTAGGATGCGGAAAACGAATGTGTTGACACAATTGTTAAAGTTCGATTTCAACAATTTTTAAAGAACTTTTTATTTATCAAATTTAAAAAAAAACAATAATTCAAACATTTGTGAGTATCGAAAAGACGTTTATCGAGTACCTTTTAATTGGTACGTTCTGGCTGCATCTATCGATATGTTAACTAACAGATTACTGTATGATTGCTGTTACGACTTATGTTATTAATGTTAATTCAAATTTAATATTGATTCTGTTTCCATTTTGTGTTCCCACGCGAAGATTTGATACATTTTTCAACAATTACAATTTAATTTGCCAAAATAATTATTGATATACTAAAAATATTTCTTTTGAAACTATTTTTCAATAATTATAACCATTTCTTTTAATATTATGGTAATTGATTGATTAATTGCAAAACAGTTTTTAGTGTCGCAAAATAATTAGCAGCTAATTGAATTTAGTTTGAAACTTAATAGAATTTTCAGATTCTTCATATCATTATTTATAGCTAGAATTTATAAATTTACGAACACTCTAAAACTTTACTCTTTTTACGAAAGGTTTAAATGTGTTTTTAAAAATGCATAAATAAGTGGTAAGAAATATAGTTTTGAGTTTCACATGCACCCTTAAAATGCCATAAGTTGGCTAGTTTTTTACGACATTTTGACTATTCACTCAGCTAAGCTTGACAATCGGGGGCGTAAATCATCGAAATACAATTCCCACTTCCCAGTTTGGGTCAGTTGTTGCCTCTGCTGCTGCTGCTGCTGCTGATGCTTTAACTGTATAAACTTTGACCGGCTGTTAGGGATGCACTCAGCTAATTGATCCCAAGTCAAGCCGAAATTATCGTTGGGTTCGTTCGAAGTTTACGACTTTTTATTTCGTCAAATTGCACAGGGCACAGCGCATTAGTATTAGTTTCTGGTATTAACTGTACCTGGGTGGAGAACACACTATGCAATTACAGGTGGTGGGGAGCCTGCGGATGGGGATGGGGCTGGGGCTGGGGCGGGGGTGTGTATGCCAGGTAGTTGGGTAGTTAGGCACATACTGCAGGTGCCTCTGGCACACACTCGTGCGTAATATTCCCGTGTGCCTGGCTCTGTTTAATGCATTCTGCAGTTGGCAGAAGAAAAAATCCCATTAAAATTAAGTAAAATTGCACCAACAGCAGCAGGAGCAGCAGCGTCAGCAGCCGCAGCGACGGCGGCAGTGGCGTCGGCAGAGTAATCGTAAAAACTTGGCATTTTGATGTTGCACCAAGCAGTAAAATTTTGAAAAGTTTCTGCCACGCAGATAAGACCAAGGGGCGAGCATGAGGTGGGGGTGGACAAAGCCGTGGAGCAGCAGCGGCAGCGGCAGACAAAGGTTCTGCCAAGTATAGTATAGCGGGTTGGGCTCCGTTCAGGGAGACAGGGGCAGGGGGCTGTAACGGAGAAAGGGGACTCATGCGAAGGTTGCACATAAAGTGCATACCGAGGCGTCCGTGGGCTGTCCAAAATGGCGCATATCTCGGGCATGGCCGGGGGGACATAGACTTTTTTTAGTGTCGAGCATAGTTAATATTATGGCCTCAATAGTTTATAAGTTGGGTGTGAAGCCCGACAGTTAAGCGATATAAGTAATAAACTGGCGAATACGTGCGAAACTTTTTACATACATAGAGATTATTGTGTGCTTAAGTCGCCAGTAATCACAAGAACAGCTTGTGCTCCCAACCGAAACTCGCAATGTTCTTTAGGTCTCTTTGATGAAACTTTGATATCGTTACTGATACTGATTCATTTCGTTCGTCTTCGTTATCCACAGCGCATGTAGAGATTAACAGAATTGTAGCGCAGATCTATATCAACTACTACACACCGATGGCAATCGATCTGCACGCGCCCATGTACCTGACCTACCCCAGCATCGAGCGGTACGGCACCCACTTCACCCACCTGCCGCTGACGCAGATCCGACCGCCCACACATCCGCACGAGCCGCTCGCCCTTAGCCGCACCCCGCCCAGTCCGGCGGCATTGTTAGACAGTGTGGACAGGAACCATGGCCTGCAGAAGCACTCGAAGCACTCCACTACCAGCAGCAGCAACGGCACCATTCATTCACCAGTTTCACCCAGCCTGGTGTCGCAGAGTGTGGAGAACATTGCGACGCCACCGACGAGTCACCATCACCATCACCAGCAACAGCAACAGCAGCAGCAGCGCTCAAGATCTGCATCGCCAACAACTCCACCGCCGGCGCACAGCAGCAGCAATGGGAGCAGCAGCAACGCCTACCATCATCATCATCATCACCATGGACAGCATCTGGTCAGCTCCACATCGGCTGCGGCCGTTGCAGCGGCAGCGGCAGCCACGTAGCAGTATCGCAATGTTGCTGCCGCCGCCGCTGCAGCAGCAGCCGCAGCTGTGCTCTTTGTGTAAGTAACAACAATCAGCAACCCTTGAACCGAACAATTGCTCATTTCAAAAACGAGCATTAGCAACGTGGATACCTGCCACATTTTAAAAACCCTTGCCATAGCCAAGTTTCCTTTTGTTTTCTTTCCCTAGCTTGATTATTGAATCGGTTTTGGTTCTCAGAACAGAAGATTTTAAGTTATTATATGACTTTGATTTCATTGACTTTCATGCCATAATAATATTAATTTTAAGGTAAATTTCAAAACATTTGGGATAAACAGTTAGAGGTTTAATCTTTATCAAATTTAAATGGAATGTATGAGCATTTTTAAAATTATGTTCTGCTTAGTTCTTTCGCCACACCTTACAGTTTCATAATTTAAACAAATAATTATTTTCTTGGTAGATATACAATTTTCTTTTCATGAGGTCAGTATCGGTTGTGAGCTGCCTGTGCCTAGTTTAAGTTGCAAAGAACAGATAAACAAGTAAGGGTCGGTCGTCTGCCGATTCTGATCACGAATATTTAATACTTTTTTATTTAATACATAGTACACTTTTTGAGATCTTTAGTGCCTTTGAAAGTTCTCTTAAGGTGTCACTCCTAGGGTATCTTAACGCCAACCTCCGCCAAGCTCGACTTCAACTTATTTGGCATGCAGCACCAGGCGCGTTGCCTTTAATCAAATCAATTTCGCAGCATAGTTTTATGTTTACAATTTAAGTTGGTTGCATGCCCCAGCAGCAGCAGCTACTGCGTTTGCATCAGCAATGCTGCCACTTGCCACTTGCAGCAGTAGCAGCAGCAGCAGAAGCAGCAGCAGCAGCATAATAGTTTTCATTCCTTCATTTCCATTTCCGGCGGCTGACGGCGCTGTGCGTTGCATTTCCGGGCAGCGCACGAAAGTATGCAATGGCTTTTTCATCATTTGGCCTGATGGCTGCAACGTGGAAAGCAACAAAAGCTTCCCATCTAGACCCAGCTCCTGGTGCTCCAGCGTCTGCAACAGGAGCAGATGAAAAACAATTCCTTTGCCACGCCAACCCCGCCTCCCCCTCACTATTCTGGTTCCCCCTCTTCTACTGCTTTTGTGCTGACAATTGAAGCATTTGAGCTGGAAGCATTCGTCTTGGCCATTTGCTGTTGCTGTTGTTGTTGCTGCTGCTGTTGTTGTCGTTGCTTAATTTAGAGGCAAGTGTTAAATTTCCATGCTGGCATTTTAGTTCACACTCTTGGCCCCCGCCCCCCTCGGTCCTCTTAACATTTTGTTGCCTTTTGTTTGATGCTTTGCTTTAATTAAAAACTCAAGTGGCGTCACGGAGCGAGGCAAAGAGAGAAAGAGAGAGAGGAAGGTTGAAGAGGGGCAGCTGGGGTCGAATTGCGGGTTGTCTTGGTGGCATTGCATTGGCATTTATGCTTCTGCCACAACAAATATCACAAATATCATTATGCTCTTTCTTTCTCTCTCTTTCTCTGCCCTCCAAAATGTACATCAAAACTTTCGCCTGCTTGCCACACACTTTTATGAGGCACGGACAACACGCCAGAATGCATATTTCAATCCGTCTGTCTGCCACAAGGTAATAAAATATACGCATTTTGCAACAAGCAGCAACAGCAGCAGCAGCAGCAGCATCGGCACCAACGGCATCTAAATCTTGTCTAGAATTGTGCGCGATGTTTCCTTGCTATCCTTCGATTGTTTGTGCGCCCTTTCGGCATATTAAAACCTCAACTGAACTGAACTCAACCCAAGCCAAACCAAACCAACCCAGCCCAGCCCAGCCCGACTCCACTCGATGCGAGGCGACTCACTTCAGTCTCATCTCCTGTGGCATTCCGCATCAAAGGCGCGTCGTGCGTTTTTACGAGTGCATCATAAAACTGGAACGCACGAAACCTGCAGAGCGCGAGCAAAAAATTTATTTCAGATTCTTTTTCTATATACTTATGCACAGGCACACATATGTATATATATAGTATACTATATGTATATGGTTGAGTATTTCTGGATGCGCTCTAAGCCTAGGCAAGGCTGCAATTAAATTGCAATGTGCGACTACAAAGTCAAAGAGGAACGCAAGGAGACTCCGATGGAGTTGAAGATGGAGTTGGAGATGGCCGCATGGAGAGGGCACCAATAAAACTATCACAGAGTTCATTTAACTCCGTCAGTCGGAAATCAAACTTATCAGCGAACTGAGCTGAAAAATCAACAACAATTATTCAGCTGAGGTCATAAAAAGTGCTCAAACAATGCGAGAGAGAGTTGAAACTTTTACGAGCCTCCCAGGCTCCTGTGGCAGTAGCAGTAGCAGGAACAGCTCCCTGAAATGCATTTCATTTGTTTCACTTTGCACACACAGAGCACTATACAATACTTGCGAATGCCACTTCAATTCCTTGTACCCTTTAGCACTCTTCCCCCAAACGCCTCCCCTGACTCTGCTTCGCTTCCTTCTCGAACTTTACCGTCTCGTTGTCCCTTTTGTAGGCCAAAACGGCAATAAATGCATAAGTTTCCATTTAACGATATTCGGTTAGCATTTCTGGTGCAAATATCGTGAAAAGTTCGCACACCTTCTGGCGGCAATATAAAAGCAACGCTTCCTTTATAGAAATACTCTTTTTTCCTGCTCCCTCTCACTTTCTCTCTCAGATATTGTATCTTTAATGTGTTATCCATTTACCCTTCAAGGTGTGTCAAGTACCAAAGCTAATCTTCAGCTTAAATTGTGAAGTCTTTTTTATGGTATTAAATAAAATGTTTCCTAAACTTGCTTTATCTTTGATGCTTAGGATTAAGGGTTCAAGAAATAACATTTTGGGAAAGGCACTTAGAATATAATATTCAGATTAACATCTATACAATTCCCAGGCAAGGCAGAGACCATAAGATTTATCGAGAGCCATGTAAAATATTGTACAATACTTAAAAAATAACAAAACAATAATATTTATAAGCTTTGATAATTACATTTTGTATAAAGAATCGTTGCCATAATACTCTACTCAATGAACTCTACACGAGTGCCTCATGAGTACAAACACTTTGTGCACTCGATGCCCTTAAATGTTTATAAAGATATTTGTGTGTGTGCGAGTGTGTGTGTGTGTTTCCGACAATAAACAACATACAATATATTCAGTGCTTTTGTGTTCTGTCGCACAATTTCCGCTGATTTCTAATTTCCTTTGAGTCGTCATTAAAAAATATACGAAACAGCAAATCCCGAAGTTTTTTAATGGTTCGCTCTTCAGTCATCATATGCGTCGTCTTCGTCGACTCTCTTCGAGGTCGCAGGGAAGCATAATAAATGCAATGCTTGCCATAAAATAAAATATAAAGAACAAGGCATGGAACAAGAGAGAGGAACATGGAAGGGAAATGTTATAGTTTGGCGAGTTCCGAAGTTTCAGCTGACTCGCTTACTCGAATTTCTAGCAGTGCGTTATCCCTGGCGGCAGACCGCCGACTTCTTCGGCCTGCCCCCATCCCCCTGTCCGCTTCCCGTTCTGTCCCCGGCGATAATTCGGTTTGGGTTGTTTATTATTGTTTTTGGTCTTTCGGTTCGGTTTGCGTGCTGAGAGCGTTCTCCGGTTTTTATGGTGCCGCGTTACGCCGTTTTTTTTTAGTGGACACGCATTATTAAAAAATAAACAATATGTATACGATGTGCATACGGCTCCAGAGAGGCCACAGAGAACCAAAAACCCAGCCCCCAGAGCACATTATCAACAACTCATTTTTCAGGGGAAAATATTGTGTTGATCATAAAAAGTTGAGTTGAGCAAATAAACAAAGTAAGAGCAGATTATCGAGTCGAGTCTACGTTGTGATGAATAATACTCTATATACAAGTAGATAGCCATATATGCGTATATATACACATATGCATAAATGCGTGTATGTGTACGTTAAGTACTCCAATTAGTTTAAGAAACTCGTCCCATGTATTTATGCTCATGAATTATAAACAAAGAGCTCAAATTGGAATCGTATTGAAAAGATACTCTTTATATGTAATACAGATTATTATGCAATTTCTTAACCCTTAAATCGCATGTAAGTTCTCAATTTCCTTACAAACTTGATGCCATGTCCACTTTATCCAAAATCTGCTGGCCTGATTTCAGTATTCCTTCTTCACTCCACAATGAAATTAGATACACTTCTTATGAATATGTGACATATGTAAAGGTTCTCTTGGCTGGTATATAGTGCCCTCAGAGTGCGTTTTAATATTCATGCAGACTGTTTGTAATTAGTTCGGCTGTGACAATTGAAAAGCAGCTAAAGCTTCCCCCCCAAATGCTGCAGCATCAACTTGAATTGGATCATAAAAATCACATTTCGCATTATAAAAATGTGAGCCAAATGCAGCTGCGGCCTGTGCTTGGGCCTTGGCCTGGACCAGGCGGGGAATCAGGAAACCAATTCCAGGTCCCAAGACTACCTTCAGGCTGGACAATGGCAAGATGCTGTTGCTATAAAATTTGGTTTTACGAGCGCAGAGCTCTCTCATCCTTTTCAAGGCAGGTAATGGCAGCTCCAAGTCCGAGTCTAGTTTGAGGTGCAGGCTCAGAGAGGGGTGGAGGGCGGAAGTGTTCTGCTGCTTCTGTCGTCTCGTTGTCTTCGGTGCCTTTTGACGGGCAAGTTACAATGATTTTAATGCTTTTTATGACTGGGACATAGCACCCATATGGGCACGACGGGATTATGGCAATGGTCGTTGGCATTAAAACAGTTTTATGCCGCATTTGCGATTAAGATGATTACCAATAGCATATTGGGTTTCTTGCTAATCAGGCCCAGGATAGTCCGCCTTTATTTAATTGAATTCGATTCACATATGGCAATCAAACTAATAATTCTACATCGTCTTTTTATCCCTTACAGCGATAATTGAAAAAACAAATGGAAAAACAGCACCAAAAAGCGAAGTCTGTTTCCTGGGCTATGTCACTCTGCAACTATTATAATATATGAAGTAACTTCGATTGGCTACCACTCTGTTATATGCTACATAGGGATAAGGATTATCACGCAAGGATTTCTCAAACTTCTACCCAAGCTATGCACCATAATCGCGGAGCCATAACGCATACACTGAAATTAATCCCACGGTGGGCTTAAACATATTCAAATTGATCTCAACCTAAATTTAAAGAATCTGTAATCACACACACACACACACACACATAAACACATCTGATGCTGATTGTATTTACTTAATATATATACATATATATATAAAATATGTACGTCTATAATAATAAACAACCAGTTAGATGAATGTTTCAGCTCCGTAAGCAATATTAATCAATCTATGCAATTGCACAATCCACAATCGATTCTTCCCCTGAGAACTCTTAAGAAACTTAGAATCTAAACATGTTCCGCACACACACACATAACACGTACATTTAATGGTATCTAGTCCTAATCGTGCACCTTTTAGAGCACCATTCACATTGCGAAACTTTTAAGGAACCTGTACAGCATTTGGAGAATAATATTAAACCCATCAATCACATTGTATGCGTATGATACTTAAATCTGAGATTATAACTGCTTCAAAGTAGAATTATTATTTAACTAATTCTCTTTCTCTCTCACTCTAGACTCTATCTCTCTCTCTCTTTGATTCTCTATTAAAGTTACATTTCCTTGGGCTGTGCGCTGTCATGTCGAGAAAGCATGCGGTTTTATTGCATAATGTGCATAATATGTATGTATATGATATTTTTTTTTCGTTTTTTATAAGAGATGGAAAGTCCAAATCGAGTGAAAATTAAGCACTGGCTTCTTAATCCTAGTTCTTAATTATGTTCAAACATTGTGTTTATACCGAGTGTTAGGATCGACGAGAACCAAAAACGTTATGCTATTCAAATTGTAGTTTTAATTTTTTTTTTTTTTTGAAGTAAATATTAAATATACATAAGTATTAAATATTAGCTCAAACATTTCAAATTAGAACGAACTTACATTGTAAATCACTTCAAATTGTATCTTATTGAAAAATAAATGAAAACAATGCTTCAGAATAAAATAAAACTTGATTAAACTAAACTTATGCTGTTAATACATAAATGGAACTCAATTGTTCGATAAGAATTGGCTTAAAACAATTAAATCACGCTGTAGTTTGTAGTGATACCGGAACAGTTTAAAACTTAGAAAGGTCGAGGCATTCTAAGTGTTCACTTTACATACTGAATAAACTCTTGAGATCATCAATGGACAACTTAGTGCTGATCTTGCCCGTTAGCAGCCCATCAGCCAGCCCTAGCTTGTGATCCTGCAGTGCCTTTAATGCGTTGCTCCACTGTGTCCATGCAGACGATCTTATATATAATGACATCCTTCTTTTGGCCAACGCGAAATACGCGATCCTGCGCCTGCGCCTCCAACTGCGGATTCCAATGCAAATCCAAGAGAATCAAGTGATTGGCACCAATCAGATTTAAGCCAACGCCGCCAGCTGTCAGCGAGAGAAGAAGGACCCGTTTGCGACCTTGCGGATTGTTAAACTCATCTACAATCGCCTGACGATTGGGTACGGGTATTTTGCCGTTGAGAGACAACGTTTTGATTCCTTCATTGGCCAACATTTCACCCACGATGTCCAGCACCGATTTCCACTGAGAGACAATGATGGCTTTGTCGTCAGCGGGCAGAACGGATGTCTGCAGTATCTCTAGGGTTTTATTCATTTTTGTGGAACGACGTGCAAGATTGAATACCGGATTACTTCGCTTTAGAACATTTTTAGAGGCTTTGGCAAAACGTGTGTCTTCACTGCCTTCTTGGCGACCCTCGTCATCAATGCTCAACTTGTTTAGCTGGGATAGAAGATCTATTTCTGGTATACAGGGATCACTTTCATCCTTATTATCGGGACCTTCTTCCTCCAGCATCTACAATGAAATAAACAAGGCAGGTTAGGAATGAACTCGTAAGTAATGGGATCTATATAGTCTATACTCACCGCATCTATAAGTCCAGGATGGCAACAAATTTGCCTGAGACGCAGCAGGAGAACTAAAATTTCATGTGATTTGACTTGCGTATTGTGTCCAGCCATGCGCGCAAATTTCTCATGCATTTTGTAGTAGGCGCCATTGGGATCCTTTATTTGATTAAACGTGGGCTTCTGCGCATCATTTATAAAATTTGTATCCGAATCCTTTTCAGCTCGTTGAAATAGAAACTGAGCAAAGAGTGTGCGTGAATAGGACATCACTCTCTGGTAGACATTCATCTCGTCGGTATCAAGATTTATTTCTACCAGGCGAACGTCCTTGTTAGGCAAACTATCTAGTTTTCCCTTTAACTGCAGCTGTGCCTTTGTGCGCCTGAGCATTATGGATTTAATTAGTAAATTAAGGCGCTCCTGTCCACCCGCACTCTTGTTATCAATCCATCTCTTCCACGTGACCAGATCATCGAAAGGTTTGCAACGAAGGAACTTGAGTAGGGCATAAATATCAAGCTCCTTGTTTTGAATGGGTGTTCCAGTCAAGGCCCAACGGTACTTTCCACGCAACTCACTGACGGCTAACGAGGACTGCCCCTTGTAATTGCGCACCACGTGAGCCTCATCTAGAATGATACGGCGCCACTTCACTCCGAAAATTGCACCAGCCATCTTATGCTCTCTGCTCACAATGTTATAGGTGGTGACGACGATGTCATAGGTGCGCAAATGTTTGCCCCTTGTCTCCCGGTTGGCTCCGTGGTGTAAGCAAACAGTGAGCTTATGACGAGATACTTTTGAGTCAACTTCTGCCTTCCATTGACCCAGCAAACTAGCGGGACATACCACCAGGGTGCCGCCTTCACAAGCTGTAAATTCAAATATGCAAATATGAATAGACCTTCAATGGATTTTAAATGTCTCTGTACTCACTCTCTTTGCGACCCTTTGAATTCCAACCACCTGCATTCTTGTTCGCATCGTCTTCTTCGTCGCTGCTATTATCTTTATTACCATCGTCGCTCTCCTCCCGGTTCTTACAGGCAAGCACAAGAGAAATCATGGTAAGAGTCTTGCCCAGACCCATATCATCGGCCAAGATTCCACCACGTGGACGCTGTGTCTCCCGCCAGGCCATCCAAGCTAACGCGTGCCGTTGATGATCCATTAGGTTCACCTTCAAGCCCGTTGGATTATCGGCTAAAACATCTTCTGCCGGACATCCTTTTAACGAATCGTGTAGGTCCTTAAAGATACAAAAACACATAATCAAAGGACAGGCTTTGGATTAGACAGCTGCAGGCACCTTCAGTGAATCGACGGTCAGGGTTTTCTGGTTGTTGAATGTGGCCATGCCTTTTGCTCCAGTATACTTTGGTTGTATGTCATTAACCGCTGCCGACAACGTATCCCAGTCGAGCTCATTATTAACAGGTTTTGATGGAAAATTAGGTCTCTGAGGCTTATCTTGTGATATCTTATTGCCGCCATCCAGTGATTTGGTTGCCACAGAGATTTCACGACGAAGTCCATCGATTCGCTTCTTGATCTCAGCGCCCCCATCGGGCAGCTTGTGGCCAACAGTTAGGTACAGTTCCTCTGTCTCCTTAAGTGCCTTATTCAATTCAATAAGCTTCTTCGACTCCATAAATAAATCGTTTTGGCTTTTAATATCATTTTTTTTTGGAGATAAGATCCAATATTGATCTTTGCCTTTTAGGTGCAGGAGTAAGATTAGATGTTGGTCGTATGTTCTCTGCGTTTTCATCATTGTCATCGGAACCACTGGATATTTCAATTGTTACCTCCTTATTGCTCAATATCATCACGTCGCTGCTTGAGGAATTGTGTGTCTCATCCTTAGGGTTCTCCTCGATAAATGATTGAGTCGAATGCAACGAGTTCTCGATACTGCCTGAGGAATTGTGTGTCTTATCTTTAGGGGTTTCCTCCATCAAAGATTGAGTCGAATGCAACGAGTTTACGATACTGCGCGAGGAATTGTGTGTATTATCCTTAGGGTTTTCCTCGATCAAAGATTGAGTCGAATGCAACGAGTTCTCGATACTGGCTGAGGAATTGTGTGTCTCATCCTTCAGGTTGTCGTCGATCGGAAATTGAGTCGAATGCAACGAGTTCTCGATTCTGCCGGCAAATTGGGTGCTATAACGTGGTGATTCACTATGAGCATCAGTTGTTTTTGACAGATCTGCATCACTGTAGTCGATCTCGCTGGAATCATCATCGATATCCTGAGGACGTATGCCCGTTATGCTCATCCGCGTGTGCGGCGACAAGGCACGTTGGTCCAGTTCATCTTCTTCTTCCGAATCGGAAATGATCAAGGCAGCATGACGGCGGCCCACTTTTCTTGCAGGTCTACGCACAACGTCATCTTGGGAATCATTGTAATCATTGTCGGAGTCCTCTATGGTTAAGTCTGTACAACTTTCAGAAGCTGCCCTGCTCACACTAGGGCGACCTTTAAAAAAAACACTTTAAATTCACAATATCTATGATATGTATTTTCTTCTCTTACCTGCTGTAGACTCACTAATATCACTGGCCGATTCATCAGTGTAATACACCTGGCTATCACTTGACATATTTTTTTGCAGGAAAAACACTACACAAAAAAAAGGAGAGACGCTAACACAATATTTCAGGCGCCAGTTAATTTCAACATTAACCTCGGATAGAGTTGCCAACTATCGTTTACTGAAAATAAATAAAATATCGATTAACATATGTTATTAAAATATCTTTGGTTTCAATTCACTTTTCTTGCAGTATTTTTATTTTAATACTGTGATCATGAATTCCGATATCGATAATTCCGATAATAATTAAATTATACGCAATATCATTACAACTCCCAAATTGAACACCAAAAATGATTTCAAAATGTATTTTCAGTAAATAAGACTATTAAATGGTTACAAAATAAATTCAATGCTGATTCAAAGGACAAAGTGTTTGTTTGATTGAACATAGTAAAACTTTAAAATTTGATGTTCTTTTCTCCTTAACAAAACGGGCAATATAATAGCAGAGATCAACTATTGTTATGTTTAGTTGATTCAAATGACACGGCAACATTTTGATTGAATAAAAAATATATTCAAATGTTTTGGTTAACCCCATTGCACATTCCGACATTAAAGAGCAGCGATCGAGTTCAATTATGTTACGGCCCCAGTGCTTTGTTGGGTTTGGTTTTTTACTGAAGTCCCTGACCTCACGTTTAATTCCCCAACTGGGACACCGGGCCTTTATTTTGTCCAGATTGTGTTCTGGAGTGTTAGTAGTCTCAGAATAGTCAAATAATCCGATTCGCGGTATATTAGGATAGTTCTCAAGGGGACAGTCACAGTTTTTGTGCGTTACTTTGTCCTTTCTGGGCACCATCAACGGAGGACATGTCTTCAGCAACGGACAGTAGGGGCTACTGTCAATAATTGATTCACCAATTTGTACCCACAAATCGTTGCCAGGCGTTCTCCAATGTATTTGTTCTTGCCAAACTTTTTTTTTTTTTTTAATAATTTTGATTTTTCGATTTTTTAATTTTGTTCATATTTGTATAACCGTTTTGAATAATTGTGCACAGATTGTTTTGAGACGTTTGTGCTTTACAATAAATGTATGTAAAATATATACATACTTCCTCTTTAGATATATATATTTTCCTTTATTCAGATTTCAATTGTCTGATACAATTTCATCGTTCTTCACTATACATACATAACATGAAATGAATTAAATAACTATTCACTTAGATCTAATTAAAATTAATGTCAAAACAAAGTGATTACATTAGAATTTCTGTTTGTGTATTTGATCTAGCGTGTGTACATATGTATGTGTGTGTGTCGGGGTGCTGAAATGGAATTATGTTTGTGTAGTTTGTTGTATAATTGTGTCTTAGTTTTAGTCGCACTCCTATGTATTTCTCATCTAATAAATGCCTGGTAATTTTCTATATTTGATTCTAAGGATTAGCCAAAGGGATAGTACGGGGTAATAATTTGGTTGTCCAAGTATACATACGTACATTTCGACTGATCGTATGATTATATGCAATGGTTCGTTTAATTTAATAATTTACCTGTGTCCATCCGAAAGTTATGTATTTTTTTGTTTCTATAATCGTATTAGGCCATTATCCTTTATGTTTTTATGTGTGTATATTTTTTTAACATATGTGTGGGTAGATCATGGAAGAGCGCCCAGGTGGAACTAGAGAAAGCCAATCTTTATAAAACTCAAGATCCGACTGCTTGAAGGTTCTTCCCTTTGTCTTTGCTTATCAAATTGTACACAGAAAAGCGATACAGTAAAGAAGTGAACTGTTTTTGCAGTTTTAATGATAATCAGTATACAGTTTGCTATAATTATGTGTGTGTGTGTGAAGGGTAATATTAGGGGTGTACATGTGTGAAAGAGTTGTGTAAATAAACGTAATGAGAATTATTGCATACAAGTGTGTGTATACACATTGAGTGTACTTGTGTGTGTTTGTTTCGAGTAAATATGGATTAAATTTATTTGGATTTCCGTTCTGCTGTGTTTTGCTTGACCATTATATAGTGTAGGGGGGTTCTATGCAACTTACGAGTCTAGAAATAAAATTAAAATAAATCATTGATTTATTTTCTCTTAAATTATATTGCTAAAATTAAGCAAACATTGTAATAGTTAGGTATACAATTTAATGAAACGTAATCAATACATACATAATTACAAAATCATATGTAAAATATGTACAAGTTTATTTTCAAGGTTTTCTCTTTTATATTTTCATTTAATATAAATTGTGTTCTCTTTTCTTTACCATTCTTGATTATTTGTCGTACCTAATGTGCGTGTGTGTGTGTATGTGTATAATAAATATTATGCATTATAGGTAATGTTTTTTTGGTGTTTTGTTTTTCCCGTTTTTCATCAATGATGAAAAACTGATATTTCGAATATGAGTTTTTGGAATTTGAAGTTTTCGGATCAAAGTTTGTTTTGGTTTGTTAGTTTCTTATTTTTTTCGGTTTTTTTTTTATCGCGCATGTTTGACATTATTCGCATTAGAATGTTTTCGTGAAATTAAATATTAAATGTTATTTGCATGTGCCTTAACTTCATCAATGCCAAATACATTACATATCTATGCAAATTCTCCTTGTTTGTTTGTTTACTTTTACTTTTAGAGGTACTATAATTTGTTAACACTTCTTCCGCACACGGAATCTGAGTCATCCCATCGATGACTCGTCTGTGCGCTCTCTGTTTGTTCCGTATTCCATTTTCATTTCCATTCCAGATATCCGTTTTCGCTCTTTGTCCATTTACAAAGCAAGATTATTTCTTCGTCCGTTGACCTTATTCACTAAATTGCATATTTTTAAGGCTGGTCCTAGCTTGAGGCCCATGTATTTCATCATCATCTCTGAGTTAAGTAACAGTAAAGCTTTGCCATCGATTTCCTAAGAGAGATACGCATTAGAAAAATGAAAATTTATGATCAATCATTATAGTACTCACATGCTTTCGGAAGAGATCCCCGTGCACTGCCAGGGAGTTGTCATTGCTTTCAATGTACTGGATAACCTCCTCGATGGACCAGTCGATGGGCTGTGACCGCAGGTGCGAACAGGACGCTGACGTGGGTGTGGCATGGCGTGGTGAGGTGATGGCTGTGCTCGCATAGCTTGTCGATGCAGCAGCCGCAACTGGCGCTGTGGCTGCTTTGGCCGCACTGGCAGTTGGAGCGGCCGGACAGGCTGACTGTGAGGCGGTGAATGGAGTGGATACCGATGACGGGAATGAGGCGCTTGAGGAGAGTGTCGTCGGTGACTTGTAGTAGGTGCTTTGTGACTTTGCTGTCAGCTGCTCTGGATGCACTTCGGCTACCAGAGGCGCAAGATACTTTCCAATCGTGCTCGTATTCGCTGTGCCACCAGCCAGGCTACTGCTGCTTGTGCTGGATGAGGAGGAAGATGATGAGGAGGAGCTAGTGTTGTTGCTGTTGGCTGACGAGTCCACGTTGCTACTGTTCATGTCCTGATTGCAGGTGCCGTTGTTGTTGCCACTGGTGCTGTTGTTGTTGTGATGGAAACGAACCTGACGCAGCGCCTGCGCTTGACTTTGAGGCTGCGCTGCAGCTGATGAAGCTACGGTTGGTGCGACACCGTTCGGTTCCGTTTTGATGGTCAGCTTTGCACTGCTACCATTATTGCTATTACTACTGCTGTTGTTGTTGTTGTTGTTATTGTTGTTGTGGTTTAGTGCCTCTTTAGTGGCATTCAAAAGCGCTTTGGTTGCTGTTGCCTGCGACGGTTTAACGCCCGCCTCCTGCTTAATAACCGGTGGCTTCTCTGCAGGCGATGTTGGCGTGGGTGTGGCGGATTTAGATTGACGACCGCGTTTCTCAGAGAGCACAGGTGATGACGGTGGCGTTGCCGTGTGGACTAGCTGACGCTTGCGACTGTTTGCACATTTCTTGCACTCCTCCGTCTCCGCCACCAGTGAGATTAGATTAGCACATGCCCTGCATGTGATGCACAATGTCTCGATAAACTGCGCCAAACTCTCGTCATCCTTCATGCGCAATGGTGATGGTATTTTGACCTAAATGAACCAGAGACAATTATAAACCTGACTTTCTCTGTTTGGGATGAGGAGACTTACAGTGAAATTCTTGCCAGCTGCAGGCACAATGTGCACATCCCCGTCCAGGGCGAAGAGCAACTTGGAGAGCTGTTGTGTGTCCGTGCTGGCAGCCAGCACCTCTTGCAGGCAGAGCTTGGCGAGCGTTTGATGTGTTGGCCCCGTTACCATCGATGGCAGCTTTGAGCTATTGATGAATGGTCCGCCCTTGCAGTTGGTGTGAAAGTGAGCCGTCACTGGAGAGGCTGGCACCATGGCATCTGACTCGGCGACTACGGTGTATCGGGGACGCGGGCAACGTTGCTTACCGGAGCTTGAATCCATACGCGACTTGTGACCAGGAGGCTGCATGGGATGGCAACTGCGGGCGCACCAACCGGCGGGAAAGATGTCGCGTGATCGATAGTTGCACCAATAGTCGAAGGCGCCACGCCAACCATCGAAAGTGACATGGATTTGGTCGTCCTTAATGGCATCAACTGTTGCACAACAGATCAGTTGGGGATTCTTCTTGTCTACCGCCTCCAGTTTCTGGCCCACCTTGAATAGATTCTCTTCAGGGGTTGGTGGCTCTGGCTGGAATATTTCCTCGGGAGCAACCATTGCATTGTTTAATATCTTGCACAGATAGCCGGGCCAACTGGAAGCGTTCATACGAAACCCAAGCGGGGGCTGCAGCATGCCACCATTCTTCTCACAGTGTCCGATTGCATGAATTTCCGTGGAGTCCACCAAACGCCAGAAGTCATTCTGCGAGTCGCTGCCGTCGAGACGTAGACGTAGCCGTGAGCCCAGCACCCCCACCACCGTGGCAATACAGGTGGACGTTACGTTGCGTGGATCCAGCGCTTCCAGCTTCATTCCAATTTTAAAGTCGTTGTTGGGAGGATTCAGCGCTTGCTTGAAGCACTCAGCGGGAGCTGCATCACTACCAGTTTCCTATATTACATAAAAATTAGCTATTGATCTGCATAACTGGCTATTCGAGTTACTTACCTCCAGGTATGCATCCCAGTCAAAGACATGGAAACTTTCGTACTGAAAGGGACCCGCTGGTGCTCCGCTGTTTAATAATTTGCGATCACCATCTGCTCCCCCAGGCGTGCCCCCGCCTCCGCTATGTTGTCGCGTGGATCCGTTCTTTTTCTGATGCTTGTTCATACACATCATGGAGCAGAACTCTTTGTTGGGCGCACCTTCGCGTATCACATTGTCGCACTGCGTACAGGCGCCTTTACTGTACGCTTTGCGATACTCAACGATGCACGTCTCTGAGCAGAACTCTTTCTTGCCAGTCTGTGTGGGCAGGACGTACTGCAATGGGAGTTTGCCCTCGCCGCACCACGTACATGTTGCTTTCTTTGCTGGACGCCCGCGCGCCCGCTGCTGTGTGGGAGTTTGCGGTGTTGTGGACGTTGAGTTTGAGTTGGCAGCGCTGTTTCCGTTGCTGCCACTGCTGGCGCTGGCACTGCTATCGCGTCCGCCAGACATGTTTGTGTTGTTTTCACTATTATTCACCGTTTTACTCTTCTTTACCGTCGCTGTCAAAATTAAAATCAATTTAGCATCTTAGTGACGCATTAATGATTCGCAGAGTTGCATCTGCGGGTGAAAAGTTCGTTTTACGGGCACAAAAATCTTTGCCACGGCTCGTTCTGGTTCTATGCAATTCAATTTTAGCGGCGTTCTCGAGGTCACGTAATAACAATTTGTAATTGTACGCGCTGTGCAATTTGTTATAACACACGAGCACGAAAACATTCGAGCGTAAATTCATTTGCTTAAAAAAACGCGAAATAAGTTAACTCCTTAAGCATTTTTCATATTTTTTCAATCGCGAATTAAAGTTATTTTTTATTTTTCTTTGCAATTGCGTTCCGCCATATTTGTTTTTCTAGAGATGACACTTGCCTAGAAATGTAACTACACATGTAACTGTGAAAAGTCACGTGAAGATAACAAAAAAAGTCTTGTAGAAGTCATTTGTTTATTTATTTAATATAAATACAAATTTAACTACAAGTTGTGAAACTATACTAAATATAACTATTTATTATATTGTTCAGCATCATCAAAAATTCGAATCCTTGTATATATTCTTGCTCCTGTAATCGATTGCTGTGTGCAACAATATCGGTACTGTTGGGGAACTGTTTACGTTTTGCACAGCAGCGCCATCTACATGTAGAGTTTAATGAGCTGCTAGCAGTTACGCAACTGTTTAGGATATACTGAACGCACGCATTTGGCGCGCAAACTTTAATACGACTTTCTTGGAGTGATTCCCGAAAACAGAATCTCTTCCTGATTAATTGGGAGTACAATAACATCTGTATGTGACCTAGTTGTGTGTCGCAGGGTAATTAAGTTAAGCGCGCAGCCTTAAATTGCCAAACTCAACACGAAATTACACGAGTAATGCAATTAGGCTTAGCACAATGGGCTCCCACCCGCTGCGACCTCTTGCCCCACACTCCACACCCCTTCCTACACACCATCCCTATACATATTGATTTCTATCCCCTTCCTTTCTTTGCATATTTCGCACTGCGCTCATAAATCATATTTGGCCTGGCCGCAGGCACAAAACGTTGACAAATGGAAGGCAGTGGGCGTGGCATGGACAGCTGCACGCGCTTTTAATCGCTGCCAACACAAGAACAACAACAGCAAATCAACGCCTGCAATCGCTGCGAAAAAATCAAATTTACAAAACGCACAAATCGCACGCGCCCCATGAGAAATATATTCGTCAGCTGTCTGTCGGGCTGTCTGTCTATATGGCTGGCTGGACTGTACATCTGCCAATCTTCTGCTGCTTCTGTCCGCTGTCGTATTTCACTCCCACGAGCAGCAACTTCTGCTGCGCGTTGAATGCAAATAAATATTCGCGAATAGTTTGTCCAAAATACACACACACTCACACACAAAGATGCATTAAATAACAATAACGGGACATTCGTGGCAACCTGCCCACCTGTTCAACTGTTTGACTTAATCAGCAACGGGCAACATCAGCCGAGTTAGCCCAACAAGAGAACCCACTTTGATAACTGCCCAATCCAAGAAAAGTTCGCCACAGAATTATTGCTGTCCAGGCGCAAAAGTTTTGCCAGCCCCCGCTTAGTTGAATAAATACAAGTATTTCTCTCTGCTTTGCCCAAACTTTTGGGCCACCTTGATGGGAAGACAGAGCAGGCCCGTAGCGTAGCGTGTACAGGGCGTGCGGTTCAAAGGCCGAGGGGCGCCCTGCTACCATAATAAAAGTATAGTTTAATGACAAATTTGGTGTATTTACTTTTTAAAATAGCTGTGAATCGAGATCTCAGACGAACAGACATAGCTTGATTTACCGCTATTGATACTGAACAAGAATATATGTGGGTTCTGTGGGTTCGGCCACACCACGTTATGCTTTTTACATTTATTTTCATTCAGCAAGTTATAATATAAGCATACCTATTACCCTTAAGATATAAAGGAATATATAAAATAATTGCCAAGCAAGACTGGTTGAATGGACTGGCAATATTATCAGTCGAGTATACTAAAAGGGGCCGAAATATAATTTCCTAGAAACTGTTGATAATTTTGGCAATATCAAATCGAGAAAAATGTCGATAAAATGTTTTATAAACTAAACCTACATATTATATTTTATGGAAAGGCAATTAAAATAGGGCCCCCAAGAAGTTTTACTCGGCCACCCCAAGACCGTCACTACGGGCCTGAGAGTGAGAGGGCGAGAGGGGGGCAAGGGGTATTGTGGTAACTTACTTGTAATTCGCATCACTTTTGCCTGCCTTTTCTGGTACTAATCCGCTCAAAAATTACGACGTTAATGAAATGAAATGCCTAAAAAGGTTTCAGCCTTAAGCTGGAGAGAATTGCAGTCAGCAAAGAGATCTGATTGAAGTCGTCTGGTCTCTTATCAGTCTTACCAGTTAATCAATTAAGCTGCGCTCATTTGCGAAGCGTTGAACCAGCCCGCGGTCGTGGCTCGCTTGGAATGTCATAAATTAATAATTGGTTTGCTTTATCGGCAGCAGCTGCCAAGATATCCCTCAGGTTCTTTGACATCACCAAGCCTCAATGAGAGACAGTCACCAGAAGGAGGTGGAGGGAACAATGGGAGGGAGTTGCGGGAAAACATGGACAGGGCGTGATAGAGGGAGTGCTCCCATCAACATGCATAATTAAGTCGCGTCGCTGCCCTACCGTTTTGTCGCCTGTCAACTTGACGATGCTCAATTAGAAACAGCCGTCGAACTGACTGTCCCTCCCTACCTTCCTCCCCTCTTGTTGTCTCCTCACTCCGTCCACCATTGACTTATTGCGCAAATCAAACAAAAGATAGACAATCTCGTAGTCCAAGAGTTCCATTGCAGATTTGAACTTTGTCGTGATTCTAATCAACATGTTAATGAGTTTATTTTCTGCCCCTCCCTAGTGGCCTTTCGAGGGCTTCGGATTAAATGCAGCGTTAACGATGGCATTATCAGCACACCAGGGCTGCGGATATTGAATGCGTATCGAGTTCAGTTGTTGCCCCGAAGATTAATGAGTGTCTAAAGTTTTGGCTTAGATAGTTGGGAGTCAAATGCCCTAAAAGGAAATCAAATTTACAATTTTAAAAGTCGGATTGTTAGGAATTTCTATGATTCTTTTTAATAATATATAATATATAATATAATAATAAACATATCTATTCTCCGACATGCATGAAAACTGTGATCATTAGCAGAGTATTAGTTGAGTAACAAGTGAACTAATCGACGGTGTGGTATCGCCAATAAAAGCATAAGTGCAGCCGCTAATTTAGAAGAAGTGCCTTCGCTAGTAACGAAAGAATAAAACAAGCGCTTTATTAACTAATATAAATATTTCATAAGAATATTGTTAACTCAACAATATTTATAATTATTTTATAATTTTAAAAACGAAACTAATTAATAACATATACAGATTTTTATTGTTTCCCAAATTGTCTGCGAAAGTCATCCTCATCCTAACTCATTCTACAATCCAATTATAGATAAGCTGGTAGTTCTTTTATGTTTTACGACATTATATTATATCCTAGATAACTGCACATAAACCATTCTCACACGCACACATACAAACGTGATGTCTTCGTGACTTTGTGATGCGTATATAGACGTCAGCAACTTTTTGAAAGATTTCAATCAGCCGCAAGCCAAGCGGAGCACACAAAGAACACCCAAGTGGACACATGCTGACGCTGATGCCTGGCGCCAGTCAGAGCCAGGAAATATAACGCCGCCCACGTATTTAATTACACCTGAACACGCATTGACAGCGATTAAAAATCGTGTCAAGCTGAGGCAGAGCAACAGGCGGCGACATTTCGCCGATCACCGGCCAAAGTGAGAAGGTTGAAGGCTTAAGGCCAAAGGCTGTCGGGACGGCGGTTGGTTAGGAATAAGGTATACTTGGCCAACACTGTTGCCACGACTCATTGACGCCTGAACTGGGCAAAAGGTTAATTGGCTACACTCGGCGTTGAGCAATAAGATTCAGAAAACGAATCAACTGTAACAGATGTAAAAGATTTCTATTCAAAGAGAATAATATTGTTTATTTTACATACCTTTTATATAAAGAAATATATTTGTTTTAGACTTCTTTATATCATACAGAAATACATTTAAATTATTTATTATTATCCTATTCAACTTGGAATAATCCTTAATAATTTACTCAATTTAACTAAGGAGGTAAACCATTAAAAGGTCGTGCTAGTTTTATAAAATTAATCTATCTTGTATTTTCATAATGTACCCTGTACGTTATAAACAAATCAGTCTTTCTTCTCAGTTCTAATTTAAAATGCATATTTTGTTAACCTTCCCACTTGCCACAGATGAGATGATGAACGTAGAGCAATTTCACACCTGATCGGCGTTAGAAGCTGTCAGGTACCGTTAGTCGCAGGCTCATCAACAGCGTTCCCATGCTAGTTGACCCAATTGCTTTGAATGTGTTTAAGCAAACAATTAATGTGCAAATAAAAAGTGATTAAATATTAATTGAGTTCGATAATTACAATAAAACACAACGCAGAGCGTTGGCCAAATGTTGCAGCAACATTCAGCACTGGCCAACAGGTGAGTGAGTAGACAGGTGGCAGCAGCTACGCACGACTTCTGTGGCAACATTCAGCCAGGCCTGCCTCGGCTCCACCTTGTTTCACCTGCGAGGATGCGTGCCGCGTGCGTTCATTCATAACTAGTCGCGTGGCCTGCCGTCATCGTGCTCGGCTCGGCTCGGCTCGAGTTGCCTTCGTGCCTTCGGTTCGTGCCTGCTCGTCCAGCGTCCTTGCTTCGCAATATAAAAACAAGCGTCCTCCGCTTGGAGCTCTGAGTTCTTCGCTCGTTGTCAGCCTGTTGCGTTCGTAGACGGACCACCAGCCCAAGATAGACCAATCAGAAACAGAACCGAACTGAGCACAGGTCTTCAATAAGCCCCAGCAGCCTAACTCAAGATTAAAGTGTCCTATCTATCCGCGTTCAATATCTTTTGTGTGCAAGATTCTGAGGCAAATTACTCTTGTCTTGCCGCGCCAAATAAAATATTCAAATTTCTCGTCTAATTTCGTTTGATTGCCGTCGCGCGTGAAGTCATAAAAAATTTGGCCAATTTAACAGCCAAAAACAAACGAAAATCTTGAAAACCATAAATATTTTTGCCCCAGTGACAAGATCAAAAGGAATTTTCTGGGTAATTACCAATTGATAACGTGATGCGTTTTATGTGAACGAATAACCTTCCGCCCCCTTCCACCAAAGAAAAAAAAAAATTAGAAAACGTGACTTATTTGCATTTGGTTGAAAAGTGAATTTATATTTTGTGGAGTTTCTTAATTTAAATACAACTGGTAAGGGCAATGAGACCTATACATTACTGAAAATTAAAGTATAATTTGTAAAACTAAAGGAAAGTTTTTAAAAACTAATATTTTTTGTTAAGTTAACAACTTTTCTAAGATTCTTAAGTGAAGTCTACGGATGCAAGAAATCTTAAGTAATATTCAAACATGTACGATTTTTGATCGATTCATTTACGTTCTATCGTGATAAATGTATTATTATTTAAAATTATTTATTTATATTTTGATGCGAAACTTAAATATAAGCTTTAAATAATATAAATATGTTTATTTTATTTCCCGATTAGAAATAAATTCGTAAATTTTTTGTTCAGCTGAACAACAGTTTGGGATTTTTTTAAAATTTTTATGGTAATAATATCTTTAAAATATTTTCCCCCTCTGATTGGTAATCAATCTTGAAGATACGCACTCACTGCCTGCTGGATTCACATGAAGAATGTCTTGGGGTCGAGTAAATCGCAACTTATCCCTGAGTTAATTAAGATTCCCGCTATTAATTGCGCTCGTTCCATAATTTATAGATGTCTATTGATTGGACGACGCTGGGCAAGAATTTAATTAGGTGTAGCTAATTTATTTTGCGCTTAGTTAGCCGAGCTTAGCTAATGATCGGAACGGCGATTCGCTGAGTGGGAAGAGTGTGATTTTTCAAGTGCACTCATTGACTTGTTAGTGCAGGGAAACAAACAGAGGTAATTACTACGGCTTGAGAGTACCAATTAAAGAGCGGATAATTCCAACACGCCTTGTGAGTTTTCCATACGAAGCTGCCCACGTCTAATGAGTTTCCTTTTGTGTGAGGGAGAGAGTGTCAAGTGACGGAGACCGTAATTTAATAGAGTGCAAACACGGTCGGGAAAACTCTCAAGTTGTGATTGCGAAAACTTGCGCCCTGTGCCAATCTTTTCATCAAGGCAGGCGATAATGACGACGTCATCTCCATCGGGTCACGTTTTCCTGACTCATAAAACAATCTTTTTTACTGCGGGGGCCCAATTTCGATTCAATTTCGACCTAAACAGCGTGCCCGCTGTGAATTTTAAAGGAAGTATCGAGTGGGGCGTGGCATTCGCTTAGCCTAATATGCCCGCAAAATGTCAGGCTAGAGCGGATAAACGGTTTATGTGCAATCGAAACAAAACATTCGTTGGCACATTTGAAAAACATTCATTCATCTCTCTCTCTCTCTCTCTCTCTCTTCTTAATACCATCTCTATTTTCTATTGCAAATCAGATGATTGTTGGCTCGTAAAAATCGTTTTATCTGGCAAAAGTTCGTATGCGATTCCTCCCTATTTGCATATGTTATATGGTGTATGGCGAATGCAAATATGCGACGGGACTTTCGCTTCATTCCATATCTTATTTTATTTTATTTTTTTTTATTTACTGCGTTTATTTATTTATTTACTTTGCACAGTCTTAAAGGCGCAGATAAAAGAGACCCCTCTCTATCGCCATTGCCTTGGGCAATCACGCCTCCACTCCGATGGGCCTCAGTGGGGCAGGGCAGTTTTTATTGCCCTTCAATATTGTTCTTCAGCATTGTTGGGGCAGCTCTCTATCTCTGTCTTTATTCCTTCTCAGTCCCTGCCTAGCCTCAATTTGATATCAAATTCAGGAATTTATTTTTGATGGCATTCTAACAATTTAATTATGACAAAAACATGTACATTTTCAATAGGAATTCGATTTATTCTTACCTGATTTCTATAGAGTTGTTAGAGCACGTTGCCACATGCAGCTGTCAACATTTCAATATCACAAATCCTTTGGCGTGAAATGACACAAATATGACAGCTGCCTCAGCTCCAAATGCCAGGCGACACAGTAACTGCCAAAAGTGTGACAACAGCTTCCCAAACTAGCTTTCAACTAGTTAAAAATCGCAAGATTTGCGCCTAATGCTCACGATGACAGCTTAGCTTAAAGGCAGCTCAACGAGTGTGTAACTTTCTTGTTATGGGCCACCTACGCATGTTATATGTTAGAAATCCTCTTGGGATTCCGAGCACTCTTCTGTCTTTAGTTGGTGTCACTTTAGTGCTAATCAAAAAGAAATTAACTAAACAGTTGTGCTTAGATGTCTTGTATGAACATTCAACCCATCTCTTAATTTAAGTTAAGGTATTTCTTATTAATTTGTATTCGATACGTATGTACAATTTTTCTTTGTGGAATTTAAATAAATAATATACATATTCCTCAAGGGGTTGAAAAATGTTCATTTCATTCTGATTTTATTTGGAATTTATTTTAAATTTGTTTTGAAATTATTTGGAATTTATTACACATTTTTTTTTGAATTCCGTGTTGATTGCCTGTGAGGGAATATACATTTTTGAAGTTGCTTCTCCCGGCGTGCCTAAAATTATGCTACACAAATTATTCAAACGCTGCGATGCGCATACGCTACGTTGTACAAAACCCTTTTGTTATAATAAATATGCATATATTTCATTAGGATTACAGAGCTGAGTACTGAGTAGTTTCCAATCAAAATCTTACAATTACGACTATTCTGTGACAAACTAAGCAATGAAAACTCATGGGAAATTGCTCCAAAAGTTTTATCAATTAAATTTGACGACGTAAATGGAGGGACGTCTCAAGTGATTAGGGGCTCTGCCGCGGGTGCTCGACAATACTCGTGAATAAATACGAATATTCGAATCGAGTGAAAATCGCTTGTTGCACAGAAGAAGAGAGGCAAGTCATTTGCACGTCAATCGAAGCTCTCATAAAGGATGCTGCGAGCCAAAAATATAGTCGCAGGATGTGAGAACACCCACAGTCACACAATCACTGGCAGCAGTAGAAGGAGTAGGGAATAGGAAGCAGTGAAAGGAAAAGGGAGTGAAAGTCAAATCAATTTCCCTGCATTGATTCAAATTGAAGAAGCAAAAAATATGCCTGACCTCAGGCTCAGGGCACAGACACAACTCGACATGGACAACTCATCTAGTTTATTCTTAGAACTTTTCACAGCCGGGAGACTTATCCTCTTCCTGCTCTTAGCCGACTAACGGAAATTGTAAGCCAATCGCTAGTCATTGCCCGCTGGGCCAACGAACAATTGACCATTTACATGCGGATAGTTTGAGATTGTCTGCTTGTGGCTGCGCAAATTGCCCTTTGACACTGAAATCCTTTTGGTCTGGAAGAAGGACGTTAGGAAAACGAGTAGGAAAAACAGAGTGCACTCTCTGGGGAACAACATGTTCATCTCGTGTCTATCAAGTCTCTTCGTCTATTTATGTTATTTCCACACATTACGTTTATGTTCCGTTGTGGCACAGTCATTCCTCGACTTCATTGAGAAGTATTTTGAGGCGGGGTGGAGGGGATTGTCAGAGAGGTCAGGCATGTGCGTGTGCCATAAATTATAAGAACACACACTTTATAATCTACAAAGGTTGCGTTGCCTCGGCGCACGTTAAGCACGTGAGATTCCACAGTCGGTACCAAGAATGATAAACATAATAACAACTATTCATTTTTGCATATTTCAACAGTAAATCTGATATGCGCTTGATAAATGGTTCATATAATACTCTACAATCTGTAAAATATAAACTAAAAAAAACTGAATGCGGATTAAAGGAAGAAAGAAGTTTCAGAACATTTTCAAAAGAGAAAGATTTTATTGTTTTTAATGGTATTTTAATATGTTACTGTATACTGTAAGAAACTTTGCATGAAATTTACTTTAGTCTTAACCCAATATTTGATAAGAAAAACAGACTATAAGTTATTCTACCTTAAAGGAAAATTGAAAAAGTATAGAATGATATTTCATCAAATATAATTTGCGATGTTTCTTCATTTGGATTAGTTAAGTACTTCTGCGAACTTATCCTTTTAAATTCATTAGCTTCGTTTCTCTGCATGAACAATTAAACCTTAATCAATCAGTCTGTCAGTCAACCCATCAGTCATTCAATCGGACAGTCAGTGAGCCAATTAATCGCACGCATCCTGAATAATTGCATTCACTTCGCAAGCTGACTACATGTATATTTATATATACTATGGATGGATGAATGTCTGTTCGCTCTGATTAACATGCAATTATTCACGAATTGAAATTCGATTTGTGTTTTATGCAATTTGCCCAACAAGTTGCAACTTGCAAACGGGTTATTGCAGCTGGCAACTTGCAACTTGCAACTTGCCGCGTTAATCGGCCAATTCGTGCGTTCGTTGATTTTTCATGCACTTATTTATTTGTTACTATATATATATTTTGCTGATGCTGTTGTTGTTGCTGTTTTTGTACCATTGCAGAATGATGAAAGCCACAGCGTGGTTTTGCCCGCTTTTATTGACTCTGCTCAGTGCCACAAGGCTCGTTTGTACGGCACAGCGGGGTGTGGCAGTGGGAGGAGGAGCAGCTCGAGCAGGGGCAGGTGGAGTGGCTGGCGCAGCAGTCAGTGGTGGTGGTGCGGGCTATGCCAACGGATATCCTCTGGACTACCTCGATGCACAGGTCATACAGGTGCGTATTTTATACACTGTCAAAATGCCTCTTCTTTTACCCTCTCGCGCCTCTTCTCGCCTCTTTGCGGTTTGGCAACAGATGTCGCATATTTTTGTGACAGTTTTTCGTGCTCGCATTTTCATTGGCCATTTCCGTTTTTTATAGCCAACTCTGTATGCGGCTGGCTTTGATGTTGCAATCATAAAATGAATTTTTCACATTTCTCAATAAACTGCGGTCCGCTAGAATACCCAAAAATGAAGACTAGACACATAAAGGACTTTGCAATTGACTACAAATCTCTTCATAAATGAAGACAACAGTTCGTGAAATTTGAGTAAAAAACAGCTAAAAAGAAAGACAAATTAAAGTAAAATAAGCAACATTTAAATCTGGAATATTCTATTGAAAAACATTGATAAATAATTAAGATCATATTGTATCAAATTCCACTTCAGTCAGTTTCGCGTCACGAAATTCATCAAGAGATTTCCCCAGTCAATTACCAATCTACGTCTTTCAGTTCTCATCAGCTCCTACCTCCGATTGCAACGCAAAACAATTCTAGCTTTATTTGTCTACAACTTGCGTATTCATCGACCTATACTATATAGTAGCTTGTTATGTCAGGTAACTCTATCTGTAGCCGTGTTTCATGAGAAATCTTATCGCATGCTTCAAATTATTTGATTTGCAAGCTGCATCAGAGATTCCCGGAATTTCCGCACCTTATCGATACAATTAGTAAAACAACTTTGAAGTAGAACTTCCTATGGAACGTCGCAGAACGCAATATCGCGCATTATCTAGGGGAAGTATTTGCCAAAGCAGTATTAAAACTTCGACGCATATTTAATGGCTGTCAACAAAAACTACTTAACTAATCTTATCGGATGCGTGCCAACTGACCAAACACGAAGATACACAGCAGAGTAAAAAGCGCACAAACAAATTACTCAATGTTTAAATATGGATTGACAATATTTTCAACAATTTTATCAATTCGCTCCCGTTGTAGCTGTAAAACAGCGCAAAACAAATGGAAATTTTTTGTCGTTGTTGTTCGTTAAGAACGATTTATATGTCTGCTTCATTAGAGCGTCAAGAAGTATTATTATTGGGCCTGTTTATTTGCCAGCGACAAGAAGACAAATAAAAGTTGCACCTTTGTTTTGCTCTACGACAGCAAAAGTTACCGTTTTCACGCCTCCGAGAAAGAAAGATAGAGAGGGAGAGAGAACAATAGAATATATACATATTTGGGAATGTGAAATGAACTTATCATACCTGTATTCACAACTTTTCAGAGGACTAACTTTTTGCAGGCACTCCTCGATTGACTCACCTCCGTATTCATAATTCACTTGTTATTCATTCGTTTTAATAAATCTATCTTGAAATGCGATCAGAAACTTTTCAATTATGTATGTATGACGGGTATTTATATAGTTAGTTGGCCGTTTAAGGCGTTGCCTCAACCCCTCCCCGGAAACTACTGTTTCAGTGCCCGCGGTGGGTGCAACTTTCGCCAACTGAGTATTTTCTGCAAATGAAAACTTATGCAGCAAGTTGCTGAAACAATTTATAACAATTTTCATCTGAAAGCGTATGAAAATTCTCATCTTGGCATGTTCGAACAGAAACTGCTTTGAAAGGGAGAATAGAGACTGAAAACTACAGCAAAATATGTAACATTAATTAATCCTATTGAATCTGGAAACATTATTATGTTTGCTGCTGTCTGTTTCTGTCTCAGTCTTCTTAAACATTCGTTATACACCTTCATACATATATCATATGATCAGTTTAGCTGTTCCATGTTTCATTGTTCTCTCTCCATCCCTTTCTCTTCTATTTTTTATCTATTGAGAGACTATGTATTGTAGTTTCTTCTATACTCATGACTAAGCTAAAGTGTTCTTTCTCCCTCTCTCTCGCATTATTTCACCTCTCAAATATTTGCTTATCAAACGCACGCATTGCGTATACGCCTAATGATCCCCAAGCTGAGATAAGAGTTTGATAACCAAAAATATTTATTGAATGCTGTGTTCAGAAAAAAGAGACTTCCTATTTCTCTTCTGAAGGTGCCTCAGTATCCGCATCTGGCTGCTCACTTGGCTGTTCACTTGATTGATCATCATCACCCTGAGGTGGTCCTTGTCCTTGACCACCACCAGGGGGACGTCCACCAGGGGGACCACCACCAGGGGGACCACGAGGAGGTTGGCCATCAGCAGGGGGACCTCCACCAGGAGGACCAGCAGGGGGACCACCTCCAGGGGGACCACCAAGTCCGCGCTGAGCGAACACGGCTACCAACAACATTGCGAAGATGACAAGTGTCAAAGCTCTCATGATTATTATTTTTCAATTAAGTTGTCCAGTCGATCTTGCGCTTATATAGCCACAGTTACTTCCTACCTCGGCTCGCAATATTTACACAGATGCGAATACAGGGCAAATAATTGCACCTGACCTGCGACTTTGTTATGCAAATTTGTGAACAGCGAACAAATATTCTATTTCTGATGCAATCTAATCGCTCTCACAGAAAGTTTCCATTGTACAGGCCCAGTTTCATTGTCGAAATATCGATTAGAAATGTGACTAATTGTGACGAGCTACAAAGGTAGTACACGTCCATTGTACAGCTGTATGTGTGCCATGTCGATGGTGTTTTTATGAGTGCAGATTGTGGCCAAATTCGACGCATCGCACGATCTGTCGGCAACAATCGACGAGCAATTTAAATTTCGAATAGCAATTAGAAATATCAGCAGAAATTTATAATGACGTTATGGTTCTTATCTTGCCATTGAGGGTGCTTCAGCCACAAGTGCCCCAGAGACATATCTGTGATAATGTCATGTTGACATGCCAAATTACATTCGAGACACTTTTCGGACCTTAATCTAACGGTACTTTTTCTGTTTCCCGCAGTTCCCCAAAACAATAAGCTGAAATCAGTATATAATACTTGTAAATCTGATTGTTTGGTCGTACATAGTATGAAAGCAAAGCCAACTACTTATAATAACACTTTAATTTCGATTCTTAACTGATGTTTATCACAACGAATAAATAATGAAATTCTAGGAATTATGATTTCTATGCTTTAATGTCGTGTCGTTTTTATGACGGCGTAGCCTATGTACTACTCGAGCCACTGCCCTCTTCAGCCTCTGTGGTTGTTTCAACGGGCTCCTTTGTTGTCTCGCCGGAACCTTCAGTCGTTGTGGGCTCTGGTTCTTCTGGTGCTGGGGTTGAAGTTGCAGGTTCTTCTGGTGCTGGAGTTGATGTTTCAGGCTCTTCCGGAGCAGGAGTAGAACTCTCTGGCTCTTCAGGTGCCTGGGTAGATGCCTCTGGCTCTTCAGGTGCTGGCGTGGACGTCTCTGGTTCTTCTGGTGCTGCGGGGTAGACGTCTCTGCATTCTTCTGGTGCATGGGTAGAAGTCTCAGGTTCTTCTGGAGCAGGGGTAGATGTTTCTGGGTTCTTCAGGTGCTGGGGTTGATGTTTCTGGTTCTTCAGGACCAGGTGTAGAAGTCTCGGTTCTCTGGTGCAGGGGTGGATGTTTCGGGCTCTTGAGTGCTCCAGTGTTCTGGCTCCTCTGGCGCTGCGGTAGTTTCTTCCGAAACGTCCGTTGTTGATCCCTCAGGTTCCTGGGTCGTTTCAGTTGGCTCCTCAGGTGCAACGGTAGTTTCTTCGACTTCAGAGGTTGGTCCCTCAGGTGCTAATGTAGTCTCCTCTGGATTTTCAGTTGACGATTCTTCAGGTGCTGCAGTTGGACCCTCTGGACCCTCAGTTGTAGACTCTTCTGGTGCTTCAGTTGTGGATTCCTCTGGAGCTTCAGTTGTGGACTCTTCTGATGCATCAGTTGTGGATTCCTCTGGAGCTTCAGTTGTAGACTCTTCTGAAGCTACAGTTGTGGATTCCTCTGTTGCTTCAGTTGTGGACTCCTCAGTAGTGGATTTCTCCGTTGTGGGTTCCTCTGTCGTGGACTCGGTTGTAGATTCCTCGGTTGTAGATTCCTCAGTAGTGGATTTCTCCGTTGTGGTTTCCTCTGTAGTGGACTTCTCAGTTGTAGATTCCTCAGTTGTGGATTCCTCAGTTGTGGACTCCTCAGTAGTGGACTCTTCAGTGGTAGATTCCTCTGGTGCCTCAGATGTGGACTCTGGAGGTGGTGGAGTAGGCTCTACTGGAGCCTCAGGAGAGGGCTCTTGCGGGGGCAGAGTAGTTCCTGCGGGCACCACGGCAAATGGTGGCAGAGGACGCCAGCCGTGTTTATATCCATTACGATGTTCCCACGCTCCGTCCTTGTGCCAGCCGTACTGATCACGATGCCATCCATTGGTATTTCCGTTGCCTCTACCCGCTTCGCCGTATCTGCGATTCCATTGAAGTTGATTTCTGTTGGCTCTCCTCTCCTCGAGGGTTTGCCGCCGACTGTAGCGTTTGGGCATGGAAGCCACAGCGGCGAATAGAAGCGCGAATAGGAATATTGTTAAAACCTTCATAGTGAATTGTCGTAAGTGCACTAATTGCTACCGACTTCACGACTCTCTTTTATATGAAGAAAGCAGCTGGCCATGGGCTCTGAAGTTACTATTGACCGCCCCCCGCTATTATCTAATCGCAATCAGAGCTATGGTGATTGATAAGCGGCAAACAAAAGTAAAAACTCAATATCTACCCACCGATAGGTTCGTGCTCTCGTGCTCTTCACTCGTGTAGATTGCCATTAACTAATTGAGTACCCGTATTCGTTTAAACGTGAGCTGGCTGCCACGAGTCACAGAGAGTTCCCTCCTAGAGGAGTCTTCTCTAAACTGAACAAGAGCCGCTCTTTAAATGATACCTTTCTCAATTCTACTTCGTCTTATCATATCGAAATCAATCGATCGTAATCTATTGCTTACCTTCGGTTATTTTCCATAGTTCCCACACCCATAAACGATCAGTGAGTAATCAAATGAAATCGAAAATCGATTTAGTCGCCAAGGCCTTGAACGATTCTCGAGATAAGACAAACTAGACAGACTATACCAAGATCTTGAAGCACTTGCTCAGACAGAAAGACAGAATTTCACACGTCTATTTAATTATTGTTAACCAGCATCGCCCACGGACTGTTGGCATGCTCCCCATCTCTCTATTACTCACCGCCAATAGATCTTATAGACCTATTCAATGTTATCTGCAATGGGTTTGTTTACATGCAGACAGCGCCTATCTGAGTTTGCTGCCTGCCGAGTTTGCAAATTATTGTAAATATTTATTTTTGTACATTTCGTCTGACGGGAAACCAAAACCAGAACCTGAAGCAGAAGCAGAAACAGAACCAGTAGAGAACCCAGAACATAATTGTCAACATCTTTTTAATTAGCTACCATAAAGAAGCGTCGGTTCTGTGGAATTGTTTTGGCAGACTGGCAGACGGGCTCATCAGATTTGATTTATTACACAATTTCAAAGTCATTTGCAGCAAAGGAATTAAATAATTAAGACCCACAGTGTGATAAACTGTCGGGACTGAATTAGTTTACAGATTTTTTGTTTCGATTTCATACCAAGAAACTTTTGTTTTTCATTATTATCATTGTTTTTCTTAACTAATTGAAGCTCAAGTAGTGAAAACAATCGATCAAGGGGAACAACTTGAGGCACCTTGAAGCGCTTAAGTCATATTGCCGTTATCTCTGTGTTATATTTATTGATTCGATCTGCTCTACCTTGTTGCAGCATAAGAAAGTTTCCATAATGTGACAATTTCATGATGGAAAGTGTTTAAGCAACTCAAACAGTTTCAATCGTGAAAACTTTTTACATTAAGATCTTAACAAGTTGGGAATAAATGCATTTAAAATGTCTCTTTCTCTTCTCTCTCATTTTGTCTCTCCCTCTCTCACTTTACTCAGGACGAGTATTCACCGGCGAAGCGGAACAAACCGTCGTTGTCTATTGTCAATCCGTTGGATGTGCTGCGCCAGCGGCTGCTGCTGGAAATAGCGCGCAGGCAAATGAAGGAGAACACGCGACAGGTGAGAGATGTGGGTGGTCAAGTGGGTGGTGGGTGGGTGCTGGGTGCTGGGAGGTGGTGTAGCTGCGTGGGTAGTTCAGTGAGTGCCCTGCCACGGTCCACTTTGGTATTTTTAATAAGCGCAAATGAGCAAAAGAAAACTTTTCTCTTCAGTTCGCAAGAATAACAAAACAAAAAGCATTTTCTGCAATGCGATTGAAGTTGAAAGTGCAGTTTGATGTAAATGCGGGCGAGCAAAGCGGGAAGCTAATCAAAATTAGAGCTGCAAATGAGAAAAATATTTAGCTGGAAAAATGCTCATAAGCGAATCAGTTGTGCCAAACCTGAAAACTTTTTCCATTTTCCAGCAACAGAATAAAGAGAAAGAACAATAAATTCACGTCTAGTGGACAAGGTCACTTTGCGTTTGGGTTTGCCATTTGTCAGACACACAGGCCCAAAGGAGCGTCTTATCGCCGGGTATTGACAGTCCCGCATGCTGGTCATGTGAATAACACACACACACACACACACACACACAGGTTGATATCAAAAGGTGGGCAGAAAGCCGAAAATAAAGCTAATAACAAGGGGTTTGCTAACGCGACTCGACTGAGAGATGCCCTGGAATTACAAATAAAAAAGGTGCTGCAAGAGAAAAGCCTCCCTTACCAACCTATATACTCTTCTACTGCATACCAGCAACTGCAGGGTATGGAAAAGGCTTTAAGGGCTTAAAGCTGGTGCTGGCAAACCAAAGGCTTAGGCATCGCATCATGTATGCGCCCAAATAGGGGGCGACCAGTGTGGCGTATGCGTAATACAAATATTTCGTCTTGGCAACAAAGCGAAATTTATTTGGTTACCAAAATGTTGATGCACCCCTTGGTGTCGAAGGGGGGAGGGAGAGGGAAAGGAAAGAGCTGAAAATCAAACGATTTAATGCAAGGAATTCAAACGATTTGGCCCTCGGGTGCCTCTTGAATAACGGTCCTCGGTCCTCAGTCGCAAAACAGGTAGGCAGAAGAGAGGCTGCGAAAGAGGAGGGGGAGTGGGAAAGGGGAAGCGCAGGCGGTACAAAATTGTGCGCTCCATTTACACATGTCAGTTCGTTTGTACATTGATTTGTCAAAGGGACACGATAAATTGCTGTATGAATGCGACCCCTTGAAGGGCCAGCAGAGTGAGTAGCACCCATGAGTGCATTCAAATAATTGATTTGATTTTACGAAAAAATATATATATATATATTTACTTTAACTCATTCTATCTGTGTGTGTACTCTTAATTACATTTAAAAAGTGCTTAGACTTTTAAACTGTTGTGGACTCTTCGGGTGCCTCCGTGGTAGACTCTTCAGGCTGTAGGGTAGTGGGCTCTTCGGGGGGCAACCGAGGAAGACTCCTCAGGCAGCAAGGTGGTGGACTGCTCTGACTCGGCTGTGGTCGAGTCTTCTGGCTCAACTGTAGTCGATGCTTCGGGCTCAATAGTAGAATCTTCAGGCACAACTGTAGTAGAATCTTCAGGCACAACTGTAGTAGAATCATCAGGCACAATTGTGGTAGAATCCTCTGGCTCAATAGTAGTAGTTTCGTTCAATGGTGGTGGAGGAGGACGCTCTCCATGGTGGCCATGGTGAGGACCGTGGCCATGGCCATGAGGAGGGCGCTGTCCATGTGATGGGCGTCCATTCGAATCCTCATCACTGTCCCATCCAGGTCCCACGGGCCATTGCTCTTCACTAGAATCGGATCCCGGCCTCTGCTGTGGTCTCTGCTGATGCTTTCCCTGATTCGATCCAGATCCCCATTTGTTGTTCTGTCGATGAGGCTGAGCTGCGACAAAAACTACTAGAAGGCTGATTGCCAACACTGAGATCCCTACGGATGCCTTCATTGTTAAACTGTTTGCTGTGTACTGACTGAATTTGGCTGCCTCAATTGGTTTTTATAATGCTAACACCCACCGCGTGAACTCTCCATGCGGTCTACACGCTCGGAGCATAAACGGCGTTGTTAGCCATATCTTATCGCGCACTACATTACCAGACCCATACAATCGACACGGCCCACGAATATGCAGGGAATTGCCCAAGAATGACTAAACGTGTCTTTATCTGAATAATGACAATTAAGTTGTCATAGCACAATTTTCTTTTCTTTCTTTTTTATTGAGTATTTCCTGGTATTCCGATCACCTGCCGAAGGTATGTTATGATTGATAATGCAGTTATGCCATTATCACGTCAGGGCGTGGGGGGTGGGGGTGCGAACTATATCAGTTGTTTGGGGTATTCCGATAAGCCACTGGCAAAATGCACTGATTGCAGTATTGATAAAGCAGCCCCGTCGCTATCACTCCAAGGAATTTCTCAAATGACAAGTTGGAAAAACCTCAGTGATTCAACTTGGCAATGTTTACAAACAAACTTATCAATCTTGAGTTTTTATTGCCCTTAAACTTTCGATATGCCAAGTGTTTACTAAAATAACCTTTTAATAACCTAACAATGACGTACATAACCTATAAATAACCTAACATATCGCTCATAAACCTACATAACCTCACAATATTATATAAACTTGCGTACAACAAAATATGTATGTTTATTATATTTTTATTATATATTTATTATATTTTATTTATTATATTTTTATATATTTATTAACATACATAATCCAAGATAACCTCACATAAAAAAAACCTAACCTCACAATGTTATATAGACCTGCGTACAACAAAATATGTATGTTTATTATTTTTTTATTTATTTTTTATATATTTATTATATTTTTATATATTTATTAACACTATATACTCGTACATAATCCAAGATAACCTTACATAAAATCAAATCTAACCTCACATAAAAACATAGAACGACATAAAACAATTTAAATAATCTAAATAAAAAGTTTTGAAATAGCTTCAGATTCTAGTCTCAAATTTGCAGCATACTTTTGGGCACTCATGAACTTGCTCAGCTTTAATGATATTAAATGAAATCTTATTAGCAAACTCAGTCGGCAACTCTTTAGGTACCTACACGTATATAAAACATGTACCTGCTGCTGCTGCAGGCAAAAAGGCAATTAAAAACTACTAAATAGGAGTGTAAATGCAATTTGCAGCGGGAAAATCAAATATTTATGCCATTTTAACTAAACGTGTGCTCGCTCGGGAATTATTCGCCGACACAGACTTGGAGTGGCACATATAGACACACACACACACTTACATTCTCTAGCTGCTTTAATGTCAATCATTTTGCTTTACTTCTACTCCCCACGTTCACAGGTCGAGTTGAATCGTGCCATACTGAAGAACGTGGGTAAACGCGTGTTCCTGGAGCCGGTGAACGGGCCATGGGCCAGCAGTCGCTACCAGGAACATCAGCAGCAGCAGCAGCTGGAGCGACAGCAGGCAGCTTTGAGGGAGCAGCTGCGTCGCGAGCAGTTGCAGCAGCAGCATTTCCCCAGTCAACTGTGGAGCATTGGCTGGCCACAAACCACCGGCTCCCAATCGTACACCCCATCATCGTCATCATCATCATTATCAACCTCATCAACGGGCTCGTCACGCTTTTTCGATTTTCTGCAAAGGCCAGAAGCGCAGGCAAGACACCAGCAGCAGCAACAGCAGCAGCAGCAGGAGAGGCGGCTGCAGGACAACAGCTGCTCGACGATGCCAGCAAGTCCCTCGGGCTGAGCCTGGGCGTGGAAGACGTGGCCAAACATCAGCAGTCGCAGTCAAACGGAAATGAAATTGCAAATGAAACAAATCATGAAAACGGCAGTCGCAAGTCGCAGTTGCAGTTGGCAATCGGCAAAAGCGCAACAGGCGATGTGGATGAGGATAATGTGGATGACGATGCCAAAGACCAGGAGGATATGCTGGATGAGCTCTACTACCACTGGGCCACCGAGCAGCCAGAGACGAGCTGGAGGAGCAGAACAATGCCAATGGGCGATTGCCGTGGCGTCTCTTCTACCGCATGCACAAAAATTCGCACTATGCTAATTAAATCGACGACAGACGACAGCAAACACAGAAGCAGAATAACTTGAAGATACACATACACATAGACACACACACACACAGAGTACAAACACACAGATATCCAACCGACACACGCAGACAAACACAAAACGCACAGCGACAGTTTATAGGTTAAATAGACGTTAGTAGTTGCTAAATTGCGAAATTGACGGTTCCTAATGGCTGGCTTTAAGGCAGACATATATCGTGTGTGCGCGCAGAGACCCCTCCGATACTATCCCAATACGTTCCCCGATTCCTCGATAAGTCGTCCTGTTATTAGATGTACTACTCACTTGTATTGTGCTAACTAAGTAACCGACTAGTTAATTGAAGTTTAGTTCGGTTTACGTAACACTTCATGCTACCTCTTTCTCAGATGCTCTCCGATTAATCTATTAAACACTTGACGCGAACGTTCCCCTTACGCCCCACTGGGGCCCAGTCTTACGTAATATCGAGTATATTCAAATTGTATTTATTGACTAGCAAAAAGTTACAAAAGATGAAAAAGCACAAAAAAATGAAGTATATTAATATATGTGTATATGAATCTGTTTAATAGCATAAATGATGTTGATTGATAAAAGAAATTAAATGAAATATACTATCTGTATGTAGTTTTTAATAAAGATATTCCAGTGCAATACGTATATACTACACACGTATGTATGGTATGTGTTAACGTATGTGCTTCTACATGTAATTAAATGCTTCCGCTTTAAGTATCAAAGTTATATATATTTGTTTCAATTTCCGAAAGTAACATTAACAAAGTTTTCTCCATTTTTGTTAGGGTTTATTTATAGTGCAAATCCGCGGGCGGAGTTTATTTAAACCTACAACTCAAACTCTTGTTTTAATGTGGATCAAAAAATAATATTTTCCTACTAGTGTTTTCATTTGAAGCTCAGTTTTAATGGAAGGCAGCTAAAGTAAAGAGTTATTTAAATTATGTTCTTATTAAATAAAGCTCAAATCAGATCCAAATTACTATTTTAAAAATCTTTCTAAAATAATGAAAATAAGACAATTCGCAGTGCTAATCTACGTTTCAGTGTTGTGAAGCAAGCGATAATTCTATCGTTAATTGACAAATCGGTGTTGGAAATTTTATTGAATATATATTGTAGTATTTAATCTAATACTTTTGATTGTTTTTCTGATTGCAAATGAGACAAATGGTTACAAATCATGCAAATACGACTAACGATTTTAAATTAGACGAGCTAATCAACTTACTAACATTACTAACAATCCACACCATTTTATGCATGTGCAAATGAATCTTAACTATATGTGACAACTTTATTATATAGAATCGAGTTGATTCCAACCACAAACACACACACAGACACAGAGCGACAAACACTTATGTAAATTAATGAATTTTACGCGACATAAAAATCGATTATAATAGAAAATATGTAAATAAACGATGTTCTCATAAATAAAACGGAATAAATCAAAATGCAAGCATGATTAAAACAAAAAAAAACCAAAAATGATACAACTTGATTGGAATTCGATATTATATATTACATCATGGATTATACTCGTATATGTGCGTACATATGTATGTTATATGTATGTGTTTATTTTAAAAAACAAAATAATTATAAAAGACAAATACAAAATATTGAAATGGCATTCAATTTACAAGAACTTCGATTTTCACTGGGCATCCATCGATAGTAACTGGGCGCAGCTGTCAAAAATAGGAACAGATTCAAGTTATACAACATTCTAAGTTTTTGACCCTTCTTTAACCTCCAGTTAATTCAAATAATTCAGACTTCCGTTTGAAATTTATTGATCAACGTTAATTAAAACTCGGTTATATTGTCTACGAATTGTGTATGAAACCTTTATTTCTCTTTGAAGAAGTGCACTTGAAATGGAGCTGGTGCCCAAAACACTTAAACATAATTCTAAACACGGGCTAAAATAGCTAATTGTGGCGTAGTATGCTGATGGCACGAGGCACGCGGTTCCCTTGTGCCTCTTGACCAACTTGAGAGTATAATTAATAAGCTTGTTCTATCTCTGACGCACAACAACGCGAGACAACTGACAGACAGACAACAGTCCAGCAAAATGGCGTAAGACGGACACAAGTTGTTGGACCTTCCCCCCAAAAAGATAATTATCACAGGAACATTACGAGTGCACAGCACGTACAACAACAACAACTGTTGACAGGCGGACAAACAACAATGAGCAGGAAGGAGGGTGGGAGTGGGTGCCATTTGTTGTACTCCTATTGCTGTTGCTGTTGCTGTTCTGTTTGTCTCGCCGGACTCCTATTTGATGTCACAGAGCAGTGCGACGCCGCGCAGAGTCCAGTGCTTGGGATTGAAATCGGTCTCAAAGTCAATGGAGCCGACGTACTTAAGGTCGGTGCGCTGCGGCTTGCGATAAATGGGGCACTCGTAGAGCTTGGGATCCTTGCCGGCGGTCGTGTTGATGGCATAGATATAAATGACGGGCATTTGTTCGTACAGTACCTTCATCTTGGACTCAATCAGCTTCCCACTGCGTCTGTCCAGAGAGGCACCTACAATTAAAGTATAAAGCAAAGCAGAGAGCACACACACACACACACACACAGAAACAATTTAAAGCTACATTCCGATTTGGCTGACCCTAATTGCTGCGTTGTTCATAAGTTTCCATCGTAAAATTGGCCAAACGCCCGGGGAATACGTGTTACAGCCTAGCCAGGCCCACGCATGTTGCCCAGTCCAGAGAGAGAGAGAGAGAGAGAGAGCAGGCCGGAAAATGTTTATTAGCGCAGAGCTCTGAGCAACAAGAGATTTTCATGTTTAATAGAGAACCACAGAGCCATCGAGACGGTGCCCTCAAAGAACTTGCCACCTTGCGAGGTAGCGTCAAGGTAACAAGCTGCTTCTTTATCTCATTCTCTGCTCTCTTTTCTAGAATGCGCACCACGCAGCGTATACGTAATGTAATTTTCGCATATGCACAGCATGGCAAATTGGCATGGACACGTCTGCACACGGAGCTGCACTTGAATTTATGCAAATGGCGACAGTCACGGATCACTTTTGAGCAACGCAAGCAATCACGATTATTCGAATATTCAATTTGGTTTGATTACGTCACGTAACTGTAACTTACGTAAGGCCAACAATAAAAATGGCCAATCCTTTAACTCCCCCTTAATTGTTGCGCATTTTGCTAATTTAAAAATTAGCTATATTCTCTAAAAATTAAAGTGACCTAAAATCTGTTGATAAATTCCAAAGGCTGCCCAGTTCTTTCTGCTCTTTCTCCTGGCTAATCAACAGATGGCCACAACAAAGGTTGACGGCTGAAGACAGCAAACAAACAGACAGACAGGCAGACTGACAGACAGACGTAAGGGGAAATTATCCTGTCGGCGTTGAGGATTATCACACTTTGGGGCGTAGTCTGGCCGCTGTACCGCAGACCAATTGGCAGGGTCAACAGAAGGGCATGACCGCACAACAATTTGTCGGCATCTTGTGCCCGCATGCAAAGCAAATGCGGAAACCGTGTTTGACATTTACAAATACTTGTGGTGCAAATAAGAAGAAAATCGTGAATCGAAGTAGCGGAAAACTCAGTCAACGTTTCCGACGTTGGCTAACAATCGAATCACTTGCAGGCAAGGAGCAAACTGTAAACGGGACTCACCTTCCAGAAACAGTCCGTTCACGTAGACTCCCTCCGTGGGATACTCGGTTATGTCCTCCTTGTTGTAGCGCGTTATTTGATTCTGCAGCACGACCGAGTCGAGGGCCCAACCTTTGTGCGCTCGGGTTACCTCCTGAGTAATGCCAGCACGGCGTATACGCAATGCACGTCGATGTCGATGTCGTTGCAGTGCAAATTGGTTAAAGTGTCGAAATAAATGAGAAGTGCACAAACGATTGAATCACTCGAAACATATTCAATATCAATAAGCAGAAAGAAGGAATAACTGTTGTAAGTTACATTGCGCGACTATTTAAATCAAATTCGAGTACGCATTTAATGGACTATAAACCATTATAAACCTAGATCCTTTTCAAGTGAAATGCTTGTCGTATTCCCCCGAGGCACTCGCAGTGCGTGCTCGTAATTGCTGTGCGGGCCGGCTAAATACAGTCTGGGATATACGATTAGATCGGCTAAGAGAACCGTTTGCAATTCCATGCTAGCTGCCCCGACTGACATGGATAATGTTTGCCATAACAAGAGAGTGAGAGAGAGAGAGGCAGCGAGAGCCCTCCTTAATTCGACTCCAACTCCACCGTTGTCATAACAAACTGGTCAGCTAATCTGTTCGTTTTTGCGTGGGCGGAAACAAATGGAAATACTTTCCCTTCCCCTTCTCCATTTTGTACTCACTTGTCGCATGGCAGTCAGAAAACCCTGCGGATTAAAAAAGCCCGTCATCCAGAATACCTTCGTTGTGTTTGACAAAGCGTAAGAGAAAGAGTTGAAAGAAAATGCATAAGCAAAAAAGTATTAAACAATTAGTGAAGTTTCCTACTGCACGAGAGTTCTTTGTTGTACCCTGTCCGCATTTTTTGTATCTTCGTTTTTTAATGGGCACTTACCTTAGGTCGATCCGTAGATATCCAGGTACGAAATTGTGCATTACGCTCCAGCAGCTCCGTATACCAGAAGCCAAGCGTTGTCGACTCCCAGGATATCTGAAAAGGCATTTTCCATTGACATAGACAATTATTATAGCAGCACGCGATATCATTATCTTTATTATGGTACAAGTAACATAACTAGTAGCTAGTTTAGTAACTAGTGTAGAAAAATACAGTAGTGCAGGGTTCTGGGTTAGGCTTTGGGTTGGACATTCCTAGTTATAAGTGGCGAATGTAATTTTAACGTTCATCAAGCGGCACACCTTTTCGAAATCGTTATGATCAACAGTTTTCGAATTTTTTTGTGAATTGGCAGTAATTGAATCAGGGATCCGATGTATATTCTCGCTGGTCTTTTTGCCCCTGGTTATGGTGAACTCTGCCTCGTCAAACTTTTACGCTGAAGTTCGAACGCCGAGTATTTACTTATCGATGTTGGCCTCAAACTGCATTCCCCCATGAGTTCATTATTTACCGAGCTTGACGATTCAACTATACCAATTGAATTAAATTTTGATGTATTTATGTTGGTCGATTCAATTATACCAAATGAATTAAATTTTGATGCATTTATGTTGGAAAGACTTTGTTTTCGTAGACGGTCAAGAAGCAAATCGGTATCGAGAGATTCCCTCCTAGGAAACGGTGTTCCCCTACTCGTTACCCTCATGAAACCATATTCGCGCATTTCAGTCGGAATATGAGATGTCTGTAAAATGTTTTTGTTATCGAAAAGTGTCTTAGACGGTTTTTTACGAGTGTGTTTCACAGGCATTGCTGAACTTTTACGAGTATGTCGATCTATTTTGTAGATATGTATGACAATATTTTAAAATATATGTTTCTCTGTTTAATGCTTTTCTAAGTAGTTTGATAATGATATCTGGCTGGGTTTCTATTCAATCTGCTGTCTACCACTTGCCAAGGCCTGCTTAGCATTTGAGACTTTTGGAAATTCAAATAGCACCTTCATTAAAATGGGTTTTCTTCAGCATCTAATCGATTACAAATTTTGCTTATTATGTCAAGCAACTCGAGTTATTCACCCTGTTTGCCCGCTTTGATCCAGTAAGTTGGCTAAGTGCGACCTCAACGTAATGAAGTAACTGCCCGCAAAGGATACACAACATCGAATGCGTTAGGGCGTCAAACGTTTACACGCATAAATATTAATGATTCCACGCCGGACACCCGCACCTGCTCTATTCCCCTCTTTACTCTTTCCTCTCTAGGCAGCTTAGAAAATGGCTGGGAAAATCAATCAAATTTTTATAAGCGGCAATTGAAAACAGCCCCAGCAATTTCTCACCTGGCCGGTGGGTGCTTTGGTTCTGGATGTTTCCCTTTTTTATTTTATATAGTATATAAAGTGTTTACCCTTACAGGGCGTATTCCAATTTTAGCTTTAAGTGTGCAACGCACTGAAGGAATTAGCTCGGATTCCTTTATTTATATATATTTGTTATCTATATGTAAGTCTGTGCCTCAGGATAAACAAGTAAGAATAATTCGGAGTTGACTAATAGATGTTATTGTCCGACTCTAAACATTACAGTTTAACTTCGTAAAGACGATAGTTTTGTTGTGTAAAAATATATAAGTATATAGTTTTTAGAATACGATAAACTAGCTATTAAAATTGTGTTCTCTTGGTCTTCTCTTTTAGTTTATTGCTTTTATAGGATACGGCATATTAAAAGGACAGAAGTCCTGACCTCCAAGTCTCCTCTTGGACATGATACACTATGCCTATTGGGTTGTTACTGGATCATATCATACAGTTCTAGATTATTTCCATCAGTGACAATACATACGAGTATATCAACATTATTTACCATCTATCCAGCATTTTATATTATATTGTATTATTATTATATTTCCAAGAGCGCTTTGTTTACAATGCCACAAATTAGCTAGGGTATAAAACATTCGGCTTGCGGTCGGTAACCTTTGGCCTATCTTTTTCTCTTTGCTTTATTTTCGCTGTTCTTTGGGTAGCAGCAGCAAATTTGGGGCAAATTTGTTTGCGCGCCGATAAAAATCTCGTGAGACAATAAAAGCACGCAGCGCCTCCGACGAGTAAATCGCACATTTAGATTACTTAGGCCCACGTTCCGGTATGGTCAACGTAGCACGTACATAAGACGCGGAACACGTTGACCGCCAGGCACCCAAGAGAGACCATAAAAAATCGGACTGCAGCTGGAGCAAACTGAGCCGAGGCAACACTTAAAGCCTGCGCTTAATTCTACCAAGGCAAATTAGTTGTAGATTATGGATTTTTTTTTTTACCTTCATCCAGGTCTCGGGTATGCGGGCATCGTACATGGCATCCAGTGATTCCTTTAAGGCCGGACTCATTACGATGGTGCCATCGATGGCCAGCTTCAGATCACAGAGACACGTGTGAACGCGCTTAATGACGCGCTGCATGCGATCAATCTCCTGCCTGCCAATGATTGTGAGTCGTGTAAGACCCGCACGGGGCATATATCATAACCTGGAACCTACCTGAGGAAGATGTTCATGGGCAGCAGAATACCCATGCGTGTCAGATTCTCTCGCACCTCGTACGCATTATACTGGACGGGCAGCTTGCGCAGCATGTCCTCAGCCAACTGATAGACGATGCTCTCACGGGTCTCGCCGCCACCGCCGCCCCCCTCCTTGGGCTGCACGCTGAGTATAGTATCCAGGATGCCTGTAAAAGGAGAGAGAGCAGTGTCGCTTAAATCGTCTTTGATATGCAAATGGGTTAATTGGTTCCTCGCTTGGTTCGATGTTTCAACAATAAACCTAAGGTAGACAAAGCCGCAAGAGCCGCAACTAAAATGCTTACAAATTATTCATGAGACCACACACACACCTTACTCAAATTGGCTAATTGAATATGCAGTGGAGAGTTTCATTAAATAAAGAGTATTTGCTGAGAATTAATAGAAAACAATGTGAGTAGTTTAAGAATCATATTTTAACGAATTCTTTTTAAAATAAGAAACTCTAACCGTACCCTAAATAAGAGACACTAATTGATTTATAATTATAAATAAATAAAATTATATGACAACCACCCCCTACTATCATTATAAATTGAAAATAAGATCTACTTATCTGCGGGTGCTTTGAGTTTATATTGAAAAATCCCCAAACAATTCAAGACTTAATCCAAAGCAGAGTTTTCTTTTATAAACCTATATTTAGATGCTCCACCATGACCAGACTGAGCTCGTATTAAGCAATTCCGAATTCACCTACTAGTTAACCCCAATAGAAGGTTATTGACCCGACTGCGGACGTAAATTTCAATTGGCAATGACAATAATCGAGAAGCGAAAGTGAAGGCAAAGGTAGATTATAGTCAAATGAAGGAACACTCCCCCTACCCCTACCCCGTCTAGTCGCCCCTCAATATGCTTAGCCCTGTCCAAGGGTTTTTGTGCACTTACCTTTGGCCGAGTTAATCTGGTACGTGATGTCGGCATTGGAATGCAAACCAAACACTTCGGGCGTGTCGTATGCCGGCAGACTGTTGATGTAATCGATAAAACCCTGCAGACTCTTGGTGCTGGGCACCCTGTAACCTTTGTAGAACTCGAAGGAGTTCGAGAGCAACTGTTCGCAGAACCACACCGAAGTGAAGGTCGTCAGCAAACGCTTGTCGAAGTCATCTGTTACCCGTCCGCCGTACTGCACCTCGCCAATCATGTAGACAAGTGTCTGCCAGGAGACACCCTTCTTGGGATCCATTTCATCCAGATGATTCTGAATGAACTGCACGCTTGCCGCGAAATCAGCTTGATTGAATTCGTAGGGTATATTCCAGCCAAGGGGACCGAACTTGCGACGCTCCTGCACGATGGTATGCAAGAAGGCGACGGTGTACAGCAGCGATGGCCATTGCGTGGCCGATGTGTAGTCCAAGAAGTCCTGCGTGAAAGACTGTCGCACGAAAGGGAAACACATGTGAGAAAGAAGCCTCATTTACTCTCTCTCGCTCTCTGACCCACCTGGTAGCTGCGCTTCAGACTGGCACGTATGCCCTGCGGTGGTTCGTTGGTGAACTTAATGGCCATCTGCAGCAGACCAATGGGAAACTCCGAGTGTGGCTCAGTGGTGACCCACATGCGGAACGTGTTGTCAATGTGCTCCGTTTCCACGAGCATGTCGATTACTTCAGAGCAGAAGGGTAGGGATAGATGCACATTCTGTAGAAGCACCCAACCGCCATTGGCCATAGACTCCATGATCATCTTGCGAGCATGGTACTCTTGTCCCTGACCCATCGACACCGAGCGCAGGTCTACAAGGATATTAGTGATAGATAAATTCAAATTAAATTAAACTAAATTAAGTTAAACTCAAACAAATTAAATTCATTTTCAATTTAATTACCTTCATTTTTTAAACTTAAAAAAAAAAAAAATAATAATCTTTTTAAATAAAATAAAATATTAATGCTTAATTACTTTAAATTGAGTTTTTAAATAATTCTTTGTATCTTATTCAGTCGACTGTATTTAGTCGAGTTTAAATTAAATTATATTAAATAAATAAAACTCTTTAATTAATTTTTAATTTAATTACCTTAATTTTGTAAACTTAAACTTAATGCTTAATTATTTTAAATTGAGTTTGTAAATAATTCTTTGTATCTAATTCATTCCTGACTGTATTTAGTCGACTTTAAATTAAATTAAATTAAATAAATAAAACTCTTTAATTAATTTTAAATTTAATTACCTTAATTTTGTAAACTTAAACTCAATTCAAATTAAATTAAATTAAATTAAGTTAAACTAAAACAAATTCAATTAATTTTAAATTTAATTAACTTAATTTTGTAAACTTAAACAAACAAATTCAATTAACATTAAATTAAATTACCTTCATTTAGTAAACTTAAACTTGATGCTTAATTATTTTAAATTGAGTTTTTAAATAATTCTTTGTATCTAATTCAGTCCTGACTGTATTTAGTCGAGTTTAAATTAAATTAAATTAAATTAAACTCAATCAATGCTGGACTTCACTCACTGATTCCCTTCTGCTTGGCCAATGCACCGATTTGAGTGGTAGGATCGGAGCCAATGGACAGCAGGCAGACGAAGGGCGTGCGTGGCTCGGACTCTGCCCAGGTAACTTCCAGATCTAAAATCTGCATCTCACTATACTCGGGACCCAATGACTCTGTGGAATAAGCCAAGTGAAGAGAAACAAAAATGGAGACGAACATGCTTTTGGCACGTACCCTCGATATACTTCTTGGCCTGCGATATGGTGCGATCGGGGCACCAGGAACGAATGAGCAGCAGCTTACGGAAACTGTCCAGCACAGCGTTGTATCCACAGGGTATCTCCTCGTTCTCGGGCTTCTCGCACTCGTACCAGCTGCGCCAGTCGCGTTCGTTCAGCTCAATGATCTGCAGCACTGTGGAGAAGGTCTCCAACTTGCTAATCTCCACCAAATTCAGCCAGGTAATGTCAAGAATCCAACGGAATGGCTTCGGGGCGACAGCATTCAGATCCAGCGACGCGCCGCCCTTGATGAATGTCAGGAACTCCTCGTGGCTGATGTTCCCATTGTGATAGTCAATCTTGATGGCCAGCATCAGGGTGAAGAGCTGTTTGTGCCGCTCGTAGAGACTGCGATTGGTGAACTTGTACACCTCGTAGGTGAGGTAGCGCAAGATGATGTTAATGCGCTCCTCGGTCACACTGGACTTGGTCGACTTGGTGATCGAGTTATTGAATATGACCAGGAACTGCTTCAGCGAGTTCTGGTACATGGCATTCACGTTGCTCATCTCAACAATCAGAAAGTAAAGTATCGATCCCCTCTTGGCCACCGCACGGAACTCCTCACGTGCCTTCATTATCTTACGCTCGGTAACTTCGGAGATTTTGAGCTTCTGGTTAACCTCTTCGGCCGTCGTTTTGGTCACACGCAGCACCTCGATAAGCGCCTCATCGTCCACCAGTGAGCCTTGAGATGAGCTCAAGCGCAACAGGAGATTCGCCTCGAGCTCCTTCATGTTGCGTTGATTCTGCATCACAGTCTCGAAGAGTGCCACACGCTCGGCTTCCAGATCGGACTTCTCCATGAGGATGACGCGTCCCAATAGCTGATCCTCCAGGCCGCGCATCGTCACTGTAAAGTCAATAATGGAGGTCTTCGCACTCACCTCGGGACTGAAAGCGGGATTGGGCAACTTTGTGGTTATGTAGAGCATGAATCCGGGCATTACGTCGCACTCCTTGTCGCCCACCAACACCTTCTCAATGCTGCCCGACTTGATGAAGTTCTTCTCCAGCACATTGTCAATCACCGGATCCAGATCGATGCCCACGTCCTCGATCAACAGAGGCCTGCCCAGCGACAGTGAGTCCTCCAGATGAGTGCGAAAGTATTTGTGATTGAGCGATGTTATCTGCAGCTCATTGCGATCCTCCTTGCACTTGATCCAGATCTTGCCCTGCGTCTGCGGATCAACCAGCAGTGGATAGCTACTGGACTTGGTCGCAATGAGTGCATTCTGCACAGACAAATCATCGTTGGGCAACCCCTGCAGCGTCCACTCCGACACGGTGGACGAGTCCACCAGCATGTTGATGATGTTCAGGCCGGTGGTGAAGGGAATGCTCTTCTGCTTGAGTATGCCCATCCAGGTCCTGATCAGGTTGGCCCGAAACTCCTGATTGTACGGCCCGCAGTAGGACAGGAAGCCAGTGGCCAGGAGCACGTCGCCCACCAGCTTGCCCAGTTGTATTTTGAACTCCTTGCTCTGGTTGGTCCAGCGATGTTTCTCATCGGACAGTCCATTGATCAGCGCTGTGGCCGCCGTCATCTTGCGCAGACACACGTTGGCCGCGTCCATGAGGCGTTGCTTCTCGCCGACTGCCTTGTCATACTGATCCTTGACAGCTTGCAGTGCATCCTCACGCTCGCGCAGCTGCTCCTCGGCACCAGCCAGATCGTCCATGGCAAGCTGGCAGTGAAGCAGGGCGAGGCAGGGTTACCTACGAGGCGGGATTACCTAAACATGCAACTTACCTTAAGTCGCGCCTCCTGCATCGTGAGATTCGCCTTCAGTGGCAGCACCTCCTTGTTGACGCTGTGGAAGAAGGACATGGCCTTGGTCCAGGAGAGCAGGCCGGCCACATCGCCGCACACACGCCGCGCCATATCCATGTTGTAGTCCTCCATGCGGAAGTAAGGCTGTAGCAGATCGATCATCTCGTCGTTGATGGTGTCCTTGGGATAGTTCTGCAGCTGCAGCAGGAATGTTGCACTGGCCATCATCTACAAAAAGGAGACGAAGGATCACAGAGGGAGACCTACCACCTTATTCTAGTAGACTCCTTCTTATGAACCTACCTTCTCTTACTAATCGTCGTATTATGTTAGGTGTTACGTTTCTTTTTAAACTAATCAAGTACGACATTGATTCTCCTATTCTGCTTAACCAAATCAATTTCTGTATTCCTTCTAGAATAACTCGTAATTTTTTGCCACTTTCCTTGAACTTTTGTTATAACAATTATAGATTGCATGATCCCTTTCGAGTTCTCTGTGCTGATTACAATAGACTGGTTAAAGCTTTCAATTCAGAGTCCTCCCTTAATTCGATCAAACCATCCATTCTTAACTACTTAACACTTAACAACAATTAACACTAACCCACCGATCTGATTGGGTTTTACTGGGTTTTCCCCAATCCCTTTGCAACAAATGTTGGATCGGTTTCTTTTTTATTATCCCAGTTTAATTTTTATTTTAAATAAAATAAAATATTAAAATAATCTTTTAATCATTCTTTAAAAAAAAAAAAAATTGTTATCAAGGTAATCAATTTTTTTTTCTTAATTTCCATTGTATGTTAATTCTTTTTCTCAGTCGACTGCCATTAGTCGACATTAAATAAATAAATAAATAGTGAACAAAGGTTGCCACTCACCTTAAGCGACTCTTGCCAGGAGGGTTTGGGGCACGGTGTGCCTGCGTCGGGTATGCAGGGATGCAGCTTACGCTTGAACAGGATGAGCACGCAGTCCATGATGCGCATGATGAGATGCGGCGGTCTACCCAACTTACGCACTGTGGCAATGTGAGCCGGCTTGATGGTATTGAGAGCGTTCTCGGCCTCCTCCAGAGCCGGCTTGGCCGCCTCAAGCTTCTCCTCGGCCAGGGCCTTCTCGTTGGCAATGCACGCGACGAGAGCTTCGGCCTTGTCCTTGACAATGAGCACCTGATTCTTGACTATCTCCGCTTGCATAGCACGCTCGGTAACCTCGACTAGCACTGATTCAGCGTTTTTGGAGGCTTCGACAAGCTCTTCCTCCATGACAACTAGATCTTTCTTAAGGATCTCAACCGAGGCGGAGGCCTCTTTCAGTTTCTCCAAACCCGTATCCATCTTCTCCACACCATCGCGCAGCTCTTGCTGCTTCAGCTGGTAAATGTTCTTGTAGCCGGCTATGAAGTTCAGATAAGACTTGGGTGTCACGTGAGTGGCGCGACGGAATCGCTGGAAATATTCCTGCGATGTTTCGGCGACAATGTCCTGAATGGAGCCGAGCGCATTAACCAGCTCTTCCTTGACGGCCGGTGTACACTCAATCTCGAAGTGGCTCAGAAAGTGTCTGGCAACCGAGACCAATGCGTCCTTGGGCCACGGATGCAGCCAATCGATGGTGCAGCCGGAGACCAAGGCGGGAAAGCGTTGTACCCGCGATCGAAATGTCTCACCCACCGGTGAGAAACAGAACGCCACATGCAGATTGGTGCAGGTGCGTGCCAAAAAAGAATTCCATCACACTTTCCGGGGTCGCTGTTTTGCGTTGATTCTCACGTTTCATGACCGGCGTCAACTCCTGCACGATTTCGGCCTGCTCATCGCGCGAGAATAGATTCGATATGACGCCGCTCGAGAGTATATTATTTAGATACTCGAGGAAACCTTCCTCCTTGATATCCATGTCAGTGAAGAGAAAGGTTGTGCCCTTGCCCTGGACGCCGCAGGTGCGATAGAGCAGCTTTAGGTCCTCTAGAAAATTGGCCACATTGTACGAACGCGTCAACGCAATTTGGAATGTCTTGTAGCCGGCAATGAATGATGCCAGTTTGGTAAGCGACTGTTTTCCAGAACCCCCGACCCCGACAAGCATGACGTTGCCCCTCGGATGCCGAATGATGCGGGAGATCTTCACCAGATGTAGCATGGCATCTGGGAAGAAAACCAAATCCATTCCGGAGCCTCGCACCATCTCATTGAATTGTGCGAGAAACATGACGAGACGCTCGCGAAGCGCTTCATACGAGTTATGAGAGTTCACCGGTTCATAGACCTTGGGCAATTCCATATCAGTGTCCTCGCCCTCCTCGCCAGTTGGCTCGGGGGCATCCCTCATGAAGTCCACAAACACCGGATTCGGTATTATCATTTGGGAATGGGACTCGCCCAGCTCCTCGCGCACTAGCGCGGCCAACTCTGAGCCGAACCACTCCCTGTCCTGGAACGTGGTAAAACGATCGGCAAAGACGCGCGTGCATTCATGCTTCCACAATGACATGAGCACGCTCTCCGCGGTGATCACTGTGGATAAAGTGCCAACCATGCCCTGCCAGATTCGCGACAAGTCGCGCAAACTGAATACATAGTGGAATTTCGCCGGCGTAGGCAGCAGTTTCTCGCGCGTGCGCTGCCACAGATGACGTGTCACCAGGATCAATTTCTTGACCAGATTGCGAACCTCCGGCACAAAGCCCCGCTTGGCATTGTAATGACCCTCACCGATAACGCGGAAGATCTTATCGATGGAGTCGTTGTCGGGTATATTGCAATTGAATACACAAAACTGACGCTTCAATCGAGACGGTATATCGTTCCTTCCACCGCCGGGCAGGCCCATGGCCGCCACATACTGTACATCCACAATGGTTGTGAAATCGCCTGGCTTCTCCAGACTATAGAAACCCTTCATGTCCATCGATTGGCGCACAATCTCGTTGGTTATCTGATCGCCCCACTCATTGATCTCTGGCAAATTGATGTCATCAATGAAGACGATCAGCTTGCGGCCACCTGGTGGCCCAAATGTGACACCAACTCGCTTCTCCACATAGCTTTCGATTGTGCGCTGGAACTGATACGGACTGGTCGCAGATGAGAAGTTAAACGATCGTCCCATATATGTCTCAATGTTCATTTTCTTCATGAAGTTCTTCATGATGACTGTTTTGCCAGTGCCCTGTTCGCCGATGACCATCACGGCGCGCTCCTGATTGGCAATGGTGCCGATCAGGTAGTCGATACGCACATTATCCACAATGGGCACCAGAATGCTTAGATAGTCCGGTGTGGAAAGCTCCGGATACATGTAGGGTGTGACGAGCGTCTTCCACGACTGCCACACGCCCGTTGGAGAAACGAAAAAGTCAAATATGGTATTCTCTTGGGCACTACCCTTGGGGTAGTCCAATTGCGGAAACGATTCCTTAACATACAGATTCATTTTAACGCGATCGCTAGTGGAGAGATAACCGCCAAGGCCCCAGGCCAGCGCGAATACATACAAGCGGTGCAAGTGTTCCGGCGTGCAGGTGTCCTCCTTCTCCTCCGGTCCGCTCTCCTCGGCCAGTTCCTCTGGAGATGGTGCAATAGTTGAGGATTAAGTTACATCACACACTCATACACAAACACACATATATATAGATAAGAGATATAGTTAGGAAATAACTAGAACTAGAACTAGAGTTGTTAGTAGAGGACGAAGACACAGCCTACACAAGAACTACGGCAACACAGATAGACACAGATTGGAAAGAAAACTGAATTTGAATTGGATAAATCGTTAGATTGTAATTTCCTTTAGTCTCGCCGCGTTTGTCATTGCACTACCGACTTTAACACCAATCTCGCGGGGTAGCGTTCGAAGCAATTGGTCGATGACCAAATTGAATAAGATTGGAGACAGAGGGTCGCCTTGCTTCACACCGTGGGCAGGGACGAATTCCTCTGAGCACCACCACCCCATTGAGCGTTGTGCTACCTTTCTTGTACACGTTATGGACATAGTCGACAAGTTCGTTTGGGACTTCATATGACTTCAATATCGTTATTATTGCAGCATGAGACACAGAGTCAAATGCCTTGCTTACATCGAGCGTGGCAATATAACATGATGCATGTCGTTTATGGTGGTCCTGCAAGATCAAGTCAACAATGGTCGTGTTAAAAAAATTCAAATTCAGTTTCATTCCATACAGACACGGCACAGTTACGAGGGTGCAATAAGTAAATAGAAAGATAGAAAAAGAGGGAGAGTCTATTTGGGGTCTTTCAACTCCAGCTGAAGTCGCGCTGCCAGCAGACAGAGACAGAGACAAACACACACACAGAAGCAGAATTAGCAGAGTTAGGTTAGCGCTACGAGAAGAAGGTTTACTTTCGACCATATTTACATAATATATTACACAGAGATATAGATTCATATACTTTACCGACAATCTGACTGCCAATCGATTGCCGACGAGCTTCGTCAACTTGTTTTTGATGCTCTAAACGCTTTGCCGCTGAAATGTTTTAATAATTTTGTTGTTGTTGGTGGTTGTTGTTGTTGAATTGAAGCAAGCACAAGCATGCAGCAACATGCATCAGCATGCACTAACATGCACTAGGCATCCTTGGGGAACGTCAGCTGCAACTTCGATGCCAAACTTACCATCTTGACTCTCCTTGCTAGACAAACTGACCGCCTGCTCGTCATCCTTCTTGGAGGGTATCAATCCCTCCAGTATGAACAGCATCTGCTGCACAATGTTGCACTGCAGCACCGGCATCTGCAGCTTCACATTCTGCGCTCCCCCAGTTGTAGACATCGACGAATGTTTGATCGAACAGTTGTGAGAACGTTGCCTTCTCTCCGGGTGCGCGATTCTTGAGCCAGGCCTGGACAACTGCGGGTGACAGGAATATCTGATTAGATCAAGAACATGATGACTAACAGATCATCCCTACTTGGTCGCGAGTCCAAGCCGGATGAGCTCATGTAGACCATTCCATTGCGGGAAACTGTTGCCGGCGACGCGTTGTCGATGTTGTGCGGCTCAAAGATAATCTTCACTGTGGGCGCCATGGTCAGTCGATCACCATTGGCCAGAGTAAGCGTCTTGTTGTCGTCCAGCACAGAGTTCAAGTTCTCAATCCAAATGCTGTCCACTGGCCCATCCAGGACCAGCCAGACATGTTCGCCAGGCTTCAACCTGAGCGTCTTACGCCACAGGGCCGAAAAGATGCCATCGGTCCAGTCATTGGTGGCCACATCGAGGCGCCCGAACATCTGAGCTGCCGTAATGGCCTTGGGATTCATGCGCATCTCCCGATGGTTGTCGCCCATTTGCGTCATGGACTTCATTAGTGTGTGGATGCAGGTGCTCTTGCCTGCACCACTCGGACCCAGCGTCATGATGCCATGACGCACATTTTGGGTCTCGTAGAGCTGTATTAGTTTCAGAACCCATGGAGGATGGTAGACCAGACTAGCCTCTTCCGTTTGCTGTAGTATTGCCGCCTCCAATTCGGGGTAGATGGTCTTTTCGAGAGTCTGTAGCGAGTATCATCCAATTAGTTTACATATGAATAGAAATTCTAGAGAACTTGAACTAACCTGATTGGGAAACAAGTCCGACACCAGCGATATGAACAGCGGCTCGTCATCGTCTATCAGTTTGGAGAGATTCATGTCGCGCAGGACCCGCATCACAATCGTACTCTCGCTATCCTTAGAGTTCCGTCGCTTGGCAGCGCCCAGGGTGCGCAGCACTGAGAGTATGTTCCTCAGGCCGAAGTCGTAGTGCACCTGCTTGGTCAACTGCTCTTCGCACAGCTTGTACAGGGTATAGAACTTTCGGGCCAGCGTAATGTTCTCCAGAAATCCACAACTGGCCAGTTTTACCCTTATAATAATCTGTCTATCCGGCACCATCATGGCCACCGTACGAAATTGGATTTTCAAGTTCTCTGGCAACTCTTTACGGCCAGCATATCCGGGATTCTGTATATGCCAAGTGGGTAAACATATCAAATCCCTTTACAAAACTTTCCAATGTGTGCGAGCAAATAAATAATAAACATGTGCAAATAGTGCGCATAGGAAAGGTACAACCTCATCTCCCTCTCTCTCTATCTCTCTTTAGACACCACAGACACCACACCTGGCTGAAACTGTTTGATGCATCTGCGGGATACTAGCATGACTGGCAGCCATCAATAAGTTTATCAAATACAAATTGATTTATCATACTCGCACTTTATGCGCTCGTCAGTCCGTTGGATGAGGAATTGACAGGCGAGAACGGGAGCTATAGTGAGAGGGTGCCTTACGTGGCAAGTTGCCTGCCATGCATTCCATAATTTGATACTAAATATTTCACAAGTAAATGTTAAAAAAGAAAAATTCACCACGCTGCAAAGCATTTAACAGTTCAAAATATTTAAACTTCAATATCAAGGATGAATTTTGTTGTATTTTAAACAAAATATTTAAAGAATTTCGCATAAATAGGCGGTGGCTGCCTGAAGTTTCTTTAAATAAAATAATTCCTAGAATTCATTCCTTTTTATCTTGTCCCTCTTTTTGACTATACAAGCAAGAGTTTTACTGAAAGTCGGACTCATGCAAATAGTATTATTATAAAATAGTCTCAACACATAGAGAAGCGTCTTCTAGAGCTCTCTCCAGGCAACAGTCTTAGCAACAGCTTAAGCTATGCCAGTTCTCTCGACTAATAACCCATTTAACTGTGCACACTCTCGGCGAGGCTCTTCATATGTCTTTGAACTAGAGTTCCCACCCGGCAAGTGACATGCCGATAATTCTATCCATTCTATTGCCATCAAATCCCATCAAATTAGTACCAAGTATTTATAATAAACACACACACAGACATGCATACAAAACGTTATCCTCCACGGCAATCAACCGATTTGCAGGGAAAAGTGTCCGTGTTAACCAAAAGTAAAAACTCATTTGTCAATTTGTGGCGGGAACTGACATTTGATATGAGAAACTAGCAAAAAAAAAAAAAAGAATTCAATCGATTTTGTTGCTCGCCTAGCCAAATGCAAACAGATAGAGAGAGAGAGAGAGAGAGTGTGAGCGGGACAGGAAATGGGGCTTGGCAAGCGCATGAGACAAGCGTTTTTGTTGTTATTGCGGGCAGCTCCTGGTGCTGCTACTGGTTTTCTACTTTTTACATAAATAAAAAAGGCAGCCGCAACAAAGGATTTAGCCAATAAACTAGAACGCACACACACACACAGTAACACAGCACAAAATCCAGCTTGGGTGTCGCCTGTGTGTGGCTGCCTCTGTTCAGTGTGTGTGTGTGTGCCGTGTGTTCTGTTAGATTGTCACATAATGTTTCATTAAAATCAAATGCAAGCGCGGGCGAAAAGTGTTACATAAATGAGCTCAATAATTCAATGTGCAAATTAAAATTGCGCATACGCCCTGAGTGCCAGCAAATAACAATGAATATCTGACTAAGTGGATAGCAGCACCTGTGGTGGTACAAATATCCACGTGTCTGTCTCTCTCCCTCGCTCTCTTTGGTTATGTCTATGGTGTACACAACAGACAACAGGTTCCCATTAGAAAGTGGCCGCCTTGCATGCAACCTAATCGCATTACCCAATGATAGTTGGCGTCGACGGTAATTAAAATGCGGCGCTCGAAAATGTTGCCACTTGTTTGATAAGAGCAATTCGCATAGCTTCCATTTACCGATGTAAAAGCCTGAACTAATCACATTTTGACTAGGCTGTCAGTCGCCCACAAAGCCCATAAAATGTTAACACATCGCAGCCGAACGCACACACAGTCTCTCTCTCTGTGTGGGAGACAATGCATGTGTGCATGTGTGGGTGTGTGCGTGCGTACATGCTCCCATGGGTTACTGTCAATTTTATTATCGCTTAAGTTGAGCAAAATTTTACATGACTAATAACGTCACAGACTCGGTGCGACTCGACTCGACTCGGCTCAGCCCATTAACGGGCCGCGGTGAGCTGATTTTGTGTCAGGCCCATCTTCATATAAAATGTAAATATTTTGCCAACAAAAAATAAAAGGAATCGTGAATGTATGTGGATATTTAATAAATATCAATTTGGCTTGAAAGCCTCGACGCTTTGGCTTTTTTTTCTGCGTGGTGTTGCCGGTTTGTGCGATGGTATTTAATGAAAGCAGACGGAATATTGATTATGACGCGGCTTTAAAGTGGAGTTTAAGGTGCATTACAAATGACTACAGAATAATCTTGAAAATGGAAAAGTTGGCAAATAAAGCATAGAATAAAGATAATTAGCCTAATTTGCCTGCATAGACTGAAATCTTTAGTGAACCCGGTATTGGAACTATCGGAGGATATTAAAACCTGCAAGGGTATAGAACCTTCGGCATGCCGAAGGTAGCATTCGTTCTAGTTGCAATATCAATACAATCTATGTGCAACATTAAAGCACACACACTTACACGCAACCTGTGCAATTTAATGAAATGAACGAGAATAATGAGTAAATGCAATTGAGCTCGCCTGAGTGAGTACGTGATAAGGTGCACTAGTTGAATCAGTCAGACTCATTAACTTTCTAATTGCATATAGTGCCATAAAGTGGAGCAACAAGGAGAGTTAGAGGATAGGGCAACATTATGCATTCCTACCATGGTTATGAAAATTCCAAACTCGGGGTTCATTTCGATTGTGTCGCCGTCGGTAAATAGGAATGTCTTCTTCTTCTCCTTCTTGGCGGTCAGCACCACCGCCACCTGTTGGGCGGCCACCGAGAGAACGGGCAGCTCGATGCGATTGAATTCGTCGAAGCAGCCCCAACTGCCGGACTGGGCGAGACCTTTGTAGATGCGACCCAAGCCCCTGTGGAAATTGTTAAATAAGTAAGGGGGTGTCTCACATTCTCTTTTGTTGCAATGTGTGTGCTGCATTTTAAGTGCCTTGTGCGGGCGTACCTGTAATCCATTTGGTCGGAGCAATTAAAAACGACAACATACTTGGCCAGCGTCTTGCCCATATCTTTGACCGTTTCCGTTTTGCCAGTGCCCGCGGGTCCGCACGGAGCGCCGCCCATACTCAGTGTCAGCGCCTGGGCGAGAGTTATGTAGCAGCTGAAAGAAGAAGACATGAGCAGAGGACAAAGGACTCAGTGATTGCATTTAAAATGCAAAAGTCCAAAAATTAATAGAGACCCATTTCTGAGCATATTTATAATTCTGCGAACTCGCCAACCTGACTATATATATATGTATATGTAAATATACCTATATTTCTATATGGCAAGTGTATTTATAAAATGCCAAAGTTTTCCTTTGTGGCAAGTGAAGTTTGCGTAAAGAAATATTACGCATACGCCGCTTTAGACACTCGCGCCCATTTAACTAAAGCAGGTGAAGAGCCGCCCACGGCCGCAATGCAGCAATGGATATTACTGAGCAATTCCCTTTGGTATTCCCGCAAGGATAACAACAAAACGGGAGTAAAATTTACAATGACGTTCAGCCAGAATCGAGCACAAGGACTCTGGCTGAAAATGAACAAATTTGGCTTAGCAGGCAGAGGCAAAAAGAAAGAAAAAGCAACATAAGAACAGGAAGTATGGGTGCAAAAGAGTAGGTTGACTTGGGGATACCCCTCTAATGAATACCCTCTAAATATTTCGGGCTTCTTATGGCTTGACTGTTCAAAGAACATATTACAATTTACTATACATAAATATCTTGAATTAAAACAGATACAACCCTCTGTTAGGGTATATGGTATTCAGAACTGCCTCGGGATATTTGGCATGACGAAATATGCCGTCACTTGGCTTGTTCTTCCAAGACTCGACAACGTGTTGCTGTCCAACCACTTTATTTATCTTCCGCTAAGTGAAATTTATCTTTGCGAAAATGTCAACGTTGGCTTCGCTGTCGACGTCGTTGACGTTGTCTACGTCATCGTTCTGCTGCCGGCTTCATGAAAAGGATTCCTCTGCTCGTGCTGGCTGCTGGTGCTGACTTTGAACTTGGTCTAGCAATTGGACCACGCTCAAGTTTTGTTTGCCCAGCAAACGGAATGGGGCCAAGACTCACTCACAAAATGTTCGATTGCTCGATGGGAAAGTTTTGCACGTGCCATGGAGGAATGTAAATAGTACAATAAATTAATTGATCTTAAGTTGTTGTTGTTGCTGTTATTTCGGCGCACACAATCAAGCCGAACTATGGAGTAGCATTTTAATTTAGATACCAAAGAAATTTATGGGGATGCGAATGTGTGAGTTGATTAAACGTAGTCTAGTAATTGCATAACAGTCAGTAGATATTTATGAACTTGCTACTTCAGTATGTAATCCTCTCACTAAAGTTACCATCTTTAATAACGCGGTGCAGATACGTTCTATTCTATTTACAAAATATAATTATGTGATAAATAAATTATGTTACTTCTGCTTTGCCTCTCTCGGCTTTTTTGTAGCCTATTACAAACTGGTGAGAGCTCCAAAGTTGTAACCAAAGTCTAACCGAGCTGTCGACTTTATGCAATTTGTCAGGCAACTTTTCTAATTTGATTTGAAAACAACTACACGGCTTAATCTAATGCTATTTCCAGAGACAGATTTCATTACGTTGTTGCGTATAAAATATGTGAATATTAGTAAAGTTTCACATACCGATCTGTTAGGGGTGTAATAACCAGACGATCTGTGCAGCCCAAGTATTCGTTTTGATAGGTGAAGGTGACATCCGTAACCGATATCCAGGTTTTATCCAAATCCTCTTTAAAGTAAAAGCGACACTGCTTAAGCCATTCAAAGTCGTTTGAGGATTTGATATTCATGCGACACTGAAGATAAAATATATAAGGTTGAACATAAATACAAGGAAATATAATTATAAAGATACAAAATAAAAGACAAGATCAATTTAATGGTATACGCCTAAGGATTAAATATTTGGTTAAAGTCAAGGATGCAAACAAGAGAAAACAGATGATAAATACAAAAGATAAATCATTAAGATAAGAAGTAAAGCTAATATACAAATTAAGCTTTAAGAACAAAAGTTGATTTATCATCGATAGTCCCCTCACCAGTATATCGAATATATCACGCTGATGGACATGAATGGTAATCAGTGTTTCGAAATTGGTTCGCTCTCGCTTCGATAGATTTCTTGTGGTCTGATCGATTAACGTGTTGAGCATCTCTAGGAACTTGTTGTTCGTCTCGGACATGACCTTCCTCTCATGCCTGGCCTGCATCAGAGCCATTTCTGCATCTCGTGTCCATATCATTTGTATACCCAATAAACCGATTTGAGCGGGAACCTTCTCGAGGAAGCTCAACAGGGTGAAATTCGGATCGTTTATTGTCGCATATGCGGTGCGAATAATCGAATGCAGTGACTGCTGTGCTGTGACCAGCAATTGAGTTAGCCATGTCTCGACGGAACCCTCGGCCCGTATGGCACGATCCAGCTGTATCATTTCGCCCTCGCTGCTAATAATCGCCATCATTTTGTTGTACTCAACATCGTGGAATCTATAAGAATAACCATATATCGTATATAAAGTACAGCACTATATTCACAATGTCTGGCCCGACTTACTTGACGCATTTGGTATTATCGAATATGTTTAGCAAATGATTTTGTATTGTATGCGAATCGGATCCTTGTCCAAGTATCTCGAGTAGTGCCGGATCCGATACGAAGAAGAAACGCGGAAACATTATGCGTTTGCGTTCTAGATAACCACTTAGGGATTTCTAATTGGTATGGAAGATTTAATTGCAGATTTCATTATATTTTTATATGATTATTTGTTATAAACTGATTCGCTAAAGACTAAGAATTTAAGAGAGATTCAAATTGGAAAAGCTTAAATAAGATTGAGCATGAGAAAGATTTTTGTATTGCCAAATAGCAATCTTAGACAAAAGAGAGTTCCTGAAAGAGAGTATTTTATAGTACCTGGCATATTTCTAGCTGCTCCTGAAGATGGGGCAAGAGCTGCTTTAGCAGATCGTCGCCCACACAACAGGCCACAACGCCTGTTGCAATTTTAAGATTATTTTACAATAATATCAAATTTAAATACCAATATCAGATTCGGTTTATAAATAAAAGAGAACGATTATTCGGTAGCTTTGTAACATTTATCACTTTCTTAGAACTTACCCGGTGTCTCGTGGGCGCGCTACATAAAAGAGCATGAAGCAAATCTGATTCGGAAAGTAAATAGCAAGATTAGAATACCTGCATGATCTTCTGCCAGGATTTGTCGATCTTGGAGAAACGCTTGGCCTCCTTGGGCAGCTGTTTGGCAATGTCGCCGCCAACGAATACAGCCTCCAGATAGACCCACATGTTTTGAACGAGCAGCCAGCGTTCCAGTATCTCATTGGAGTTGGACAGATCGTAGACCCATTGCTGGATTTGTTTGCGAAAGGGGGCATTATAGCGATTCGATAGTAGTGAGCCGAGCACCATCAAACTATCCTCCAGCTGGCCAATGGTCTCAGCTGTGGTATCGCCTCGGAGCAGCAATTCGCCGCGATTGTTGAAGCTCATGAATTGCAGCTCATGGACTGACCATTCGTTGGTCACCTGCTTGAGCTTTGCCTCAATATCCTTCTCCTTCATGGCGCTGATACAGATATCCTCGATGTCCTCCTTGTGCTTGAGCAGCGGCGCCTCCAGTATGTTCTTGAGCGAGAAACCCTCCGAGTCGAACTCGAAGATGTAGCGAGTAACGTCCATGATCCGTTGCCAATGGCGTGGCTTCATGGCTTTATTCGCCATCAACTCCAGTAAGGGGCACATGTCGTTGAAGTCATCGATGGTCTTTTTCAGGGCATGGAAGGCGGGCCACTCCTTGAGGCCCTTGGGCAGCTTGCGACAACGATTCTGGAACTCCATCAACTCGTTGTTGATCTCCTCAATGTCCACCTCGTTCCAGGGTATATCATAATAGCTGCTAACCCTATCGATGACATCGTTATAGAGCTTATATAGCTTTTGCAGCAGATTTAGCTCCTTGCGTATCTGGCCCAACTCTGGATAATCCGTTTGTGGCAATCCGAAGAGTTCCTCGCCGCTTTGGTACGTCTGCAGGCGGCGCCACATGCCCTCGAAACGATTCTGGAATAATATCAGACGATCGGAAGCCTCGCGCGGCGTCAGACCCGCCTGCATGGGTCCCGCTGTGCGATATTCCGTCACATAGGCAATCTTATCCTGCTTAAAGTTGTCTAGATTGCTGCGCAAGTCTCCCTGGAACGCCGGCTGCATGTCCAGCAGTTTCACCTGCGCCTGCAGTGCGCCTGCCAGCAGATTCTGGAATGTGGCACGCAGATTGTCCACCAAATCGAATTGTTCCCGCTCCACCTGCACCTCGTAGCGGGTGAGCACGTTGAAGGCTTCCTGCAAGGCATGGCATTAGGCATAAAGTGCACCACATATCATATCAACCAGAAATACCTCTATGGGATCAATGCGCAGCTCCATGTCCACCTCTTGTTCACGTATCTTGCCCAGTGTCTCCATAATCATGCGCACATCGTCAAGATCCCGAATGGGCCTATCCAGTTTACGATCCATTTCATTGATCACCGCATAGACATAGTCCATTTCCTTCTTGTACTTCTTCTTCATGGCCTGCCCAATTTTGTGGTTGCAGGCTGAAAATAGAAACCAATCCAAAGGTGTTTAATACCCAAGATATATCCATGCGAATCAGCAAGGACATCGATGCCCATTAATCAATGCGTGCCAAGCCGTCAATGGCGTTGTCTGCTCCGACCGGAGGAGGCAGGGACAAGGGCAGGGGCTAATTGATTTTCGTGTTCACATTCAGCAGTCCCACACACACACACAAACACACACTGACACACTCACGCACACCCTCACAGAGATAAGAGATATATCCCGTGCCGTCTGCGTTGGGCATTTATTTTTGGTGCTTCCTTTGCCGCAGCTAATTCGGTTAAATAAATTTGATTACCTAATTGGAAACCAATAAATTTGAATAGCTTCCTCCGCTTACGCGTATTTGTCTATCAGCCCCAGTCAGCGGGTTGCACTGTGTATGTGAGTGTGTGTGTATTAGGGTACGTGTGTGTGCGTGGGTGTCAAATTTGTGGCCGATAAGCTGATATATGTCTGTTAAAGGTGTTGCCAATGAATATTCCAATTGGAGACCAGAGCAGCCACGACAGGTGATAGGTCAAGAAAACAAATTTAGATAAACAAAGGATGAGAACAATCGAAGGCGGGTTTCCTCTTTTGTTAAAATGAAATCGATGAAGGAAATTTGAAATGGTTTTCTATACATATATTAAAGAAGCACAACAATACATCATTCTAATACCAAAACAAAGTAACCTCAAGTTGCTGAAAGACCTAACTTGGTTAAATATTAGGCGGAATAGACCTAACCTTACCTTACCTAACCGAAGCTAACATAAATTTGAATTAATTTAAATGTTAAAATGAAATGTGCCCTAATTTAATTTTAAATTTTTAATTATTAAAGTATTAATTTAAACAGTTGACTGCTATAGCCGACTTTAAATAAATAAATAAAGTTACATAACCTAAACTGGCCTTACAAATTAACATAACCTTATCACATCAAACATAAAATTTCTTTATGACCTAAAGTAACAGACTAAACCTAACATAGCATAACCTTAACTCACCTCACCACACCTAACCTAACCTTAACTATAACTAACCGAAGTAAACATAAACTTACATACATAACCTAAACTACCTTACCTACCATAATTAACCTAACCTAATCACATCAAACAAACCTAAACTTGCTTTAAGACCTAAAGTAACCGACTAAACCTAACCTAGCATAACCTTAACTCACCTCACCTAACCTAACCTATTACTAAAACTAACTTATATTGTCTACAAGACCGTTTAAAATATAGAAACGTTAGAATAAATATCAAAAACACAATAGAAAAGCAATTAATTTCATAATAAACCTTTCCTATGTGTACTATACCTTCAATATTATACCATCCCATATAATCAACACACTTACACTTTATCTCAATGGCCAAACCATACTTGAGCCTTTCATTATAGACAGCCACACATTGGCCAAAGACCTCCATGTCGGGCTCGATGAGCAGATTCGCATCCAGTTCGGCCAGGCAGCGCAATGTGGACTCGAACTGTTGCAAACCGAACTCCATTAGCTGCCGCGTAGTGCGATCATTCTTCCAAAGGAAATGATAGGGTTTCCAACGCTTGATATAGACCTGTATCTCCGGCTTGATGTTCTTTGTGCAGCTGGAGAGCTGATTGAGCGCCTTGGCCACCTCCTTGTTATCCATAATGGCCGAGTAGAAACTCTTGAGCATGTGCGGCATCTGGGGTCGCTCCTCGGAGGCCAGACAGTAGATCTTGCGGCGTCGATTCTTTGCACCGCCGGGACCACCGCCAGCCGCATCGTTGTGATTGCGTCCGACGCGCGGCTGCACCGTCATCGAAACTTGCTGCGGTTGGTAAGACAAGATTTTTGAGAACATTGCGAAGCTATTTAGCGGTGTGGTACGAACCGGCGGATCCTTGCCGCTGGTCCATTGCGCCACACCCTTCGCAATGCCTGTGATATTCTTGCCAGCCGTCACCAATATATCCTGCAGCTCGTCCAGACTCGGCTTGATGACCACATTGGGTATCTGCAGCTGCGCGGTGCAGCGCAAAGATCGGCGCCTTCTTTGACGCCGTCTCGTGCTCGTCGGCGATGAACCGACGCCGCATTGTGTCCAGTGCCGCGCGTATTACCTTGATCAGCACATCGATCACCTTGCGACTATAGTAGCGTCGCATCTCGACAACGGCATTGCAGACCATGTCCTGCAGCAGGCAGCAGTAGGCACAGCAGATTAGCAAGCGCAATCAAGAAAACTAAACTCTTTCCCTCACCTGCATTCCCTTCGGCAGACTGTCCGTGGTGGAGAGCAACGTCAGCGGATTCTCAAAGCAGGACCATAGAATACTCCAGTCCTGCTGTTGCCCGCCTCCTCCTCCCCCTCCAGTCGCTGCTCCGCTGGAAGTTGCTCCTGCCGCTCCTCCATCATCTGCTTTGCGTCCTCCAGAACCAGTCTGATCGCCCTTGGGCGTCGCTGAATGCCAAAGATTTGCATCAATTTGCCTTTAACAGCGTGACAATCGAATCGCTTACCATCGAATAAGGTGACCACATCGTCACCGGCAATCTCCTTAAAGGTCTCCGTTGCCTTGTCCACTAGACTCAGCACCTCCTCCACTGCCTCTGAGACCATTTGACTTTTGCGGTTTAGTTCGATGGCTGCTTTTCTGTGTGGGGGGGGGAAAAGGGGAAACTTTAATAATATTTGCACAGTTGGCTGGTTAAACAAAAAGCTTTTAGTTACTTCCAACTGACCATTCTCTGGCTCGGAAAACGTCTTTAAAAGGCAAAGTAAGCACTGGACAAGAAATTGCAACTTGCAAATTAAAGACGATGCGAACAAAAGAAGTCTCTATTGAAATGCTCAACAAAGTAATCAAGCTCATACATAAACTAGTTAGAAAATAATCAATTCATGGAGCAGTTAGCCAATGTAAACAATAAGTATTTAAAATAAACGTCAGTTGCATTTGGTATAGAGGTACATCCATGATTTTGTATTAACTGAGATAGAACTGAAAATATTGATGACCGTAAACTTGAGTAGAACAGTTTATAGCTGTTCTTAAAGAGCTTTAAAGACACAGATATGTAAAACAGTTCATAACCACCAATGAAAATCTGATACCTGTTTCTTCCCATTTTACTATTTGTAAATTACTCTGGGAGTCACCAGCATTGTGGCACCTTGTAAACTCAAAGTGAACCCACACTTGTGCTATGCAAATGCAGAAGCTCATACATAAATTATAATTGATAAGCGCAATAAATCACCCAAATACCAAGGCTCCCCCATTGCCCGTGCCCCCTCTCCACAGCATGTCCGCTGCAGAAAGTTCAAAAGAATCACAAACACAGCGAGGTGGCAGGTATAACAAACACACATACATACATACATACGTAAATACATAGATACACGTAGATACCCAAGGATACGCACCTGCAGGCCTCCTCGCTGCGCTCCAGAAATTCATCAACTGTCCAGATTTCATCGTCTGCGTCAGAAACAAATGTGAAAAGTTTTCAAGAGCATTAAATGAAGCACACACACACACACACTCATTCCCAGACGTGGCAGCAATTAAAGAAAAGCGAATGAAGGAGGCAGCACGTGCCACACAACCCACTCACCTGCTGGCAGTATCTGCAGCGAGACATCCTGCATCCACATGAGCACATTCAGTATACGATTCGAGTAGATATCGTGCACGCGGGCCACCAGCACCTCAAATGTTTCGATGGCCTGCTTGCAACGCTCATAGAACTGCGTCCAGTTCTGGTTGGTCCACTGCCAAAGGAAACATACAGTTAAGGGGGAGGGGCGGTAAGGTGATTCACTTACATTGATGCTATGCAGTCCCGGCTTGAGCATGGCTGTCAGACGCACCAGCTGGGGCAGGAACAAGGGACGCACCTCCAGCTTGACAGCTCTCACAGTGGACAAAAACATTTTGATAAGACTCTGCAAGAGCAAAGGCAAAGAGAAGAGAAGAGAGATAAGAGATGCTGCAGAGATTCCTTTGCTGCCACTTACGTTAAGCGAGTCCTGTATGGTAAGAAAGTATTCATGGCGACTCATCAGCGTGGCAGCCACAATGGGTAACTCAATCTTCAGCTTCGCCAGCATTTTGGCCTCGCGAATTAGTAATGGAATCGTGGGATGCAAATTGACAAACAATCGATCCCCCTGCAGGCAGAGCAGAGGCTGCAGTAGGCAGGCATCTGCCACGCTGATGTCCTGATCCAACCAGATGGAGACAATCTCATCCTCGTACTCTTGCAACACGCCTAGCACATTGTTGTAGCGCACATCCAGATCCCTGGCTAGTGGCTGAGTGCTCAGCACACTGTGATCCATCACGGCATCCATTAGCTCCGTAATGTGCACATTCAGGGCACGGCACCAATGAATACGCCCCGCAATAGGCGGAAAGTTGCGAGCAAGCGGAGGATCGTCGCGTTGCTTGCGGAAGGTCTTCAGAATGCGATCCACCTCCTTCTCCACATAGCGCAGAATTCGTGTATATTTCTCATCCATACGAGTCAGCGGAATCTTTTCGCTGACCTTCTCAAACCGCACCAGGAAGCGTATGCACTGAGGCGTCTCCCAGACAGTGTCGAAGTCCCGCTCAATCAGTGTGGCAATTGTGTCCTTGAGGGAATCCGTTTTATGTATGAACCGATCGAAATCGTCGTTGAAATCGGCATTGCGATGGTCCAAGTAATCGTATTTCTTTGAGATGATCTCCTTCTTGGCCTCCTCGAAATGATTGGAGGCATCTTCAAGTGCCTCACCCAACAACAGACCCTCCAGGCGTCTCTCAAAGAGATGATTATAATCATCAATCAGATTGAACATGCTGATAATTTTCGACAAACGTTCGCAGAAGGTATCGAATTTTCCTATAGTAAAAGGGAATATGAATATATATTGATAATATTTATATAATTTCGCATACCAAAAACAAAGTTCTCCGAGAACCCAAACGGCGTCTGATGCGGCAGAAATGGCTGCTCCCTAACGGTATAATATGTCTCATGGTAAATGTGATTCAGCTTGATACAGTTGCTCAGCTTGGTGCGTATAAGCGTGCGATCCTGAGACCAAATAGTCTCCTTGCAGCGACAGGTGATGTACGATTTGCAGGTTTCAATCATTTGATTGGTAATCTATAAAGAAGAGTTTGTAATTAGTAAAGGAAATATACATTTTGTGGGTAATTCAGCGCTATAATGAATGCATTTTCCAACACTATTACTTGTAGAAATGGCAGCACTTGTAGATTGGTAGCACTATTCCAACAAGTAATAGTGTTGGAAAATGTAGTTTCCCGCTTTAATTACAACTACGATATGTCACTATAAATTAAAGCTACCAAAGCCCGAGATATAGAAAATTGATTCTCCTGGCAAGGGAACTATAAAAACCAATTGATATACCAATTAAGAAAGTACGAGTCTCTGCTGACTTACCTTCACCATTAGCGCGGAAGTGCGCTCTGAAGTGTTGTAGAACTGCGAGACGCTGTAGATCAATCGCACTGTCTGCAGCAGACTGAGAATGGACTCCTTCATGCTAACAGGATCGTCCAAGTAGAGGGAATGGCAACAGTTCTCCATGGCCTGAATGAACTTGGAGTTGTCACGTGCCTCGTTGTAGCAGAAGGTGATCTTGCGATCTGTCTCCTTCCATTGCCGCATAATGCGCGAGCCGGCGAGGAAGAGACAGTGCAGCGTGAACTGCACCTCCTTGTCTTGCAGATGGGCAAGCAGCTGGGAGAACTGAGCACCACGCTTCTTCCAGTACTCCAGCTCATCCTGTGGACCACTGTGATCGTTTTCCTTGCGCAGCTGCTCACTCTCGCCGAGTATCTTCAGTATGCCCTTGGTCCAGTTGTTGACACGCTCCTCCAACTGGCCGCAGAACTCCTGATTCTTGGCCATGTCCTTGACCTCATCCACCACAATGCAACCGTCGAACATGTCGCAGCCATCGGCGAAGACATTGTAATGATCGCACACCTGCTCGCAGACTCGCAGGGCGCTGCAAAAGGAGCGTAGACCGGGCAGCAGCTGCCCCTTGATGAGGCCACAGCTGACGTCCTCCTCGTCGCCCTCGAGGCTGGGAAAGGCCAATGCCTGCATAAACACAAACTCCACAATGCGCTCGATGGACGTGACTAGGCCAATGTTCTTGGCATCGATGACGCCGCAGTATCTACAAGGAGAAACGTAAGAGAGATGGACATTCAATTACCCATGCCCCCGCTGGGAGGATTTGTCTGCCAGTCACTCAGGCGATAATCCGCGTGCCAACAAATAAACCCAAAATTGGCCACGCTTAGTTAATAGTTTAAAAAACCAACAAGCAAAGGAAACTTATGAAAGGTAAACAAAGTGAGCAAAACTTACAGATCCTTCTGGAATCCCTCCTCGGGCAGCTGCTTGGATGTATTCACGCGAAAGATGTAAATACAGACGCCAGTGAAGGCACAAGTCCAGCCGTCGGTGAGGAACAATTTCTTGTGCTTCGGCGGCGGCAAACCACTTGGCGAGGCACCACCTAAGAATGAGAAAGGATGAAGTGAATCAGCTTAGCAGGATGAAGAATGAAGAGGCCTTTACCCTGCGGCGTTTTGGAGCTGCTCGATGCCATGCCCGTGCGTGATGGTCCCGGCTTATTGGCATCCACCACTGGCGGCGGATCGGGCTCATCGACCTCCTGATAGAACCACAGCAGTTTGTTCTTCATATTCGGCAGGAAGAGCTGATTAATCTCATCGAGCTGCAGTGCAAAAAAAGGTGTAAACGGGCATATTTAATTGGGTATGCGCATAGTGAATGAGTAAACTACCATATCCCCTTCGAATATGTAGTCCATGAGCTGATGCCTGGGCAACTGGGTGGCGTCTATCAGCAGCTGGAACGTGAACTCCAGTCGGGGATCCATCTCCCCTCGTCGTGCCTTGCGTTCGCATTCTTCGCGTCGTCGCTGTGCTTCGTCCGGGTCCATTTTGATAGTTCAACAATATTCCATATATTGTAGATGTGGAATATGTTTTCGATTTTCAATATTGTTGAACACACACACCGACACACAGACACGTCGTGAACCGTTGGGGGGTTACGAAAAAGAAGGTGCATATTGAAATTTGATTTGATTCATTATCATATTATCAGTTGATGTGAATTATTTGTTTTATGTTTGATGTGATTCCGCCATTGCAAAAGTCAAAAACGGGGAAAGACCAAAAATATATTAGTTTCAAAATGACAAAAAGAGTTTTGTTGCTGCACTCGTGTGGCAAAAACTTTCAAAAACACAAAAACAAAATACAAGTTTTAAGTTTGTAAAATACAATACTACTTACAACAACAATTGCCATTGCAACAACTACAACAACTCTACAGTGTGGAGAGATTTCTTTTTGTTTATTTGTGCAGCTAGAAAACGACAGTCGTGGAGGCTCAAAAACAAAATGTTTGTTTTCTAGGGCACTAAAACAAAAGTATTTCTTTATAAAAATTATTAATTTATTTTTTATATAGTGTGCAACTAAATAGTCCCAAAATTAGAGAGTCTCTGTTTGGTTTTAGTTTTAGTTTTATTTGCGCTGCAACGAGAGTGAAGTACCAAAACTTGCATTATAGTGTATTTATTACTTGCTCGGCTAAAAGAAATCAAAAAATGTAAGTTTGGATTAGTTTTATATTCAATTTGTTTTCCGTCTTGGGGTTTGTTTGTCTGTTATCCAACTACAACAAATATGTTTAGCAATTTTACAGTTGCACATTCTCGTTTTTGTTTTTATACATTACACGACGCATACGGAAGGAAGGATTACATAATCAGGCAACGAGTACAAGGAGCTAAAGGATTACAAATTACATTTCTTACTGAAGCAATAATTATTTATAATAATTTTGCATTGAGCAGGTTACTGGTTACTGAGTACAAGTTGAATTGGTAAAATAATTAACTGATAATTGGAAGTCAATTGGCACCTGCAAAATGTCGCCCTCGTCCTCCTCCTCCTCTTCCTCTTCGCTGCCACTGCCACCGTTGGCGCGCATTGCCAGCACATGCTCGACCAATTTCTTCTTTTTGTACGAACATTGTGCCAGCAATTGAAAGGCAAAAACCAGAGTTACTTATTTAAATATATATTTACTATCTGTGCAATTTGATTTCTCAGACGATGTGTTACGTTGCACTTGCGTTCGAAAGAAATCAATGACCGAAAATCTCATCGAACAAACAAACTTGCTGAGGAATCCCAATTTGCACAAGTTGCCAAGGCAACCAAAGATTGATTACAACAGTCACGATCAGTTGTAGGCGGCAAATTCAAATCATGAATCGTTGTTTGAGCGTATATTGTACTTATAACTATGTTTTATGTCCACTAAAAGCATAAATATGCAATTAAATCTGCAAAAACAATTTGTTGCGTGCTAAAAGTAGTTTTAAATATTTATTTCACCAATTGTGACATTTTCCAACACCCACGAATTTATATATATTATCGATGTACCGATAAACATTTTTTAAATGTCATTGTCAAAAACCTTATTCGATATATTTTGTAATTCATTTAATCTACACATTCTGCAAGATAGTTGCGCTGGTTTTAGATATTCTGCTTCTGTCATAATATAATAAATTATCAGTTGCTAGATAATAAATTGTTTAAATCGTACTTTACAAACATTTTTATGTTAAGTTCATCCCCATATACAGTAAGTAGTTTCAATTGTTGACAGGGATTGAATTCGTCAACAAGGGCTGCACGAGTTTTTTTTCAGTTCATTCACTAGTTCACAAGAGGTGCGCGTGTTATCGGTAGTCTGGTTGTATTTCGATTATTCCTAACGAAACGATACCACTAGACGCGTGCTGTGTAAGAAAACCGTGCAAAAAGTGCGAAAACAAATAAATTTAAGATTCGGAATAATTATAAAACATTTAAAAGAGGTAAGTTGTACATCGTACTATTACCTTCATAGCTCAGCTATTTTTGCTGCCAGCAAAATGTGCTTAAAGATGTGACGAAGATTCGCCGCATAAAAATGAGACTGCGGCAGACACGAAAAACCAAAATGGCGTAAGCGGCGCAAAAATAAGCAAAACGAAGCTACTCAACGAAAAGAAAAGCGAAACATACACGAATGAAAAAAATTGTGCATTAACTTTTCGTTGACTTGCGTTAAACATAAAATTACATTTTTTCGATTTTTCCCAAACTTTAGAAGTACCGCCTTCTAGAACCAGCAGCAGCAATGTCGAACGCCGATGTGCAATACAATCAGGGCTTCGGCCAGGCGCAGGACAACAATGATGACTACAACGACGACAATGATCAGCAGCAAGACGATGACGATCAGTACGACAATGATCAGAACGATGGTGACGACGATTCCAGTTTAAAGATCGGCGATGTTGGTGAGAGTCCCAAGTTTATACGATTGCGCGGACTCCCCTGGTCGGCCACGCACAAGGAGATTCTCGACTTTCTGGTCAATGTGGAAGTTATCAACGGTTCTCAGGGAATACATTTGGTAACCAGTCGTGTGGACGGCAAGAACACCGGCGAGGCCTACGTGGAGGTGGCCACTCAGGATGATGTCGAGGAGGCACGCAAACTTAACAAAGCCAGCATGGGTCATCGCTACATTGAGGGTAAGTGAAACTGAGGCAATATAACAATAATTATTTACTATCTCGCATCCACACACAGTCTTCACTGCCACGCCGAAAGAGGCGAAAGAAGCAATGCGAAAAACTGGCGGACATGGACACGCCTTTGTTGTAAAGCTGCGTGGTCTGCCCTATGCCGTCACTGAGCAGCAGATCGAGGAGTTCTTTACCGGTAAATTCATTTGCTTACTCTGTGTATGTGTGTGTCTGTTCCAGTTAACATGTAACTAGCGGGCAAAGGACAATTCATTGTGTACTGTTTCGAATGCATGTTGTTCCCCCCTCAATCTCTCTCTCTGTCTCTCTATTTTAATTGGCGGTGATCACTTTGATCAAGCGAATCGAGTGTTAGTCATGGGCTCTATAAGTTGAGTTGAGTACCCAAAGTCAGTGGTGTTTGCATCCAAGGACCTGGGGTCGGTATCTCTGCGAACGCAAGTATCCTCACATCAGGAGCCATATCGATCAATCAGTCAATCCCAAGTTACACACTCATTCACATACACACACATGCACATAGATTTCTAACATCTTTTTGTCTAACAAAGTATTACTTTTTTGGAATATTTCTTTGATCAAGGTGAAAACCTCGAAATATTTGTCTTATTGTTTTCAAAATTCTCTATTAATTAATTTGCATTTAAAATTCTAGTCTACTCACACTTTTTATTTGAGTAATCATTTGCTAACATAATTTACTTCATGGACGTTATTGCATTAAGATTGTCCTTTAAAAAGGATGTCATTTCGAAGGCTCTGCGGAGTTGAGACAAGCGAACACTCCACTTAAATATTCTATATAAATATATATATATATGAAAATCGCCCTTTCTCTCTATCTCTGTATCTCTATCTCCTATACCTTGCATTCTATATATATATATATATCTCTATATATTTGTATAAATCTTTGTTGGTTATCGTCATGGGCAGGGTTGGAAATCAAAACGGATCGGGAGGGCATACTTTTTGTTATGGACAGAAGGGGTCGTGCTACTGGGGAAGCTTTTGTTCAGTTCGAAAGCCAGGATGACACTGAGCAAGCCTTGGGCCGAAATCGGGAAAAAATTGGGCACAGGTGGGTTCTTCTTACACATCATATTTACAGCTATACTATAGCAACATAGCTATAGTGCAAAAACAACAACAAAAACTGCAAAATAAGAGTTAATCATTCAATGGTAACACGAATATGAATTCTTTACTTTACAATAATTAATGCAAAAAAACAAAACTCTTAAATTGTTGCGATTATCATCTCGGCGCTAACCTGTACACATTCCAATTTCAGTAATCGGTAATCAATTTATGAACTAAGCAACAATTTAACTGTCTACACATATATAGCACAGGCTATGATGGGTCTGGTTGGGTGTTTCACTAATTGTGAGCCAGCAACAAAACGCAATTAACCAGAGACAGCCTTTTGATAAGTCTTATATACCATATAAATAAAGACAATTACCTTTGCGTATGTGCATTCTTATCAAAAGTCTAACAATCCAAGTGTTTGTTTACATCTAACCAAGAATACACATTAATTAAATCGAATTATTGTGTCATTAACCCAATCAATCAAATGCCGCCGGTCATAGCATATATAATTCTTTATATGAGGATCTCTAGTTCATTTGCATCGCATCTAATATGATCTCTTGCTTTTCTTTTCTGCTTTTCGTACCGTTCTCCCAGGTACATTGAAATCTTCCGCAGCTCAATTGCTGAGATGAAACGCGCCACAGGCGGTGGCGGCAGTGGAGGACGCCCAGGACCATATGATATACGGGATCGTGGTGCCAATCGTGGAGGCAACGATTTCGGTGGACGCAATGGTGAGTGGAATGAGTTGAGAGAGATTCATCAAGATTCCCCATTAAAAACATTTCTTTTGCAGATTGGGGCAACAACAGCAACTTTGGTGTGGGGGCCAATAATATGTTGGGCTTCAATAACTTACCCAGCTTAATGAATTCGGGTAACTTTGGCAATAACTCCGGCGGAGGCGGAGGCGGTGGCAGCAACAACGGCGGCGGCAGTGGTGGTGGTGGTGGTAGCATCGGCAACAATGGTAATTTTGGTCAAAACTCTGGTAATTTTGGCAATTTCGGCAATGATTTTGGCGATTTTAACAATTTTGGAAATAATCGCAACAACAACAACGGAAACAACTTCGGTAAGTGGCAAATCATGTGCCGTCTCAAGAATTTCCGATTTCCGCAAGAATCATATTATGGTGGTTCCAATTGTTGACCACTATCACTAGAGTAAGGGTAACTAGAACTTTCAAATAGGATCAGAAGTGTGTCCTTATATTGTCTTGAAAATTGGCAAAATTCTAACTGACCGAACTTAAATTTGAGCAACAGATTGATTCCATATTAAAAAAAATGATCTCTGTTCTCTTTTAGATATGCCTGGAAACTTTGGTAACAACAGCGGTGGAAGCGGGGGAGGCGGTGGCTTCGGCAACTTTGGCAACAACTCCGGCGGAGGTGGAGGCGGCTTCAACAATGGGGGAGGTGTTGGTGGCTTCAATAGCGGCGGAAACGGAGGTGGTTTCAACAATGGCGGCAGCTCAGGCGGCTTCAATAGTGGTGGAGGCGGCGGTGGCGGCTTTGGAAACTTTGGCAACAACTCCGGCGGAGGCGGCGGCTTTAACAGTGGCTTCAATAATGGCGGAGGCGGTGGCGGCTTCAATAATGGTGGAGGCGGCGGTGGCTTCAATAATGGTGGAGGCACCGGCGGTTTTAACAACAGCGGTGGCGGCTTCAACAATGGTGGCGGAAATTTCGGATCGGCGGGTGGAAATTTCGGCCCAATCGGTGGCGGCCGCAACAACGACGTCGAGTATTACACAATCCATATGCGGGGGCTACCCTACAACTCATTCGAGAATGATGTATTCAAGGTAAGTTCCGGATAATACAGATCTACAGTGTACCCCACGTTTCTAACATGCTCTCGTTCTCCAGTTCTTTGATCCCATTCGTCCGGCTAACGTGCGCATCAACTACAACAAGAAGGGCCTGCACAGCGGCACTGCCGATGCCTACTTCGACACATACGATGACTCGCAGCTGGCAATGAAGAGACATCGTGAGCAAATGGGCTCCCGTTACATTGAGCTCTTCTACGATGGCAAGACACGTGGCGGCGTCAATGTCGGTGGTGGCGGCGGCGGCGGTGGCGGCAATGGTAATAGCGGAGGCGTTATGGGTGGCGGCGGAGGCGGTATTGGTGTCGGAGGCGGCAACGGTAATGGGAACAATGGCGGCGGCGGAGGAGGCGGTGGTGGAGGTTTCTCACGCCGCATTTAGATGATGTTGCCTTCAGAATAATTCCTTCTACTTACATAATACTTTAAAGTAAACGCATCTATTTCATAAGACAGCTTCCGCATCCGTCGAGCACACCTTGCCAGCAGACAAGGATTAGAGCGAACGTCTCGCTCGGGGTACTGCATAGAATTAAATATTTCGATCGCATAAAAACACAAGTACATAATGTCGCATAAAACCAGAAAAACAGAAAAACAACAACAGGAAAAGAAAAATACTAAAAATATATTTTATGTAGCCTAAGGAGAAATGTATCCAATCGATTTAAACTTGTAATTTAGTTGCAAATGTAAAGCAATTGCATTATAGCCCAGGGTAGAAACCACATAAAGCCAGCTTCAAATTTCATTACTTCAAACTTAACCAGAACATGACAAAATACAAATTGTAAACAGATATAATACAATAAAATTAATAAACAAACATAAAGAAAATAAAAAAACAACAAAATAGAGAAGACAATGGGGAAACATTGTAATGTAATTGGATATGCCTCATAAATGTTAATTGTGCCTGCAATTCGTACAGTAAAATCTTGACAAACTTGCAAATTATGGCAGAGGGCTCGCGATGCAAATGCATGTAGTATGCCCGATATATGATCTGAGAGCGTTCTCCCGATTCTCCCATTCCCATAATTGATGCAAGATGGAAAAATGGGCTCAGCTGTTGGGGCTCTCAGCTTTCTCAATCCGCGATCGACTTGAAGCTGCAAGTATTTCCCAGACTATACTAATTATAGGGCTATACTCGATGCTTGATACAACAGATCAGCAATAGATATATGCACATATGCAATACTATATACGCTAGACGCCGAAGCAATTGCATTGTTGTTCTTGCTGAAACCGCGCGTGCATTCCGCGAATGTAAATTCTCTGTTTTTATCTCGATTGGCTTTATATGAAGCAGGAGTAGTTAAGTTAATCCAGTTAACTCAGTCGAGTCTAAGTGAAAACAATTGTGAACACAACAGACAAGTGTGGGGCGATTATGTGTTGAATGAAATATTTTACTGTAAATATGCAATATTTGTTACTGCATTGTTCGGATTTCAAAAATGTGCGAATACTGATCGCTTTTTATGCCTTCTCCGGATGAAGCGGGGCGTCAAAATGTGCTAACTGGGGCTCCCAACAAATATGTGCTACAAATTGCGTATATAATGAATATGGATCTATACTAAATGACAGTGGTAAGTATAAGGAAAGCTATAGAGATATAGTAGTAACTCTGAACGAACTCTGAATTTAAGATTCGCAAATAAATAAAAGAGTTTATCAGTATCATTCCTTAATTTACAACTGCAAAGTCAATTTTGATAGTTTTATAAAGGTATGTCTAGACATTCTATAAGATAATCCCCCGACAGGCCTGACATTTTCACATTTCTTGAAGAACTCATCGACAGTTTTGTATCTCGAAGATAAGTTCGGTACTTGTTGGGGTGACTTTGTGCGAGACAGAGAATGAGAGAGAGAGAGAGACAATGACAGCGATAATTTTCGCTAATTATGCCAATAAAATACGTACACACACCGCGAGTACAGACCCAAAATAGATAATGGTGTCACATTCCATCCAGCACGTCGAGTCGTTTCATAATTCTAACATAGACGGGCCTCTACAAAGCTCTGCTCGGGGGTGTCTATAAATTTTGAATATTGCTGAAGATGTGATTTGAGGCAGGCCAATTAAATTTACAATCAAAGTATATAATTGTCTAGGGGGTGGGGCCCTCCCTCATTAAAGTTGTGGCATTTTATAGGGGGCGTTATAAATAAAGAATTGTCAGGACGTGGTTGATGTACTGTATATGCCACCCCGAGGGGGTGGGAAGGGCGGTAGGCAAAGGGATCTCATGATCCGATGACGAATGGAAAACAACTGTATCGCGCTCTAATCAGTTGTTTCTATTTGTCGGGTTATTTACCCACTTCACGGTGAGAAAACAACGGCAAGACGCAGCAGATGAGAAAACACACAACACAAACAATTCTCATATTTTACGTTGTTACTCTTTTTCCTGTTGTTGTTGTTTTTTAATTTTTTGGATTTCGTCTGATTGCGTCGGCGTGTGCGGAGTTTATTTATGAAAGTGCTTGGTAATTTATAAATCAAATCGTGTTTCGTGTTGAATTTTGCAATTTTAACTTAAATAACTAACAGCACGATTAATCTGTTTGCTTGGGTCTCCGAAAAGCATGAGTATATAGCTCTCGAAATGATCCAGTAAAATATAAGTGAAGTCTCTATAGCATTTCATATTGGATACCTCGCAATTTCTTATTTATTTATTTAAGGAATTTAAAAACCTTTACCCAAATTGAAGTATAAAGTAATGCGATATTTAATTTTAGCAATCTGCTTGATTGCAACCCATTTCCGATTTGCAATGTGCTAATAATATGCACGTACAACAATTATTCATTTATGATGCCACCAAGTACAATAAATTGCCCTTTATTTACGTAATACTCGTAAGTGAATGAATGTCTGTTAAAGGCACAGTATTTTGTAGATGTGAAAATATTTAATGCACGTTGAAATTTACATATTGAGTTGGGTGGAAATAGGAATTATGTTAGGCAGGTTAATTGTTCAGGGCCTGTTCCTTTTGTTAATGATCTACAACAAGTGTATTTCAACTACGAAATACTTGTACAGCAAGTAGGGGAGGTCCCTGCTCCCCTCTAGCTACGTCTATGTTTTAATTTAATTATTCAACGCTTCATTAACTGCAATGCAAGCTTAGTAGATTTTCCCAATACCAGTTATAGAAAAATCCCCCAGTTTATTTGAAAAATTCCGCAGAAACAACTGTAATGTCATAAATAAATAATTCAATTGACAAGTTGAAAGTATACCAAATCGATATTTTTACTTATAATGGCGCCTATAATGAAAAAATAAGCTCAGAATAAAGCTACAAGTTGCGCTCACTAGATGCCGGCAGAAATTCGCGACAGATTCCGAAACCGATATGGTAATACTATAAATTGAGAGCTCTTACTCTCTCTCTCTCTCTCTCTGTCGCTCTCTTGCAAATACTACTACTGTTTGTAGTATGCAAATCAGCTGATCGTCTAGAGCGGAAAGCTCGCTCGACGTCATCAATCGGAACAGAACAACGAGCTCTGACCGAAGGTGATAACCGGGTCCGCAGCGCCAAACACCTAACAACAGCAGCAGTAGCAGCAGCAGCAGAAACAACAACTGTGACAGCGACAGCGTTGACCGAAGCAGCGACAACGACGGCGCCAGCAGCAGCAGCAGCGCAGCATCAATGCCAGAACGCGAAACGGCCGCGTTGACAACGGAGCTGCTCTAGAATCGTGCTCCTCAAGCTGCCTAGTTCAAGTCTCTCCATCTCTCTCTCTTCGTCTCTCTCTCGATCGCGTCTGGCGGGGATCAATCAAAGCGCAGCAAGTCAATCAATCGCACATCAATCAAGCGTGAACATTCAAGCGTAGCATGCGCCATAACAACAACAACAACAACTAGTGTCTGTGAGTGACAATAACAACAATCGCATTCGAATTGAAATCGAATTCAAAACACACGCGTTCAGAGTATGAGAGTGCGCAGCGTGAACAGGTGTCGCGGCAAAGGTGGGGGAAGTTGTTTCGGTTTCTCTGTCTGTCTCTGTTTTGCATTTGTTTTGTTATTTTGTTATTAAAATTCTATTTAAATGTGAGAAAATTGGTTAAACTCATTAAATGTAATTAAAGCCGGAGAATTCAAATATCGGCGAAATTATACAGTCAGTTTATAGCAACAAACGATCAGACTCATAAATAATATACTCTATTTACGTATACAGAATACCTGATTTAGTCAATTTTTGGCCGTTTCGAAAATATCTTTTGGCAGTCTTTGTTGCTTTGTGTGTTTTGTGCTTAGTAATCTGTTTTTTCTTTATGTATCCCCCCGCACCCAAAGCTATATACAGTGGAAATTCACATTGACGGACAGTCTCGTGCTTAACACTCGAAAAGTTAATTGGAACTGAATACTGTGAAGTGCTCTCTTCTTGTTGCTGTCGCTTTTAGTTTGAGTGCTGACTAATCGACCCTTTTGGCAGTGAGAGGAATTAAAGAAATGACAACCAATTCTTCATAACATGAGCTACTGCGGCAAAGAGTCTTATAAGCTGCTAACAATCGCACAAAAATGGTTGTTATCAGGCCCCATCTCTAGTTTGGCAATGTGATAGACGTGTTGTAATCCCTCATACTATATGTGAAGAGTATTATAGAGGGACAGTTTGGCATTACGGCAGATAATGAAAATAAAACCTAATTTATATGCCAATCGCATTCTATCGTAAATATCATTTTTATGTCGATTCGTTACCAACTTTCTTGGCATTCGATATATCATATATTATCAGTTCTATATATGTATATTCATACATATTCTCTGTTCCCATTAAGGGAGATTTCTTTGCATATACTAACTAAATTTAGCAGCTCGTTTAGCGAAACCAATCTGCGAAGAAAGCCAACACATTTTCGGACGTTTATTAAGGTCTTTCACAGTCCCATAAACTGAAATATCACAAACTTAATGGCATCGAGAATTCGTAAGACACACAAAAAAGTATACAGTATATGCCCGTTTATATAGCCACACACTTGGACATTGCAGTTTCATTTGCTATATAGTATATTCGTGCATATATATGGAATATATAGTCGGTAAATCTGAAGTAAAACAAAACGCAAACAAAATCCGAGTTGCGGCTCATTATCAGCGCGTGGACGAAGTGAAAAATAATAACAAAACCCGCTAAAACCGCTTTCGACTTGTTTGTCGTTGTTGTAACTCGGCTAGGGATTACATATGCAAATTTTTCGCTGACGAAAGGCCCTTACTGAGACGAGAATTCTAAAATACTATGTCGAGTAAAAACTTTTGTCTATTAGTTGCTGTAGAAAGTAAAGTGCAACCGCCTTCATAAATCTTTCGAAATCGGGCCAAAAATTCTGACCAAAGATTAAAATAAGTTAATAAATTAAAAAGCACAAGCCAATTATTTATAATACACAGTAAATCAAAACGTATTACGGCACTTGGCTATGGGATTTCTCGGATAAGTTGGCTTTGTCTGATGTTGTGATAAGAAAAGTTGGCTACTAGGAAATGGCCGCCAAAACTGAACAAAATATCACAGATAATTATCACATACGCATCTAGATACTACTCGAATAACAGTGCTAAACAAGGTGAAGAGATAAACAGTTTCTACACACAGCTACATATTGTTGTGGTTTGAAAAGCGGGAACCAATACAAGTAATTTATAATTTTTTTTGAAGATATCCCTTATAAAATTGATGTCCACAATTAAAGGTTTCTGAATGAATAAGGAAAGTCATTGCCAACATCAAAATCTTCTTCTCCAATTGTCACTAAATCCAAAGAGAGATTCCTATGTACATATCTCTCTCTCTGTTTCTCTCACCTTCGTTCCTTTTACCTCCTTGCAGTTGCTGAATACTTTAGCATACTAGGCCAAAGAGAGGCTGCCCTCGAAGCTTATCCTCTCTCACTTTGCGCGCTCTTTCCCTCTCTCAACTGCTCGTCTGGCAACTTGCTTCTCTCTCGCATTTACAGCATTTGCACCCATTCATATTTATGCATATGTATGTGTGTGTGTGTGTCGTGTGGGTGAGCCATCGTGCATAATTTAATTAGCTTAGCTAATAAAGCAACTCATTTGTTATTATTTACAAGCGTTATAAATTCTACTTCATTTCAGGCTTCATCGGCAATAAACAAACTTCCGCTGTGGGAGCCCGAAAATATTGTGAATGGCTAATTAGTCTGGCGATCGCAGAGGGCAGAACAGGTGCTAATTTCTGGGTATTTGCCGCTAATCCAGACACATAGAACGCACACACGTACACACATACACTAGATGGAGGAAGAGATAATGAAACTGTGATACATTTGCGATTTTGTTGTCGCTGTTGTTAATTAAGCCTTCACACGCTTAAGTACGCTGCCACTTGAAATTGTACACACGGTCGTAGTACAAGCGCCCCACTGTCCGCTGCTGCGAACCCCGACGCGCCAATATCGCAGCAAGAGGAGGAGGCAGAAGCAGAGCGGAGAAAGAAGAACAACAAACATAGCAGTGATCAGAGTCGTACGAAGTCATCACCGGTAGGAGCAGCAGCAGACGCAACAGCGGCAGAACTTTTCCCAAACATAAGCAGCGCTGCCAGCGTCGTTATCTGCGAAGTTTCACAGTCGCAGTCAGCAGTAACAGAGCTCTGCGGCAGCGAGAGTTCAGCACAGTCAGTTCAGTCGCCGACCACCTCATTTCTCTCTCTGCGGTAGCTTCACCTTCTCTACTCTTCAGTCGGCTCTCTTTGGGATGCGTAACTCGCTGTTGCTGTCGCCGTCGCTGTCAACGTCGCGGTTGTGACTGCGTCCACTGCGGCCGCAAAGGAAGTCAGTCTTGTGACTTGGTGCAACAAAAGTGCAGCTAATTGAATTTAATGCAGCAGCCAAAGGAATTTGATTTCATTTTTACATGTGACGCATGCGAAGTACCTCAGCCACAGAGGCGCAGGCAATGCGGAAAAGTGCAAGTGATAAACAACGAGAAGCAACGAAAAAACGCATAATAAGCGAATGACTACAGAAGAGAGAATAAAATTAATTTATAAACACACATTTAATATTCACGTCGTCAGGCATTTTATTGTGATATTAACTGCAACTTGTTAAACAAATTAACAGAAACTGAAACAGAAACAAACTCAACATGAAGATCAACAAAAATGGACGTGAATCTCTGCTCCTCGTGCCCGCGCCGAATCACACGTTTCCGATCCGCACGTGCTCGAATGCATCCTCGCTGCGCTTCAATATGGGTCACGATCACGATAAGAACGGCGATTCCGAAGAGGGACTGGGCTATACGCACACACTGGTGAGTCATAGGGCATAGCCCGACAAACAGTTATTTTATTATATTATATTATATATACATCGCAAGTTCCAAATTTCCATATTTCCCTCAGTCTCGGGATGAAGAAAGTAAAAAAGTGCAACGTTGTTGAAGTTTCGAAATGTAGTTTATACACAATTTCCAATTAGCTTATTATACATATTTAAAATAATTAATTAGCTCAATTACAATACATATTTGGATAAGCTAGATTAGTTTTTCAATTGGCTTTGTTGTTAAAAGTTACACCCAGTCGATTCTGCGATCACTATCACATGACAGACGATCATATGTTTAAGCGCCACAACACAGTTTGTGCACATGATCAGGCTCAGTCCACAGCAGATTGTCAGGCCAACCAGTTGGGTCATGAGAGTCTATATATGTTGCATGCCGCTCTACAGTAGTTATGTTTGTTGTACGCACACTCACTGTACTCACTGTACAGGTGTGGGCAGACCGCAGATCGCGACAGTCAGGTTTTCACTGTTGGACCTGTTGATAGGCTTATCGTCGAATTAATAACAACTCAATGCGCAGCAGGCAAACTTGTGTGTTTTTATTCAAATTAAATTATTGGGAATTGGTTTTTTTTTTGTGGTCTTACAAGGGAATTCCCCCCTAATTGAGTTAGTTTATCAAAACAACCAATTACAGAAACTTGAATGAGAAATGCAAATTCTTTTGCCGGCAAAAGCATCGAATTATTTATTACTTATTTGTTGTTCTACATTTTTATATAACGCAAACCGCTTGAACACCCTGCAATGTAAATTACTGCAGGGGTATGTTGTAGAGATCATATAATAAAGCTCACAGGGTATTTCCAAGCTCATTTCAATTTGGACACAATTTGCGTCATAGGAATATTATGAAATTAATTTCATCTCGTTTTGGAAATTCTTTTGTGGCGCCGCTTTGAAGTTGTCTGACCTTTGCGTCATTTCTTTGTGGATGCTGCGAGTAGGTCATCGAGTGCGTTCCCCTCCTTCTTTGCGATAAACGGCAATTAGCAACTGAGCGATATCCCACAGCCAAAAACAAGACTTTTATTGGGCAAACATTTGCACAGATCTTACCACATTCCAGTTTCCAAGTTCTTAAGAGCTCTGAATGTGATCCCAATCATTTAGTAGTGAGATAAAATGGCACGCGCAAGGCGAAAGATAAAAGTTATTTATATAGATATATATTACAAATAATACGCACATCTAGTTAAGACAAGCGTCTACATAATGCGAAGAACACTTTACTGTCGAAGTTCATAACTTACAAACCGAAAATACTTATACTTTAAATTCTAAATCTAACTTTTATCTCAATCAACATAATGCACCGCATTGTTTTCACACTTTTCCGGCCATAAATTCGGTTTAATCTTGATTACTTATTTATTAACTTGCCGATTGATTTCTCATTGATTGATAGATTTAATAAAATCATTGGAATATCATATGCATCAATCGATTATAAACAAAATTAGCCGAAACAAGCGAAAAAGAAGTAGAACTCGTTCGAACCTTGAGACGCAAAAATGTACCATAAACATGTTTGCACTCTTAATGAGACTCATAAAGAAATTGCCATAAACAAATATTTTCACATACTATATACTATATACCATAAGTATTTACTTTTCAGAAGCCCGCAAGATAACGAGTCCATCAACTGCTCATTTGTCATTAACTCACTTACTCGTGGTATATGTTGAATTTATTAAAATACCCAAATTGGTATTGAATTGTTGTCCGACTTAAGGGTTTACGACTAGGTCTTATATCGTATATGTGGATATTTTACAATGCTTTTCAAGTTGCCGCAAACAGCAGCAAACTTTTATTTCATGATCTGGTTCAAAAAGCTGTTTAAATATATGGTATTTTTTTAAGGTTTTGCGTCAGTATGGAAAATTAAAATGGATGCAGTAGAACCTATATATTATATAGTACATTGGAAAGGCCAGCACTAAACAGTTTTATACTCAACACCAAAAATAATACTATATACATATAATAGTTTGTAGTTAATGGGATGGATGGTCGTTAGAAACTCATGAATCGGTTTAGGAAAATATATGTTCATTATCCGTCTTCGTTTATCTTAACAAAGATAATTTAGTTTAAAGCAGTTCAGCTATTCAATTTATTTTGCAATTTATTGAATTTCTGTTTAGATGCTTATCACTGTTTGTTTTAATAACAAATCACTTTTGTTAAACGTGTTTCGCTAGACAATGTTCCCCTTCTAACCTCAATACGTGCTCACAAAATTTTAAATATTATATGATGAATTTCCTTCACTGCAGAAAAAGAGACATATAATATATTTATTACACTGCTTTTATTGGCATATATTGTATATAACAGCGACTTTACAGAAATAAACCTGACTTGAAAAAAATAATTAGCACCTGCCGAGAATAACATACAAACTAAATATTAAGTGTATACATGTATATGTGTAATATGTAAGTATGTATCATATCATATGTCCACTTGCCCAGACCTGAAGCGTCTGTCATGTTCCATTGTCGTCACTGAAATCGGCTGCGGTTATTGGACCCTGTAATCCCCTAAAGCATGAAAGCTCTATACCGCATACCGGTTGTCGGAGAGTTGTCGACGATAGGGGAAGGGTAACAGAATCATCAATCAAAAGTGTTTCCCTATCGATAATCACTTTGATTTAGTGACGACGATTGGCGTGAAATCCACAGCGATTTGATTTCTAGCCTCTTTCAATTGGAGGCCCGATTCGTAGCACTCATTGATTATGAATGTTTATTGCCGCTTTATTGTTTAATACAATTAACAATGTGTTTTATTGTGGGTCTTAAAAGCTGTCGGCAGCTATATACTACTACATACTAAGCTACTCTGTGTGGATGGATGCCCATTGCCAGTTGGCCGGACTGTAAAAATGGATTTTACCCGAGATTATATTTGTCTATTTGTGGAATTGCGTGATATTTGGGCTTACATAACTCTCAACTTATATCGTATCTGTAGAATCTGTGCAAATATTACATGAATACGATATTTGTTTGCGGATTTTATTGAAATTTAATTAATTTTCACCTGCTCTCTCTCTCTTTCTTTCCCATGCGATTTGTGCTTAACAGGTGTTTCTATTGTCGTAGTATTTGCGCCATTATCTTGGCCAGATTTCGGAGTGTGAAAGATGAAGATGGGGCTGGGGCGTAGCCAGATGCTGCAATTCTCAGTTGCCGTGGAATTGTTGCCAAGTTCGCGTTGTTTTGTCGCCAAAATTATTAACGGTTTTTTCAAAAGTATAAATTAGTCTGAAGTTTAATTTGCAAAAATGTTCAGAAAAAGAAATCGCAAGGTAATTTTTTCTTAATATCAACAATACTTTCTGCAATTATAGTTATTTTCTAAAATAAATTCATAATACAATATCTATACACTTAGGGCAGATTGAGTAAAATATATATGGTATATAGCTTAAGGGATTAATATTAATAAAGTCCCATCACTCAGTCTTAATAAATACATGTATGATTGATTCATAGACCCTTTATCTTGCATATAGCAATGTCAACTTACTAATACATATAGTATATCATTAAAGATGAATCACTTTAGGTTTGACCTAAATACAATTGTGTTTCTCTCTTTTAAGAGAATCACTCTTGTTTCTCCAAGTTATACATCTACGTCTCTCTTTTTGCGAATTCAATATACGATTTAATCGCATTTGATAGAAAAGAACGTGCAAATACTGTAGATTATCGTTGTAGTAAACTCTCTAAAGTGTGTTATCAACTAATTTTACAAAATATCGCTCTTAATGAGTCTCTGCGCGACGCTCTTAGTTTGATAAATGTTTGAGTAAATTTAATTTAGAGAACACTGGAAGAAACCGTTATAAATCATCATTGAATTTGAATATATATTTATGGGCTGTATTAGATTAAACGTTATACTAATTGAGACCTTTTTAAAATTCAGATAGTATATCCTTCACAGTTATACTATGCATGGTATGTGTGTGGAAACTGATTTAGTCGTGTAATAGAAACGACAGGCTATTCAATTGCGAGAGTCTTAATCAGAATTTATGTCGCGTGCGAGAATAAGCACAGACAGAAGCTCAAGTAAATTATACTAATGAGGTTAGGGTAAAGCAAACCCCATAAAAAATATTGCTTAGATTAAACTGTTTTAGACACTTCAAATTATATGGTACATAGTGCGATCTACTTATCTAAAGATCCCATATTGCCATCGTACAACGAATGAAACTATAACTCATTGTATTGGATTGGGTATCTGATTATTCACAGCTGATAGCACAAGATTGTGCGTCAGTGTATCCAACCTATTTAGGATTAGGTGTATCATTAATGTCGTCATTTGACCGGGCGTCAAAATCTTAAATTCAATCAAAGCGTAGCGCACAGATACATTTGTATATGAGAAATGCCGCATAGACAATCACAAGCATGTGACTCTGACCCATGTACATAATCCATCCACCCACACACACTCTGTCAAACACGCACACCACACACACACACAAACTCACACACACTGTTGAAAATATTAAAGAGAAGATGATGTCGTCAAAAGTAAGCTCAATTTGAGTTGATTAAGTGACACGGCACAGTGGGACAAAACTCTGTAGATTTTAAAGTGCTTTATAACTGCAAATTGTAATTATGTAGCTTGTCCCACTGTGCGCTGCGCTTGTCGTCAGCTCGGCGAGAAGCATTTTCACTTTTTCTCTAGAGCAGGCGGTAAATTATTAAATTTATGAAATTTTATTGATGTTTTACACACAAACTTTGACCGCTCGAGTGTCGCTGTGTGTGTGTGTGTGTATATGAGAGTGTGAGGCAGATGCAAGTTATACTAAGTATTCTCACATTCCCATATGTATCTAAGTACTTGAGACTGTCACCGGGTCGCAGAGTCGGCTCTGCTCTCGTATTGGTGTGCTAAATTCAGTGGAATCTTGAGCTTAAACAAGACAAAATCGGTCTATGCATTATACGAGTATCTCGCATTCTCAGTCGAGTTGAAAACTTTGTGCGAGCCGCACGCAGTGGCACAAGTATCTTGTGGATACAAACGGGCCTTACGAAGCGTTGACTTCAGTTCAGTTTTTGTCGGGAAGTGTCCAATTGAGACAGCAGTTGCATAACGCAGATGCTTCACGTTCCCAAAAGCAAAAAGTCTTTTAGCCATGGCCGGATCCAAGGCAGACAGTGTTTGATTAGTGGTAACACAATAGGCGACACAACCAATTACCCGCTCGAGTATTCGTATTCGTAGTCATATCGATATAGATCGGTTGTCGTCGCGGCCCCGCCCTGCACACTCGTTCCTCCCTCGTACCCCCTTCCGAGAACTTCGCCAACATGGTGTACTTTGCCAGCCGCGATAATCGTGATCGCAATGGCAAAGCGAAACAACAAGTCGAACGGATCATACACGATGAAGAGTTTGGCGAAGAGAATGTCGAGCTGGTCGACTCCGAGTGGGCCGATTTCGAGAAGTTCATTCGTCAGTTGCGCCAGAGACGCACCAGCAACATATCCATGGAGGCGGAACTTCGTCACGTTCAACGGCATCCGAAAGTCAAGTCGCAGGCCTTCTATCCCTGCCCACCGCCAGCGGAGAATGGACCCGATTCCGACTCATCCGACGAGGATGATCCCTTCGGATATATCGATACACTTGTAAGCGAAGAGTTCAATAGCCAAACAAGTCACTCACTCACAAACACACACGCATACATACACAAACCACACAAACACACACTTTCGTAGTACCCCAGTTAGGTTAGTTGTCTTTCCCCGTTGGTAGTAATATACTTCCCAAAGACATTCGGTTTGTGTATGGGCACGGCCTATTGATAAGATTTCTTGACTCATACATGTGTATGTCTATATGTCTGCATGTGTATGTGTCCATCTGCATCTGTATGCGACTTAGTAACGTGTTAGCGCTCAGCGACAGCGTTATCTTTATATCAGACATGAACGGCCAATACATTTAAAATCTATTAGCTATAATGTCTGGCTAGTGTTTATAATACTTATTGACGCGCTTATTTTCCCACCATAGCATTTCAATAGGTCTCTTATCGAAATTGGGAAATCTATAAAGCAATGAATTCAAATTTGTTTTCGGCTCTGAGATTGATGTTTGCCCAATTTGGATATCAGAAGAATCTTTTTAATATATGCTCTAAATTACACGTTGTTTGAGATTTCAAATGTTCAAATTAGAAATTTACCTTTTTATATTGTTATTTCTTAATATTATAATATATAATATTTGAATGAATATTTTGTTAAGTATTTTCAAAATAAACAGTTAGGGTAAATAGTTTTCAACTACAGAAAAATAAGTTTTCGTTAGTTCTCTTTGTACTCTCTTCTGTTGTCTATTTCCTTTTCCCAGCACTATGAGAAATAGTGTCAAAATGTAAACGACAAAAGCGAGCAAAAAAAATAATATTGCTATTTTTAATCGGATTATAATGAATAATGTTTTGTATTTATTATAAGTTAAGAAATTATTTCTTTGAAGAAGGTAGTAGGCTGCAACGAAAAGGGTCGCCAGGTTCAAAACAGAAAATTCATAATATTTTATCAATAAGTAATAAACTTGTCTTACAACTTCAAAAATATAAATTCAGATATGTATGATTCCATAATATTTTTTCTTACTGGACTTTATCCAACACATATTTCTGAATTATTCACAGTCCGTTCCAGTTTATTGCATTCTAATTGCTCTTAAGTTTTCAAAAACTAAGCTTTCTTACCAAGTACCAAAAAACTCTAAAAGCTTTCTTAACAATTTCGAATAACAAATGTTTTGTTTATAAAACCAATTGCGTTGAAATTCCGACAGAGTTGGATACCCTGGCAGAATGCAAGACGCTCAGAGGCCATGCGAAAGAAAATTTCAATAATTTTTCCCACAAACGGAAAGCTTTTGACAGCGTCAGTTTTAGTTTCCTAAAAGTTTTCGCAAAGATTGGAGCGTTGTTGCGTTAATGTCGGGTGAATTCTAAGAGAAATCAATAAGCGACAGTAGAAAAAATCATTACAAATTACAAAACAATAAGCAATATTTGTGATTAGTTGCAGAAAGCTGTGAAGTGGAGATCATTGAAAAAGAGAAAAGTTCGGAAATCTATTGCGAAAGTTTGATGATAAAGGCCGTGCAGCCGTATAGAAATGATATAAATAAATTGCAATTGCAATTCTACAACTGTATGGCCTCGGCGGCGGGTCTCAAGGGCAGCAACATGTAATTAGCCAAAAGCTAAAAATAATTGGCAACAAAATGAGAGACAGAAATTCGGCCAAACAGCCGCAGGCGTGTCAAAGGCCGTAATACCCGTAATATCTACGTATGCGAGTGACAAGCAGAAGGAGCACGCAATTCGTTTGTACTAGTATTATTATTATCTGTCAAAGACAATCGAATTCGATCCGAATTCGCTAACGGATTGATAAACTGAATCGCAAGTGAATCAGACTTTGAGTGCGGTTGAGTGCGGTCGACGCAGTTGCAAATCGTCTGCTTCATGTTCAACAACAGTCGCACTCACCAGGATGAGTACATTCGCGAATACGCCTTCGAGCCGGAGTTGCTGATCAATCGCGAGGAGTATCTGCGCGAGGAGGAGCGCGCCCGCAAGTTGCCCTCGACGCCAGTTCGTCTGCGCTGGGATGAGGCGATTGCCAAACAGAAGGAACAGCAGAAACGCACAGCTACCCAGACCGAGAATGCCAGCGATGACAAGAATCAGATTGAGTTTGAAATCGAGGCTTTCTACTATGTAAGCCCGTGACCCTCTTTCCACCTCACTCTCTCTCTCTCTCTCTCTCTTTATCTGTCTCTATACCTCCGCCACCCTTTCCGCCTTGGCTACAGACAGACCTTCGCCAAGACCTCTGAGAAATTAGCAATGCTCTTGGTACTTGTCTTTCATATATTTGTGTCATTTTCTTTTGCGCTTCTCTGCACTCAAATTCACATTTATTTATATACAAATATAATATATTATTTTTGTTTTGACCGTGGAAATTTTCTATTGCATGTACAATGCGAATCGCACTGAATGAATGAAATTATTTTGATATACCCAATCATTTATAGTTCTTGTGAGTTTCCATTAAGACACAAACATTTATTTATCTTCAGGTCTTTCAACTTTCATGTGAAGAAAGCTTTTCTTTCGTACGCACGAATTCCTCTGTCAACTTTATTAAGCAGAATACTTTACGATACTATACAATAATAATATAACCGCCTAATGATTGATCATTTATTCTCAAAGTTCTCCATCATGCGTTGCTATGCTGTGGACAGATGTGTTGTTTTTATTCACACGCACATATCTATAGATTCTTTTGGGAATTTCCGTATGGTATTATGACGAAAATTCTTTGTCGTGAAAATTGTTCCCCATTGGAAGAATGAGTTCTCTTTTTTATTTATTTTGAGTACTTTTTGTGTTTTGCTTCTGTTTATTTTAAAAGAAGAGAGAGTTTTTCTATGTTATTTATAAAAAATATTGGACTTTTGTCTGCTGCCATGTGATCAACAAGTGAACTAAGAAAAGAGGCGTCAGTAAGTGTTTGGCTAGATCGGAAGATGGTGGACAATAGATATTTGTTAGTATGTTGGGTTTAGAGGAACTTTTTGGTAGTATTAATGTAATAAATCGAATAAATATTGTGAAATAAGTGCTTAAATATCTATGCAATTAATACATTTACAGATGTATGGTCGTTATACAAAGGATCTAGGAGAATTTGCAAAAGATGAAGCAAGAAAACTCAAACTACTCGAAAAGCGACGAAAGCAAGAAGATAAACAAAGGAATAAGGTATGTATAACAATGGAATAGAGAGTGCTCAATGATATTCATGCGATGATCTATATACACTATATGTTTGATAAATATGCAATCGTAATGAGCAAAATGTATTTAAGGTAAAGAACTGAATTGAAATTCAAAAGAAATTCACTCGACATCAAATGCTATTCACTCAACTGAGTACTCGGCTCGCATTCGAACTGACACTCACACACATTGTATGGCACTTGCTCGCCATTTTGTACAATACACTTGGCATAGCTGCCAATTCCCCATGTCATGAGTATATAGTACCATATAGTAGAATAAGATAATGTCGAACGCATCGGTTTATAAAGCAGCAGTGCTGGGAAATATTTACAGGAACTGCTGGGCAAGCGAGCGACGCGAATAAAGCGCGTCTCATCATGGGTCTGGAAGCACACATTGGCCCGTCTGGGCGAGGATTGGGTCTTTCTTGCCCTGCTGGGCATCATCATGGCCCTGCTCTCCTTCATCATGGACAAGGGCATATCGATATGTACAAATGGTAAACACTTTCCACACATTCTCAAAAGTCACTCGGAAGTAATACCATATCTCTCTCTCCTTTCCTCTCTCTCTCTCTCTATTCATTGGTTACTTGTTTGTTCAGCTCGTATTTGGCTTTATCGAGATCTTACCTCACAGCCCTTCATTCAGTATATTGCTTGGGTCTCATTGCCGGTCTGTTTGATATTATTCTCAGCTGGCTTTGTCCATCTCATCGCACCACAAAGTATAGGTAAGTACGAATGAAGATCTGTAGATACTGTGCTACCTTATAACATCTGGTGTATTCGAGTAATGGTTGATTTAGTTAGTAAAGTAGTTTTCCGATTGTAGTCTCTAGTCTCTGATCATCATTCTTGGGTTTTCCAAAGCAATACCATTTCCAGAACATAATATAAAATTAATTTTTTTACTTACTTACTTACTTCGATGGTTGTTAGGCCTCTTTTGTATAACTACAATGAATGTAGAATTACTTCCGTTAGTTAGTACTTCAAGTATATCAAGAAGCGAAGATCAGAGTTCTAATAGTTTTCCAGTTAATGAATAGCTTCCCACCTTTACCACTGCACTCCGGCAGCTGCCTGACCAAGCACACTTGGCACATCCGAAATATATAGAACTACAATATATATGCACCCGATACCGATTGTGTCTATACATGTTATATACTCGAAAGAAGTACCCAGTCTAATCACTGTACTAACTCTTGCACTACGTTCCATGCTATATATCCGATTATATACGAAAATATCCAGGTTCCGGTATACCTGAAATGAAGACCATACTGCGTGGCGTGGCACTGAAAGAGTATCTCACATTTAAGACATTAGTGGCCAAGGTAATTGGTTTAACGGCAACTCTGGGCAGCGGTATGCCATTAGGAAAGGAAGTAAGTATGAAAAATTGATGCCACCATCACACACACACACACCACCAGATGCACTCATACAGTTTGGAAAACTCTCTATATCTCGTCTTTAGGGTCCTTTCGTACATATAGCAAGTATTGTAGCACAATTATTAAGTAAACTCGTCACATCATTCCAAGGCATCTATGAGAATGAGTCCCGCAACTCGGAAATGTTGGCTGCTGCCTGCGCCGTCGGTGTGGGCGCCTGTTTTGCTGCTCCCGTTGGTGGTGAGTAGTACCCCCTCTTTTCCCCTATACCCCCTCACTTCCTCCATAAAGTAGAAAGAGCCAAGACAAACAGCAAGAATCCTTTGCAGGCGTCCTCTTCAGCATTGAGGTTACCACCACATACTTCGCGGTGCGCAACTACTGGCGCGGCTTCTTTGCGGCGGTCTGCGGTGCAACAGTCTTCCGCCTGCTGGCCGTGTGGTTCCAGAATGCGGACACTGTGCGAGCTCTGTTCCTCACCAACTTCACCACCGAATTCCCCTTCGATCCGCAGGAGTTGTTCGTTTTTGCATTGATCGGGTGAGTGTTTGCAGTTAACTTCTTTATAGTATTGGAATAATTCCATGTACTCTCTTCTGCAGTTTCGTTTGTGGTCTGGGAGGCGCCACCTATGTTTGGGTCCACCGACGCTATGTGCTCTTCATGCGTTCCAACAAGCGCATGAACAAGTTTCTACAGAAGAAGTAAGTGTGCGAATATCGATAGAGTTCTCTATGAGGACATCAATTAAGATTCTTCAGATTTATCTCTTGTTAACTTTCCGAAAGGTAGATCGGTAAGGGGGCGGCTCGTATGCCTGCCCTTCAACTTTCTCTTTTTTTATTTTTTATTTATTTATTTAATTAGTTTATAGTCGGACTAAGGTCAGTCACTGTTTAAAAGTAAAAAAAAAAAACATATAATAGTTATAATTAATAATTTTAAATTAAAAGTAAAATCTTAACTGTGAGAAAAGAAAGGAAAAAGAAATTAATTAAATTGAGTTTGACATTGGGATCAAAAAAATTAAAGAGCCGATCCAACATTTGTTGCAGAGGATTGGGGAAAACCCAGAAAAACCCAATCAGATTCTTCAGATTTATCTCTTTGTTATCTATAAGATTTTTAAAGATCCTCACTTATGTGCATACAAGTATATCTAACGTGATTTCTTTCTGCCCTTGCAGCCGCTTTTTGTATCCCGGTTTCTTGGCATTGTTGGTCTCCAGCATTTCATTTCCCCTGGGCACAGGTCAGTTCCTGGCGGGAGAGCTGAGCACGCACGAACAGGTGACACAGCTCTTCAGCAATTTTACCTGGTCCCGCAACGATCTGACTGTGGAACAGGCCGCCGTGGTGACGCATTGGATGACCGCCTACACCAGCGTGTTCGGCAACCTGGTCTGCTATACGATCTTCACAGTGAGTACCAAGAAGAACAGTTTCTTCTATAGATTCTAAACTAATATTCCCATTTTTATCTGCAGTTCTTCTTCTCGATCATTGCGTCCACGATACCCGTGCCCTCGGGCATGTTTATACCAGTGTTCAAGATTGGCGCCGCCTTCGGGCGTCTGGTGGGCGAACTGATGGCCTCCTGGTTTCCACATGGTGTGCGCTACGGCGGCCGACTGTCCCCCATTATGCCGGGTGGGTATGCCGTTGTGGGCGCAGCTGCCTTCTCGGGCTCCGTAACGCACACCGTGTCCGTGGCCGTGATTATCTTCGAGATGACGGGTCAGATAACGCATGTGGTGCCCGTGATGATAGCCGTGTTGGTGGCCAATGCGGTTGCCTCGCTGCTACAGCCCTCTATCTACGACAGCATCATACTCATCAAGAAGCTGCCGTATCTGCCAGATCTGCTGCCCTCCAGTTCCGGCATGTACAGCATCTTTGTGGAGGATTTCATGGTGCGGGACGTCAAGTACATTTGGCATGGCATCTCCTACCAGAAGCTCAAGGAGGTGCTAAAGGTCAACAAGGCCCTGCGATCGCTGCCGCTGGTCGACAGCCCGGAGAATATGATACTGCTGGGCTCGGTGCAGCGCTACGAACTGATCAAGATCATCGAGAAGCACATTGGGCGCGAGAAGCGCATGGAGGTGGCACAAAAGTGGCAAAAGGAGGCCGAGGAGCGTGCCCTGGAAGAGGAGAAAAAGAAGCAAGAGGCGGAGCAGAGGCAGCGTCGTCCGTCCCGCTTCGAGGTGCTGCCCGCACCGGACATACTCAGCCTGCGGCAGATTGCCAACGATGAGATGCTGCCGCCCAAGAAACGAGCTGAGACCCTGCACAGCTCGTTGACACCACGCAAGTCCATTCTGAAGAAGACAAACTCCTTCAATCTGAAGACCTATGCTCCCACCTCGCCGCACAGTCCCAACATTACGCCCTACACAACGATCACCGGCAACTCGGAGTTCCGCATACGTTCCGCATTTGAGGCCATTTTCAAGAAGTCCACCACGCTGCAAGATGTTCATCCTGATCCAGAAATGGGCTCCATATCACCCGTGCCCAGCAACAGCGAGGTGCAGATACAGCGTACACCAAGTGCGCCCAGCACTCCCGGCATTTCCAAGAAAGTTCAGCTGGTAAGTGCGCATTACTCTGATCCCCAAAAGGGGTAACCTGGGGCTGGGAAAGCTTTATCTGTGTTGCGGGCTTAATTCTAACATTCGCTTTACAAGCAAGCACAAAGCAATTGGGATTTCGTAACCGATCAGATCATGCTGGTAAGTAGTTCATCCAAAAAACCGCTCAGCTCTCATCCGTTTCTGTTATTAATAAATCTCTATCTCTGTGTGGCATATCATTAATCCTATTCCATATCTGCAAGCAAGTAAATCCCATTTCCACGGACGCGGGAAATGCAAATGAAATGGTAAATTAAAAGAAATTATAGAACGATAGTTTGTAGTTGTATATTAACGTAGTTTCTCTAGTTCAGTTGGATCTGCCCCTTGACTGAATATCTGTTGTTTTTCAAGCTTATCGTATTTTGGAATTCCAAACTTTGCTAGAATTCAAAGATAATTTCGTGCTCGTTAAACTTTTCCATTGACTTTGTCAGGTGATCATCTTATCAGTTTAGACTGTGCAAATTAATATCTTTATGTGAAAATGTTTTCCCCAAATTAAATTTGCTGCTCGATAAGGATGACAAAGATGATATTGCAGAAGATAACAGAGAAGTCAATAGCGATAAGCCCAGCATTAAGCATAAAACAAATAAAGTTTCAGATATCAGTAGACTAACCCAATTAAATGAGCTACCCGCGATAAATGAGAATCCCATAGAAGAGCCGAAGCGGCAAAAAAGAAATATTCATTTCAATAACGATGTCAAGGTAAAAGATTCACAAAATCATGGCTTTACGCTGGACAAGATTTGCGACGATAGTCTGAGGTCTGAAATGTGTTTTACGATAGAAGAGATCGCTGATCCGTCTGACAATGAAGAAAACCCAGCTGGGGTAAGTGCTCGGTTTCCAGGGTATCCAATACACATTTTTACGTTTTGCACGAACCAAACCTAACTAACATTCTCAACTTAACACTGTCCAAAAAGTAATCTGTCCTTCTACTTTATGTACATCCTTCTTTCCTCTTGCATACATGTCCATTGAATACAGTATACTCCCATAAGAAAGGCGAAATCGGTGCAATTGGTATGTAGAAATCTCTTCTGATAATTCTTTAAAACACTCTAGTGGCCTCTCTAAGTGAAAACATTTTCTTTTTGCTTATTTTAGCCTAGGGAACGCGTTATTGACATGTCACCGGAGGATCAGAAACAATGGGAACTGGAGGAAATGCTAAAGCCCATCGATCTGGAGAAGGCGCAGATACACATTGATCCCTCGCCCTTCCAGCTGGTCGAGCGCACTTCCATTCTCAAGGTGCACTCGCTGTTCTCCATGGTGGGCATAAATCACGCATACGTAACCAAGATCGGCAGACTTGTCGGTGTGGTGGGCCTCAAAGAGGTTTGTTCACTTAAGTTTTACTCAATTTGCTGCCTGACTATGCTTTTGTATATGTTTGTCTGACAGTTGCGCAAGGCCATTGAGGACATCAATAGCAACAGCTTTGTGGCTCATCCACGGGACGATGAGATCGACGGCGATGCCAAGCCGGCTGTGGAGAAGCCTCTGCTTTCACCCAGTGCCAGCGACAAGGCCGTTGACATGACCATCACTTCAATGGACTCCGCCCTATCGAATTCGGATAATTGTTCCGACATCGAAATGGAGCACATTAAATCAATAGATAACACCGATGTTAAGCTCACGATGCCGTCGACTGAGACAGCACCAACAAAACAACAACAACTACAACGAGTACGACAACAACATCAATTCAAGACACAAATAATACACAGAACGCCAACAAGACCGTGTGAAAATAGATACCAATCTTATTCCTAACTCTTGTTGCTTTCGACGACATTCATTACATGTCCGCAAAGATCAGTTAAAACTAATCTAGGTTATGTCATACTTTAATTAGTCTATCACTTGTTATGTATTTATATATCTCTTTAGTACATAGAGTCAAAGATATCGTGATCTATATTTAAGTTGAAATCAACGCGAAATAAACAACTCCCATTCCGTTTCCCCAAAAACGTGAAATATATTGTAGTGTGTTTTCTTTTATAATCTAAAATGGTTGAGAATCTTGTATCGAATCAGATTGATTGAATCAATGAAACAAGTCTGAACTATTGCATGAGTGCAAAAATGTGTGCCTGATTTTAAGCGCAAACCAATTTTGAGACTTTAAAAACAAAGGTTAGAAATAAAGTTCCATTCCTATTCAGATTTTAGTCTTGGAAACTTGTATAAGTTAACTCTTAAGTTTGTTTTATATAGTACAGAAGTGTGTTTTGGGGAAGCAAACCCTCATCCTCTTTCCATATTCTCTTTGCGAACTTTATGAAAATCCACAGAAATTTCACAGAATTATAAAATGCACGTGAAAAGGACAATTTGTTTGTGTCTGCGTCCGAGCTGTGCAAGATTTATGTGCTAAGGTACACACACATACAAACATGCATGGTGCAAGGACATATTCACATTAATGTATATGTTGTTGTTCAAACATGAAAGATTTCTCTACGCTTATCTTAATTTATGTCGTCACTTTGGGATTTCTGTGTGTTAAAGGATAAAATATCTTCAAATTACTGTATAACTTCCAGTAAAATAATAAAATCGTATGATATATTGTTATATTTTGCAAATGAAAAGCAACGTAAAAGGTAAAAAGTTCTGCAGTTTAGACTTAAATATGTACATTATATTCTTTAAAGACTTAAAATTATTTAACTCTTAAATCTTTAAAAAATAACATACTATAAGCATACATGGTATATATTTATATGTATAGAAAACCACAATAAGAACACTGATTTATTGGAAATGTTTAAATTGGTAGGGAACCTCGTCTAGGAAGAGTAAGACTCGTATTAAATGGATAAGATTTGTCCAAGAAAAGTATATACATATATTGTATTGATCAGCATCAATAGCCAGCTAATTCATGAATGTATGTTCGAATACAGAGGTTTCTCCCTACACCATTAATATTTGGGCTACAACGAGCACCTATCCTCAAAATTTCATTGCGATCGTACTCAAAACATAGAAGTTTTGAAAGTTTCCGTTTTACAGTTCTAAACGGTGCTGCGAATTCTTTACGTTTCTAACGTAACAAAGTATTTAGTATTTTTTGTTGGGAATTATTAGTAAAGCTTTTGTAGTGGTTGAATGATAATCCTCACTCGTTTAAAAGAACATTTCCTATGTTAAGATGTTACGTTTTGTTAATTTTTTTGCAAACATGCGAGCACCCCTGATAAGCTGCCAAAACTTGTTGCATCTGTTTATAAATACTTCAATTTAAGATTCTCTTATATCTTCTTGCTCTCCCACTAACAGATATAAAGAGCGCAGCTGCGGATAATATTGCCGGTCTCATTCCTCTTTTCGAAATTAGAAGAGAATCGCTTGCTAGAACTTTGATTAAGTCGAGATATTCTTTGATTAGACATTCAAAGTTGACTCGATTTGAAGGCAGACAATTTAATTCACTTGAATATTTCATTATCGAGAGGAAGGGAACGAGATGCAACAATAGCAGACAAAAAAACGTTGGTTTTAAAGAGTTTTTATTGCCTTTCTTTAAATATAACTTGAATTCTATTGGTTCGCATCCTCAAAACTTCTCAGTTGTATGTGAACTATTGAAGATGTTTGTTTGACACTCGCCCAGACCCAACATCAACGGCGCTAAGAAATAGAGCCGTATTTATGCTTTGATAAACACTCAATTAGATGCAAATAAATCTCGCTTTGAATAGTATACATTATTTTAAATGACACTCATGTAAGAAGTTCCTGGAAATTGTTAGTGAACTTCAAGAAAATCTCTTTAGAGAAGTTTCCTGGAAATGTAAAATTCAAGTATAAATAAATTCCTTAGACGATTTGTTAGCGTCTGCAGGATTTATGCTCCTTTGTGGACTGTGTGAGCTTATGTATTACGTACACATACGTATAGAAATGCATTGGAGACTCTCGCTTCATACATTTACTCATGTAAGTACGAGAATATCAAGCTGCTGCAGTAGGAAATGTGTTTCTATGCAGCGTCATTTGCGTCCTCCTAATTTTCCACGCAGCTGCATGTTATTTATGACGTGATTTGCCAGGAAACTACATTCCTTTTAGGAAACATTTGTGCAGCATACGTCTTTATATTATTTAAATATAAAGGAAATTGTCTATTGACAATGATGCAAAGATATCCAAACATTTTGGGGATATTGTATTCGAAATTAATTTGAATATCTTTGTTAAAGGCTTTAGTTTTGTGATGTATGAATCACAAAATTGCCAAAGAATTAAGAGACAATTTCATTTAAATAGTAGATATTATATTTTACAAGGGTTTGCTGTCATGCCTAATTTTTCCTAATTTAAGTGCCTGAAGGAGGAAATTAAATTGAAGTGTTTGAAGCGCATACAATATGTACGATGTGGGAGAAGCATAGAGAGATCTGTGCATTGAAATGAGTCGACATTTATTTGTAGTGCCAGCACGATAAGCGCGCTGTCAGCACATCGCAGGGGAGCTGCCTCCTCCTCCACACACTTAAAGAGTTGGCTTGATGGAGTGGGGAAGGTGCAGAGGGGGACTGACAAGTGGATTTAAACATAACATACAAAAGCAACTTGGTAGCAGAAAGTCAGAATCGATGCGAAATCAACGTGGCAGCCAATTGAACTGACAGACACCCCTTTTATACACACCAACGCACACACACACACCTCATGTACACCTTACCCCATACCTAAAGAAGTAAAGAAGTGGAGAATCCTAAGTTGAAAAGCAGCTCCGTTTCAGATTTCGATACAGAGGTCCACAATTACTTGAGTGTGAGCAGTGGCGGCATCAAATGGAAATGGAGTCGAGAATGGGATGGAGTGGAATGGAATAGAATGGGATGAAATGGCAGAGCAAGTACTGCGACCGACAACAAAATAGCAAAAGCAAAAGGTGAGCCAAAGTACGCCACAATGCGATACAATTTGGACCCTTTGTCTGATTTATTTGTATTGCACGTGTGGGCGACGCAACGAGGGTTCCCTTTCGGTTTCAAATGTTGCATGCTTTAAGCCGAATAATGTCTGGGTTCCCGACTGTGTGTGTGTGTGTTTGGGGTAACAGGTAAATCTCAGTTACAGCATTTGTTAAGAACGTTAAATCAATAAAGAACAATAGCGTGATAGAGGAATCGAAGTAGTATATTCGAATTACAAAGTGGTTTTAGATCTTAAATATATATTATTAAATTAAAGTCAAATTCAATTTTTTATAGAGTATAGTAGACTGGTCTATTGTGACTTAATCACATGTCAAATTAAAATATAATTTATTTTTCATTTTGGTTTACGATGATGTCGAAATAACTTTGATGTTTGTCGCGCTTTTTGCTCCTTTGTATGCCCTGTAGAATCTCTTCATTTTGTACATTTGCTACATTGTTTTCTACCAAGAATCAAGGGGATCTTAATTCAAGAAGTACAAGGGATTCGATGGGCGGGCTGGGGGAAATACCACGTTCTTGTTGAGTTTGTTGCGCCTTAATAAGGATTACGTAAAATTTCATTATGCTGTGTAGTAAATAAGTTGCAAGTCAAATAAACATAGCAGGGAGAAGGAGTGACGGGAAAGAAGGGGGAGGAGCACAGAAAGAGAGAGGAGAGATGAAAGTGCCGCCGAGATAGACAAACACGCAGCGGATTGAGGCAAATGCTAAACAGACACGCAGGCATATTAAAATTTAGACACGTACATATTTTATTGCATGTACATTCGCAAGTGTGCGTATCACACACACCCACACACACACACCACAAGCTGGCCCAGAGTGCGTAACATCAAAAGCTGCTGCAATACTCGTACCCAAACTACACTAATACAAAGAACCCCAGCAAGAACGATACAGAGACGGCAACAGAAACAACACCCAAAAGCCCCAAGAACATACCCAGCAACAACAACAGCAGCAACAGCAACAATTCCAAGTGCTGGATAATGTTTTTGGCATGGCTCGGGTCGTCTTTGTTTCATCTTGATGCTCTCCTTGTTGTTGTTGTTGTTGTTGGAATTGTCACAGCAATTGTTGCTGTATTTATTATTGTTGTGGTTGGTGTCGCCCGCGGGCTGTTGCTAAATTCAAATCCTTTGTTGCCTTGGCATTCGCCATCTGCTAATAGTAAATTGCTTCTGTGCGACACAGTGCCCGCCAGCTGTACGCGTACGCATCCCAATCACAATAATATAAGTGTTTGTCGTACAATCTACCGAGCAACCGCCATTTGTAGAGATCCACAAATCAAATGACTTTAAATAACAATTATATTTGTGTTACAATACTTAATAAAGGTATTTTATACCATATTCATATGCCCCGTTATAAATAGATTTTCCAGAATACAAATATAAATATTATCAGATATGGAAACCCAAACCTGCAAAGAGTTCTACTTGATTCAAATTTCTTCCCTTGTTTTCATAGAAAACACTCCTTGAATGACTTTTCAAATCCGACGATAAATTATAACAATAACATACAGTAACTATACAGTACACTACGTGTGGTAAGGATCAGGACTGTCAGCTAACACTCACAAAAAAAAGTATAGATGATGATGAATAAAAAAAAGGATAAAGCCCGACAGGCAAGAGGAAAATATACAATAAAAGAGGAAAAAAGAAAAATGACAAAAATTTAATAAGTTTGTAAATTTATAAAATTTCTATTGGTCTTTAGATAATGCTCAAATGTGTTCTATATATGGCGAAATGTACATTCTAAGCGAAATATGGGAATATAAATCAATACTTCTGAAATAATTTTTCGTATTTATTATTGACAAATGGAATGGAAAACTCGCGACAACGATTTGTAAACAAAATACGTGGCTGTATGTCAATTTTAAAAACAAATTTATTAAAATTATATCCAAAATACGTTGTATTTGAGCACCAACGAGAGCAACAGTCGAGCTTGACAGAGGGATACCCTTCAACCTATGTTACTGTAATAAAGTTTCAAAATGTAAGATATTCTCTAGCCTTAAGTATGTAAATATAATAAAATCAGCCTCCTTATGGTTATACTTTCTTGAATAACTTCGGTTTTTATTGTCCGATTGGATTGAAATTTAGAGGCAAATGATATACACATGTACTTTATTGGCAATCCTATGACTTCTTCTGCCCGTTACATTTGCACAACTTATTTCCCTTATTTGACATACAAAAGTTTTGATTAAATTAATTTTCAGAAGAATTTATTTTCATCAACTTTCTATTTTTTCTATAAATAGATACAAAAAACTAGAAAGACTTGTACCAAAGAACACGTTAAAGACTTCACTTTGCATTATTTCAATAAATGAATCCATGAATTTTGATGACTTTATAAAGTAAAATCTAATAAAATCGAATGCGTTAATATGGTATTAAAATGATTGTAAAAATCTAATGGAGTAATTTCACGTTGAATTTTAAATTTGGTGTCTAACTGTTGTGGGTATATGGCCCTATTGTGTTGAATTAGTGTGTATTAAGTTGACACAGTTGTCAGTTCTGTTGTCACTTGGCTGTACAATGTAGGTCTCGTTGTGTATGCGGTAATTGTAAAAGGCCTATTTAATAGACGCTTCACTAATTACGAGTTCCCATTTATCCTTATCTGAATCTGAGCTACATTTCGGCTCTACCTTAACTGCATGACAGCGATTGCACTCCTCGCGATACCAGAAGTTAACATTGAAACAGTGTCCGCACGTCCAGTCATATTTATAGGAACGCCAGCTGGACGCCAGGTTATCAGTAGAAGGGACAATTGCTTCGGACTTGCTAACCCGACAGCGATTGCAATTGAGACGCCACACAAAGTTGCTATTTTGGCAAAGCTGGCAGACCCAATTATCTATGGCCGGCTTCCATTTCTTTTGCTGCCGCGGCTGCTGTATGGCCGGATCCTGGGCGTAACCGTAGCATACGCCATGGCCGGGCCGTATTGAGCGATAAGCCGGCAATACACTGAGCGTTTGTCCCAGAAACTTTGATCCATCCAGAAAGTGAATGGCAGCCTGGGCTGAATATGCGCTGGTGTAAGTTATTGTCGCCTTACCCCTTGAGCGACCGGTCAGCTTGTTTTTGTATACGTAGATCTTGGGCTTCAGTGTGCGTTCGTCTACTTTGATGTGTCCTATCTTGCCAAAGAACGTAATGATGTCGTTCTTTGTAACATTCAATCGCATACCGAGCACGAATGTTGTGTCTCGGCACAATGTGAACTTCTCCTCTCCGATCTGTATGGATGGCACCGGAAGCGATTGACGAGTGAACGGCGGCCAGAGACAGCCGCTAAACGGTGAAGATCGGTTATCGATTAGGTTGTTGCCACTCCATGCCCAATTAATTCCACTGCCACTACCATTCCCATTGTTATTGTTCCCATTGTTATTGGCATTCCCATTGATATTGCCATTGCCACTGCCATTGGTATTGCTATTTCCATTGACACTGCCATTGGCATTACAGTTAGTATAATTCTTGGTCAAGGCCATGTTTTCCATATTATCAGTTGCCAAACGTAGGAAGGCCGATGCAGCTGTTGCTGATTCTGCTGCTTGAGCCGCCGACGATGCTGGTGATACTGATGACACCGATGCTGATACTGCTGGTGCAATCTCAAATTCGCCTGTTGCTCCTACTGCTCCTACTCCCCCCACGTTAGCTGCAGCTGCTGCCATGATGTTGTCGTCTGCCCTACTACTTGACAGGTCGGCATCATCATTGAAGCCGCTACAGAATGCGTCTCCTCCGCCGACCTCAAAGCGGAGGATATCGAGATCCAAAAGCGAGCAATTGGCCGTTGCCGAATTTTGCTTTTCTATTTGCTCCTGCTGCGCGGGTACAGAAAAAAAATTTTGAGCTGAAAAAATATTTTCGCACATTGAATCAAATGATGTATATTCCATTATTTTATAAAAATAGCAAAAAAAAAGTGTTTTTTGAATTGCATAAGACCGAACCGTTCCCTATCGTATGCTTAAAACTACTGAATTAATATACTGTTAACTCTCAAAAGACTGAATTGAAGGAACAGAACAAATGAGGCCTACTTCAATTTATGTTTGAATTTTTGCCTCTCCCCTTGTGCTTTGCTTGACTTTTTAGTATAAGCTTACTCTAACTTATCATTATATTGCTACTTTCTGCTATTCATTTTCCATTCAAAGTTCAAAAAGTGTTTATGGTAATATTCCAATTTCCATTCTTCAAGCTGCAGTAAGTTGATGACTTTGCACTTTTCTTGCGTGGTCGCTGTGTGAAAAATTGATTCATAATTTTTGCGCATTTTCACTTTAATCAGTAAAGTTTGATTACGTTTTTATGGCCAGGAGTTGGCTGTCCAAGCAACCTGCTGCCGCTGAGAGACCTCGTTAAGTCTCAAAAATAAAAGAGCAAAGCACACACAATCATCTCTCTCAATAATGCAGTCACAGTGTCTGAGTGCAAGAACTGTGACATTACAGGGTGATTCGATTATAGAATCTGTCCAGAGAAAGGTGGAAAAGCAACGAGGAGTTTGTCATCATAGAATCACTAAATCTACGACTCTTAGAAGGAATAGGCCAGTTTATATCATATATATTTTAAGAATGTATATATTCTATAGGGAAACTGAGTAACAAGCACAGTATTCGAGTTGTATACGATGATTATCGCATACAGGCGAGTCGCAAGAACTTATTCATTCATGTTGTATATGCTGCCTATTATTACAAGAAATATATAGAATATATCGTATAGTTACCAGTACAGGAAATATCCATCGTCAAATGCTTCGTGTTGTTGCGTTCTGTAAATAAGTCGGAACGAGCCGGTTTGGACCGATACAGTTTATCGTACAGCTACAGTACAATCTATTGGCCAATTCTTGTTATTTTTCAAGATATTTCTTTTGCATATTTTGTGTCGCATACTTTTAGGAAACGGCTTTAAAATCAGTAGCAAATTTAAAGCAATCTTTTGGGCGTTGATAGTTATTGTGTTGATCTGCCTGCAATAATATCACATATTGATACAAAATTTGGTAGCTCTAGCTTTAATAGTCTCTGAGTTCTAGGTTTTCATACGGACGGGCAGATAGATAGACGTCTGATTCAGTATTTATGTACATAGTTTGTGGAGTATTCCACGCCCCCTTCTGCCTGTTTATATACATTTCCGGCTAGCACAAAGTTATTATACGCTTCTACCCTATGTCCAGCGGTTATAAAAATCAAAAAAACAAAAAGAAGTTGCGTGCTGCATTGTAAAAATCTCCAATCAGAATTTATTGACATGGAAACTAAATTAAGCTCATTCTGATGAGCATTGCGCAGTTCCACTGTCAAATCCTTCACGTTTATCATCTCCTGATATCTCCACCTTGTTTTATTTTATACTTGTAACCTTATGTTTGTAATCTGCAATCTTTAATTTATGTATTGCCATTTGAAATTAGTTTTAATTTCTGATCTCAAGTGCTTCAATCAGACTGCGACTAATCCTATTGCCGGGCAACAGCGCTGTGTTCTCTTCCCCTCCCCCTTTTATCCCTTGTCGCAGCTGGAGTTGAAGCCAATTAGTTGGCAATTATTTTACTAATGAGCAACCGCATTAACCGCACAAGGCGTACCCAGCCCCTCTGCCTGAGATGAGCATTAATTCAGTACCCCAACCCGGTCACCCCTCTCCCCCCACCACCCACTTAACAATGCGACCCCGAAAATAGGGACAAAGTTCTCTGTGCCATCAAGTTCGCTGGCCAAACTGTGTTTGAGCTGATGAAATATGATTAGTGGTGTGTGTGGTGTTTGTAAGTGCTTGCTACACGACACTGATAAGCGGCAACCACTTGCGCTGCCTCCCCCTCATCTAGCAGGGCAACACCAAGTGGCGTTTGTCGCTCGCTTTTATGGCGCCTCTTTATGGGCCATGCCCCGCTCCGTACGCCTCCACGACGACCTTATCGACATTAGCCGCGTTGACAGCCAGCTTCATTAGGAGACAGGACACTAACAGTGTCCCGCACCAAGCAAGACTCCAGTTTGCACAATTAAATGAGACGCTGCTGTCGCTGTCGCTGCTGCTGCTGCGGCGTGTCAATTTCTTTTGCTGTCTGCGGCCTGAAGCTCATTAGGTCAACCGCTCTGCTCCTGCTTCTTGTTGCTGTTCTGCTGCTTGTTGTCGCTGCTGCTTTTATTGTTGGTCATTAAATGCCGTGCCTGTAGCCATAGCCGTGTTCTGTCGCCGGACACTCTGTAGATTGCACAGTCAAAGCATCATTAAGTCTTTCCCTCCCCTCTTTGTCTCTTTCTCACTTCTCATCACGACTTCTTTGCCAAATTGCAAAATTATAAATCAACTACTACACATTAAGTTGCGAGCGGAAATAAACAAGATGACGAAGAAGCCCAAGCAGCAGCAGAAGAGGAAGCTGCGCAGAAACTTTGCACTATCTGCGTAGTTTGTCTCATAAAATTGAAAGAAGCGGGGCAAAGTTTGACACTCGTCTATAATTGCAAAATACAAAAGTGCAACCAGACGGAATTGCACCCAGTGCAGTATGCACTGTGTAGTATTCTCCTACACAGTAAGGCAGCCCACATCATGCCGCTTCGCCTTTGTGCTTTGCCTGCTAATGAATTTGTCGGCAAACAAAGCACACAAAAACAATCCGCTCCCTCTATCCAAATTCAGGCCTAGACTAAAAACAAAGAGGGAGAGACAGAGAGAGAGAGAGAGGGAGAAAGAGAGAGAGACAAAGAGACAGTTCACATACCTTTGTGCCAAATCAAATTAGCACAGGAGGAGATATCGCAATACTCGAAAGCAGGAAGCAGGCGCATTGTTCATAAATCAATATTCATAATTCGTAATCCACGTTTAATTGAGATAAATTACTTGTATTCACTACAATGCCAAAGGGGGTTACTTTATAGAGGAGTTAGGAGTTACTTTGACTTGTCTAATGGAGCTAATAATGAGCAGAAGACAGCTTTACATATTGCAGCAATGTAACAGCTAAGAAGGAAGAAGAGAAGAATGAGGAATATGTTAAAGTTGCAGTTAAAGACCAAGCTAAGATCTTGCAAGACAAACTAAAAGATTTATTCTTTACCCCATTTGTAAAACCCTTCAACACTGAATATTATAAATAAAAATAAAATGAGAATATTATTTTATATATTTAAGTAACATAACTTTTAGGCAAGCAGAGAATTAAGCAAACCCTTGGGGTCAAATTAAAGTGAGCTTTATATTTAATTCTGTTAAGTGTATGTCGAAATATTGTTTTAGGTGATATTTGTTAGGTCTTTAAGTATTCACATTCTAAGTCAAACATTTGAAGTGAACTTTATTTGGTTTACTGGAATCTTCAAGTCAAATTTGATGTCCTTATCACTATGAATTTATAAGATCAGTGCGTTAATACGGAGAGAAAGGCAAATTGTGCATTGAATTGAGATGGTTTTTGATTGAAAAACATCAGAAAAATACTTTGTATGAACTTAAATTCGATGTTACCTTCTACCAAGATTCTGTGTTTATTTTCATTAAATCTTTAGTATAAATACATATCTGTTATAAAACAAGTTTTGTGTTTGTTCCGTTTGTATCAGTCACTTTGGTTAGCTCAAAACTCAACATAGTGCCCAGGCAGGTAGCTTCTCCCTTGCACCCGAAGATTATCAGCTTGTTGCCCTCCCCTTTTTTTGACAATCTTCAGTTGTTGCTCCTTTCCTCTGATTCGACTGGATTCTCTTGAATAATTCAAATTGCTTATTGCCGAACTGAATTGAGCAAAAACAAAGACAATAATAGCTGACATTAAATCCACTTAATCCGGGTTACTGAATATTTTACCATGGCCCAAAGGATATGTAGAGAGACGGAGAGACAGAGTGAGCGAGGTGGGAAGAGGGAGAACACATCTCAGGCTCAGATTGTGCATCGCCTGCAGGGCGCATCTAATCGCTTAATGAATTTATTTGCCCCAAGCCTAGCAGCTCTCGTTCTCATTCTTTCTCTCTTCCTCTCTCTCTCTCTCTTTCCCTCTCCCTCTCTCTTTTGCAGCTGCCAGTCAATTGACTCAGTGGCAAACCACTCGAGTCTGTCTCGAGAGAGGGAGAAATGAGAGGAAGCGAGAGAACCTTGGCTCAGTTTGTCATGTGATTTAATCAAAGTTTGCTGCAGCCAAATCTCGTCCGTAATCGTCGCTGGGTGCAGCTAGAAGGGGGTGAACGGGGTCAGGGGTTGCTGCTGACTGCGCATTTTGTTGAATGTTGCAGCCGCAGCAGCAACCTCTGACCAACTTGGCCAACAGCTCCACCTGCTGCTGCTGCTTCTGCTTTTTGTACACTTTGTGTTGTGAATTTACTTAGCACTTTTTTCCACCCAGAAGACTTTGCCAGCTGTTGACTTGAAGGAGATGGAGCCGAAGCTGGTGGCGAACATGGAGACCGAGATGGAGATGGAGGAGGCGACGTAGCTGATGATAGAGACGGAGATGTAGCCGGACCCGGATACGGAGACTTCTTCTGGCTATTTGCGTAGTAGCTGCAGGTGTTGCCTCTCGCAGTTGCATCGTTGACTTTCCCCGTCACTCTCAGTTCCCATTCCCATTCCCTTCAGGTCGGGAGTAACAGTGTCACAGTCGAATGCGCTGCTCGCCCCTTCGATGCGTTGCTGTCCTTAAGATGCCGATTTAAGTGCCAGCAGGAGAGTAAATGCAATAAACACCATTAGCTGGAGCTGGAACTGGCGCTGCAAGCACCTCACCTGACCTGGCCATGTTTTCATGTTTTACTTTTGCAGCGAAACTTTTGCACGAGAATCGAGGCCAGCAGGTTGGCAGGTAGCCCCGCAGAGGAGCGTGCACCTTGAGCACACACAGTTGCAGGTTGCAACAAGAAGCAAAAGAAACTAAAGTGAATTGAATGAAAAACTTTCGAACTGCGGCTGCTATAAACTGAATGCGGTTCATAAGGCGGGTGAATCGCGCTCTGGACTTGAGGTCGACTTTAAGTAGATTGCGTAATTTGGTTATCGTCTCATAGGTTGTTTGCCGTTTGCTCTTCGAGTCTGTGTCACGAAGAACTTCTTCAACTTCATCATTTCTTCACCTTACTTAACTGATTAGATTTATAAGTAAGAAATATTGAAAAACTATTTGAGATATTGCCAAATCAGCCGAAAGTAATTAAGGCAATGCTAGTTAGATAAAAAGCCACTGAATAGGGTATTCCCCAGTTGAACCTCTCACCTCCCTCCCCATTCATTGTCTTGCATAAATAATTATTTGATTGAGTCCATTAAATGCATCGGGAATTCAATTTAATTTTCATGCAGCGAGAAATATTTCATATATCGTACAATGCATTGTATTGATTTAAGCCAAAAAGGAAAACAACAATTTAATTAACATGCATTACGTGTTCATCCTTTCAGCCATTCAGCCAGTTGGACACTCATTCAGCTATTGTGGCTTTCATTCAATATTTAAATGATACGGCTGTAAGCACAGTACCAACAAAAACAACAATAGGTCAACAACAACAACAACATTCAAATACAACAAATACTATAGAGAGAGAGGGAAAAAAAACGCATGAAGAAGAGGCAGAACAATTGTCGGCGGCGGCATCTATAAAAGTGCGCTCTCTGTGCTGTACTGTTCAAATATTCAAAGCGCATCATGTACACGACACGTGGAACAGGGAATTAATTAAAAGTTTGCTCCGCGATAAGCCGACGCTTGCGGGGCTTGAAAACTACTTACAATCTCCTGTAGTTTCATCGGTAATCAGGAAATTTATTTGTCTGCCACAACGAAATGAAGTTCATCTCGAATTGTTGAAATTCTTTTGCTCTGCGAAAACTTGTACGAGTTCGTTTCAAATCAGAATGTCACACGCACACACAGAGACAGAGAGAGAGATAGAGACAGACAAAGAGAGACAAGCAGTATCTATGCTCTTTCGGCCGACTTATCGCTTTGTTTGGGCCACCACGAAAATAAATGATGCCAACTGCTGCAGCAATAACAGGCGCCCTGCTTTTTGCCTGCCACACACAAACACAATTCTCCGTCATTTCTTTCCCTCATATCCACTCAACTTCAAATACACTCACACACACACACACACCACACACAGCTGCAGAGAGAATGCAACTCTTGCGGTTCATTGTACTTTACGAGCATTTTTAGCCGCGCTCAGCTCGCGACTTCCGCGTTGTTTTGCCGCCATTTTGTTAGCTTTTTTGTCAGCCAGCTGTGCTTCAGTGTGTGCGTGTGTGTGTCTCGGTGTGTGTGTGTCATTTTTCTGCTCTGCTGTTTTTCTGTTTCACGTGCATCGAACAATAGTTTGAACTCGGGGCCGCCTCAATTGTTTGGCCATAAATAATGGCAATGTCACAGCGACTGTGGCGACAGTTGGCACTGTGTGCAAGTGTGCGCGCGTGTATGTGTGTGCTTGTGTGTGCTTGTCAGTATTTGTGTGTGTGACTGTTCTGTCTAGCCTTAGATATGCCTCGCTCAAAAGTTTTCGTGCTCGTAACTGGGGCTGCTTTTTAAAGCCTCGACATATTTGCATACAAATATCACGTATACACCGCGTGTGCCCCCCCTTACACTGTCCAACAGCAAATTGTCACATTCATATTTGCAAATGACACGTTGGGGAGCTGCAGCTACTGCTGCCGCATGACACTGCATTATGGCCAAAAAGGCTAACCGAAAAGGCTGTTAGCCAACAGACTTTCCCAACCGCATTTCCGACATAACACAAAAGAATCGCACTCGTTATGCTACTGTGTGTGCATGTGTGTGTGTGCATGTGTGTGTGTGCACACTCACTGACAGCTGTTCATGTTCTCTGCCAATGGCGGACATCGCATTAGCGCCAGCGTTTGCGCTTCGCGGTCATAATTCACAGAAATTAATTGTCGCATTTTGGCTTTTTTGGCTATTTTGGCTGATTTGGCGCCTTGCGCAGCGCAAAACTATTTGCGGAATTTCTCGCGAAACTGCCGCGTGGGGAATTCGTATCGATGACAAGGCCAGTTGGTTAGTTTCCCGTTATTTATGGCAGCTGCAATCTCTAGCAACCACTCACCACTCGCCCCTTTCATTTCTCTCTCTCTCTCGATCTCTGCTGTCTAATTTGATGCGATAGATTAAGAAATCTCTTCTCATCTCCCTCTATTTCCCTCCCTCTTGTGCTGTGCATTCAAGCTGACGCGATTGCCAGCAAGTTCTGGCCCGCCCCCTCTGCTCTAAAGTTCCTTTGCCAAATGACTTTGGCATTGATTGAGTCCGCTTACCATCGCCGCCAAGTTGTGCCCATTGTTGAACTAAAGAGTTGCCACTCTTCTACATTTCACGCCACACACAATACTCCTCGTTATCCTTCTCCTCCCTGTCTTCGTCGTGGCATCACCTGCACCCCAAATGTTATCGGCTTTCTCTTTTTTTCTTGGCATGCAAAAACGAAACTCAAATGTGACTAATCGATTGGAAATTGTATTTAGATAAGTTCTGCCTGTAAAGAATGGATGCAAGAGTTGTTTGTTTTTGGAATAAAAACTGTTTAGTTTAAAAGAAGAAAAAGTTAAGTGCTGAAGTCTATAATAGTAACATGCACTCGGCTCTAAGATACCCTGTAATGAGTTCTAACAAATCATTATGAATGAAAATGTATTCAATTATTCATATCTGTTTCATGCAGCGCACGGTATAAGTTTTCCTGACAATAGTCTAAGATCGTATCGTATTCAGTTTTCAGAAGAAAGCACAGTTTCAAAGCTTAAAGGCAGTCAACTTTGGACAACAAACTGAGCTTTAAATAAGTAAAAGCAATTTACTTATTGAAGTTATCGAAGTTAATCGAAGGTAATAACACGATTAACCAGAGATACGAAGCATTCCTAACCTCTTCTTACTTTCCTTTTGCTTTGCTTTTGCTTTGCTTTTGCTTTTGCTTTTTGCTTTTGCTTTTGCTTTGCTTTTGCTTTGCTTTTGCTTTGCTTTTGCTTTGCTTTGCTTTGCTTTTGCTTTTTTGCTTTGCTTTGCTTTTTTTGCTTTTGCTTTGCTTTTTTGCTTTGCTTTGCTTTGCTTTTGCTTTTGCTTTTGCTTTTGCCTTTTGCCTTTTGCCCTTTGCCCTTTGCCCTTTGCCCTTTGCCCTTTGCTCTTTGCCCTTTGCCCTTTGCCTTTTGCCTTTTGCCCTTTGCCTTTTGCCCTTTGCCTTTTGTTTTTACCTTTGCTTTTGCTTTTGCCCTTGCTTTTGCTTTTGCTCTTGCCCCTTGCCCTTGTCCTTGTGTCTCTTGTCTGTTGTCTCTTGTCTCTTGTCTCTTGTCTCTTGTCTCTTGTCTCTTGTCTCTTGTCTCTATGTCTTCTCTCTCTCACTCACTCACTCTCTCTCTCTCTCCCTTTCTATTTCCCTGTCTTTCTCTTTCGCTCTCTCGACCCTTTTCAGCTTACCTTCTCGCAAGCATGCAATTAACCAACGAAGTGGCGGCTATTTTTATGAATCTTCACAAAATGTATGCAAAGCATTAGCATATGACTTCGAAGCCGGGGCACTTTCACAGCCGACGGAAAAAAGCTAAAGATTGTTTTGATTTAAATTTCCCTTTTTGCGTTTTCCTTCATGCATTTCCTCAAGTCAGCCCAGAGGCAAAAGAAAAGGGACGAGGCAAATTATGCAAAACACAATAATAAAATTTAATAAAAATGCCAAGTGAATTTCCGGGTAGACGGAACGTTCTCAGAGAGGGTGAGAAGGGGTGGGCAAGAGAGTGGGGAAAAGGGAGGGAGAGGAATCAGGGAAAGAGACAGGGAAATAGGCAGAGAGAAAGAGAAGGAGGAGTGAAGCTTGCAATATTTTATGCAAATTTTTGTGTCCGCATTTCGCATTTCTCATCTCTCGCATTTTCAGACTGGTTCAATTTCGGGATCGGTGAAAACTTTCCAGTGATTATGTGCAGAAAAGGCTACGCGATGAGTTCTCAGCCAGCTGCTTCGCTCGCACACACATTTGCCATCTCGCTCGGACATGATTATGCTTATCAGGTAGTTGTTTATTCACCTGCAGTATCAGACTAATTTTATTACAATTCTTAGGAAAGTCCTCATTCTATTAACGCAGGCTATCTCCATCTCTATCTATCGCCTATCTCCTTCTCTCGCTTCCCCCTCTCCACTCTTGTTGTTGGCATTCGCAGAAATGGCTTTTAAAATAGGCAAATAAGTACTTTGTAAGTAATTTGGCAGCTAAGAGTTTAGCCGGTTCGACAGGAAACCCGTTGGCAAGGAATGGAGAGGGATGCAGGGAGGTATGTCCACCCATCGACAGACACTCATAAAGAGATACCATACCAAGTCTCGCTCTCTCTCTCTCTCTCTCTGTCAAGAGACTTTGAGGCCTCGAAACGATGCCATTCGGATGCCAAACACAATGCAAACGGCAAAAAGGCGGCCAAAAGGCGGCACAATGCAAAAAGTTGAAAAACTTTTGTTTTGTTTTATTCGTTTATTCGGTTTCGGGGTTATAAAATAAAATAAAATAAAAACTAAACGAAATGGTATGAAACGAAACGAATGTAGAATGTCGACAAAAGTTTGCAAAGTCCGCAAATACCCGTGCCTCACCGTGCCGCACCCGACACGCCCATTAACGCGCCGTACCGCCCATCTATCGACAAGTAGTGCTCGACTGACAGCACAGTGGGCAATACAATGGTAACATATACCAGTTTGAAAGAATATATAATGTTTAATATCAGATTCATAAATTTAACTTAAATTGGGTTTATACTGGGATTCAAGTATTTCCACAGCATTTTAAAGCTATGTAAACAGTTTTAGATTTTGATATGTAAATTACATTTTCCACAACTGTTTGTTTTTTGCTGTCTTAAGTCTATCTTATGTCAGATATGTGTTAATTTTAAGTCATTGAATGAAAACTTTTAGTGTTTTTTAATAAGCTGAACTATTTATATTTTTGACTATATTTCCTTGTTTTCGGTTGACTCTCGGAAACAGACTAACTATAAATAAACTATACATTTGAAACATTACATAGGAAACAATTACGCTGCACAGTAGTAGGCGTGTCATTTGACAGATTCCTACATAATATATATCAGCTTATGATTAACTTTAATATATTTTAATTATTTATAATATATTATAAAATATCTTAATGTTCTCCAAATAAAAAGGCATATAACCGAATCTTATAAAGACGTATCAGAGCTACTATCATATTAATATAACAGGGGAATAATAAGTAAAGGCATTTCTATAAAGGCACAGGCAATTTGGAGTGTCTTATTTGCCCATTCTTTATAATTAAATATATATATATATATTATTATAACATTTATATTATATATTAACTTAAGATAATACGATGTATTTCAGTTTTTTAAGCACTTCATCCCACTGTCTTCTAAACGGCGCAGCCGACAAAACCGAATACGGCCGGAAACAATAAAAACGGCGGTGCGCGCTGCATAAAAACTGCTTATTACGCCGTAGAGTAGACTACGCTCGTTGGGGTTTTTTCTACAGTTTGTGAGGTTATAGCGGCGGGTGGGGGAGCTTTCCCGTTCGAGCTTCGAGAGAACAATTGAAATAAATGAATTTGGCAAAAGGATTTTGGAGGAAGTGTGCACATAAATTGGAATATTACAATGCGCCGCATCGCAAGAATTTCAATTTTTATATTCAATTGTCCAGTGCAACGTACAAGGCTGGATTTACTGGTGAGAAGTCTGAGTATATCACAATATATTCTCAAAGGAAATTATAATTAAAAGTAAATTTATTTCAAACTAAACAGATTTTTGAGTTGGCAGAACCCGCAAAGGATCGCCATGTTAACTTAATTGGGTTCTGGCCAAAAAGGTGCGTTGCCCGAGCGATGAAACCCAACAACACTAACACCATTACCTGCGGAGAGAAAGAGAGAGAGAGAGGGAGAGGAAGAGTGAGAGAGCGCCTTCACACACATGGCCAGCACTTAAAACTAAGCCAATTTCATGCGTCGTCGTACCCGGAGAGGCCAAAAAACTGGCACCTATTTCAAACTCAATTAAACACGGCACATCCCTGGCAAATCAGGGCACGAACTGCCCGAACCGCCCTCGAATAAGTCCACCAGCTGTTCACAATGCTGATGTGTGTGTGTATTTGTGTGTGTGTGTGGGGGGCCGGTGTCAGCTGTAAACCCCTTTATGCTGCCTTTCTGCGGATTTAGCAATTTTAAACTTGCTGCCTGTTTCTTTTTTTGTGCTGTCATTCGGAAAGCAGCCCTGCTCTGTCGTCTGCAGCCTTTCCTCTTCTTAGCACACACAATTGTTACATTACAGGGTATGCGAGTATATATTTATACAGTATTCGGTTAATTAAAAGCAGCTTTAAGCTCATCCCCCAACCCTGCTACGAATTTCATTTTAGTTCAGCTTCTTTGCGTTTGTTTATCTCTCCCTCTAGTCATCTATTTATTCGGGTTTTTTGTACCTTGACGGGGTGCCTGGCAATGGTTCAACTCCGTTGGGATGAAAGGGGGGCTTAGTTCGATAGGCGCCAACTAAAAAATCGACAGTGAATTTACATATGCAAGAGAACCGCAAGAGGAGCAACAAGAACTCGACTCTCGATTAGCATGTCTCTCATTTGCATACAGTGCGAGCGAGGGGCCAGAAGAGAGAGAGAGAGATAGCCAGACAGACAGCCCACGTGTGTACCCTTTTTAAAGAGGGGAGAGGGAAATGTCCATTTTGTGGGCCATAAAGCTTTGCCTTTGAGCCTTTGATTCGGGCGGAATTGACCCGCATATGACCACGCATAATTAGACCATTTCGGGGCCTTATTATGGCTCAAATATTTGTGCCGGCAAATTGATTTCGTTTGGCTCATTGTCTCTGCTGTATTGTCTGACTGTGTGCATGTCAGTGTGTAAGTAATAAACAAGCTGCCGTCTTGGTTTATAGCCTGATACCTTAAGTTTTAAGGGTAATAAACATTAAACTCGACTGCTCTTTGAAGAAAACGGGAGAAAAGTTTAACAAAATGAAAAGTTCTTTAAGTAGTATTCGAAAACTTCTCAACAGTTGATTAAATTGATGTGTTTATTTTAAATGAATTACACACTCATTGTACTTTAACTCACTATCTCCCTCTTGGCCTGTTTTCCTCTCTCTCTCTCTTTTTCTCTCTCACCACTTTCCCTCTCTTCCTTACTGTAACTTAATGACATGGCATGTGAGTTGTAAATTATCGAAACCGGGTGTATTAACATTGTGCAAGAGTTGGTAGCAGACAAATGAAGGCGTGGGAGTCTCTTTAAAGTGGCTATGTTCATTATCATTATCATTATTCATTATTTTTTGTAATATGAATATCTTTCTACTTAAATATAATATGAATATCTTTCCAAATATACAATTCTTTCGAATTTTAAACCCGAAAGCAATTCAAGAATTCATTTTCCAAAGCTTTAATTCTGATTTCCAATTTTTAAAACGTCCTTTCACAATTGGACAAAGGGTATTTAACTTGTCGATGATGCTTTCTTTGCCTACTACAGCATTGCAATTGCATTCACACGATATACTACAAATTCTTCAGCTGAGTAATTCATTTGTGTGTTGTCTGGACTACTCGACTAATTGCTTAGCCGCAGCTATGCAGCTATCCAACTATCTCACACACCTGACAATGCCCCTGTTACCCCACCCACCCGCTACCAACTACCAACCCCATTCCAATCGCATAACTGTTGTCTTGGAGCATCTCTTTCATGTGCTGAATAGTTGTGCGCCTAAGAGTATGCAACGCATAAAATACTTCAACATTTTAAAATTCCGGGGAGAGCTCCGTGTGGCCTGCTTGCCTCCTTCGCTCGAATCCGTTGAGTCACGCAGCAGTCACGCCTCGAGGCGCAGTCACGCCCACTGTCGATATGCTGCAGCTCCTGCTGCTCCGCCTTCTGCTTCTGCTGCTTATTAATTCTCGCTTAATAACAAAGCAACAGCTGGAGATGGGAACAGGAGCAGCAGCAGGAGAAGAACGAGCTGGAGCTGCTTTGACATATTTGTGCACGGTTCGCTTATTGAAAAATTCTCGGGTGATCAAAGCGCAGCGGCTAGGCAAATGGGAGCAACAATTTGCAGCAGGCCTCCTTGTTGTTGTTCTTGCCGCAGCTGCATCACATCTCAGCAACAGCAGAACAGAGTGAAAGGGATGGAGAGATAGCGCGCGCCGCATTCCTTTTGCCTAATGAGCCCATTTCTCCACTTTTGTTTATTCTTTTCCCTTCTTTTCCCTCCTCTTCCCTTCTTCCCTTCTTCTTCCCTTCTATTCCCTTCCTCTGGCTTCGTTTTTGTTTTTGTTGTTTGCTTTGTTTATGGCTGCGACACATTAGCGAAAATGCGTTAAATAATTTTTGTGTGCGCCCATAAATTTAACGATGCATTAAGCTAAGCGGCAACTTGCGCGTCGCATCCCTGAGGAGGCGGACGAGGCGTGGCAGTGGCAAGGGCGGCATTTACAGACCCGCGGGTAACATTCGCAGTCATTCGCTGCCATTCATTTGCAATCATTTGGCATTCGTGACTTCAGTTCAGCCAAACCGGAAACAGCGCGCGCCGCTTGCCAACTTCGGGCACGCAGGGCAAAGGGAGCAAGGGGCGGAGGGGCTGAAAAGTCGTTGGGAATTTTAACATTTCAACTTGGCACATTTGCCGAATTATTCAAATTCTTGTCACTGCAACACGCACTGAAGAGAGAGAAAAGAAAAGCCAAAGCAACGAGACAGACAAAACGAAATGGGAATAAAAGAAGGCAGCCAAAGATTTATGCCAGCCCGGCTGAGGCAGCACGACGAGGCAAGCGATGCAACTGGCAACTGGCAACAAAGTTAAAAGCGCAAATAAAATGTTTGCTCACATTTTTGTAATTTTGCGAAAATTGCACGTTTATTGCCGCATCGCGTGTTTGTCGTGTGAGGCGCGACTTTAAATTCATCTCGGCACACTGTGACTCGATCTGCCGAGCATGTGTCCTTTGCACTTGGCTAGGCTCGACTCGTTTTGGCTGCCCGTTGAATAATTAATATCGCACATACGACGTGTTGTCAGCACGTAGTGACGCAACTAAGGACGTCTCATTTACATTTCATTATCAAAGCGCTTCTCCATTGTCTCCCTCGAGAAATCTCTGGTCGGTGGACAAGCTAATTTTTGAACTCATTTTAAGTTCAATTTTGGCTAAAAGAATATTATATTATTATTTACATAATAATGTCTTTTAAATTTATTTTTGTATAATATAATAAGTTAAGCCCTACTTGACTTCATCATAGTATCTTAATTTAGAATTTTCACAGCTAAATAAAACCAATGCAATAACTCATTGGAAATTGAAGGAGAAGTCAAACCCATTTTTTCAGGCTGATCAAGCAAATATATGTTATATACATGACTTTAATTCCGAGTAACTTTTGCCCACCCCCTCTCGACAAGTTCCTCTCGCTCCTCGGCGTGTTTATCAAGCTGTCTAAAGTTGAGGCAGATAAATGTGATTAACTGGCCAATTTGGTGATGTCAAGTTTGCTGCGAGTGATTTGGGCAATCTGCATGCAAATCCATAATTTAAGCTGACTTCACATCCCTGAACAGGCTCTCGTTGTCTGTTTGGCTGTCTTGAGCGTTGCCACCCTGTCGAAATTCAACATGGATTGTAAATTATTTTGCGCCACATAAATCAAAGCACACAAAAGCTGTTCAAGTGATGGTGGGTGTGCGGTAGAGGGAGAAAAACACGTTAGACATCAACATAAACATGAGCGGAGCAGAGCGACCACGCCGCAGCAATAAGCAGCTACAACAACAACAACGATGGCAATAAGCACCTACAACAACAGGCCCCAAGCAAGAGACGATTTGTCAACGCACCGCGAAAATGGCAAACATCGCGTAGGCGACCGAAATGAAGTTGGAGTTGAAGTTGAGGCTGGAAACGGAGTTGCAGCTCGAGTTGAAGTTGTAACATTCTGTCATTACATCAATGTGGCGCAATTACCAACAGTCTGTGGAGGGTTGCAACGGCTTCAAATTAGCTTGTCATGCATGCAAATTATCGCAAGTTGAAGAAAATTCAACGGCAATGACAACGGCGATAGCGATAGCAACGAGTTTCGATTGTGGCAAGCGGAAATTGATGACGTGGTTGGCAGGTGAGTGAATTCACGTGGGGAAGGGCTACGAGCAGACGGCAATTGTTGTTGTTGTTGTTGATGCGGCTGTAGCTGACAAATTGCAATCATATTGCAGATAATTGAAAAGCGATATACAGCAACGCTTTGTCAATAATAATCGATAGACGGCTGAACTTTACAGTTAACGATAATAAATATACCCTTACACATTGTATTTATCAACATAGTTTTAATAGCTGTAGTTTGAAATCAAATCAATTTAAATAGTGTAAGCAGTGTATACAACGATTAGTAATAATTATGAAGTTATCGATAGTTGCTGTGAGCAATACGAGTTCTTTAAGAATAATGAAGACTGGTCACCTTGAGAAAGCGACGCGTCGTGAAGCAAACTAGCGAACTATTTGAAAAACTGAAAACTGAGAACTTAACATAAGTGTTATCGATAGTTTACAGTATAATTAATGCTGGTTATACAATGTATTTCTTATTTGTGGCAATTGTTTTACATTGATCGATATACCTACATATAAAAGAAAATCGATAATACGCGGTATTTAAATAAAAAATGTAAGTTGAACAACCACGAGGAACAGCATTCAATAAGTGTGGTAAACATATCGATAAGTGATGGTAACCGCAACCTCAGCTGATGTCAGTAGCCGCAAGCTGGCTGCTTCGATAAATCCAAGGGAATTAATCGATTGCAGTTGCACTCCACAAGCGGGTTAATTGCGACTACAATAAATAAGAATCGAGTTGGGAGGGACTTGTGTCGCGTTAATGATTCCACATTCATCCGGTTATACGGCAGTTAACCCGCCCCGGATCGAGTGGCCTGTCGAGTTCTTAATTGGCAACAATTAAGATCGAGTATTACGAGAAACAATTGCTTATTGTGACTGCGCTCGTTCGATAGTTCGTTCATTTGTCAACGTCAGTGTCAGCTTTAAGCTGCCGTTTTAAGCCACAAAATTCAATAACATCTACTGCTTGGCACGCCCTTCTTCTTTGTGGAGTGTACGTGCTGTTTGTTTTGTTGTTACCTACACTTGGCCCCCCTCTACTCTTTCAGGGGGGACACTCCCCTTGCGCCACATCAACTGCAGTTGTCGCAGCTTGGCTGCGGTTCAAGAAACTCACAAGTGCACGAAAGATAAATGCGAGCGTAACTTTTGCCATCAAATGTTGCCAATCTGTGTCCCTCTTGCCCCACTCTTCCCAGCCACTCCCCCTGCATTCCTACTCCTCTTCTTCCTCCTCTGGCTGGCACTGTCCTTTGTCCTGCAACAACTGCCGCCACTTAGCCGTAGTCCTGGGCCTTCTCATCTGTAGTCGCAGCTTGGTCCCCTTGCTCCTGTTGCACGTTAAGTGTTCGACAATGTCCAACTCCGACTCGGACTGGGCTGGGCAAGTCACATTTACCTACTGATTTATGGGCGCTTCCTTTTTGCCGGGTTTTATCTGTTAAGTTTTGGGCGTAATCATTTCCAGTCAAAACGTTTTCCTCAGCCCGAAACATGCGAGTCGAACCGGAACCCTCCGTTTCTCTCTTTCTCTCTCTCTCTCTCTCTAGCTCGCTCGACACCGACTCGTTAATCAATGACACAACGTTTATCTTAACGTTCGCCCATAAATTTTACACTACAAAATTGCAAATCTTTGACAGCCCTCTCCTCTCCTTCTCATCCACCACCTCCACCTCTTCAGCTCACCGAAAAAATTTGTTTTGCGTTAAAGGATTTGAGTTTAGTCAACCATTTTGCAAGTTGGCATATTCGGGACGTGAGGTCAACTCGACAAATGTCTCGCCTGTCAGTCTCGGCCGAAGGGAAATTTATGCATGTTGAAGGTGGCTTAAAGCCGCTGCAGGTTGTATCTTGCTAGAAGTTACCTCGTTGAAGCTGTTGACTACACAAAGTGAACATATTCTATTCTATTCTTCTATTCTCGTTTGTATGAACGCAACAATCTCAGCAATATGATGTGCTAGAGACACCAAATTTAACAAAAAAGTTCCTCTATACCATGCGCAGCTACTGTATAATTCAAATTTAGCATGCCAAGGCCACCGCCTTGGAATTTGCTATTTAAATGTTATTATTTTATTATGTAATAAAGCTAAAACTTTTTGTTATGACTCAAACACAACTGAATGCTGGGTATGTGTGTGTGTGGGTATCTATACAGCCAACACTGACGCCTCACTGTAAACTGTTGTCTACTAATTCGATTTAAAACTAAACCCAATTTAAGGAACTTTCCAATTGCAAAGTCAAAAGTTACGCATAGAGAACAAAGCGCAAAGTGAAAATCACATTTACATTTGAGAAAATTATTTTGGAAATATGTTTAGCCTGTTGTTGTTGCCCCTTGTTGTGCCTCGCCTCGGGATACAACGCTCAAAATGAAAGACAAACGGCAACAGCTGCCCGGCAAAGCAAACCCGGCAATACATATGACCAGGCCGACCCCGATCCCTACCCTGTTCCCGACCCGAGCCAGAGTCAGAGCCAGGGCTAGAGATTCTGGCTCTACATAGTTGCCAAATTTCAATTATTTTATTGTTATTTTAATGTTGCAAAAGCCCCTAAAAAGTTTCCTTTGAGGGCATTTTAAATACAACTAATTTTGCTCCTTCGCGAGTGTATGTGTGTGTGTTGATGTGTGTTCTGTATGCGAGTGACTATGTGTTCGTGTGAGTCTGTTATTTGCTAAGCAATATTTTGTTTCCATGTACAACGTGAAACTACTGCCTCCAGCCAACGCGGCGTATGCGCAACGCGTTGCATGGGATTCGCCCACCTCGCCCCGCTAGTTGTCTCATGCGTCAGCAGGCAGCTAATTAATATTGAACTCATTTGGTCAGCGTCATTGAAATGCCAGCAGCAAACACTGTGAGTCTGTCCAGCAGCTGCCTGCCTCTCCCTTTCCCTTGTAGCCCCCGCAAGCTGTATCCCCCTGGGGCAAGGCAACCCCATCGCTTTGTTTGTTTCTCTGTTTCTGTTTCTGTTGCTGTTTCATGTCGTGCTTTATTCAATGTGTGTAATTATTTTACGGCCTTGTAAGCTCCGCACATGGAAAAGGACACACATGGACAAAGTATTTAAGCCCGTTACGAGGGGGGTGGGTGGGGGGAGAAACAGAACGTGTTTGGGAGGTTCTAATGAGCGAATCTGCGAAATAAATTTGTATTACAAGTCGGCGCACATTATTCATCTTAATTGTGTTTGTCATTTAAATTTAAGTATATTAAGTGCTCTGCCAGCTGCATGATTAACTGTCACACACACGCACATACACGCATACATGCACACTTCCATGCTGTCACGCAGTTCTCTTAACACGAACATTACGCATACGCAGCGTGTGCGTAATTACAATTGATGCCGATTTGGCATGCGGATCAGGCAACCAGTGCGAAAACTAATTAAAATGTTTATCAACTTTGTAATTATCACACCTATGCACGTCATTCTGGGGGTGAACAACAACAACAACAAGAAAGGCAAGGAATAACATTGCATAATTTAATTGTTGTTGGTCAAAAGTCATAGTAGAAATAAACAGACTGAGATTAGTAGGTTAAATTTGTAACTTTATTATTTGAACTAAATACTAAACTCGATACACTGGTAATGCAAATTTTCTAGCTATTAATGCAAAAGCAGATCAATGTGAGCAGCACGCTTATAAGGTCAATGGGAGATCTGTTGCACTTGCGTCCATAGGCTGCTTCACAGCTGCTCACACCTCGTCGCCCGATGCGCTCTGCCAAGAGATAAACGTGATCTTTGGACATTGTCGGTGCATCACTGGAACTCGATGGCGTAAGTACGATGTGTAGCAGCTCACTTAGTAGGCCACTCTCGTGGGTCAGCGGATGGAAGGCGTGTTCGCAGATTACACGCAACAGACAGCTGTGTCCCGCCAGACCCATGTTTTGAAGTATCATTTCGATGGCACGATAAATAATCCAGCGATATATTGATCCCAGGTTGAGCTTCGACGGTTTCCTGTACCTGCGGTCCGTTATCTGTTGCGGTGTCAGATAAATACGCGTCACTTGCGACGCATTGGTGGGCAGGAAGTACTGCATCCGTAGAGCGTAGCCCGAGACGAGTGTCTCAAACGCAAGGTCCTCGACGGGTATGCCAATTGCGCATAAGAAAGTAACGGGTGTTGGAGCGAGTTCTGGGTATATCATCGATCGACTTGCCCGACGGCGCTGCGCCCAGGCTGAGCCATTGACCTGAACAATGATAACCAAAAAGAAGAAGGTGCTGAAAATATTCATGACGTACGAGCTACCTCACACCTAGGCCGAACAGGTGTGCCTCACCAAAGATCTTATGAAGAACTAAGCGTGAAAATTCTTACCTTGATATTTTTCTTCCTCTGATTTGTCAAGTCAGCATTATATCGAGTAAAGAGTTTTATTAGCACAATCGATGATTTTACACCTCTATAATATAATACTTATAATACGGAAGACACCTTTAATAGTGTGAGATAACACACAGATCTTTTGTGTGATTATTGTAAAGAACGAGAGTGAGGTAAAAGATAGGTTAACGAGAGAAATGAATAAACTATAAATTAAAGAGAGAGATGAGTAAACTAGAAAGTTAAAATTTAAAATGTAATTTTTTAATTTTTTTAACATTTTACTGTTTAATGTAAATTTAAACTTTAATTTACCATATAATATATTCTTTTGGTTTTTTAACTTTTAATTCATATTTAATTTTAATATAAAATAATGTAATATTAATTTTTATATCTAATTTTTTATATTTTTCTTACCTACAGTCGACTGTTCTTAGTTGACTTTAAATAAGTAAATAAATAAAATAAACAAATAAACTCCAGTAAATAAGAGTAATTCTATGTTATATATGTATATAGTGAAAATATAGTACTTGAATCAGATTTAAAGAGAAGCTTTTAAAAGACAGAGGTGGGTTGAAGTTAACGAGGAAGAAAGGCTACCTTCGGTATGTCGGAAGTTTTATACCCTTGCAGGTTCTTTGTATATGTTCAATATTCTGTCTCACTTTAATTGGCATTGACAAGTTAAGTTATATCTAAAATGAACACTGGTCTTCATACAGAGTGGTCAGATTTTGATAAAATTTTATAGGCATATTAGATATTCTATATTGCACAATATACAATATAGAAGAAGTCCGATCTAGTAAGTTTAGTTGTGTAAGTATTATTCGAAGCAAAGACGCCAAGCCGCAAAAGACCTGAATTACGAGAAGAAATTTAAAATAATCAAATAATATACAAATATTAATAGTTGCAACATCTTTAAATTAACAAAAATCGGTCCAACCCGGCTTATTCCGACCAATTTGCAGCGTGCTGAAATAAGAAGCATGTCTGCTAGTTTTCGTTGCACAATTAATGATTAGCGATAATCAGGCAGAGTATGAGTTTAAATTTTGTGCTTTGCCATGCATACACTATAAGCAACTAATCGTACTGTAAACCCTGAAGTGTTCGATGCTTTTAGTAATAATTATTGTGGTAATATGTTTATTAAAAGTATTTAGAAAATATGGGAAAGGGTATTTAACAGTTAGGGACATTCGACTGTAAGTTTCGTTATTTGTGCAAAATAGAAGTCATAAATCAGTTCTTATCTTGAGTGAATTGTGTGAAAAAGTGGTAGTAGTTTTCAGTGGTAGTAGTTTTCAGATTATCAAAGATTATGTTTTTAGTCTGTCGAGAAATACACGTGGAAGAACAAGTCGCGTCCCATCATGGAATTCCATGAAATACTAGCCAAGTGCGGTAATAATGGTCGATATCAGTACATGTTATTAGGGGTTTTTGGGTACATCGGATTCATATCGACGTTGCAGTTCTTTGCACAAAATGTAATCAGTTCTGTACCCGATCATTGGTGCTATCATGAGAAGCTGGAGAACCGAAGTTATGCGGAAATTGCGGAGGTTCATGAAAACTTTGAAAGACCATCTTGCACACGCCTAGAGACCATAGATGATAATGGGAATATAACAATAAGTTCCAAGGCCTGTGATCGCTGGATATATAAATACGATTTCGGATTCAGGGGCATTAATATTGAGGTTTGAATAAAAGGAATTGTCAATGTTATCTTTAATATAGACTTATATATTTTGCTTGCAGCACAACTGGGTCTGCGACTCGGCCTATAAGGGGAGAGTGGGTCAGTCCCTTTACTTTTTCGGATCGGTTGTAGGCAGCTTTCTGGGACGCCATAAGTCTATGATGCTAGCCATCTTTGTTTTGTTCCCTGGGTGACATAGTAACTGCATTCTCCGGAAGCCTTTTGACATTTAGCTTTGGTCGGTTTGTTGCTGGCTTGGGTACCGGTGCTAATTTTTATATGACAAATATATTGGGTAGGTAATTGGGTAGGTTTACTGATGAGATATCTTGACTTTGTATCTTAATTAATATTTCTCAGTCATTGAGTATGTGTCGCCACGACTTCGTAACATTGGACTGAGCACCGCCACGGGCATCTCTTTCTCACTTAGCCAATTTTCTTAGCTCCTTGGCTGGCCGTCTGGATAGGACAGTGGCGTATATACCTTACCTGTATATCTCTGCCTGCACTTTTAGTGGGATTCATTTACTTTATGCTGCAGGAAAGTGCTCAATGGTTGATCACCCGAAACGACATCGATGGTGCCATTCTCCGACTGAAAAATGTTGCCAAGTTTAATGGACAAACAGTCAGCGACGAAGATTTTGAGGCTTTTCGAAAGACATGTGAGGAGAACTACCAAAAGAGCTTGGAAGAGGAGAAACCCAAGATGAGGGATCTGTTCAATTGGCCCCACTTACGCCGCACTTACTGCATCATGGTTACATCCAAGTGAGCTACCACTTAACCCTTCGACCATTGAAAATGCTCAAAAAGTTAGCTTCTATTTTTTTCTAGCTTCTTCACACTTACAGCAGGAACCATTGTAGCGCGCTCTTTTGATGGTCTGGGCATCTCTCCATTCATCGTCTTTAGCTTGTTTGGTATCTCTGTACTGCCATCAGGCATTGTGCAAGGACCGATGCAACAGGTGTACGGCCGGAAGACAACGACAATTAGCTCACAGATCAGCACAGGCGTACTTGCCATCGCTCTGGCGCTGATCATGGTCTGGGATCGGAATGCGAACATCTATCTTAAAATATCCCTGGCCATGGTAACTCGTTTTTGTTCTACGGTGTCCAATCAATCCATCGGTCAATTGGGCACCGAACTCATTCCTGCCTCGGTACGCTCACGAGGTCTTGCTACCTGTTATGTGTTTGTGAACATGGGAGCATTCATAACGCCCTACATTCAACATCTCGAACTTAACTTCATTGCCCTGCCCCGTGTCGTGGTGGCAGCATTCATGTTTCTTGGGGCATATCTTTGCCTGCAGCTTCCCGAGACTAGGGAAAAGATATTACCAATTTCTCTAGCTGAAGGTAATCAGTTTGGCAAAGGAGAAGGTATGTTCGACTTCATTAAAGAGATCCGAAAGAGAAAAAAAGAAGAAAAAGATCTCAGCATGACTACTGTACTACAGACCGAAGCATTGGAGAATCTCATGCCCATCTCGAAATCGTAAAAGCAATTTTAAATTTGAGACAACTTTGTTAACTAGACATACATATATATGCATATGCTCTGTTTATTTTATTTTGTATTGCATACTTACGGGAGGCACCTTCGGAATCTTTACGTCCACTCAAATTATTTCTTAAATAAATATGTATATATTTGTATATTATCCATTTGCAATCATATGTTAACTTTCTGATTAAACTTACCCATGAATACTTTAACCTTCTATCTTCTAATCGTACTGCAAGCAGAGAACTTTCAACGTGTTTCAAAGTATCGTTCAATGACTTTTGTAGTCTTTATAACATTGAAAATGGTCAAAAAACGGTCAAAGAGTTTGTTCAACTTCCTGACTTTGACAAATACTTAGCTGATTAAAATATCTATCCATAAACACAGAAGTTATTTAAGAAAGTATGAGCATAACTTCTTGTGTCAGTTTACTAAGAGCCATCTACCGTGAATAATTTGAAACCATGTACGTATGGATACGTGTATAAATTTCACAAATTAAACTATACCGTCACGTAGGTATAGGGTCCTACTATCGCGTGCCGCTCGACTGTTGTTCTCGTTTTATATACGTGATGAGTATTTCACAATCGGGCACGGTGGAAGCTTATTTTCGGTAATTGTATCCAATAAAAGTCGTAAAGAAGATTTTATCTTGAGTGAATTTTGTACAAAACTCGGATTTATCACTAACTTCAATCGTACTAGACATAGAGCGTAAGCCCTAATCGCAATCTACCAGTGTATAACTAAAAGATCAAGGTTTTAGTCGGTCGTCAAATACACGTGGAAGAACAAGTCGCGTCCCATCATGGAGTTCCATGAAATACTAGCGAAGTGCGGCAATAATGGTCGATATCAGTACATGTTGTTAGGATTTTTAGGGTACATCGGATTTATATCGACGTGGCAGTTCTTCGCGCAGAATCTAATCGGTTCTGTCCCCGATCATTGGTGCTATCACGAGAAATTGGAGAATAAAACGTTTGTGGAAATAGCGGAGATTTATAAAAACTTTGAGCGACCATCTTGCACACGCCTAGAGTACATAGATGATAATGGGAATATAACAATAAGTTCCAAGGCCTGTGATCGCTGGATATATAAATACGATTTCGGATTCAGGGGCATGAATATCGATGTTTGAATAAATTTAATAGTCAATGTTATCTTTGTTATGCCATTATATTTTTTGCTTGCAGTACAACTGGGTCTGCGATTCGGCCTATAAGGCGAGAGTTGGTCAGTCCCTTTACTTTTTAGGCGCGGTAGTAGGCAGCTGGTGCTTTGGCATACTTGGCGATACCCTGGGACGCCATAAGGCTATAATGCTAGCCAATGTGTTATGTTCCCTGGGTGACATAGTAACTGCATTCTCCGGAAGTCTTTCGACATTTAGCTTTGGTCGGTTTGTCGCTGGCTTAGGAACCGGTGCTAATGGGTATATGACATCAATATTGGGTAGGAAATCGCGTAGGTTTACTTATGTGTTACCTTAAATTTATATCTTCATTAATATTTGTCAGTCATTGAGTATGTGTCGCCGAGACTTCGTAACATTGGGCTAAGCACCGCCTTGGGCACCTCTCTCTTACTTAGCCAGTTCATAGCCCCTTGGCTGGCCATGTGGGTAGGACAGTGGCGTATATACCTTATCTGTATCTCATTGCCTGTACTTTTGGTGGCATTCACTTACTTTGTGCTGCAGGAAAGTGCTCAGTGGTTGATCACACGAAACGACATCGATGGAGCCATTCTCCGACTGAAAAATGTTGCCAAGTTTAATGGACAAACAGTCAGCGAGGAAAATTTTGATTCTTTTCGAAAAACCTGTGAGAAGAACTACCAAAAGAGCTTGGAAGAGGATAAACACAATCTGAGGGATCTGTTCAATTGGCCCCACTTACGTCGCACGTACTGCATCATGATTGCATCCAAGTGAGCTACCAGTTAAGTGTTCTCTGTTCCAATATTCCTTTTAACTTTCCCCTGTTTTCTTCTACAATAGCTTCTTCACGCTTACAGCAGGAACCATTGTAGCGCGCTCTTTTGATGGTCTGGGCATCTCTCCATTCATCGTCTTTAGCTTGTTTGGTATATCTGTACTGCCATCAGGCATTGTCCAGGGACCGATGCAACAGGTGTATGGGAGGAAGACAACGACGATTACCACACAGATCAGCACAGGCGTTTTTTCGATCGCCCTGGGTTTGATCATGACTTGGAATCAGAACGCGAACATATATCTTAAAACATTTCTGGCCATGGTAGCTCGTTTTTTCTGTGCGGTGTCCAATCAATCCATCGGCCTGTTGGTCACAGAACTCATTCCGACGTCAGTGCGATCGCGAGGTTTTGCTGCCAGTTATGTGTTAATGAATATGGGAGCATTCATAACGCCCTACATTCAACATCTCGAACTTAACTTCATTGCCCTGCCCCGTATCGTAGTGGCGATATTCATGTTTCTTGGTGCATATCTTTGCCTGTACCTGCCAGAGACAAGGGGAAAAAAACTGCCAATTTCTCTAGCTGAGGGTGATCAGTTTGGCAAAGGAGAAGGTATGTTCGACTTCATCAAGGAGATCCGAAAGAGACAAAAGAGAGGAGAAGAAATCAGCATGTCTACTAGACAACAGGCCGATGCGTTGGAGAATCTCATGCCCAAGTCGAAAATCGTAGAAATAACGTTGAATTAAATAACAGAAACACTTTTAAATAAAATAATGTTAAACTTGAAGACTTTCGTATTATTTTGTTTCTTACTTTTCCATTTAAAACAATTTGATTTTATTAGATACACTTTATCACATATAGAGCTGAGCTTTACTTATGCTTGGATGAGTCTCATAGCAAGAGAGTTATTATATCTATGGGAGATCTCGGACACTTGCGACCGTAGCTGGCCGCACAGTTGCCACCGCGTTTGCCAAAGCGTTCCGCAGTCAGATACTCCCGATCGGTGTGTAGAGCATAATGATCTGAAGAACTCGATGGTGTCAGTACGATGTGCAGCAGCTCGCCCAACAGACCGCTCTCATGGGTCAAAGGTTGCGTGGCATGATCGCAGATAACCCGCAGCAGACAGCCTCGTCCAGGCAGATGCATGTTCTGCAGCACCATTTCGAGGCCACGATAGATAACCCAACGGTAAACGGAACCGAAATGAGCTTCCTCTTTTGCTTGCTCCTCCTGCTTTCTAGCCGTAATGGGCTGTGGATTGAGGTAAACATGCGTGATCTCCTTCGCTTCAGTTGGCAGAAAGTACTCCGTCTTCAGTACATAGCCCGAAGTAACCGACTCGAAATGCAGATCCTCTACTGGAATACCGATGCCACCGATAAACTGTACCCGTGTGGGCGATGTCGCCGGAAAGATCAGGGATCGACTGAATCGATGAAGTGGCTCGCTGGAGTTTGCTGTTCCACTGGCTAGCGCCAGAGTTGTCAAATAGAAGACCGAAAGTTGCGTATACATGCTGCTTGTGCATCCAATGAAGAACTGACCACCAAGAATTCTAGCACCTTCTGCGTCTACACTCACTTTCTCCTAGAAAGAGATAGAAAGAAAGGTATAAAGGGAAAGAAGCATGTCAGACGCAGTTAAATCGGTTCAATTAACAGATACTTGATATGTTTGTTCAAGCTTGCGGATCTACTTTAAACAATTTCACTAAAGGTCTTAAACGATTCCGATTCTTTAAGAGTTAACAGCGCATACATTGAATGCTTTCTATGCGCACGAAGCATGCTAAGCAAACTTTGGGGCGTGATCTTGTTGTACCCACTTGAAAGTATTTTGACTCATCTTGTTAAAGATAAACAGGTTCTAGATAACTCAAATTACCCGTTGAGATTTATGTTTCAAATATATGATGGCTATAAGTAGTAATGTTTCTGATAATACATAGCAATTAAACTCGTCGGCACATGTTGAAGATAACTGAGCGATAACTGTGATAACTGACATTTCAATGTATCAAGTACATAACTAAACTAGTACATTTCTTGTAATACCAATTAAAATTTCCGTAATCACCATTTAGTAATTGTTATCTTTATTTGCTTAGAAATTATAGCTCACTTCTGCTTAAATTTGCATAAGACTCGGAGAACTTTCTAAGCCCAGAGACAGACAACTCAGCAAACTGTTGAGACAGTTTCAAGAGGTTTTGCGCCTCATTCAGACACTTGCCAACATCATTCGCATCATTGGCACAGATTTGCAGCTCCATGCGGCAACCAAGCATCGACTGTAAATATTTCTGCCACATTCCAAGTATGAAAAGAATCGAGACTCGTCGACGGGGTAAATAAAAGCATTGCGAAATGTTTACATATGGGAAATTGTTGAAAATGTGTGAGGATTGGCATAAAGACACTAAGCGCGCAGCTCACACACACACACACACACACGCGTGTGGGATGACTATCCGGGGCAAGGATTTAAGTTCACTATTCTGCTAGTCCACCGACACATACCCATACATAGTAGTTTTTTCGCAACGGAAGTTATGCCGACAACGACTTGAGTAAGTTAAGTGAATTGCCGTCGCATCTCGAGTAACTTCTGCAGCCAAAGCCAAAGGAAATGCACCAAGAAGGCGGGGAGGGGGGAATCACAATGAGCAGAGATTAAAGAGCAGCGCGAATGGAGCGAATGGTTGAGTCGGGGCTAAAAACGTAAAAGCGCCCACTTGAACAGGAAAACAAGACGAAGAATAGAGAAAGAGGAAGGACAGAAAGGGCGCACAAAAATGGTAGATGACGTTCAACGTTAACGGAACAACGGCAAAATGCAATCCTCAGGCAGCTTAGCAACAGGACATGAACAGCTCAACGACTGAAGCTGAAGCTGTAGCTAAAGAAGAACTGAAATCACAAAATGGAACTGAACACACAGATGGTAGATGGAGGGAGACTGCTATTTATTAAATAAGCGAGCAGAAGCTCAAATGCCCGACAACCTGGACAGTTTGAGTCTCTTTGCCACTGCAGTTACATACAATGTCTGTATGTAGTATTATTGTGTTTGGAAACGATAGGGGATCATGATGAAAACAATCGACATGTTTGGTAGAAGACAGCGTAAAATGGAATAAATTTGCAACTTATGTTGTCTCTGATATCTGTGAGCTCGTGTTCTTAACAGCTATCAAAACTGTCAATCATAAACGAGACTCTGATAAAGCAAGTTAAAAAGCTGTAATCGAGACTTTTATATACCCGCTACTCGCTAGTGTGCTACGTCTATGCCTAACGAATTCAATATTGCATACTTACAAGTGACTAATTCGGTTCGTTCACTTAATTTGTTTCTTAAATAACTTCTTTATACGTTTGTAACAAAATTAACACAAATTATTAAATTAAGGAATGTTATTTTGTGAACCAAAAATAATAAAGGATAAATAACTAGCTTTTAAGTTAGTCTTGTAATTACGGTTTTATCAATTAACAGAGACGGAGAGGGGTGTCACTGAGTTCTAAAACAAATTTAATGCAAGTATATATTGTACTAAGACATATTGTCACCAAATTTGGTATTCGTAGCTCAAATAGTCTCATAGATAAACATAGGTTATCACACAGACAGACAAGCATGTGGATAGAAGATATCTACAGCCCTATATGGTCGAATTTTCTTTTCAACAGATAAGCATTTTTGTGATAAAAATAAATTGACTTTTACAGCTTTAAAACTTTTTTTGAAGTTTTCATAAACAAGATTTAAGCGCATTTTTATTGCAATTGTCACCCAGGGACGAAAGAGAGCTTGTGACTTGCATTATTTATCAGCAAACGAACTCAATATGAACTCCCAAAATGCCAATGCAAATTCGCTGAATTCCACAAAGTAAAGCGCACTGAGTCCCGCAACAACAACAACGCGACAACATGGGCAGAAACTTTTGCTGCAACACTTTGAACTTAGTAAGTGGAACATTTTATGTGGCTCGTTAGAAGCCGCAAAGTTTGCACAGTGGGATAGAAATGGCAAGTGCATGCAAATTGCGAACAATAAATTGGAATTTCGAAGCGTGGCATATGCCGAATAATTTTCAAATAACTCAACTTAACACCAAATTGAGAATCAAGTTAATTAATTAAATCACAAAGTGCCAGTCATGCAGACAATTAAAACGACCCAAAACGTTTAAGAAACATTGCAAGAGACAAACATTTTGCTGCATAATGAGAGAGCCCCCTTTGGCCCATCTGTGTGTGTGTGTGTATGTGTGTGTGGGGTTGCCACATCTTGACCTCATACTGCCTTTAGAATTGCCAAGCATGTCGAGCAGAAATCCTTTTAGAGCAGGCAGCAGGCAAATGAATGTGTCTTATGCTTATTAACTTTGAGTACCCAAAGGGGCAACGCTTGGAATGGGAGATGGGAGTGCTGAGGGGGGCTAGTAGTGTGCGTAATGAGTTAAATTATTATGCAAACGTCACAAGTGTGAGGAAATGTTTTTCTCTATGTGTGTGTGTGTGTGCAGTACATAAACAAAACACTTGAAAATCTGTGCCGGGGACAAGCTGCAAGAGGAGAGCAGCCGGAGAAGAAGGAGAAGTGGAAGGGAGGAGGATGTAGAAAGATGGAGAAGCTGCTGCTGTTGCTCTCGCTCATTGCAAGTGCCATTTAAAGCACTTGCACTGCTTACAAGGCACCACGAGCACCCTACAGCGTTTCCTCACTCTCATTTCCTCTGTGCCCTATGCCGACTCTCATCCTACCTTGTATTGCGTTCCGTCCGTTTCCACAGATATGCTGCGACAGGCAGACGACCCCCACTTCGTAGTATTATTCATGGTCTTTTGCACAATATAATTGGCTAGTTTCGCATTTCAAAGCAAACGCTTTCTGACTGTACATCGATTTTGACTTGGCCTCTTCGGCAGGTGGGCTTCGCAAATTGATGAGCACTGACAAAGGGACAGAGTAGAAAAGAAATTGCTAAGAATTGGAAGAGTCCTTCCAGTTGAGGCAGTCATGCATCAGCACACCGTGTTGGATACAGTTATTTGTTCAGTTGTACTCATACCCATCATTTATAAAGCAAAAGGGTATGCTCAGCTACCTCCGTGAACGAATACCTTCAGTATTTTCATTTCGAACTTGGCATCTCTTTGCATTTCTTAGTATTACATATTTTTCCGTAATATACCTGAGCTAAGCTTCCTTTTCTTTTGTTGTGATAAGTTGAATGAGTCTTTTTGAAATGCGATAGTTATAGTCGGAAGGTCTTTGGTAACAGGGTACATAAGTGCTTAAGTGGGTCCCACTTGAAGTGACTCGCAAGCGACCATTAGCGCATTTCGGGTTACCATTAATTATGTAGGCTGGGTTGAGTCGGGCGGGGCCGTCAAGTGTCTCGACCTAAGCCTGATAAATTCAACACTTTCGTCAAGTGACACCCGAAAACAAGACGAAATACCCAACAATTCTTCGCAAATCCTCAACGGAAAAGCAATTAAACCCGTGCGTGGCGATGTATATTATATGGGATATGCATATATGAATATACATATATGTAAGTATATATGTATCTGATATTTATGCTTGCATATCTTTAAGCGCAGCAGGATAATAATTGTCTGGCCCGCGGCGAGGAGCAGAAGCAGAGCTGCTGCACATCCTCGAAGCATTTAAGCGTCGCACATTTATCACACATTTCTCATTTGCCCGAGTCGGGCCAGAATTAATATGCGAAAATAAATTATCAAGCCAAATGAGCAGCGTTTTCTTCCCAAAAGGTTGTTGCCAAGTGAAGTGGGGAAACAACGGGGGGGATAGGGGATGTGGCAGTTCCAGAGGAAAGGCATTCCATTTGCACACGCATGTTTGGCCACATGGAATGCCAGTCGGGGGCGAACAAGGCTGCTGAGGTGGTGAACGGGCAGGAGGAGGTTGGACGGAGAGGAGCCTTTTCAGCTTCATCAGCCACAGCATTAAACATCATTTGTTATGCCATTTTACGCACAGCCACGTCAGCAACTAACTGCCCAATAGGTTCTTGGCCAGCACAGCAGTATAAAGAGAAGAAAGCAGGGGAGTGCGGAAGTGGGAAGGTGACAGCAGTACAGCTTTAAATGGCCGGCAAATAATGTACACCCGGCCAAGGGGAGTGCACTAAAAAACATGACATGGGAGTATACTTTGGAATAATATTACACGAATGCTCTATTAATTATTATTTATTATAAGCCATATTTTAATGTTTATGGAAAATTGTAGCAGTTTCTATAATGATTTAATTGCGCTTGATAACTGACAAACCATTTTCGTTATGTATTTCAAAAATTTATTATTTTTGTGTGTAACGTTTATCGATTTATTTTAAATACTGTTATGTCTATGAAGATCCACAGACCACTTAACAGAGTAGTGTTCACTTATAAATTCAATGAATTTAAAAGTTAAATGTTAATTAACAGAAAACTGTTATACTATTGACGCGTCTGGATTTTTAAAGTGCATCCAACTTTTGTAAGTGTATAGCCAATTCAGCTGGCCTATACATATTTGTAGGGTAATTGAAAGTTGGTCAAGTGTGAAAGACTGCTGGGATATTGGACAGGGACATGTTGCTTTCTCCACTCGACCGCTCTCACTCTCACTCCAACTCTCGCTCTTACTAACAGCTGCCCCTGCCAGTATGAGGTTTTTTTTTGCGTCCCTTATGGATACTCTGTTCAACGGCTTGAAAAGCGATAAAATTCAACTACTTAGGCTTACATCCAGCTTCTGCACGCTGGGCAGCTGCTTAAAGGGAATTCCTCCTCCTCTTGCTGTTCTCCTCCTACTCATTGCTTGCATACTTACACGTTTCGCATGACATTTAGTCGACTTTAAAGAGCCTTTCGACCCAATCCCCAAAACGAGGGAACACGCGCTGACATGCGCTCTTCTCGGGGATAATCCACACACTTCCCCCAATGTAATGAGCCTAATTTGGACGCATTCATTTGGAAAATTAAAAATTAAATTGCTTGTCTCGCTGTATGTTTCTTCTCGAGTAAGGCAAATTATTGCAACAATCTGTTATAATAAATCTCATTAACGTGAATCAGCAGACAAAAGAGCACAAAATACGACAAAACGTAACGAAAACGAAAGCGAAAGCGAAAATATGTAAAGCAAAAACATAAAAATTGCTGAAGATTCTTTTGTGCCACTCAAAACTCAAGTGGAGCTGCTCAATTTTTGTTTCAATGGCGACAAAAGGCAAAGTCAAATGATTTCTTAAGATAAATTGGGTTCATGGAAGCTTTGTAAGCCTTCCAACTGACTGAAAACAACAGAAGATTTTTCGTGCACGAGATTAGGACAATGGTATACTTAGTTTAAATATTAGATATTATATACACAATATTATTATATCATATTAAGAAAATACTGATATAATTTCAATAAGTTTGTATGCAAATCGAATACACACAAAAATTATAATGTTGCAAAATCATACAGATATTTTAATGGTTAATAACGTTAAAATCCAAGCTTTTAAATAAAAAACAATCCTATTATATCGAGAACCCCTGGTCTCTTTACGTCGTGCCTTCTCTTTTCTCACTTTCGTCATAAGCGTTAATCAAACAGTATTTTGGGAGAGATATTTTGTGTATGCCAAGTCAAGAGGTTTTCGAGATGTTTCTTCGCCTTTTTCTACATTTGCATGCAGACCAAAACGAAAAAGAGAGGGATACAGTTAAGAAGAGAAGAGAGAAAGAAGGTAACAGGCACAATTCGCTTGTGGCGAATGCATGTTGGGGAAATTGTATTTTATCGGCTGGCAGATGCTTGGCAACAAATACGCCCGTAAATATACACAATAACCGGAAAGCAATTGCTTCACGCCATTCGAGTCGCTGAAATATTAGCCTCGTTTGCCCCCGAGCAAGACAGGCAAGCAGAAAGGAAAAAAAAGGTGGACGGACTGGTACCAGCACAAGAACCAGTCGTTATCGGTATTCCACCCTTCCTGGGGTTACTCTGATTGAATGTGGCCAGACATCTGGTGGGGAGCACCGGAACTGTGTGCTGAGTGCCCCAAAGAGGTATTCTAAATTTTGCGCACGAATTGCCAAAATAAATATTTAAATTTCCAAGCAGAAGTTCCCATTCTTCTTTCATGCTGCTACCCGGCTGTGTTTACCTGCACTCGTAAGACTTGCATAAGCTTTGGGATTAAGTTTAAGCGGGTAATTGACAAGGGCGCAAAACAGATCAATGCCAAGGACTTATTGCCGTTCCAAGAAAATGGAAAATCACTTCAAACTGAATACGGTTTAACAGTTACTATAGCATGAAAATTAGTAAGATCTTCCTTCTGCCGTCTAAAGAACCCACGACCAGTCGAATTAGGCCAGAGCAAAACTTTTTGATACGTAAAGTACTGAATTCTGAGAATGGACATAATCTTTTTTCGACAGAAATGTCTCTGCTCATCGAACTTCCGACTGATTAAATCAATTAGTGTAAGACCCGGCAAGAACCCAAGCCACATGTACGGGATGAGAGTATCGTAGGTATATTTGATAATTGCCATTATATGTGGCAACTAAGCACATTTTCCCCAGACGCCCAGACGAGCACCCACATCAATCATCAAGTGTTTGGGGCCAAATGAGACTTCAAAGCCATAAACCAATCAACAGCTCGACTCAAACGGGCAAACATCTCACTGACTACGGCAGTTCAGATCAAGGGGCGGGCGGGATAAGGGGCAGGTTAATACCTTGTGTGAGGGAAAGCTGTACGTTAGCACCAGTATTGGCGGCTTCGGCCCACAAAATGGAGCAAACGTTAACCGCACACCAGCAAAAAAAACAATATGAGTGTGCACACTGAACGATTAGGGAATACCCTGCAAACATTATGAAAGTAGAGTGAGAGTTAGAGTTAAAGTTAGATTTGATTGAATTAACGGATAATATTTATTACACCTTATTCTGTTTTTAAGTAAAGAAAATTAGTAGTATATAAAAAATAAAATCTATGCTGATTTCACAGGGTATAAGGATAATCTGACATCATAAAAGTTACTTGTTTCGGCTTAGTCGGCGTCTGGCCAACTGGCTGGTCAATAGATGCGGCTTTTTCGGGCTGTGTACATAATAAACTTTTCGCAGACCAAGGCGACTCCAGCAATATGGGAAGCCAGGAAGTGCCTCATTCCGTGCCTTCAATTAGAGTTGTGCTGATTTGGCGCACTTAGTAATACGGCACGCCTCGCTTCTGCACCATGAGTAGGCCCCTTCCCTCTCTCTCTCGCTCTGTCTCTCTCTCTTTCTTTGCCATCCCACCCCTTCATCCAGCCGTGGCTTACATAATGGGGGCGTGTTTGGCCGTGTTAGGCTGATTCGGTTTGGCTTTCGGTACGGACTTTCCCGGCCTGTTGTTGAAAACCCATTAAGATCATGGTCCATTAATTGAGACCTAATGAAACGCCAGGCCAGACCAGGCCATACCAGGCCTATGTACTTGTAACTGGGCGTGGCTGGTCGGTTTGCTGGGGCGTAGCTGGTGTCAAAATTGTGCATGTTCCAAATGCTTTTTGGCCAGTCGTGGGAAGAAAGAGAGCGAGAGAGGGGAGCGTGAGCCAACAAATTAAGTTACACTTGAAAAACGCCAAACGAATCGTGGTCAGAGCAACAAGCAAAAAAGAAATGGAAATGAAAAAACTGAGAGCAGCAGAAAGGTTAAGGGAAACCCCCGAGTTGCTGGAAAATCGTGTAGGCAATTTGCCAGAAATTTAGTCGGCGACTACAGAGAGAAAGAGAGAATAAAATATGCATGGCTATGTTTTCGGGGGGTCTCGATTGCTTTGTCGCGAGCGGCTTCTGTGTCGTGCCCCCATACTCGCATCCTTCTTTCCGGACTGGTTCTATCCCCCGGGCAATTGGTTGCGAATAGAAGCGTAATTGTAATTAGCGTCGAAACGAATCAACCGCACAAAGAATCCTGTAACTGACAGGCCAAGGGCGAGGGGTGAATACATATCTACAACTGCAGCTGAAAATGTATCTGTATCTGTAGCTGCAACTGCAGCTGCAGCTATTTGTGTGTGTGTGGGTGTGTTTGTGAAATTGGCATAGCGCTTAAATTGTTCTAAATGGGTTAACACAGTAGATAAAGGGCATACATAATGAGAGCGGATATTCGGCTTATCGATATACTGCCGGGGATATTGTATAGCGCAATGTTGGAACTCAATTTTGCCGGCCTGTAGACAAAGCTAATGGTCAATAGCTTTTGGTTTGCTAAGAGAATAATAGACAATAGCTTAGGCGAAACTGTCTGGCAAAGTTAAAACAAAGAATGCGAAACGACAACACAAAGTAAATATTATAATTTCGATGGTGAATTCTCTCTCGAAAATTATACAGTTCTGAAAATAAAACTTCGTTTTCACTCCGAATTAGGTAAATCTCTATTAAGATTGGTTATTTAGCAATCCAAAGTCAACTATTTCCATCATTGTATCGTCAATAGATAGCCCTACAGTTCAAACTAAGAGTGTATCTTAATTAGAAAAACATTAATAACAAATTTCAAACTATCGTAAATTTAAATTTAAAGGCAAAACTCCATCCAACTGTCGTAAATTCAGCTTGCACACTCCTATAATCGTTTCGTATTCTACTTAAATCACCGTTTGTGTCTTTAAACCTGCATTAGAAGGAGTGTGAGCGACTCCTGGAACTATTTTCATACTCTGACCCCAAAAATATCGTCCACAATCTGAGCCCCTTAAATCTTTTCTCTATCTCTGGCCTCGGGAGTTTGGGGGAACAAAAGGAACTCGGCAAAAATGCACAAAACGTTGGCAGCTGAGGGGATTAAAATGAAGTCGTTGCCTGCACTTAACCAAACCGCAATAAATCAAAACACCTGGCAGGATGCTTAAGCAGTCGGGCAACAACAACACCAACAAGAGCAACAACAACAACGACTGCGATACGAATACAATGGCTGGCAATAACAAGGATAGAAACAAAGCGAAATCAAAACTTTTGCGCCATGAAAATCTACACAGTGTATGAGAACAAGTTAAACCTCGGGGAACAAACAAGTGCGGCAAATAAAAAGGCCACCAAATGGTACCTACAACAATAACAACAGGTGTTCGACACGCTTTTTTATACTACACAGTCACTCACTCACACACGAACGCTCAATCGCCCGTATCGTTTTCTGTTGCCTACTTAGAGGCGCAAGTAGCAAGTGCCGTTTGCATGCTATGCGTTGACTTAAGCCGCAATATTTGTGCTGCAACTGCAACGTTTTAAATAGCAAGTGCAACACAACAACAACAACTACAACATGAAACAACTGATGCAAGAACAATTGCGAACAGCAACAAAAGACTCGCATCAAAAGTGAAATAAAACTTTAAAGCTGCAAAGTTTCTCGTCAAAGTTTGCTCACACCTTTTTGGCGGGGCCAGAAATGCTGTTAAGAACTCGCTGCAGCCGCAATTCAATTAAAACTTCAATGTAATACCCGTACACACAAACACACACACAGCAACACACACTGACAGTTCTTGCAAGCGATTCAAAGTGCCAAGTCTTCTTCTGGACGTAAACAAAACTCGGCTAGAAAGGCAGCTAAAAGCGCAGCCGGCATACCAAACGCTCTCTCTACCTCCCTCTCACATTTTCTCTCTCAATCTGTTTCACTTTATCCGCGCAGTCGCATTAGCTACGCCTTCGTCTGAGCCAGTATAAATGCAACTGGCCAAGACATGCCAGCCGCAGTTGTCTCGCGACGCGTTTCCAACACAGTTAAAAATTTAAAATCGGAAAAGCTTACAAGTTTCAACAAAAAAATCCGTTAAAAATTTCGACTTCACAATCGCATTGACTTTGAGTTAGTTTCTGTGAGTTTGTGTTTGTGCGCGTGACTGTGTGTGTGTGGTCGTCAGGACAACAAGTTGACGAAGATTCACCACTTTACGAATCATCATTCACATTCAAACTAAACCGCAAATGGAAATGGAAATTTCATTGACGATTCACAAATTAAACTTTCAACGATTTTTGTGCGCGAAATTTTCCGGCCAAATGCCGGAATTAATTGCCAAACTGTAATTAGTTTCTGATTGCGGCCAATGTGAAATTTAATTTACCAGCAATTAAACAAAAAAACAAAACACACAAAAAACAGAATTGGCCCTGTGTAATGGTTTTGCCGACATTTAATTATAATGGAACAAAAAAAAATATCTGCTTCATTAGTTTATTGTGGTCGAGAATATTAACGTAACATGAGACTGAGATACACTATAGTAGACGAGCGAGCGGGGTCTATGAATATTTACGATTATGTGAATCGAAAAGAATATACCAAACATGTATTTTAGATTTGGAAAAGTTTATTATTAACTATCAAATATTGTAACGATAGTAAACTAAAACTATTCATAAATTGCATTATAAACTGGATTCAAGTTTTATCATAATTCAATAGTTACTATAATCAGAGTAATTCTACAATATAATTGAAAAAACAATTGCAATCATGCATTTCTCTATTACCTTTCACAGCATCGACTTAATTCAATTTCTGAATTTACGATAGTAGTTTGAACAGTTTCCAAACTTATTATTTCTCTCTACAATAAAAATTACCATGAAAATGAAGAGTCGGGTTTCTCCGACAACCGCATTTTAATTGGGCGCACACACTTCACAAAAGTAAAAAGCAATTTTGAATTATTCAACCAGAAATAACTACAGTGCAAATATTCATATATGGAATATCGTATATCAAGGCTCTGTAACATCAATTAATTATAACTTTAAAATGAATGCTGCAGTAAAGGCAAATTAGAAAAACATGGAAACATCAATTGCCATAGTTCATATTTTAAATTGCTTAGTAACAGCTTTTCTATCTCACTATGTCTCTCTCTCTCCTCTCTCTCTATTTATATTTTTTATATATGTGTGTGTGCGTGCATGGATGCTATTTGGAGAAAATAAAAGAGAACTGTATTAAGCATTATGAAAACCGAGCATTTTTAGGCAATATTTATATATAGTGTTTCTCATTCAATCCTAACTACCAACAGTCATTTATTATCATCATTACCAGCGTGGAATCGTCCTGAAAACTAAAATAAAAGTAAGTTTTGAATGAATACAAAATAACGATATATGCATATCTGAAGATATATTTATTGTTTTATTTGTAGTCCTCTTTTATTTGATTATTATTCATATTTATTTTATCATATTTCAATTAATTATTCCCATTTTTCAATAAAAATGCCCTTAAGCAAAGCTTCGCAATATCATTTTAAAGTAATTTCCGAGGTTGTCATGACTTTTTCTTTTAGTTTGCCTGCTTATCGACTTTTTGTAGTCCCAAAAGGATATCAACGTCGCAAACGTAGTGATAAAGGGGGAACACAAAAAGGATATAAACAAAATAATCGAAAATATGTATAGAGAATGTGTCTCGTTGTCGTCTTTGTTGTGTTTTTTATAGTATGCTTTGTGGATTGATTTATGCCTCGGATGCAAGTGTGTGTATCTAATTCGTATGCATTTTTATGTGTGTGTCTGTATGTGTGTTGTAGTAATCCAGAAGGAACACATGGCATGGCTTTGTGCATTATTGAATACAGGGCAGGCAGCCCCGCCGAACCTCCACAGTGTCCACACAACTGTCACAGAGCATCCACAGCGTCCACTCGCACTTAGTCTGCCTAGGGCCATTTTATGTTAGTTCTAACAATTTCATATTGTCCTCAAATTGCATTGTTAATGGCAATGGGGATGAGTGAGAGGGTAGGGAGAGGAGGAGATGAAGGGGAATACTGTAATGGTCGTCTGCTGCTCTCTTCGGTTAATGTGGCCCATAAAAGGCAAAAGAAGATGGAAAGAAAGAAAGAGATAGAGAGCGCCGAGAGATACAGATAAAAAGCAAATGGATGCGAGATTTACATACTATACTCGTCATTGGTTAATGCCGACTCTTTTGTAATGTGCTAAAGTTTTCGCTGCGACAGCGCAAAATATCTGCGGTTTTTGTTACAATGCGAACAATTTGGTTACTCGTTTTGTTGTCGCATTGCAAATGCAATAAAAATAATGTTGCCATGCAAAGATAATGTAGAAAAGCGGCAATATGTGCGAGTGTGCGTGTGTGTGTACGTGTGTGTGTGTGCCTCTGCTGCGCCCGCATCATTGTGGCATTCTGATCTATGGTAATTTGCAAGTTAAATGTCCTCAACGATAATGCTCATAATTTACGAGCAGAGCTTGCACAGGAGCGTATTCACCGGCCGTGCGGGTCGGCAATAGATTAGAGCATTGATTAGAATAAATTAATGACTATGTTAAGCAAAGTAACAATTGGCTGAACATATTTCAGTGTGCGTATTAAATAAAATTGTGATATAATGAATGCTGTATAGAAGCAATTAAAACCAACGCATATTGATATACAATAAAAATTAAATATTATATACAACGAATAACTATTAGGTCATTCTTGATAAATCTTGGTACACCTGATGTGCATGTATATTTGTTGAAAGGACCCAGATCACCGATGTATTTGTTTTGGCAAGATATTACCATTAAATATACATAGTATATTTCATCTTGAAACAATTAAGCTGTCACAGTATCATAAAAATCAAACTATTATATACCATAGAAAAGATTGGACCATATTAAGATTTTGTCTAAAAACACATTCATTACACTGCATGTAAGTTTGGCAGCTTATCTTTATCTTATCGTAAATAAGAATTTTCATAACAATTGTACATTTTCAATTACCATTAGTATTCTTATTCCATACCATGCGTGGTATGTATAAATAAAACCTTTGCCTTAACTTTCAAATATGACAGTATTTTATTCATGTAAGAAACTAATTTAATTTGATGCTCACATTAAAGCGAAACACACAAACAGGCGCTAAAGAGGCTTTAGTCACTTCAAGGCCCAACTGAGCACAGCACGAGCGCTCCTGTGAACGAGTAATGCCATCGGCACTTGAGCAACAGGAGAGAGGGAAGTGGCAGTGGGGGACGTGAGTGGCAGAGAGCAACAGCAACAGCAGCAACAACAATAACGATGCACAGAGCTCTGCTGCCATTAAGTGGCATTATAATTATCATCTGCGCTGAGCAGCACTAAATGCAGAGCAAAGGAAAAGCAAAGAGACAGTGACAGAGAGAGGAGAGAGACAGAAAGAGAGTGAGAAAGAGATAGCGAAGGAAGGAAGAGCGCAGCGAAGGATAAGCGAAAGCAGAATTCACAGTTATCCGTAGCGTAGATGTTATAAACTTTCGCATTTGATGTGCTCATTAAACCGTGACGCAGGCCACTTAAGTCGCGCTGGTTAACATTTAACAGTTAGTGAGCCCCATTCTTCCACTCTATCTCTCCCTCCATCCCACTCTCTCGCTGCTCTGACTAATCAGACTTGAGTCGGCGTCTAATCAGAGCTTCCTACGTAAGTCGATGCAGATTCGGCGCCAATTAGCAAATAATCTAGGCTTCTAATTAGCTACCTTCATAACCTCCACCCCTGTCCCGCCCCTTTTCGCCTCTGCCTCTTGCCAATAATACAAACGTCGGGTGTATTATGATTTTATTTGCAGCGGCAGAAATCCCCACGCATTCTGTTGATTTGCTCTGAGATTAGGATTTTAAAATTAATTGTGCGCATAAATTCACCGTCTAGGGAGCGCCACATGCCACACGCCACATCCTTTAGTCTCTTCCGGCGCCGACGGCGACCAGTCGAGGATATTTGCCTAATGGAGCCGGGGCAACCTTTTGGCCGGGCCTTGTTTGTTGTTGTTGATGGGCAATACATTTACTTGCGTCTCTGAATGATTTTGCATAATACAGTATATATGTATCTGTATCTGTGTTTGCCAATGTATCTGTATTGTATTTCGTTTGTATATTTGCATGCGTATTTGAGATCCGTCAGCATTCGTTCGACAATTTGTGCTTTTATTTGCTTAGTTATTAAGTGGATTTGCCTGGCGTCATTAGCTAAAGCAATTTACCGACAACAGGACCAAATGGTCCTCTCGACCTGCCCTGCCCTGCCACTCATTGACGCCTTTCACAATTTATGAGACTCAGCAACCAGTTCGTTTGCCAACTGTAAATACACTCAATATTTAATCCCGAGTTGCGGTTGAATTGTGCTTAAATATTTCAATAAATTACCTCGGAGAGTGGGAAAAGGGAGGGAGGGGGTTGGTTAGTGGCTTACCCATCATCCAAAAAATAATGTAAACCTTTTAAGTCTTGGCAAACATTTGAAAAACAGGGTAAACAGCTTAAAGTGAAGAGAGAACTCACTCACAATGCAGCAGAAAGTGTACTTACAATTTGAGTTTACTCAAATAAATGTATTATTTTTTTTATTTTAGCACATTTTAGTTGAGCTGTTAATGTAATACTTTTAGCATATTTCGTTGGTAAATACTATAATTGCGCCAGTTTTTTATAAAATCAAATTGGAAGTTTCTTTTTTGCCTATCAATACGCACAAATAACTTTAGTAATCGATAATGCATACTCACCTCAAGTTAACAGCAACTTAACATTGTAATGCACACGAAAGCTTAAATTATCGATAACAGAGATAGTTTTCACCTTATATTAACAGCAGCTCGAAAACATACATACATATGTTATTAGTGCTGCATAATCACTTCTAATTAACAGCAGCTTAACAGTTTGTGGTGCATTATCTGTGAAATTTGGAGAACAGAATAAATACTACCTGTTTATCTTAAATTAACAGTAGCTTTACTGTTTGTAAATCATTTAACAGATAAATGTATTATTTTTATATATATTTAATTAAAGCTTTCTCAATTTAAGTTCGTTTTCACCATTTAAAGCAATCGTTCTTCCTTTTCGTATTCATTCTTGAAGTTTTCTGACGTTGACAGCTTTAAAGCATCTCTTTAAGCTACTTCTACTTACAGTTTGCAGACAGTGCAAAGTTCCTGCTCGTTCCTGTCGATTATATTATCATTGTCATGCGAAGGCTGATGCGAAAAGCTGCTGCTGCCTCTGCTGCTGTCTAAGTGAATAAAAAGCTAAAGACGCGCCCGCCTCAGATATAAATCAATAAAATCGGAATTTAATATAGCCACAATACGTGGCTGAAAGAGAAGAAAAAGAAAAGGAAGCGGCACAGTAGAACTGAGAGAAATTAAACACGAATTTCAAATACTCTCTACTATAGAATGATCTTAATCAAATGTACATGTTTTAAAACATATCATTTATTCTAAGAATTTAAAAAGAATAATTGTTTATTTGCATTTTTAAACTAATTCCACCTACTCAATACTTATATATACACCTGCCATTTGTTGCATGTTTAAACCAATATACCCTGTTGCTAGAGTATTAAGGCAGCCGAACAAAATGTTATGCAGGAATTTTTAGCGTTCATTGATAAAGTTCGTGCGCAAAGAAGAGAATCATCGCACTCCGCGCTCGCAATGTACCCCGTCTTCCCCACATACCGACAAGCACGCTTATCAGCCGAACTGACCCCACTGACCAACTCCCCTAACCCCTCTCCCAAACGTGGTTCTGCGTGCAAAATAATTTACATATTCAGTCCGGCAAAAAGAGCACCACAAAAAAAGGAGCTCACGAAGTACTCGAAACAGTGAGCAGTGGGAAGGTGGGAGGAGGATTCTGAGTCAGGCACCTATCAACTACTAGCAGGCCACCCTCCTTCTCTACACCTCTTCCACTCCCTCCTCTCTCTCTCGTTATGCGGCATATGTCCATTTTTTGCATCTGCGCTGCCAATTGGGCAATTTTATGGCACTTTTTTATAGCGCATGAGAGTGGGGGAGAGTAGGAGGGGCAGGCACATATCATTTGCCCTAATCCGCATAATGTTGGGGCAGATAAGGCATACAGTTAGACAGGAGGAGGCTGCGAGGTGACACTATAAAATTAATTTGAAAACATTGCGTAGCCTTAATCATTCGTGCGGATAAAGGGCGACAGTTGTCCCCGAGGATAATTGCGTGCGCGTGTGGGAGCAGAAAGAGGGAGAGAGAGAAACCCCCAGCGAGACAGCCAAACAGACAGTCGGACTGGGAGACAGAAGGACCTGAAAGTTTCTCAGGCCCGTAGTGGTATTTAAGGCATAATTTGTGCGCAAAATATATATTTGCCGTTTTATGCAGAAAATTTGCCTGTTGGCCCGTTCGGCTACCCTTCCCCCTCTTCACCACCCATTCGCCACAACCATCCCCATCCAATTCTCGGTCCGCCACTTGTGGAACTTTACCCAAAAACGTGCCGAGCTTTTTAACGCATCCAGGCAAAGCAAACGGGCCGAACCGGGCGTGCTATCAGTTTTACGAGTCCTTTGAGAGGAGTCTTACTTGTTCAGTCTCCCGCCCCATCGTACCCTCTGTCCACCTCCCTCCCTGACGGTCATGTCCCTGGAGGGAATAGCTCGAAACATGCCAGAGATTTGCGTTTGGCAACTGGCTTTTGATATTCAATCATGTCGAGCATCGCTAACAAAGCGAGTCACTCACACGCACCCACACACATACATACACGCAAACACTCACACACATGCACACACGGACACGGACACTCCCAAAGAAGAGGACATTCGGCCGGTCTTCAATTTATTTGTAATAATGTTCACCCATTTTTTAATGTTGCCTTTTTTATACCCTGTGCGGAGTTGCTTGAAGTCGGGTATACGTAATTTATGTACGTGTTTATAAACTTAAGTATGTGTTGTATATTCTGATCAGTAAGTATAATAACTATATCGATATACTTTCGATGTGATATTGAAATGAACTATATGAAGATAAAACACTATAGTTTCTGAGTACAACGATAATTCCTACTAAACAATGCACTCAATACATTTAAAAAATATATAATTTTTCAGGAATGAAATTCTTTGCGATATTTTTGTTAAAAACAATATGGATATTATCTTATCAATGCCTACCCCTAGTCCTTATGTCGCCATGATATTGAGTATAATATTATAAGACATAACGATACTACATTTATCAGCTACGTTCACAGAAGTTTTCAAAAACACTTTCCAATTCAATTGATTCCAGGGTATATAGTAGTCCAGTATCTTCATCGCCTTTTTTACTAATCAATCGAATGCGAAAATTTGTGTTTTCGTGTCCTTTTCTAAGGTTTCATTTCGATTCCAAAATATGCGACGGGTCCCACATCAATTTGATTCGGGGCAACCGAATGCTAGAAAAAAATACAATAGAAACGAGAAAACTTTTCACTATATTTAATTTGTAGATATAACATTTGATTGATAAATTGAAAACAATTTGCAAGCGGGCACTTCGGAAGGGACAAAGCAAAACGAAGCAATCGACAAATAAAATTTATAATATTTGCCAAACTCACTCAAAGAGATATTTAAATGAGGGTTTCTGACGATAGAATAAAGTATATGCAGGTTATTTTTTAGGTTATAAATGCTCGTTCCCTTGCTGACGTGCAATATATGGAGGTAACGCATTTAGTTTGAGGTTACGGCATGAGGATATTCAGTATCATTTGTACCAATAATTAACTATTTGATTTTGATTAATTTTTGATATAATACAAACTCATTTGGCAAACAAATTTATAGAGAGAAAATATTCAGCAATCTCAGCTTTAAGAACAACTAGAGACACCAAATTTGCGATGAAGTTTTCTGTTTATTATGGCTAATTTTGGTAGGAAGGGGCTCTTGCTGGCAGCCGAGGGTCCACACCGCACGTGCCTAGCTACGTACCTGGTAGTATGAACTAATAACTTGTTCTGTTGATTATGATGGCGAAAGGGTACATTTCTGATACTCGTAATACCTAAAACTATCTAGAAATATAAACTTCACGTTTACTTCTGTAAACTTTAAGTAATCTCAATTGGAAGGTTCCCCTCTCTCACCGATTGTGACAGGCATCAACTTTAGCAATTTGCAAAAGTTCAGCAAAGAACAAGATAAACCAGAGTAACAACTACAACTACAACAACAACAAGAAATTATATAGAGAGGGAAGGCAATGAAAAAGTGAAAAACAATAACAATTACACTGATTGCTGCCCCCGGAGATGCTCCGCGCTGAAAGTTGCCAGCGACCTGACGAATGCGCACGAAATGGAAATGGATATGGAAATGGCAATGAAATGGGTGCAGAAAGGGGAGGGATGGGGTGACAATATCGTGCAGTAACTGCAAGTTTTTTTTAGCTTGTTTCGCTTTTTGTGTGATATTCCTTCTGCTGCTGCCCATAAAACAATTGAGAGCTCAATTTTGCACGGGCCGCTATATTCGCTCTGCATAACTAGAGGATGCGCCTGCAGCCTGCAGGATATGCACATTCCCAATGATTTCAGCTTCAGTCGTAACTTTGTTAGCCAGTTGCAGTAACTCTTCTGGCCTCCATTCCACTCTTCATCCTCTCTTCAGAACTTCGCTTTCTTTCCTGTGCCTGAGGCGTGCTTTTATCTGGCAAAATGTTTTGCTCGGACATTTGCTCGACAATTGTTGTTGCAGCGAGGCAGACAGGATGTGCAGCATGTGCGTAAAAATTCTATTTGATTATGGAACGAGGGGGACCAGGGGGATTACAGTTCTTACTGCAGAAGAGCTTGCAGAAATATTTATTGCAAATATTTATTTCCTGCAGCAGGATATGAGGAAGCGGCAGCAACGTGCGTTTACTTTGATGCGCCAACAGTTCAAGTAACCTCCAGGCAACCCTACTCCCCTACCCTCTATCCTCTCCCCCATTCCCATTTGCACTCTAAGTGAACGCAACAAATGTGTTTAATTATTTCTCTGGTCATGATTGGATAAGGTGTGGGGGTGAGGCAGGTATTCACCTGCCATGGACTTCCTTTTCTTTTAATGGCCTCAATAAATTGCGCACTGCAACATTTAACAAGTGCGTATATACTGACCACACCCCAGGCACCGCCACACTGACCTTTCCCCCTACCAGCTGCCCCTCCCTCTGGCGAGGTCAAATGTACAATCCCATCTGAAAGTAGAGTGCAAACCTTTTAAATATGAAATGAGCCAATCGAGCTGGGAAGCATATGCAAATAAATATCCCACTTTGATTCGGCATCGCCTGTTTGTGTAGCAGCAGGAGGTCAGTGAAATCGTACCGTACAATTTCCAATAAACCGTAGTCAATCGTATCGAGTTAACCTCGTCAAATATTCTCTCAGCTCAACAGGAATTTTTGTATCATGTTGTCTCTTTTTATACTGATTTTATTTTATTTTATCTCTTTTTTTGACTGATTTTGTTTCATGTTGTATCTTTTTTTCCCTGGCCCTGTTCAATGAATTCTTTTTTTTTGACTGATTTTGTTTCATGTTGTCTCTTTTTTCCCCTGTTCAATGAATTCTCCATCTGCGCTTTGTATACAAATTCTTTTCCTTTTCTTCCTTTTGTTCAATAATTCCTAAGTCAATATTAACTAAGCTGCTTGCTTTTGATTTTTCTTCTCTCAAATTTGCTTTGTGTTCGATGTTATGTAATCTCTTCTAAACTTTAAATTTTCCTTCTTGTTGTATTGTCTTTACCTTTCTTGTGTTCTTACAGTCATGTCCTGTCTCTGTCTCTCTCTCTCTGTTTCTCTCTCTTTTTTTCTCTTTCTCATCATTTGGTATTGTCTTTCTCATTCTTTTACTCTTACCATCTTACCTAGTCTCTTCCTTTCTCTCCCTCTATCACTGTCTATCACCTTTCCTGTCTCTCCCTCCCTCTTCCATTCCTTAAGCTGTCTCTCACTGCGTTGCTACGTCATTCTGCGGCAAAGCTTATCACCTCCTTCTTATGTCTACCTCTCATTCACCTGCTCCAGCTACTATCATCTCTCGCCTGACCTCACTGCACTTCATTAATTATATATTCAATGTATTCAAATGATTTTTATTTATTTTTTTCTCTCTCTCTCATTACATCACTAAAATGAACCTGCACGCGCCCATCAAACGCTGAGGAAAGCACGAAAGAAATCAAAAACGGAACGTGACTTTTGGCGGAACATTTCGCAATGAAAAACGCAACCTGAGCTGAAGATTTGCCGGGGCAATCAAAGAGATAAGCGACAGAGATACAATAAGAAATACCTTTGCCATACGCAGAGTGCGTGTGCAAGAGCGAGACAACTATATATATTAACATCCATCAGTCAGTGCGCTGCCCATGGCGGCCACTTCAGCTGCAGCCGCCAGGGGGCGCTGGTTGCCGCTGCTCATGTTATTGCTGCCGCTGCTCACTTCAACAGCGACGGCAGCGCCGACGTCAACGTCAACAGATCGTCGTCGCTGCGCACACAAAGGCATCGCAGAGCTTATTCGCAACAGTCCCGTTATTGTCAAGGCACTGGCAGCGCACATTTTCACAGACGCCGAACTCGCTGCAGCAGCGACCTCAACGGCAACGTCAGAGCCCGCCGTAATTCTAATAACTCTGACACCGGAAACGATATACAAGGGCGCCTCGCTGCTCAAAATGGCCAACGGAGCTGCCGCCGCATCGTTAGACAATAGTGCGTCACTAGGCAGCAGCAACGCAGCCAGCTTCGGCAGCGGCAGCAGCAGTGGCTGGGCTGCAGCAGAGTCAAGCTTTCAGTACGAGGGGTGAGTGCAAACAGAATTTATCGAAATTCAATGTAACAGAGACGAACAACAGATTAACAGTAGTTAACAGTGCCCTTCGAAATGAATGTATGGAAACTCAAAATAAATAACAGACTAAGAGAAGTTAACAGTGCTGTTAACTGAGGGTGCTAATTAATCATTACTTTAAATATAAATAAAATAAATAAATAAAATACATTTAATGTACTTTTTATTGGATTTATTTAAAAAAAAAAATTTTTTAATTTTAATTAAATAAAAAGTTAATTTAATTTATGCAAATATGCAACTGTGCTGTCAGAGATAGTAGGACTTTCGCTTGGTTTATTTAATTAACAGCATACCCCTAATGTGCAGACATTCTGCTTCATATTCAGCAAAAATGCGACCACCTGCACACGTTACTTGGTTGTGTGTGTGCGTCGTTTCATTTTCTGCTGACGCTGCAACATGCAACACACTGACTCAGATACCCACCCTATCACTCTATATCTCTATCTACCACTCTCTCTCTCTCTCTCTTTCTCTCCCACTCGCACCCTTTCTTTAGCCAGTTGAATGCGACTCTGCAGCCGCCGCACTGCTTCGATGCTAATATGCTGAAAATGCTGCCAACGGAATTAATTGCTTTTGGCAAATTGCAACCTGCCTCAGCCCCAACAGCAGCAGCCGCAGCCCGCTCGGGCAGCTCAGCAGCAGCTCAGCTTGGCTCCAGGCAGATGCAGTTGCAGGCAGCGGGCTGCGAAAAGGATGTGCTGCACATCGGCATCAATGGGCTGCATCGTTGGACACCGCAGTTCGAGAATCATATCTGGAAGCATTTGGGTAAGTCCCCGCATACCCCGCACCCCGGCAACCCTCAACCGATACTGTGCTAGCCACTTCCGGCAGTTAATCGCATTTTGCAGCTGTACGGTCACATTGTCCGACTAATCTGCCGTGCATCCCGCTTCGAATACCGCTGCAATAACTTTGTGTAGTCCTGGGTGGAGAGCGATGTGCCGGAGGAGATATGTACATCAACGTTAATTGCTATTTCCCCGGAATTTGTATGTATCAAATTCAGGGCCCACATAAAGTTCTGACTATGCAGCGCATATGGAAATTTGTTTGCACCTGAAATATTTTGCATACATCGAGGCGTTTCTTTTTCATTTATTTTCTCGATTCGCAAACTTTCGCCAAACACATTTGTTGTGTGCGCATATTTTTAAAATTATTTTCATTAACAAACTCAACAAAAATTCCGCAAAACTGTACAAAATAAATTAAAGTGGAACATAACGTGGCGGGGTTGAAGTGGAATAAAGTTTCCTTTTGCTGAGATATTTCAGTGCATTGCGTAACATAAGAATGGGACCAGGCTAGAACTTAATAAATTCCCTCAGTGATGTGAGTCAGTAATCAATTGGGCGTCTCTCCATCACCTATCGATTTGCGCAATCGACTTTAGTTATCGAAATATTGAACGGTTGCCTAGCATAAGTGCTGACCAGTCGCTTTAACTTAACAGCAGCTTAACAGTTTCATGTTTTCCAATTCAAGACAATTCTCTATGACGTTTCCCTATTTCTAGTAATTTTGATATTTTGCAATTTACTTAAGAACTTTCTTGTCATTTAAAGCGTATCTATTGACGCCACCAGTTATTTATTTTCTATCATTCATTTCGCTGATGAAGATTGATAACTGAGCAAACCCATTGAAATTACCCAACAAACTTGTCGTGCACGCGCGCGTGCATAGTGAGGGAAAAACTGGATTTACTCGTTGAATCTCAAAAATATTTCGATGACGATGACACAGCACGAGATAAGGTGATGTCCGTCCGTCCTTCCGACCATCTGTCTGCTGTCCTTGTGTCCGATTATCCCACAGTGCTGTGAGGGAGGACAAGCATGAGGCGCTTTCAAACAGACTGCAGCACTTGAGGGAAGTAACACTTGACTTTTGTGTCAAGAGACGATGGCGCAATACACACACACACACACCATATACATATATACACACACACACACAGCCAACATGGCCACAAATTGTGGCGACATTACAAGAGGCCTTTGCAGCAGAGCAAAAAAATATGAACATAAACTCCAAGCCATGATGCTACAGTTTTAGTTAGATATGATTATATATATTCAGTATATAGATGTAAAAGTCTGTAAATAAGATTTCATTTATGTCTTGTGGCAATCTTTAAGGTTTAAAGAAGTCTTAAGACTCTGTCGGTTTACTGGATTTTTTTAAGAACTGTCAACAAATACTCTGTGATACTGCTCAGATTCCATTCAGATCTTTTAAATACATATGGGAATCTCTTAAATTCGTGGAAATAAATACGCTGTGGTGTTTAAAGTTCTGCCACCTGTCGCAAGCTTTCGAGCGTGATGCAAGCTGATTTTATATCGATACGTTACGCATTCATCCATTGTAGGCTGGGACGATTGGAGCGACTTCACGCTGTGCAGCGTCACCTGCGGCAAAGGTGTGCAACAGCGTTTCCGGCGCTGTCTGCTCGACAATCCGTTGGTGGACATCAACATGAATATGAATCTCAATCTGGACGATGACGATGACGACGATGATGAAGAGGATGGCGACGGCGTCGGCGATGGGGATGACGAAGGAGAAGTAGAGAAAGAAGGGGAACGGGAGCAGACAGAAGTGTTTGCTGACGAGGCAAATAATGATGTCAGCATGGCAGCAGCAGCAGCAGCTGCAACAACAACTGCAGCCACATTCAACACTGATAACGAAGTACTCGACCATGAGCAGGATGAGGACTCGCTGCTGATGATGCAACCCGGCGATATCCTTTCCAGACTGTCGCATAAGCGCCCACAGAAGAAGAAGGCAACAGCAGGGGGCAACGGCAACGGTTGGCCTAACAAGCGACGGTAATGAAGCTGCTACTGCAACAGCGGCAGAGGTAGCGGACACAGGTGTCAGATTTGTGGCACCTGCACGTAATGGCCATCGACGGACACGTGCAAATAATCAGCACAAAAAACACAAATCGTCCAAGGGGCTCGCACTGTCGACGCTTCTCTGCGAGGGCTACAACATCGAACAGCGCAACTGCAACAGCTTTGAATGCAGCGGTAAGTGCAACGAGCCATTTAATGCAAATAACGGTTGATTCTTAACGAATTGCTATCACTCTTCCACTCAAAATAATACACTACCTTACTCTACCCTCTGCACTATGTGAATCAACCCTACACTACCGTACATTACTCTGCTTTACCATACACAATCCTGCACTACCCTACACTACTTAACACTACCCTGCACAAACCTGCGCAATTCTGCACTACCCTAACACTCCCCTACAATTCCCTACACTATCCTACCCTTCTCCTCCCTACACTGTCCTATCTTACTCTAACCTACCCTACTCTACCATGCACTACTACTAATATATTACACTACCCTACATACTCTACTTTAGCTAACCACTACTGTACCCTACTCTATCTTACATGCACTTCTCTGCTCTACCCTTCTACTTTACTGTACCATGCTCTACCCTCAACTAACCAACCTTAACTTTCTCTGCCCTAGATGATATCAGCGATCTGCTAAAGTTCTACAAGAAACTGCCCACATCACTGGCAGAGGATGCGCCGGCTATTATAAATGAGAGCACGCCACTGGCCACTGACTTTGCTGATCTCACAACCACGGCGAATTCCATGGGCGTGCCTACATCCTCAACGCCCTCGAATATGGGCTACATACGCAACTGGCGTAATATGCTGAACTTTACTCTGATGATCACGTTGAGAGCAAAGGTAATGTTATAAATATATATTTGTATAATTTTGTATCGATAAAGTGAAGCGATAAATATTGTGTAGAAGTATTCTTTATACTCAATTAAATCTGTTAGGTCATATGTTAACTATTAATATGTCCTTATCGATTGTTTGGTTTACAACAACGTTATTGTTCAATTCGACAACCTTATCGATAAACTGCAAACTAATCAACACTACAAATATAAATATATCACAGTATTTTAATACTGAATTGAAACTGTAGCCCCGTACATATCCTTATCGATTATTTGGCTTCAAGTCACTTTATCGATACATTTATGTTCGCGGACTCCGCTTTTGTGACATACATAATTGAATTTCAAACAATTTACGCTAACTTTTAACTTTATCAACTGTCCACGCCACGCAGAATGATACGAAAAATACATCGACAATTTTCTCCATACGCAATGTTACACACAATATGTATCTGGAGGCGTGCAAGGATGGGCTGCGTTTATATCTGGAACGCGACAACACAACGGAAATGTTGCCGGTGAAATTCAATTTATATGATTATCGCTGGCATCAAGTGGCCATCAGGTGAGTGAGGGAGACGGCATGCTGTGAGAGTGAGTGCGTTAGTGAGTGAAAGAGATTGACACTGAAGCTGTTGCTGTTGCCGATGTTGCTGTTGACGTGTTGCCAGTGTTGCTGTTTTTGTTTTCCTGCTACGTCTTGGCTTGATTGGCAATCTGTGTGTGCGTGCTTCGAGTGCTGCTCAATACTCTCAATGCTCTCTGCGAGAGTGAGAGGGGTGTGAGGTGCGAGAATGAGAGAAGTGAGCGTGTTTGTCTGCGGTTTGATGGCCATCGCAATCGTTGACACTTTCATTTTATTTGCATTTTCAATTTATTAGCATAAATGCTTGTGTCATGCAACGCACACAAACAAACACTTGATACACACACACACACACAGACATGTACACTTGACACACATGCAAATAGCACGGACTGTTACACAAAAAGAGCACACAGCATCCACACACACACACAAACAGCTTACGTGCGGCCCTTTTTTTCGATCGTTCGAATATAACATAAGAGAGGGGCACAGAAATAGCGGAGAGATACAGTGTGAGAGGGGGGAGTGCGAGGTTATTTGCAACACGACGCCAACAGGCAAATTGACACTTGGTTAAAGTGGGCGCCATTTGTCATCGGCCAGTGGCAAACATATTTCTCTATGTTCTGCTCGCACATGTATTTTAATTATTTGCGCCCTGCCACCTCTCATGTTGCCGTTGTTGCTGCTGCTGCTGCCGTTGTGTTTGTATCATTGCTACTGTTGCTGATGTGTCGTTGTTGTTTTTGTTTAATTTCTCGCTCACAGCATACAAAATGGCGATTTCATATCGATTTACGTCGATTGCTCGTGGACAAACAGTTTTGTTGTCTCGAAGCGACTGTTTACGCTTCCCATGGACGCGGATGTGGAAATTGGACGCGGCTTTAATGTGAGTATTGGGAGAAATTTCAAAATAATTGACAGGCAGGACAAACAAACCGAAAAATGGGTTCAACTTCGTTTGCTTTTCCCGTGCATTATCGTCTTTAATATGGCGGCAACAACATTGTTGTTGCTAGTGATGGCAGTGGACTATCGATAATTGCATAATTGGTCTCACTGCACAAGTCGAAAGAAATTAATTTTGAAAACTACAATAATTAAGATTTCAATTCATGCACATTTGTTATTTAGTTTCCCTAGACCGTAATAATTGTGGCCCAGCTCCAAAATAATTTTAAAATGTTATTGAAATTTCATTTCATACAAATTGTAATTTTAATTTGGTTCGATTAAATTTAATTTGACATATTTCCATTGCACTGCAACCACTGTGCCGCTTGCGGCGCTTTGAAAACAATGTGTGACATTTCACAAGCAATTTGGGAATTCAATTCGAGGCGCCAACTTCAGCGTGGACGCGGTGGGCGGGGCGGTGCAGGGCATAAATTGTGAAAACCATTAAATATGGTGAATGTAAATGGAAACTGTAATTCTGCGTATGCGTTATATTCACAGTTACTCGTTTATTCAGTTATTCCACTCTTGTTTTATTCAGTTATTCGATTATTTGCATTCAGTACTGTGCACAGCTGATAGCGCATACGCCTCGTTAGCCAACAGAATAATACGTAATATGCAAATAATTGCACACCTTCACATTCACAGGGGGAGCTGCAGCAGCTGCTCGTGCTACCCGAGCACCAGGAGAGGTTGCAGTGCAGCAACAAGCGAACATCGATCAACGAAGTGAAGCGCTACATTATCGATACATTTATCGAGGATTACGGCAGCAATTGAACTGCCCCAGTCGAGCAGTGAGCAAAGCAAATCAAACGTGAAGGGAATCGCCAATGTAATTGTAAATGCATTTGTGCAAGTGTGTTGCAAATACTTACAGAATATACATATAAAATAGAATTATAATTATACACACACATATACAAATACACTATATATATAATATATATATACTATGTATTGTGATTGATGTTTCCTAGCAGTGCATTCAAGTATTGTAAATTACACTGTGCGTGTGTTGATATGTAATTATACACTCACAGTCACACACACACACACACACTCATTATGCATTTGAATACGATTACGAATTCGATTAAAACTACATTGAACACATGTATGTGAATGCGCAACGTATTTGTAATGATTAAGTTAATTTGACATAAAACAATAATTATAATGCAAACAAAAACAAAAAAAAATGCAAAAGAATCGAAAACATTTCCAAGAATTATCTATGTAAATTGCACAGCGAAATGCGCATATGTAATATGAATTGTTCGAATTAAGAATATCGAATAATAAACGAAATGAACAAAAAAAACAACAAAATTAAAACAGAAAACGAAATCAATAAAATAATAATTAGCTATGCATAAGTGTAAAAAGAATAAATGCAAATGTAGTTTTTCTCTCCCTGGGACTTTAAAGCGGCTTGTTTAGACAATCAACTGTACAAATTACAGCTTTAGCTAATACAACGTTACTAAATTGAAATGCCAAATTATTATTTCTCGAGCTTAACTTCTACATATGTATGTTTTCTTGCTGGAATGGGTATTCCTAGTTCTTATCTTGAGTTTTAGCACACGGAGTAAGTATGATCTATACATAAGCTATATACAAAGAATATCAGATTAAGGGGGAACATATTAGGCATAGAAAACTTCTTCGTTTCACATCGCTGGCTCTGGACGTGCATTCTCCCGGCTAAGCCCATTTGTGACCCAAAGAATCTGTTGATTTGCATATCTAGTTGAGCTGTGAGCCGGCACCAGCTTAGCCCCGTACCCTAGTCAGGCATGAGAGCGCGGGTCAGTTGGTAACTCCAACATTCACTGTGCCGTCACTTTTGTGGATTTTGCGCTTTTGAGTGCGCTTGACTGATTTGACAAAGGATCAACTTGTTAATTTTCCTATGCACCCACAACTCCTCTCCATCCCTCCCTCCTCGGCAGTCAACCAAGCGAACAAGCGGTGCTGACAAGTGCAAAGTAAGCGGCCAAAGCGAAATGGACAGCGGATTTTTGAGACAACAAAAGTGAAACATGTCAGTTTCAAATGCTGCGAACAGCACAGAATTTAATACTTTTTGACAAGTTGATATATGTTCCAAATAGTCGGTTAACGAGGGGATAGGATTCTATCGTTGAAGAGGGCTCTACCGATTTATAGCTATGCAGCTACTAAGTCGGCAATACTTAAGAACTAACTACGAGTACGTTTAGATGAATGTGGTAAGTAAGTACTTATTTAGTAACAGAGATTATGAATTTATAGTATGCAAGGTGAAGAAATCTACATATATCTCTGATCCTATTAGCAATTTGTGTAACCAATACTTCACTTCACTGGAATACACTGAATAGCTTATAGATATAGAACTTATAGAACTTATCGTCTTATTTTGTTCCATTTAAACACAGGAATAAATGAAAAACTTATAGATACCTATAGGTAAATTTCCTCACTTCAGCAAATTCTGATAACGAAGGTTAATATATCAAACATGTATAATTAGAAAAATAATAATTCCGGACTTATAACATATATGCGCTAGTAATAAGAACCTTTCCTTCATCTGTATATTTAGGATATTCTAACACACCCCTTTTGGCCATGGTCTGTGACAACCTGTCCCCCATTATATGCCAAGCATTTTTAATAGCATTACGTCTTTCAGCCTTTAGCTACCTGCAACTAATATTCGCAACTCTCTTTCTCCCGTCCTTCCGCACTTGGCCACCAGATGGCGCCATCGTGTTAAAATCTGATGTGCTTTACACTCTACGCAAAAAGGGAAAAGTAGAAAGTGTGAGGTGCAGAGAAGTAGGCAAAAGACGAAAAGCAGCAACAAAATTCATAATTTCCTCTTGTCTATGGTGTAGAAAAGTGAAGCGGAGAACATGGTGCAAATGAAAGAAGAAGAAGAACCCGCAGATGGTGTTCTTCCGTTTGCGTGGTTTGCACGCTGTCTCCGGGTCCGTAAATAAGCAGGGAATTCTATGCCCTCTATGCACCCCTCTCCATCCCTCGCTCCTCAAGTGCGTGTCACTTTAGTCGTTTTCTTCGTGTTCCCTATTCTTCATTTGCTGGCGTATCTCGCTCGCTTTTGCATCTCTTCCGTGCCAGGCACCACCCTTCGCTCCTTGTAGGCAATTTCAGGCTCTGTTGAAAAATGCTGCCTCGGATGTGGCCAACAGACGTTGGAGACATTGATGAATTTCCTGTCGAGCAACGCTCGAGTCAAGCCAGGTGTCCCCGCTCGCCCCTACTCCCTCAGATGTCTGGCAGAAGCTCAAATAAACTTTTATATATCTGCACAAATGTCTCTGATGATGTTGCCCCATTGTGACTTAATAATTTCCTACTCACGTCCTGCCCGTGGTGCATTGAACTGCGTTGTCCACGAAGGGACTGCTGGGGGATTGGGTGAAGCTGCTGTAAAGTCTTGCCGCGCGTATAATTATGTTTATATATATACACAGATATACTATATGCAGATATGTCTTCGGAGTAGGAGACTGAATAGGAAGGACTCACACACACTCATCCTCCAGGCAGCCTGCTCTGGCTGCATGTCAAGGCAAAAATATTCCAATTAGTTTCAGTTGGTTGGGAATGCACACTGAGCTCTTGGTTAAGTTACTATCTCTGACACAAAGCATAAACAGATGAAATGCAACAACAACAACAATAAATGAAAAGAAATTCCACATGAAAATCAAATGGATAACTTAAACCAGTGTTTAAAAAACTGCAGTTAGTTTCAATTAGTATGATTTTGCTTCTGCTTCAGCTTCGAAAAACTCAGCGTCGCGTCGCAGCAATGACAAATATCAAACTGCGACGAAAATCGAAATCAGTGTCAGTCGCTATTTTCGTTTTGTGCTCTGCTTTGCTGTTGCTTACGCTCGTCACCCAAGTCGAAGCTGCAGCAAGCGTAAATTTTGCGTCATCGGCAGCAAAGTAACGAAAAGCGGCACTGACTGTTATGAATGATTTTGGTGCTTTGCCTTCGTGCGCAGGCTAAAATGCTGCTTCGTGAAGATCGAGCACGTCTTACGAAAATTCAGGTTTTTTGGCTTTGGGCGGCTTTAAAAAGTGTGACAACAGTGCTTATATTATTCATTTTATTTTTGGCAACATTATACAAATGAAATAAAAATTTAATAAACAGAATTAGTAAAAATAAAAACAATAACGATTCAATTCAGTGTCTTAGTATGTATAACTCTATCTCGTAGTTGGTCTTCATCTTCAAAAGGGGCGTGCGGCCAGAAAAAGGGGGGACCAGAAATGTTCTCAAGAAGGCTAGGGCGTTAGAAGCCGTGCGCCCAAAATAAATAAATGAATAAAAATTCATAATTAGGGCATGCTACCTGAGTGGGGGCAACCCCGCTCAAAAGTCCACAGTTAGGCCTCACGTCAGAGAAAGGAAATAAAAAGGACCAAAGACGGGCAATTCTCAAAAAACCGCCCAAAAAACTCAAACTCAATACTTGAAAATGTTTTGTTTTCATATTTATTAATTTATTTGTTTATCATTTATAATATGCAAATGCAAGCCTATTTACTGTCTATAACATTAGGCAGTTAGACCATATACTTGAGGAATATATGAAACAGGAGAAGAAGAGATCTCTGCCTTCATAAAGCATATACATATGTACATTAATATATATTTTTAATCAGCGTTAGCAGCCGAGTTAATGTCTATTCGAACACCTAGATCTCAGAGTTATGGTTACGAAATTATATCAATATATCTTTGTATTCCACGCAGATTAAGTTGGTTTTATAATTGAAAATAATAGATTCGCAGGCGTAATTTTAAAGCGAATACATTTTATGTTTGTTTGCTCAATACTTTTTACCATTCAAATGATTTCTACAAATTTAGTTGCAATTATTTAAAAAATATACTAGTTATTTAAGAATTAATATTCGTGCACGAATAGGACTAATTGCTTTACGTAACAGTCGAGCATATGATATATGTATGTACTTGGATAAATCTTCATTATGAATTCCCTTTAAAGGTTTCATCATTAGAACACTCAGCTTTATGCTCACTCTACGTCAGTTCCAACCTTATCATCATTATACTTTATGGATGTCCTTCGCATTTGTGCCCTTTAATCAGAAACTGGCCGCATTAGTTAAATAAATTGATATCTTGACAATTACTACTACAATTCATTGTTCTCTCTCTCTCTCTGTCTTACTCTCTCTCTTGATTCCCCTCTCTCATCGAGGCAACGCGCAACGTGTTGCACTTGATGTGCGGCTGCCCTTTTTTGGCCTTTTCCCCAGTTTGCCGCTGCAAATTACAAACGTAAATCTTGCCAAGTTTTCCGGGCTAACAACTAAAAAAAACAAAAACATAACGGAACCAGAATAATAATAATGGCCGAAAGAACACAGCTACAGTTACAACGAAATTTGACTACCCTAACCCACGCTTAAATCCCTTTTCTGTTTTTAGTCTACTTTGAGAAGATTTAACAATTTAAGGCAATATTGCATTCTGATCGAAATATGATATTTTAATAAATATTTGGTTTTAATTTGAGAGTATTCCCGCAACGGGAAACAAGAAAATGGCCAAAACGAAGCCAAGCCTCGACGACTTAAGTAATTCATTTCAAAGTTTTATGAAAGCGAAAAAATAATAATTTTTTTCGAAAAATTGTGTGCCACACACAGGCATGCCCTGACACACACACACACACACCTATACACATTTGTATAAGTAGAATTTTATTTATTTATGACTCGACGTCGGCAGCAAAAACAACTTTCACACGGCTTCGCTCGCACAAATCTCCAACTCCCCTTGCCCCCTCCCGGTTTGAACTTAACCTCAGTATTCCGCACTCAGTTTTCCCCACTTTTCACTCACTGCAGCTTTAGTTTTTGACCAGGCTATACGATCCCAAGATGCCAAGATGGAGGTGGTTAAAACAAAAGAATTTATTGCGCTTCACTCTGAGATTTCTTTAGTTTTATTAGGTCTGTGCTACGTTGCAAAGTTTATCCTTCCTTTTCCTACTCGTATTTCTCCAACTTCATTTTCGGTAAAACAAATTAATGAGCTTTTATATTTGCTGTCAAAATAAGGGAATGTCTTAAGGCTATAAGATTTCACTATATAAACAAAAGGATAGAATTTCTACAATAAAAATAATTGATAAAGGTTATTTTTTATACCCTAGGTCAAAAAGGAACTAATTGTGCAAAATGCAAATGTGTAACAGGCGAGCGGCAGACCCACAAAGTTTGCTCGGATCTAGCGCGGAGGGGGGACACTAGCTTTAGCTAGGACACCAGAAAGGCGCACAAGGCCCCCCCCCCAAATATGACCACGAAAACCCCGTATACCAGAAGAAACCGGGCAGGTTTATTTGAAGTCCCATGACAATTCTACCCAATCAGACAACAAACACCGTCAAACTTGAAACCATTTTCTGATGCTGCTTTCCTTACTTGGTTTTCCAACTCTGCACAAACTTATCTCATTTCAAATTTTTACTAATTAAATTTCAACTAACTCGAAACTTTTTTCCAAATCAAACTAAGACCACAAGAATCTTAGCTAAAAATAGCAAAAAAAAAAATCATCTCAAAACTTATCGAGCAATCTCGGGTTTGTCTGTGTATGTGTGTGTATATGTGTGTGAAGGGCCAAGGGATGCTGACCTTATCTCTGTCGCCTGAGCAGATTCATCCCTCCCTGCCGCCACCATAAATTATCAATGCAACCGAAGCACTTAAATTTCAGCAGAGGAATCCGAAAATTCCGAATCGAACCGAACGTGGTAGCGCATCGAATGCAAAGTTGATGCTGAAGTTGAAGTTGGAGCCGAAGTTGGAGGCGGAGGTGGAGTCGGAGTTGTTTGGCCGCCAACCGTTTGACCAATGCCAATTGAATGGGCATTGGCCACAAACACACCAATGCATTTGCATGTGTGTGTGTGTGGAAGCCTGACGCGCGCCCACTTTAGGGGCAAATGCTGCGGATGAGATGCTGCGGGGCATCTGCATAAATTGCTTTATTTGTACAGGGCAAACAAAATGAACTGTAACAATATTGATGCAGCTGACATCGAGGATACAAAAGGATTGTACTCAATTGTACCTCATCCGTCCACTCCGTCCGCTCCGGCGGTCACATTGAAGTGGGCAATGCTCTCACGTCTAGACGCCTCCCATTGTGAACTGTGGATTTTGTGATTTGTCCAGAGCTGAAGCTGCTAACAGAATCAGCTTCATTAACCCGCTGCCCGCTGGAGGTGCAGTTTGCAGTTATTCACATGATTAAAGCCAGACCAGGCCAAGCCAGACACAGTCAAAGTTTTAACAGTCCCATGTTCGGGAGACAGAGAGAGAGAGACAAAGAGAAGAACTGTACGCCAGCAGCTGTCGTATAAAAAATTTTGCAAATTTGCATGCTAACATAAAATCCAATTTATTTGCTTGTGTTTTGTTCTCTGTTTATTCAAATCAAATGCATAAAATACGAAATGGCTTGGGCAGTAAAAAATAAAAATTGATGTCTATAAATTGAACCATAGTCGCTTAAATCTAATAAAATAGAAATCAACTTCCGACAACCGCAAAATGTCATGAATGAGGAGAAGAGAAAAGAGGAACAATGCGTTAAACAGAGGAACTTTGGAATTGAAGCCAATTAAGGGACAATAAAACCAACAAATAACTTAAGCGCCTTTGTAAAGCAGTGGGTCAAAGCACAATCGCAGTGACATATTTAGTATTTATTTTAAACTTTTAAGTCCCATAGTATTATATATGCTGTGTTCAAGTTTTATTTATGATAACGTTAAGTTTTATGTTAAAAGTTAGATATCTTCACTTACAAATAATCTTTCAAACCAGTGTTCTCCTAATAAATATAAAAAAAAATGGTTTAAACGTTTAAATTTAAAACCATATAGAATATGTTCACACTGTCGTAAAATGTCTTTTTTATTTCGACTTATCGATAGTTTTATATCATCTATAAATCCGCCTTAAAATGAAATGGTAAATTAAATTATATGTTTTTAATTTTTATTAAATTTTGAATACGTTTATTATGTTTGACAAAATTATAAAATAATTTTTACTTGTATTGATCTTTACCAACGCGTTTCACTGTGAATTGCATTTAGTATATTTAATTGGAACTCGATAACAAAAAATACTCAGGGCTACCAGATTTGACACACGACGCGGCGCTACTCTAAAGTCTGATTTGTGTTCTGTTGTGAGAAAGTCAAATTACGTTTTTTTAGAAATAAATAATATAAAGTGGCAATGGATTCTCCTCCAACTTTTGATGCCAAACTGGATGCGTTTCGCAAATATTATTTACTAGAGAAGCATCGCGTAGAGAGTTTCAATTCCTGGCCCTTCACCGAAAAGTCAGCCTGTAGTATAACAAAGGCAAGCGGATCTCGCGGTCTCTTTTAGACTGTAAAATAATTCGCATTTATATATAAATTGTGTTTATTATCTAGATGGCAGAAGCAGGATTCTACTGGACAGGAACAGAACGAGAAAACGATACGGCCACTTGTTTTGTATGCGGCAAGACTCTCGATGGCTGGGAGTCGGAGGACGATCCCTGGAAGGAGCACCTGAAGCATGCACCACAGTGTGAATTTGTGAAGCTAGGCCGCGTTGAAAGTGACATGACTGTAAGTTTTAAATTAATAAATTAACCAGTTATTTGAACAGAACAACAAATCATTTTTAGGTCGAACAATTTCTACAAATTTTCGGCACTGTTATCAAGAGCAGCATTGGAAAGAGCATTACCAACTTTAAAAAACAGTTCCAAAAGGAAAACGAAAACAAGCTGGATGAGTTTGTAAAAAATATTTCATAGTTTTATATGTATTTTTGCACTACCGAATAATTATATACAACATACACAAACTTGGTCTGTTCAAAATATATGTGTAAATGTAAGGCGCAATTTATTCACAGACAGTTAACAGTTGCTGCTGCTAAAAACTGGTAAGTTGGCAACGCGGCAAGTTGTCGGCTGTTATAAATTTAAATATAGCGATTTATTTTATTGTAACAAATCTAAATAGACAAAACTTTAATTCACAATTAAAAATGACAAATTAAGAAATATTTATTCATGACAACCTAAATCAATTGGTAAATAAAAAATGTCAGATTATGATACATTACAAACAAAAATATGGAATTTCAATTCAAGACAAAATTAAAGGAATGACAATGAAACGACACTTAAAGTTACACTTCAAATATTCGATATAAATTCACAGCAGTTTGAAAAAAACTATTTGTATATGTGACCCTTGACCTACATGCCAAAGAGCTACCACATTTGACACACGACGAGGCGCTACTCTGAAGCCTGATTTGTGTTCTGTTGTGAGAAAGTTAAATTACGTTTTTTTAGAAATAAATAATATAAAGTGGCAATGGATTCTCCTCCAACTTTTGATGCCAAACTGGATGCGTTTCGCAAATATTATTTACTAGAGAAGCATCGCGTAGAGAGTTTCAAGTTTTGGCCCTTCACCGAAAAGTCAGTCTGTAGTATAACAAAGGCAAGCGGATCTCGCGGTCTCTTTAGACTGTAAAATAATTCGCATTTATATATAAATTGTGTTTATCTAGATGGCAGAAGCAGGATTCTACTGGACAGGAACAGAACCAGGAAACGATACGGCCACTTGTTTTGTATGTGGAAAGACTCTCGATGGCTGGAAGTCGGAGGACGATCCCTGGAAGGAGCACCTGAAGCATGCACCACAGTGTGTATTTGTGAAGCTGGGCCGCGTTGAAAGTGACATGACTGTAAGTTTGAAATTAATAAATTAACCAGTTATTTGAACAACAAATCATTTTTAGGTCGAACAATTTCTGCAAATTTTCGGCACTGTTATCAAGAGCAGCATTCTAAAGAGCATTACCAACTTTAAAAAACAGTTCCAAAAGGAAAACGAAAACAAGCTGGATGAGTTTGTAAAAAATAGTTCATAGTTTTATATGTATTTTTGCACTACCGAATAATTATATACAACATACACAAACTTGGTCTGTTCAAAATATACGTGTAAATGTAAGGCGCAATTTATTCACAGACAGTTAACAGTTGCTGCTGCTAAAAACTGGTAAGTTGGCAACGCGGCAAGTTGTCGGCTGTTATAAATTTAAATATAGCGATTTATTTTATTGTAACAAATCTAAATAGACAAACTTTAATTCACAATTAAAAATGACAAATTAAGAAATATTTATTCATGACAACCTAAATCAATTGGTAAATAAAAAATGTCAGATTATGATACATTACAAACAAAAATATGGAATTTCAATTCAAGACAAAATTAAAGGAATGACAATGAAACGACACTTAAAGTTACACTTCAAATATTCGATATAAATTCACAGCAGTTTGAAAAAAAACTATTTGTATATGTGACCCTTGACCTACATGCCAAAGAGCTACCACATTTGACACACGACGAGGCGCTACTCTGAAGCCTGATTTGTGTTCTGTTGTGAGAAAGTTAAATTACGTTTTTTTAGAAATAAATAATATAAAGTGGCAATGGATTCTCCTCCAACTTTTGATGCCAAACTGGATGCGTTTCGCAAATATTATTTACTAGAGAAGCATCGCGTAGAGAGTTTCAAGTTTTGGCCCTTCACCGAAAAGTCAGTCTGTAGTATAACAAAGGCAAGCGGATCTCGCGGTCTCTTTAGACTGTAAAATAATTCGCATTTATATATAAATTGTGTTTATCTAGATGGCAGAAGCAGGATTCTACTGGACAGGAACAGAACCAGGAAACGATACGGCCACTTGTTTTGTATGTGGAAAGACTCTCGATGGCTGGAAGTCGGAGGACGATCCCTGGAAGGAGCACCTGAAGCATGCACCACAGTGTGTATTTGTGAAGCTGGGCCGCGTTGAAAGTGACATGACTGTAAGTTTGAAATTAATAAATTAACCAGTTATTTGAACAACAAATCATTTTTAGGTCGAACAATTTCTGCAAATTTTCGGCACTGTTATCAAGAGCAGCATTCTAAAGAGCATTACCAACTTTAAAAAACAGTTCCAAAAGGAAAACGAAAACAAGCTGGATGAGTTTGTAAAAAATAGTTCATAGTTTTATATGTATTTTTGCACTACCGAATAATTATATACAACATACACAAACTTGGTCTGTTCAAAATATACGTGTAAATGTAAGGCGCAATTTATTCACAGACAGTTAACAGTTGCTGCTGCTAAAAACTGGTAAGTTGGCAACGCGGCAAGTTGTCGGCTGTTATAAATTTAAATATAGCGATTTATTTTATTGTAACAAATCTAAATAGACAAACTTTAATTCACAATTAAAAATGACAAATTAAGAAATATTTATTCATGACAACCTAAATCAATTGGTAAATAAAAAATGTCAGATTATGATACATTACAAACAAAAATATGGAATTTCAATTCAAGACAAAATTAAAGGAATGACAATGAAACGACACTTAAAGTTACACTTCAAATATTCGATATAAATTCACAGCAGTTTGAAAAAAACTATTTGTATATGTGACCCTTGACCTACATGCCAAAGAGCTACCACATTTGACACACGACGAGGCGCTACTCTGAAGCCTGATTTGTGTTCTGTTGTGAGAAAGTTAAATTACGTTTTTTTAGAAATAAATAATATAAAGTGGCAATGGATTCTCCTCCAACTTTTGATGCCAAACTGGATGCGTTTCGCAAATATTATTTACTAGAGAAGCATCGCGTAGAGAGTTTCAAGTTTTGGCCCTTCACCGAAAAGTCAGTCTGTAGTATAACAAAGGCAAGCGGATCTCGCGGTCTCTTTAGACTGTAAAATAATTCGCATTTATATATAAATTGTGTTTATCTAGATGGCAGAAGCAGGATTCTACTGGACAGGAACAGAACCAGGAAACGATACGGCCACTTGTTTTGTATGTGGAAAGACTCTCGATGGCTGGAAGTCGGAGGACGATCCCTGGAAGGAGCACCTGAAGCATGCACCACAGTGTGTATTTGTGAAGCTGGGCCGCGTTGAAAGTGACATGACTGTAAGTTTGAAATTAATAAATTAACCAGTTATTTGAACAACAAATCATTTTTAGGTCGAACAATTTCTGCAAATTTTCGGCACTGTTATCAAGAGCAGCATTCTAAAGAGCATTACCAACTTTAAAAAAAAGTTCCAAAAGGAAAACGAAAACAAGCTGGATGAGTTTGTAAAAAATAGTTCATAGTTTTATATGTATTTTTGCACTACCGAATAATTATATACAACATACACAAACTTGGTCTGTTCAAAATATACGTGTAAATGTAAGGCGCAATTTATTCACAGACAGTTAACAGTTGCTGCTGCTAAAAACTGGTAAGTTGGCAACGCGGCAAGTTGTCGGCTGTTATAAATTTAAATATAGCGATTTATTTTATTGTAACAAATCTAAATAGACAAACTTTAATTCACAATTAAAAATGACAAATTAAGAAATATTTATTCATGACAACCTAAATCAATTGGTAAATAAAAAAATGTCAGATTATGATACATTACAAACAAAAATATGGAATTTCAATTCAAGACAAAATTAAAGGAATGACAATGAAACGACACTTAAAGTTACACTTCAAATATTCGATATAAATTCACAGCAGTTTGAAAAAAACTATTTGTATATGTGACCCTTGACCTACATGCCAAAGAGCTACCACATTTGACACACGACGAGGCGCTACTCTGAAGCCTGATTTGTGTTCTGTTGTGAGAAAGTTAAATTACGTTTTTTTAGAAATAAATAATATAAAGTGGCAATGGATTCTCCTCCAACTTTTGATGCCAAACTGGATGCGTTTCGCAAATATTATTTACTAGAGAAGCATCGCGTAGAGAGTTTCAAGTTTTGGCCCTTCACCGAAAAGTCAGTCTGTAGTATAACAAAGGCAAGCGGATCTCGCGGTCTCTTTAGACTGTAAAATAATTCGCATTTATATATAAATTGTGTTTATCTAGATGGCAGAAGCAGGATTCTACTGGACAGGAACAGAACCAGGAAACGATACGGCCACTTGTTTTGTATGTGGAAAGACTCTCGATGGCTGGAAGTCGGAGGACGATCCCTGGAAGGAGCACCTGAAGCATGCACCACAGTGTGTATTTGTGAAGCTGGGCCGCGTTGAAAGTGACATGACTGTAAGTTTGAAATTAATAAATTAACCAGTTATTTGAACAACAAATCATTTTTAGGTCGAACAATTTCTGCAAATTTTCGGCACTGTTATCAAGAGCAGCATTCTAAAGAGCATTACCAACTTTAAAAAACAGTTCCAAAAGGAAAACGAAAACAAGCTGGATGAGTTTGTAAAAAATAGTTCATAGTTTTATATGTATTTTTGCACTACCGAATAATTATATACAACATACACAAACTTGGTCTGTTCAAAATATACGTGTAAATGTAAGGCGCAATTTATTCACAGACAGTTAACAGTTGCTGCTGCTAAAAACTGGTAAGTTGGCAACGCGGCAAGTTGTCGGCTGTTATAAATTTAAATATAGCGATTTATTTTATTGTAACAAATCTAAATAGACAAACTTTAATTCACAATTAAAAATGACAAATTAAGAAATATTTATTCATGACAACCTAAATCAATTGGTAAATAAAAAATGTCAGATTATGATACATTACAAACAAAAATATGGAATTTCAATTCAAGACAAAATTAAAGGAATGACAATGAAACGACACTTAAAGTTACACTTCAAATATTCGATATAAATTCACAGCAGTTTGAAAAAAACTATTTGTATATGTGACCCTTGACCTACATGCCAAAGAGCTACCACATTTGACACACGACGAGGCGCTACTCTGAAGCCTGATTTGTGTTCTGTTGTGAGAAAGTTAAATTACGTTTTTTTAGAAATAAATAATATAAAGTGGCAATGGATTCTCCTCCAACTTTTGATGCCAAACTGGATGCGTTTCGCAAATATTATTTACTAGAGAAGCATCGCGTAGAGAGTTTCAAGTTTTGGCCCTTCACCGAAAAGTCAGTCTGTAGTATAACAAAGGCAAGCGGATCTCGCGGTCTCTTTAGACTGTAAAATAATTCGCATTTATATATAAATTGTGTTTATCTAGATGGCAGAAGCAGGATTCTACTGGACAGGAACAGAACCAGGAAACGATACGGCCACTTGTTTTGTATGTGGAAAGACTCTCGATGGCTGGAAGTCGGAGGACGATCCCTGGAAGGAGCACCTGAAGCATGCACCACAGTGTGTATTTGTGAAGCTGGGCCGCGTTGAAAGTGACATGACTGTAAGTTTGAAATTAATAAATTAACCAGTTATTTGAACAACAAATCATTTTTAGGTCGAACAATTTCTGCAAATTTTCGGCACTGTTATCAAGAGCAGCATTCTAAAGAGCATTACCAACTTTAAAAAACAGTTCCAAAAAGGAAAACGAAAACAAGCTGGATGAGTTTGTAAAAAATAGTTCATAGTTTTATATGTATTTTTGCACTACCGAATAATTATATACAACATACACAAACTTGGTCTGTTCAAAATATACGTGTAAATGTAAGGCGCAATTTATTCACAGACAGTTAACAGTTGCTGCTGCTAAAAACTGGTAAGTTGGCAACGCGGCAAGTTGTCGGCTGTTATAAATTTAAATATAGCGATTTATTTTATTGTAACAAATCTAAATAGACAAACTTTAATTCACAATTAAAAATGACAAATTAAGAAATATTTATTCATGACAACCTAAATCAATTGGTAAATAAAAAATGTCAGATTATGATACATTACAAACAAAAATATGGAATTTCAATTCAAGACAAAATTAAAGGAATGACAATGAAACGACACTTAAAGTTACACTTCAAATATTCGATATAAATTCACAGCAGTTTGAAAAAAACTATTTGTATATGTGACCCTTGACCTACATGCCAAAGAGCTACCACATTTGACACACGACGAGGCGCTACTCTGAAGCCTGATTTGTGTTCTGTTGTGAGAAAGTTAAATTACGTTTTTTTAGAAATAAATAATATAAAGTGGCAATGGATTCTCCTCCAACTTTTGATGCCAAACTGGATGCGTTTCGCAAATATTATTTACTAGAGAAGCATCGCGTAGAGAGTTTCAAGTTTTGGCCCTTCACCGAAAAGTCAGTCTGTAGTATAACAAAGGCAAGCGGATCTCGCGGTCTCTTTTAGACTGTAAAATAATTCGCATTTATATATAAATTGTGTTTATTCTAGATGGCAGAAGCAGGATTCTACTGGACAGGAACAGAACCAGGAAACGATACGGCCACTTGTTTTGTATGTGGCAAGACTCTCGATGGCTGGAAGTCGGAGGACGATCCCTGGAAGGAGCACCTGAAGCATGCACCACAGTGTGTATTTGTGAAGCTGGGCCGCGTTGAAAGTGACATGACTGTAAGTTTGAAATTAATAAATTAACCAGTTATTTGAACAACAAATCATTTTTAGGTCGAACAATTTCTGCAAATTTTCGGCACTGTTATCAAGAGCAGCATTCTAAAGAGCATTACCAACTTTAAAAAAAAGTTCCAAAAGGAAAACGAAAACAAGCTGGATGAGTTTGTAAAAAATAGTTCATAGTTTTATATGTATTTTTGCACTACCGAATAATTATATACAACATACACAAACTTGGTCTGTTCAAAATATACGTGTAAATGTAAGGCGCAATTTATTCACAGACGTTAAAGTTGCTGCTGCTAAAAACTGGTAAGTTGGCAACGCGGCAAGTTGTCGGCTGTTATAAATTTAAATATAGCGATTTATTTTATTGTAACAAATCTAAATAGACAAACTTTAATTCACAATTAAAAATGACAAATTAAGAAATATTTATTCATGACAACCTAAATCAATTGGTAAATAAAAATGTCAGATTGTTGAATACGATTCCAAGATGCCAAAATGGAGTGGTTAAAACAAAAGGATTTATTGCGCACCATTCTGAATTTTTTTTTTAGGTCTGTCACGATGCAAAGAATATCCTTCTCAGCGTTCCACTCGAAACAAATTAATGACTTTTATTGCCAATGAGGGTCTTAAGTCTATAAGATTTCACTATATAAACAAAGGATAAATTTCTACAATAAAAAAAATTGATAAAGGTTTTTTTACTTGAGTCCCATGACATCCACAAAATCGACAACAAACACCCACAACCTGGACACCCATTTCTGATGCCCCTTTCCTTACTTGTTTTTTCTGACTCTGCCAAACATCTTTCAAATTTTTACAATTTTAAATTTCAACTAATTAAACTTTTCAAATCAAACTAAGACCACAAGAATCTTGCTAGCAAAAATATAATCCAACTCAAATTTTAGCAATCTGCTTGTGTTAGTGTATTGTGGAGGGGGCCTTATCTGTTCCCCCCTGCCGCCGCCATAATTATCAAGCAACGAAGTTCTTAAATTTCAACAGAGAACCGAAAAGTCCGATCTAAGTGGTATCACATCAAGGCAAAGTTGATGCTGGAGTTAAAGTTGGAGCAGTTGGGTGGGGGGGTGAGTCGGAGGTGTTTGGCCACCTACTTTGGCAATAAAGAATTGTGCTACAAACTACGATGCATAAGCAGGTTGTGTGTGGAAGCCAGAACTTTAGGAAACGGTCCGGAATGCTGCCGGTCATGCATTTATTTTGTGCAAAGAAAAAGTACCTCGATTGTACCCCCCCCCAAATCGTCCGGTCCGGCGGTCACATTGAAGGCTCGGCAATGCTCTCACGTCTCGACGCCTCCCATTGTGAACTGTGGATTTTGTGATTTGTCCAGAGCGGGAGCTGCGTAACAGAATTAATAAACCTCTTACCCTGGAGGTGCAGTTTGAAGTTAATCACATCATTAAAGCCAGACCAAATCAGCCAGACACAGTCAAAGTTTTAACAGTCCAATGTCCGGGAGCAAGAAAGACAAAGAGAAGAACTGTACGCCAGCAGCTGTCGTATAAAAAATTTTTGCAAATTTGCATGCTAACATAAAATCCAATTTATTTGCTTCTGTTTTGTTCTCTGTTTATCCAAACCAAATGCATAAAATGCGAAATGGCTTGGGCAGTAAAAAATACCATTTGATGTCTATAAATTGAACCATAGTCGCTTAAATCTAATAAAATAGAAATCAACTTCCGACAACCGCAAAATGTCATGAATGGGGGAGAAGAAAAAGAAGGACAATGCATGAAACAGAGGAACTTGAATGGAGGCGAATTGAGGGACAATAAAGCCAATAAATAACTTAAGCGCCTTTGTAAAGCGGCGGGTCAAATCACAATTGAAGTGACATATTTAATATTTATTTTAAACTTTTAAGTCCCATAGTATTATATATGCTGTGTTCAAGTTTTATTTATGATAACGTTAAGTTTTATGTTAAAAGTTAGATATCTTCACTTACAAATAATCTTTCAAACCAGTGTTCTCCTAATAAATATAAAAAAAAATGGTTTAAACGTTTAAATTTAAAACCATATAGAATATGTTCACACTGTCGTAAAATGTCTTTTTTATTTCGACTTATCGATAGTTTTATATCATCTATAAATCCGCCTTAAAATGAAATGGTAAATTAAATTATATGTTTTTAATTTTTATTAAATTTTGAATACGTTTATTATGTTTGACAAAATTATAAAATAATTTTTACTTGTATTGATCTTTACCAACGCGTTTCACTGTGAATTGCATTTAGTATATTTATTTCGAACTCGATAACAAAAAAACTACTCAGGGCTACCACATTTGACACACGACGCGGCGCTACTCTGAAGCCTGATTTGTGTTCTGTTGTGAGAAAGTCAAATTACGTTTTTTTAGAAATAAATAATATAAAGTGGCAATGGATTCTCCTCCAACTTTTGATGCCAAACTGGATGCGTTTCGCAAATATTATTTACTAGAGAAGCATCGCGTAGAGAGTTTCAATTCCTGGCCCTTCACCGAAAAGTCAGCCTGTAGTATAACAAAGGCAAGCGGATCTCGCGGTCTCTTTTAGACTGTAAAATAATTCGCATTTATATATAAATTGTGTTTATTATCTAGATGGCAGAAGCAGGATTCTACTGGACAGGAACAGAACGAGAAAACGATACGGCCACTTGTTTTGTATGCGGCAAGACTCTCGATGGCTGGGAGTCGGAGGACGATCCCTGGAAGGAGCACCTGAAGCATGCACCACAGTGTGAATTTGTGAAGCTAGGCCGCGTTGAAAGTGACATGACTGTAAGTTTTAAATTAATAAATTAACCAGTTATTTGAACAGAACAACAAATCATTTTTAGGTCGAACAATTTCTACAAATTTTCGGCACTGTTATCAAGAGCAGCATTGGAAAGAGCATTACCAACTTTAAAAAACAGTTCCAAAAGGAAAACGAAAACAAGCTGGATGAGTTTGTAAAAAAATATTTCATAGTTTTATATGTATTTTTGCACTACCGAATAATTATATACAACATACACAAACTTGGTCTGTTCAAAATATATGTGTAAATGTAAGGCGCAATTTATTCACAGACAGTTAACAGTTGCTGCTGCTAAAAACTGGTAAGTTGGCAACGCGGCAAGTTGTCGGCTGTTATAAATTTAAATATAGCGATTTATTTTATTGTAACAAATCTAAATAGACAAACTTTAATTCACAATTAAAAATGACAAATTAAGAAATATTTATTCATGACAACCTAAATCAATTGGTAAATAAAAAATGTCAGATTATGATACATTACAAACAAAAATATGGAATTTCAATTCAAGACAAAATTAAAGGAATGACAATGAAACGACACTTAAAGTTACACTTCAAATATTCGATATAAATTCACAGCAGTTTGAAAAAAACTATTTGTATATGTGACCCTTGACCTACATGCCAAAGAGCTACCACATTTGACACACGACGAGGCGCTACTCTGAAGCCTGATTTGTGTTCTGTTGTGAGAAAGTTAAATTACGTTTTTTTAGAAATAAATAATATAAAGTGGCAATGGATTCTCCTCCAACTTTTGATGCCAAACTGGATGCGTTTCGCAAATATTATTTACTAGAGAAGCATCGCGTAGAGAGTTTCAAGTTTTGGCCCTTCACCGAAAAGTCAGTCTGTAGTATAACAAAGGCAAGCGGATCTCGCGGTCTCTTTTAGACTGTAAAATAATTCGCATTTATATATAAATTGTGTTTATCTAGATGGCAGAAGCAGGATTCTACTGGACAGGAACAGAACCAGGAAACGATACGGCCACTTGTTTTGTATGTGGCAAGACTCTCGATGGCTGGAAGTCGGAGGACGATCCCTGGAAGGAGCACCTGAAGCATGCACCACAGTGTGTATTTGTGAAGCTGGGCCGCGTTGAAAGTGACATGACTGTAAGTTTGAAATTAATAAATTAACCAGTTATTTGAACAACAAATCATTTTTAGGTCGAACAATTTCTGCAAATTTTCGGCACTGTTATCAAGAGCAGCATTGTAAAGAGCATTACCAACTTTAAAAAACAGTTCCAAAAGGAAAACGAAAACAAGCTGGATGAGTTTGTAAAAAATAGTTCATAGTTTTATATGTATTTTTGCACTACCGAATAATTATATACAACATACACAAACTTGGTCTGTTCAAAATATACGTGTAAATGTAAGGCGCAATTTATTCACAGACAGTTAACAGTTGCTGCTGCTAAAAACTGGTAAGTTGGCAACGCGGCAAGTTGTCGGCTGTTATAAATTTAAATATAGCGATTTATTTTATTGTAACAAATCTAAATAGACAAACTTTAATTCACAATTAAAAATGACAAATTAAGAAATATTTATTCATGACAACCTAAATCAATTGGTAAATAAAAAATGTCAGATTATGATACATTACAAACAAAAATATGGAATTTCAATTCAAGACAAAATTAAAGGAATGACAATGAAACGACACTTAAAGTTACACTTCAAATATTCGATATAAATTCACAGCAGTTTGAAAAAAACTATTTGTATATGTGACCCTTGACCTACATGCCAAAGAGCTACCACATTTGACACACGACGAGGCGCTACTCTGAAGCCTGATTTGTGTTCTGTTGTGAGAAAGTTAAATTACGTTTTTTTAGAAATAAATAATATAAAGTGGCAATGGATTCTCCTCCAACTTTTGATGCCAAACTGGATGCGTTTCGCAAATATTATTTACTAGAGAAGCATCGCGTAGAGAGTTTCAAGTTTTGGCCCTTCACCGAAAAGTCAGTCTGTAGTATAACAAAGGCAAGCGGATCTCGCGGTCTCTTTTAGACTGTAAAATAATTCGCATTTATATATAAATTGTGTTTATCTAGATGGCAGAAGCAGGATTCTACTGGACAGGAACAGAACCAGGAAACGATACGGCCACTTGTTTTGTATGTGGAAAGACTCTCGATGGCTGGAAGTCGGAGGACGATCCCTGGAAGGAGCACCTGAAGCATGCACCACAGTGTGTATTTGTGAAGCTGGGCCGCGTTGAAAGTGACATGACTGTAAGTTTGAAATTAATAAATTAACCAGTTATTTGAACAACAAATCATTTTTAGGTCGAACAATTTCTGCAAATTTTCGGCACTGTTATCAAGAGCAGCATTCTAAAGAGCATTACCAACTTTAAAAAACAGTTCCAAAAGGAAAACGAAAACAAGCTGGATGAGTTTGTAAAAAATAGTTCATAGTTTTATATGTATTTTTGCACTACCGAATAATTATATACAACATACACAAACTTGGTCTGTTCAAAATATACGTGTAAATGTAAGGCGCAATTTATTCACAGACAGTTAACAGTTGCTGCTGCTAAAAACTGGTAAGTTGGCAACGCGGCAAGTTGTCGGCTGTTATAAATTTAAATATAGCGATTTATTTTATTGTAACAAATCTAAATAGACAAACTTTAATTCACAATTAAAAATGACAAATTAAGAAATATTTATTCATGACAACCTAAATCAATTGGTAAATAAAAAATGTCAGATTATGATACATTACAAACAAAAATATGGAATTTCAATTCAAGACAAAATTAAAGGAATGACAATGAAACGACACTTAAAGTTACACTTCAAATATTCGATATAAATTCACAGCAGTTTGAAAAAAACTATTTGTATATGTGACCCTTGACCTACATGCCAAAGAGGTACCACATTTGACACACGACGAGGCGCTACTCTGAAGCCTGATTTGTGTTCTGTTGTGAGAAAGTTAAATTACGTTTTTTTAGAAATAAATAATATAAAGTGGCAATGGATTCTCCTCCAACTTTTGATGCCAAACTGGATGCGTTTCGCAAATATTATTTACTAGAGAAGCATCGCGTAGAGAGTTTCAAGTTTTGGCCCTTCACCGAAAAGTCAGTCTGTAGTATAACAAAGGCAAGCGGATCTCGCGGTCTCTTTAGACTGTAAAATAATTCGCATTTATATATAAATTGTGTTTATCTAGATGGCAGAAGCAGGATTCTACTGGACAGGAACAGAACCAGGAAACGATACGGCCACTTGTTTTGTATGTGGAAAGACTCTCGATGGCTGGAAGTCGGAGGACGATCCCTGGAAGGAGCACCTGAAGCATGCACCACAGTGTGTATTTGTGAAGCTGGGCCGCGTTGAAAGTGACATGACTGTAAGTTTGAAATTAATAAATTAACCAGTTATTTGAACAACAAATCATTTTTAGGTCGAACAATTTCTGCAAATTTTCGGCACTGTTATCAAGAGCAGCATTCTAAAGAGCATTACCAACTTTAAAAAACAGTTCCAAAAGGAAAACGAAAACAAGCTGGATGAGTTTGTAAAAAATAGTTCATAGTTTTATATGTATTTTTGCACTACCGAATAATTATATACAACATACACAAACTTGGTCTGTTCAAAATATACGTGTAAATGTAAGGCGCAATTTATTCACAGACAGTTAACAGTTGCTGCTGCTAAAAACTGGTAAGTTGGCAACGCGGCAAGTTGTCGGCTGTTATAAATTTAAATATAGCGATTTATTTTATTGTAACAAATCTAAATAGACAAACTTTAATTCACAATTAAAAATGACAAATTAAGAAATATTTATTCATGACAACCTAAATCAATTGGTAAATAAAAAATGTCAGATTATGATACATTACAAACAAAAAATATGGAATTTCAATTCAAGACAAAATTAAAGGAATGACAATGAAACGACACTTAAAGTTACACTTCAAATATTCGATATAAATTCACAGCAGTTTGAAAAAAACTATTTGTATATGTGACCCTTGACCTACATGCCAAAGAGCTACCACATTTGACACACGACGAGGCGCTACTCTGAAGCCTGATTTGTGTTCTGTTGTGAGAAAGTTAAATTACGTTTTTTTAGAAATAAATAATATAAAGTGGCAATGGATTCTCCTCCAACTTTTGATGCCAAACTGGATGCGTTTCGCAAATATTATTTACTAGAGAAGCATCGCGTAGAGAGTTTCAAGTTTTGGCCCTTCACCGAAAAGTCAGTCTGTAGTATAACAAAGGCAAGCGGATCTCGCGGTCTCTTTAGACTGTAAAATAATTCGCATTTATATATAAATTGTGTTTATCTAGATGGCAGAAGCAGGATTCTACTGGACAGGAACAGAACCAGGAAACGATACGGCCACTTGTTTTGTATGTGGAAAGACTCTCGATGGCTGGAAGTCGGAGGACGATCCCTGGAAGGAGCACCTGAAGCATGCACCACAGTGTGTATTTGTGAAGCTGGGCCGCGTTGAAAGTGACATGACTGTAAGTTTGAAATTAATAAATTAACCAGTTATTTGAACAACAAATCATTTTTAGGTCGAACAATTTCTGCAAATTTTCGGCACTGTTATCAAGAGCAGCATTCTAAAGAGCATTACCAACTTTAAAAAACAGTTCCAAAAGGAAAACGAAAACAAGCTGGATGAGTTTGTAAAAAATAGTTCATAGTTTTATATGTATTTTTGCACTACCGAATAATTATATACAACATACACAAACTTGGTCTGTTCAAAATATACGTGTAAATGTAAGGCGCAATTTATTCACAGACAGTTAACAGTTGCTGCTGCTAAAAACTGGTAAGTTGGCAACGCGGCAAGTTGTCGGCTGTTATAAATTTAAATATAGCGATTTATTTTATTGTAACAAATCTAAATAGACAAACTTTAATTCACAATTAAAAATGACAAATTAAGAAATATTTATTCATGACAACCTAAATCAATTGGTAAATAAAAAATGTCAGATTATGATACATTACAAACAAAAATATGGAATTTCAATTCAAGACAAAATTAAAGGAATGACAATGAAACGACACTTAAAGTTACACTTCAAATATTCGATATAAATTCACAGCAGTTTGAAAAAAAACTATTTGTATATGTGACCCTTGACCTACATGCCAAAGAGCTACCACATTTGACACACGACGAGGCGCTACTCTGAAGCCTGATTTGTGTTCTGTTGTGAGAAAGTTAAATTACGTTTTTTTAGAAATAAATAATATAAAGTGGCAATGGATTCTCCTCCAACTTTTGATGCCAAACTGGATGCGTTTCGCAAATATTATTTACTAGAGAAGCATCGCGTAGAGAGTTTCAAGTTTTGGCCCTTCACCGAAAAGTCAGTCTGTAGTATAACAAAGGCAAGCGGATCTCGCGGTCTCTTTAGACTGTAAAATAATTCGCATTTATATATAAATTGTGTTTATCTAGATGGCAGAAGCAGGATTCTACTGGACAGGAACAGAACCAGGAAACGATACGGCCACTTGTTTTGTATGTGGAAAGACTCTCGATGGCTGGAAGTCGGAGGACGATCCCTGGAAGGAGCACCTGAAGCATGCACCACAGTGTGTATTTGTGAAGCTGGGCCGCGTTGAAAGTGACATGACTGTAAGTTTGAAATTAATAAATTAACCAGTTATTTGAACAACAAATCATTTTTAGGTCGAACAATTTCTGCAAATTTTCGGCACTGTTATCAAGAGCAGCATTCTAAAGAGCATTACCAACTTTAAAAAACAGTTCCAAAAGGAAAACGAAAACAAGCTGGATGAGTTTGTAAAAAATAGTTCATAGTTTTATATGTATTTTTGCACTACCGAATAATTATATACAACATACACAAACTTGGTCTGTTCAAAATATACGTGTAAATGTAAGGCGCAATTTATTCACAGACAGTTAACAGTTGCTGCTGCTAAAAACTGGTAAGTTGGCAACGCGGCAAGTTGTCGGCTGTTATAAATTTAAATATAGCGATTTATTTTATTGTAACAAATCTAAATAGACAAACTTTAATTCACAATTAAAAATGACAAATTAAGAAATATTTATTCATGACAACCTAAATCAATTGGTAAATAAAAAATGTCAGATTATGATACATTACAAACAAAAATATGGAATTTCAATTCAAGACAAAATTAAAGGAATGACAATGAAACGACACTTAAAGTTACACTTCAAATATTCGATATAAATTCACAGCAGTTTGAAAAAAACTATTTGTATATGTGACCCTTGACCTACATGCCAAAGAGCTACCACATTTGACACACGACGAGGCGCTACTCTGAAGCCTGATTTGTGTTCTGTTGTGAGAAAGTTAAATTACGTTTTTTTAGAAATAAATAATATAAAGTGGCAATGGATTCTCCTCCAACTTTTGATGCCAAACTGGATGCGTTTCGCAAATATTATTTACTAGAGAAGCATCGCGTAGAGAGTTTCAAGTTTTGGCCCTTCACCGAAAAGTCAGTCTGTAGTATAACAAAGGCAAGCGGATCTCGCGGTCTCTTTAGACTGTAAAATAATTCGCATTTATATATAAATTGTGTTTATCTAGATGGCAGAAGCAGGATTCTACTGGACAGGAACAGAACCAGGAAACGATACGGCCACTTGTTTTGTATGTGGAAAGACTCTCGATGGCTGGAAGTCGGAGGACGATCCCTGGAAGGAGCACCTGAAGCATGCACCACAGTGTGTATTTGTGAAGCTGGGCCGCGTTGAAAGTGACATGACTGTAAGTTTGAAATTAATAAATTAACCAGTTATTTGAACAACAAATCATTTTTAGGTCGAACAATTTCTGCAAATTTTCGGCACTGTTATCAAGAGCAGCATTCTAAAGAGCATTACCAACTTTAAAAAACAGTTCCAAAAGGAAAACGAAAACAAGCTGGATGAGTTTGTAAAAAATAGTTCATAGTTTTATATGTATTTTTGCACTACCGAATAATTATATACAACATACACAAACTTGGTCTGTTCAAAATATACGTGTAAATGTAAGGCGCAATTTATTCACAGACAGTTAACAGTTGCTGCTGCTAAAAACTGGTAAGTTGGCAACGCGGCAAGTTGTCGGCTGTTATAAATTTAAATATAGCGATTTATTTTATTGTAACAAATCTAAATAGACAAACTTTAATTCACAATTAAAAATGACAAATTAAGAAATATTTATTCATGACAACCTAAATCAATTGGTAAATAAAAAATGTCAGATTATGATACATTACAAACAAAAATATGGAATTTCAATTCAAGACAAAATTAAAGGAATGACAATGAAACGACACTTAAAGTTACACTTAAAATATTCGATATCAATTCACAGCAGTTTGAATAAAACTATTTGTATATGTGACTCTTGTCCTACATGCCAAACAGTCCTTTAAGGTCATCGATGCTGAGTTTAGAACCGAGTTTTCCTCCTGTTAGGACGCCATCGGCAAGTTCCAGCTTGCGATCTTGGAGTGCCTTGATCCGCTGTTCGACAGTGTCAATGCAGATAAACTTATAGATAATCACATTCTTTTTCTGGCCCACACGATAGATACGATCCTGGGCCTGTGCCTCTAGTTGTGGATTCCAATGTAGATCCAATAAAAGTAAATGATTGGCTCCAACCAAGTTAAGACCAACTCCGCCTGCAGTCAGAGAGAGCAACAAGATGCGTTTGGAATTGTTGGGATCATTAAACTGATTGACAATATTCTGACGATCCTTGACTGGTATGCCACCATTCAGTGACAATGTCTCCAGCTTTTCTTTATGCAAAATGTCACGTAAAATATCCAAAACAGATGTCCATTGCGACACAATGATCGCCTTATCCTTTTCTTTACTCTTTAGGACATTCTTTTTGAGTATCTCGAGAACTTTGATCATCTTGGATGAGGGACGTTTCAAATTAAAGACTGGATTACTGCGTTTCAGCACATACTGCGCTGCCTTGGCCAGGCGAGCTTCATCGCCACCTCCACCGCTTTTACGGCCGCCGCTGCTAGAGCGACGCGAGGAGCCGCTATCGTTAATATTTAACTTTTTAAGCTGAGCCAGTAGATCAATTTCTGGCATAGAATCCTTCTTATAGATGCCTTCGCCAGAGTCCTCCCCGTCGAGCATCTACAAAGGGAAGATATATATTGATATAAAGATATACAGTTTAGTCCATCACGCTACTTACGGCATCGATGAGCCCGGGATGGCAACAGATCTGCCGTAAACGCAAGAGCAGTACCAAGATCTCATGCGACTGAACAGTCTTAGGTTGTGCAGCCATCTGGGCAAACTTCTGGTGTATCTTAAAATATGCCCCATTGGGGTCTTTAATCTGTCTATACGTGGGTTTGCGCGCCTCTCCCAAGAAGTTTGCATCAGAATCCTTTTCAGCTCGCTGGAAAAGGAATTGAGCAAACAGAGTCTGCGAATAGGTCATAACCCGCTGATAGACATTCATTTCATCTGTATCCAAACTCATTTCAATCAAGCGAGTCTCTTTTTTGGGCAAACTATTCAGTTTACCATCCAACTGAAGTTGTGCCTTGGTGCGACGAAGCATTAGAGTTTTCATCAACAGATTTAGACGCTCATGTCCGCCACCACTCTTCTGATCAATCCATGTGTTCCATGTGTTCAGATCATCAAAGGGAGAACAGCGAAGAAACTTCAGCAGCGCATAGACATCAAGTTCCTTATTATGAATGGGAGTTCCGGTCAGAGCCCAACGAAACTTGGAGTGCAATTCAGTGACAGCCACCGAGCTTTGCGCCTTATAATTGCGCACCACATGCGCCTCATCCAGTATAACGCGCTGCCACTTGACACCATTAAGGGGACCATTCTTATCATCTCTCTGCACCAGATTATATGTGGTCACCACAATATCGAATGCACTTAGATTCTTTGCCTTCGTTTCCCGATTGGAGCCATGGTGAACGCACACGGAGAGCCGCTGCTTGGACAATTTGGAATTCACCTCACCCTCCCACTGGCGCAACAAGCTGGCGGGGCAAACGACCAGAGTGCCACCGTTGAAATCTACAAAATTATATAATACATATATTAATTACATAAAAAAACTTCTCCTTGGAGATCTCTCACCATTCTTGCGTCCCTTGGTGTCATCATCGCTATCGCTCTTCTTCTTCGATTTTCCCATCAGCACAAGAGCGATCATTGTCAGAGTCTTGCCGAGACCCATGTCATCGGCCAAAACGCCGCCACGTGGATGCTGTTTCTCGCGCCAGGTCATCCAGGCTACCGCATGTTTCTGATGATCCATTAACTTGACCGTCAAGCCAGCTGGATCATCGGCCAGCACATTTGGGCCTGGGCAACCTTTGAGTGAGCTATGCAAGTTCTAAAAAACAGCAAACGATTAGTGAACAGTTCTTTACAGGCATATGAACAGATTAAAGGAGCACAATTCAGTTTGGCGTTGTGCGAATTCTAATCAAGGCGTGTCCATTGAACGGCTTCCGCACTGTAACTCGTGCCCAGATGCCATCAATGTAGAACCCGCAACTCAGATATCCGTTCTAAAGAAACTCATCATAGGAACAAGGAAAATGGGGACATAAGGAGGGAAACGCACCTTGAGGGCATCGATAGTAAGAGCCTTCTTGGCATTGAATGCGGCCAGACTTTGAGCGCCTCTATGCGTGGGCTGAATGCGATTCAATCCCGCCGAGAGCTGATCCCAATCGGGAACATCATTTTTATCTGCAGCAGCTTTGCGTGAATTAGACGATCGTGGCCCCGTGACCTTAATTTTCGGCAGGCCATTTTGCACCTTAAGGCCTTGCAAGTATTTCTCTTTGATAGCCATATCCTGTTGCAGACGCTCGATACGCTTCCTTATCTGAATACCCTTATCGGGCAGTTTGTGAGACATGTTATCGTACAGTTTGAGGGCCTCTTTCATCTGCGTACGCAATTCGGCCAACTTGACCGCTTCCTTATCGTAGAATTCTTGCGAGACACTTTCCATCTTAACACTTCGACGTTGTGGCGGCGCTCTGTCTGCAGTTTTCTTGATAGCACCCAGAATTGTAGGCTGCACTAGGGGCTTGGTGGTCTTCACTTTAGGAACTGGAGCATCGGCACTGTGGCGTGGCGAATAATAACTAGGAGATTTGCGTCTTGTTCGATTCTCTTTGTTGTTGTTTTTATTAAAGCTATCGTCGTCGATGTCAGTGCTACTACTGGAGATAACTAAGGGCGTCTCATGGTTGCTCAAGACTAGCACATCGCTTCCAGATGAATCATTCCTGGGCGATGAGCGCGCATCGGCAAATAGTGTCGAGTGCAACGTATCCTCGATGTTTGTAGCAAAGTTGGTGGAATAACGTGGCTGATCAGCATCAGCATTGGCAGCCTGGAGGTATCGTTGTGCCGCCAATTCCTCGCGGTCAACATCCTCCTCCAACGTATGTTCTTCATTATCTTGATCATTGTCCCACTGAACTGGATTCGCGGGCACCGCGTCGTCCCCGCTGCTATAATCAATTTCACTTGATACATCGCTCATGGCATTTGGATATACTCCTGTTATACTCATCATTGTTTGCGGCGACAAGCCCCGTTGGTCGAGTTCGTCCTCTTCGTCACTATCGGAAAACATTATATCAGCGCGGCGGCTACTCTTTCCCGTTCGACTAGAGCCGCTCTGACGGCTTCCCGTTCTGCTGCGACCTAAGCGTCCTTTTGTGTGAATTCGTTTTCGATTTAATTTAACATTCCGAGCATATTGTCAGATGAGCCTACCTGATGCACGGCTAACTGCAGCGATATCGTCATCCGAATAGTCCTCATCACTAGACATATTTATATTTCTACTTTTTTACCAGAATATAGAACAAATATCATACAAAATTGTAAACTAACTGTAAAAGATTTCAAAGCCCATGCTACTATGAAGGCGTTGCCACCTTACTTATCGCGCTTAAAAATTTATCGATTACTTTTGGATCCGCAATCGACTGCCAGGCTTAGTATATTTCTTATGTTTTATAACATATACATAAATAGCTTAACATAATTAGGAAACAACATATTATTTGTGTATTTAATTATGTTTTTATATTATTGTAATAACATAAAATTAATTCACACATAAATGACTTTTTATAAACGGCTTCGTAGGAATAAGTTAATATCCACATTTGGGCACACTGAAAGTTGTGTTATTAAGACAAAAATCTTCCGGGTATAATGATTTCAAAAGTGCTTGCACCCCAGTATAGTTGAGTGTTGTGAAATTCAATTGCATATTACAAGCCCACCAAATGGCAGACATTGAAGGTAAATATTGAATTTATTATAAAAAAAAACACACTGTTTTATAGAGAATCTCCCTGCAAATAAAGAGTGGATTAACTCGAACGTAGTTATAGTTTTCCGCGCACAAAAATAATAATAAAGATTACCATTTTAGAATCGCAATCAAATACGGTGATGATCAGCGACGATGATGAGACAGATATTGATACAGATATTCTATATATATCTTCAGGTGATGATACATGTTGATATTAATCATTAAACCGATAAAAACAATTCAGATATTCCAGCAGACGATGATGAAGATGTTCAAATTGTCAATAATTCCATTTGTGTAAAGGAAGAAGCTGTTGACGAAGACTGCCAAATAACGCACGTTATTCCCGTTAAAATGGAACCGACAGAGCCCAGAGTAATTTGTAAGATCGAACCCAGAGATTTGCACAGTGGCTGGATGACTATTTCATCTGCAACAAATTCGTCGAAAATTCGATTCGTGGGAAATTCACAAGTGCGTCATGATCTGAAGCCTAATATAAAGCTTGAACCTACGGAGAGTACCGATAATAAGCCCGGAACTAGTGATTGTTTAGCATTATTGGAGCAAACACCCAATATAGAATTGGTGAAATCTGAATACGCATCCGATGATGACAATGCAACGTACGTCAGCGCAGAAATTTATGCAAGAGAGAAGTCTAATTTCGATACACTTGTTGAAAATGTTCTTCGTGCTGAGGAGCAACTGAAGATACTTCAAAGCCAGCAAGATATTGATCAAGTTGATAAGGATGCTTTGGATGAGGCTAGGAGTCGAGTTAACGCGCTCAATAACCGCCTAGAGCTTATGTCGCAATACATTAATGATCTCAGAATAGAAGGAGAAACCAAAAACGTTGAGCCCAAAAACAATGAGCCCTCAATCAGCTGGGATCGTGTTTACGCCGGCGTAAATAGACATCGCCACGAAGCTAAGGGCTCTGCTGCTGAGTTCTATCAGCACAAATCTAATATTATATCCGGTCTGAGGGTAATGTGACAATTCTTAAAACATATATAAGTTTATTAACAATACATTCCGTTTGCAGACTCTTTACGAATCGGTGGGCCCGCCACCGAGCGAAAACGAGACTGAAGACCAACCAAAAGCGCTGCTAGTGGAATTATTGAAGCATCAGAAGAAGGGTCTCACATGGATGCTGTGGCGCGAGACTCAGAAGATACGCGGAGGCATATTGGCTGACGACATGGGCTTGGGTAAAACCTTGAGCATGATTGCCTTAGTCTTGGCTAGCATAGAGCGAAAGAAATCATTAAATCCCGTGGTGAAAAAAGAAAGCGACTACGACTATCAGAAAAAACAGCTGGAACTGTATATGCCACAGTCGTCTAGGAAACCCTCATTTGCTGAGGGTAAACCAAAGGTGGAAGTCAAATTGTCGCCATTAAAACGAGAAGCAACTGCAGACGACTTGGATAATGACATAGAGGACTTTCTGCTAACCAAGCGAGTATGTAAACGGGAAGCTCCTCCAAAGTTGCCTTATGAAGAGGACATGGATGATGATACGGATGACTTTTTACTGGCGCAGCAGAGCAAAAGTGCCGGCACCTTGGTCATTTGTCCTACGAGCGTGATGGCACAGTGGGCCGCAGAAGTTAGCTCCAAAGTGGCTTCCAATGCACTGAAAGTATATATCTTTCACGGACCTGATCGCCAGTCGATTGGTCTTTCGAAGTTCCGTAGAATGAATATAATTATCACATCTTACGGCATTGTTTCCTCGGAATATACGAACTATGGCAATAGCTCTTGGCTGTTTTCTTCACATTGGGAACGCTTGATACTCGACGAGGCACACTATATACGGAATACGAAGACAACGGCCTGGAAATCCATATCAGAGCTGAAAAGCGAATGCTGTTGGGCCTTGACTGGCACGCCCATACAGAATTGTGCCCTGGATTGTTTTGCTCTACTCAAATTTCTGAAGGTTCCGAACTTCAGGGATCTACAGAAGTGGAGGAAGTACCTCAACGAAGGCTTAGCCGGACATCGTCGTATGAATTTCCTAATCAAGCCACTGATGATGCGTCGCACTAAGTTGCAGTTACAGGAATCTGGTGAAATTCCTAGATTGCCACCACTGGAGATAAAGTTTATCGATGTTCACCTCTCGGACTCCGAAATGGATGTCTATAAAATACTTTCGGCCATTTCTTTGAGAATATTTGCACAATATCTACGCCAGCGAGAGCAAAATAACAGCGATCTTGACTATTATTCCAACGAAATCACGCCCAGCTTTATTGCAGGATCTATCGAAGAGAAATATCAGGAAATCTATGAGAATTTTTTGAGGTCCCTGAGGTACAATCCAAAAGAGCGTGTAAAGGGTATTGTGATTTTGGTTCTTTTGCTTCGGCTGCGACAGTTCTGTTGTCATCCCGGACTTATGGTCAAGGTAGTACTGTAGACTTAAAACATATATATTCTTAAAACATATATTAAAAACCTATTTGTATTTCTTCTTCCAATAGATGCTTTGCGGTGAGTCGTACAATGAAGAGGAAGAGGACGAAGAAGAGAATGTAAAACAGGAGGCTGGTGAGCTGCTGGACATAAACATCCCTGAAAAAGCCGGTAAACCTTTTAAACTGGAAGAGACTAAAAAATCTTCGGTTGATGTGGAAGCCGCATTGAAGATACTCCAGCCCAGTAATCCGATATTTGAATTTGCACGTCCCTCGGCAAAACTGCAATTGATATTTGCCACACTGGAGAATATTCTGAATGACACAAGCGACAAAATAATTTTAGTCTCTGAATGGACTAGTTATTTGCGTGTAATCAAAGATCAATTGGAATTGTTAGGTCGCGAATCCCTCGACTTCAATGGCACAATGGATGCCAAAGCGCGCAGTGAAACACTGAGTGAATTTAATAATATTAAAAACAACAAGCGTATTTTGTTGCTCTCCCTAAAGGCCGGAGGTGTTGGACTCAATCTCAATGTGGCCAATCATCTTCTTCTTGTCGATTTGCATTGGAATCCACAATTGGAGCGCCAAGCTCAAGATCGTATCTATCGATATGGCCAGTTGAAACCATCGTTTATATATCGATTCATGTGTAAAGACACCATCGAGCAGCGAATTAAGGCACTGCAGGACTATAAGATAGAAATCGCCAATGTTGTGTTAGATCATAATGGTGCCGCTCCTGCTGCTGGTGCAAACGGAAATGCCCTCACTTTGAATGATTACAAGCAACTTTTTGGCATGAAATGAAATTAAGTAGTTTACTTTTTGAAGTAGTTTATGAAATATCTACCTTAAAACATATTATTAAGCAACTTATGTATGACGTATCGTTGTCTCCCATTCGACTTAATCGATAATTAATTTACGAACCAAAGTTGTGTACATTATACTATATAAAGCAAGACCAAGTAAGGATTAATACAGAAGTTTACTTAATTGAATTGTTCCGCAATGTGACGAGGAGGCAATGACCCATTCACATGTATGTATATGCATATGTATGAATTCATGACCATTTTTTAATTTTTATTTTTATTGAAATAAATTCCGTTTTTTTTTAATTGTTATAAATGCACTAAGAATTTACAAGTATTTAATATTTGAATTTGCTGGCATAATCGTATATCGAACAATAGAAATCGATATAAAGGGTCTCTGCCATTCACACAGAGCAGCAGACACTTTGCATGCAACACTGCTATTCTGCGTCATCAACTGATTGGCAAAATAAAAAACTGTGTTTGTGTATTTGTGACAAGAAAAACTTGCGTCTGAGATTCGGAGCTGCTAGCCCCGCCTTATAGTGCAATTTTATCTGCACTTCTGTCTTCGTTGTGAGTGTGATGACAAATAAAGCAACATGACCGAAAAGATAACGCTAGCCGATGCTCTGTCCAATGTGGAAGTGCTTGATGAGATTCCGCTGCCCGATGAGCAACCGTGTATTGAGGCCCAGCCTTGTTCAATTATCTACAAAGCAAATTTTGATACAAACTTCGAGGACCGCAATGGGTTTGTTACGGGCATTGCAAAGTATATCGAAGAGGCGACCACGCATGCCAACTTGGTAAGCTTATCTAAGTGATAAACATCTTTCAACTATCCCTAATTAATTTCACTTCCTCCCTCTTCATCGCCGTCGCCGTCTTTACCCATGCAGAATGTTCTGCTGGACGAGGGTCAGAAGCATGCCGTTATGCTATACACCTGGAGGTGCTGCTCCCGCGCCATCCCCCAACCAAAGTCCAACGAGCAACCTAATCGCGTGGAGATTTATGAGAAAACTGTGGATGTGCTGGCACCGGAAGTGAAAAAGTTGCTTAACTTCATGTACTTCCAACGGAAAGCAATTGAAGCCTTCTCTGGGGAGGTGAAGCGTCTGTGTCATGCAGAGAAACGCAAGGATTTCGTATCGGAGGCATATCTTTTGACGCTTGGAAAGTTCATTAACATGTTTGCTGTCCTCGATGAACTAAAGAACATGAAGTCGAGTGTGAAAAACGACTATTCAACATACCGACGAGCGGCGCAGTTCCTGAAGGTGATGTCCGATTCCCATACACTGCAGGAGTCTCAGAATCTATCAATGTTCTTGGCTACTCAGAACAAAATCCGTGACACTGTCAAGGATACGCTGGAGAAGATTGTTGGATACGAGGATCTGTTATCTGATGTTGTGAACATTTGTGTACATATGTTCGAGACAAAGATGTACTTGACGCCCGAGGAAAAGCATATGCTTGTCAAAGTCATGGGCTTTGGTCTGTTTCTCATGGACAGCGACGCTTGCAACATCAACAAATTGGATCAAAAGAAAAAGATCCGATTGGATCGCATTGATCGTATCTTCAAGAACCTAGAGGTGGTGCCTCTCTTTGGCGACATGCAAATTGCTCCCTTCAATTACATCAAGCGAAGCAAACACTTTGATTCCAGTAAATGGCCTCTATCCAGCTCTAACGCCATCAGCCCCCAGGCCGATCTAATGGTGCATTTGCCCCAAATCCGCGAAGATCATGTGAAGTACATATCCGAGCTGGCACGCTACACCAATGAGGTGACCACCACGGTCAAAGAGAATCCCTCAGATGCTGAAAATCGAATTACCGCAGATCTGGCACTACGGGGTCTACAGCTGCTCTCGGAATGGACCAGTGTGGTCACTGAATTATATTCATGGAAGCTACTGCATCCCACTGACCACCATCAGAACAAGGACTGTCCCGTTGAGGCCGAAGAATACGAACGAGCCACTCGTTACAATTACACGTCAGAGGAGAAGTTTGCCTTGATTGAGGTAATCGCTATGATCAAGGGACTGCAGGTCCTTATGGCACGCATCGAGACGGTGTTGTGTGAGGCAATTAGACGCAACATTTACTCCGAGCTACAGGACTTTGTGCAGCTAACACTACGTGAACCGCTACGCAAGGCCGTTAAGAACAAAAAAGGATCTGATTCGGAGCATCATTATGTCGGTGCGTGAAACATCTGCCGATTGGCAAAAGGGTTATGAACCCACCGACGATCCAGTGTCGAAGGGCAAAAAGGATCCCGACGGCGGTTTTCGTATACATGTGCCACGGCTGAATGTTGGGCCCTCCTCCACCCAGTTATATATGGTGCGCACCATGTTGGAGTCGTTGATCGCTGACAAAAGCGGTGGCAAGCGAACACTTCGCAAAGACATCGATGGCAACTGTCTAATGCAGATAGATACTTTCCACAAGACATCGTTCTATTGGAGCTATTTGCTTAACCTAAGCGACACCTTGCAGAAGTGTTGCGACCTATCGCAGCTATGGTATCGAGAATTTTATCTGGAAATGACCATGGGTCGCAAGGTGAACAAGTGCCTGGTCCGTCATCAGCACAACGAGGAATGTAAGGATTTGATAACAATGGAGAAGCGCATACAATTTCCCATTGAAATGTCAATGCCGTGGATCCTAACAGATCACATACTGCAAACAAAGGAACCCTCAATGATGGAGTAAGTATTTCTCTAACCAATTCAATAAGTTAAATATATTTTAATCACTTAACTTACTTGCAGATTTGTCTTGTATCCCTTGGATTTATACAACGATTCGGCATATTATGCACTCACTGTCTTCCGCAAGCAATTTCTCTACGACGAAGTCGAGGCCGAGGTCAACCTATGCTTTGATCAGTTCGTTTATAAGCTAAGCGAGCAGATATTTGCACACTATAAACAATTAGCTGGCAGGTGAGTCGACAAATTTTGATAGTTTTTATTGTTAATTAATAAATATGAATTATGTTGTTAGCATATTCTTGGATAAACGTTTCCGCCTGGAGTGCGAGGTACTTGGGTTCAATTTCCAATCGTACCCACGCAATAATCGCTACGAGACGCTGTTAAAACAACGACATGTTCAGTTGTTGGGTAAGTGTCCGCTTAATTATAGATTAGCTAATGATTAACTATTGATTATACTTTCTATTAGGACGCTCCATTGACCTCAACAAACTGATTACACAACGCATTAATGCTAACATGCACAAGAGCATCGAATTGGCAATCAGCCGCTTTGAGGGCAATGACATTACCGGCATTGTGGTAAGCAACTCGTGAAACTTGTGTAACCTTAACCGCAAGCAAGGGTTCATTATGTTTTGCGTTTGACTCTTGTAGGAACTTGAAGGGCTTTTGGAGGCTAATCGCATTTGTCACAAAATGCTCAGCAAGTATTTGGCTTTGGACAACTTTGACGGTATGGTGAAAGAGGCTAATCACAATGTCCTGGCACCTTATGGTCGCATCACCTTGCACGTATTTGTGGAATTGAACTATGACTTCCTTGTTAATTACTGCTACAATGCGGCTACAAATCGGTAAAGTTTCCCATTCCCTTTTGACTCATTCATTGTTTGCACAACTCTTTAATGTTCCTTCTCATCTCCCATAGCTTTATACGCACCAAGGTCAATTTATCTTCGTCACAGCCCATACAGCGGGAGAAACCGCCGCAGATGTCACACTATTATCTCTGGGGCTCAAAGCAACTGAACGCCGCTTACTCCACACAGTATGGACAGTATACAGGATTTGTGGGAGCACCGCACTTCCATGCCATGTGTCGTCTATTGGGTTACCAAGGCATTGCTGTGGTCATGGACATTATACTAAAGGACATTGTTAAGCCCCTCATCCAGGGCTCTCTGTTGCAGTTCACCAAAACGCTTATGATTGCCATGCCCAAATCTTGCAAATTGCCACGCTGTGAATACGGCTCACCCGGTGTGCTTAGCTACTATCAGGCACATCTAACGGACATTGTGCAATATCCAGATACAAAAACGGAACTGTTCCAATCGTTCAGAGAGTTTGGCAACTGTATCATCTTTTGCCTGCTCATTGAACAGGCTCTGTCGCAGGAGGAGGTGTGCGATCTTCTCCATGCAGCTCTCTTCCAAAACATATTCCCTCGCCCATTCTGCAAAGGTAATTCTAAAAAAATGGAAATTGAATGTCGAAAAATGATAATACAACTTTCATTTGTTGCAGAGAATGAAAAGCCGGAAGCCAAACAAAAGCGTCTCGAAGCTCAATTTGCCAACCTGCAAATTGTTTCCAATGTGGAAAAGATCGGCACAGCCAAGGTGAGAATAAACTTTATAGTGGTAATTGTGAAGTTTGATATAATCTTCATGTTCTCTAAATTTCAGCAAGCAATGATAGCGCGTGAGGGAGATCTGTTGACACGCGAACGCCTCTGCTGTGGCCTTAGCATCTTCGAGGTGATATTGAATCGGGTTAAGAGCTATCTGGATGATCCAGTGTGGTGTGGTCCTCCACCTGCCAATGGCATAATACATGTAGACGAGTGCTCCGAGTTCCATCGGCTCTGGTCGGCCCTGCAGTTTGTCTATTGCATACCCGTTCGCGGCACAGAATACACCATCGAGGAGCTGTTTGGCGAGGGCCTCAACTGGGCTGGCTGCGTTATGATTGTGCTGCTTGGTCAACAGCGACGCTTCGAGGCACTCGACTTTTGCTATCACATTCTGCGGGTGCAACGTGTCGACGGCAAGGATGAGGATGTCAAAGGCATTGTAAGTGATTCGATTCTTAACTGATTAGGTTCAATTCATAGTCTGATGTATCCGTACGTATCTTTTTGCAGCAACTGAAACGCATGGTAGACCGCATACGACGCTTCCAAGTATTAAACTCACAAATCTTCTCAATACTGAACAAGTATCTAAAGGGCGGCGACGGTGAAGGCTCAAATGTGGAGCATGTGCGCTGCTTTCCGCCGCCACAGCATCCCTCGGTTATTTCATCGTCATCGCACTACCAAGATCCACAAAAGCTGCGCCAGAGCATGAACAATTGAAATTGATACCATTTATTGTTGCATTTAAGCTAATCTCTAAACACTTGCGTTAATATTTAACCACACTACTAGCTATCCACTCTATCTGCTGGCAAGATTCAAGTTGGGACAAATTGCCTGAGAAATACATTCGATTTTATTAAAATTGTTATTATAATTCTTTTGTGGTATATATCCCCTACATACACACACTATGTAAATTGTATTATGCAAGCAATTATATATTATTATATATATATTCATAGATTTAACTTAATTCCACGCTACAATCGATTGCATTCTATCTCTATGTACTATTTCAACTATTATATGTGCGTCTTTGCATCTGGGTTAATAACTATAATAGCAAAACATTAAAAACTTATTTTGCTTATTTATGCGAGAATCAAATTAGCCAAAGAATTGACAGATGGGCAAAATATGAATAAGTTGGCTTTAAATACGATATACACATTCAATAAAAGAAAACAGAAAACAAAACGAAAGTATTAATAATAGTGACAAAAGCAAGTGAAAAACTGCCAATTAAAATCAGCGCGCATATAAAGAGAGTTCTAGAAATTTACACAAACATACATGTATCTTTATATTGCAACAGAATTGAAAACAATACACATACGATATACAGACACAAACTTAATACAATGAACTTTATCGAATACAATTTTCATACGTATTTCTAACAAACCCCTAAAAATATTTGGGTTTCTTTCTGGCAACGGGGGAATATTTGTCTATGTTTTAGATTCAAATAATCACTGTCAACTCCGGAATGTCCGCGTCTAGGATCTAGTTACAGCTAACAAACTTCGGATGCCTTTGTGACACCATTTGTGGACCGGTTGCCCGTATAGGTGTGCAGCACGGTGAAGTTATCCGCGTAGTTGCGCGGCAAAGCAAATTTGGCACTATCCGCACCTAGATAGCAAGCACCATATGCACTGCTCTTGGTGATGCGCACCAGCTTGAGATTGTAGTCGATATTCATCTTGGACATTTCCTCAATGAAAGCCTCCTGCAGCAGATTCCAGCTACTCCACACCGAACCCACACAAACCACACTCAACTCGCCAGATTTGACCAGGTCCTTGTGCACCTTGGGCAGCAGAGACTTAATCATGCGCGCCAAATGGACGCCAGACTCCTGGAATAGCGACAACGCTAGCTTGTCGCCACTTTCTGCATTCTGCGCAAGTTTCTTGCAGAGATTGGCAAAGAAGGGCTTGTCAAACTTGCCATAGCAATGCGTCAGCATATCGTAGCGCGTCTCTATGCTAAAGTGTTCCTTAATCAAAGCCCATGTCTGCTCGATGGGGTACGGCGACTTCACGAAGTTGTCCATATCATCGAACACCACCTTCACAGCACGATAGGATATGAACCAGGCTGCAATAATAATAACACCAATAGGTTAATCTATGCTAATAATGATTCATGGCAATCTCAATAGAACCGAGATTACGTTATCGAGCCAGTCTAATCAATAACTGAGCTAAGCCAATCAAGGCTTTTGCATTGAACTAATGAGTATGAATACTGATTAGCTATTACTGATTGTTGAGAAGGAGCAGCTGGAACAACTTAACCTACCGCTTCCCTCGTCCCCGAGAAAATTTCCCCAGCCACCGCAATTGCCTGTGGAGCCATCCGGATTACGCAGTAAGCAATTGGAGCCAGTGCCAGATATTAATACCATGCCGCCAATGGACGATGCGGTAAACATGCTGCCCATTGTATCGCTTGACACAGCATAGCTGTTGGCCAAATCGGGGAAAGTGTTGCGTAGCTCCTGCTCCAACTCCCGATTCGTAGCTTCCTGTGAAGGAGGGAGGAGTTACATAACTGTTATGATATTATTGTATATCCTATTGATACTCTACCTGCTCGCAGCCACTGAGGCTGAGTCCTAAGCTCGCCAGCTGTGTCTCCTTTGGTATGTTTGCCTCTTCCTTGCATCGTTCGACCATGTCAGCAATGCGTCTGGCACATTCCGGTATGCCAATTCCCCAGTGGTTTGTACCCAGGCCGCTGGTAGTGCCCACCGACTCTCCGCTCTCATCGCAGATGACCAATCTGGAGTGCGTTGCACCGCTGAAGGGAATGACAAATGAGAGAGAGTTCTTTATAAGCTGTGTGTGTCCACATCCGCTGTCCACTTAAAGACCCATGACCTCCGGCCATACATGTGTAGATTATTAATAGTTCGTGTAAGTCGAATTAAATAACAATTGAACAAATTGAAACTGAAATTGAAGAATGGACTGTCTATATTCGGCGTCGTTCATTCAATTAATCAAATTGAAAGGAAAGGTGCACAGCTTGAACTTGCCACACGCGCTTGAAATATACATTCTTGGTCTATTTTTGGTATATTGGATGCTATAAAGGCTCTACGGCACAGATTGACCTACATAAATACATACATTAGTATATAAATACACACATGTAGTGTATACAAGTTGAAGATTGTGTCACGATATTTTTCCAATCCCTTGAAGAATCTAAATGATTCTCTTACATAACCAACTGGGACGAATTAAAGTTTTAGCTGCTACAGTTTTATGGTGCTATATCATCGCTATCTAATATTTTTCGACTTTATTCGCTTTTTATCATGATTACGATATAGTCAAAATAGTAGTAGGAACAAAAGTTTCTATGTTTATTAAATTTTTGCAAGATTTATTGGGGTAAGTAATACTTTAGAATGTTATTTAAGAGATTTCGGTTTTATACCATCTCATTTCAATGCGGGGCGTGGCAAAAACTGTAATGCCGAGAGGAGATGCTTGCCTAAAAAACCAATCGCTGTTGTTTTGATTTACGACAAAGTGCTGCAAACTATTAGTGATCAGACACGTCATATTAATGTACGAGTATGTACATAGTGTATGAGCATATGAATAATATCATACCCAGATAATGACACATTTAGTTGTTTTTTTTGGGTTTTTCAATTTCATAACCAGTAACATTTTTTTTTTGCACTGCTAATTAGGATTAATTTATAAGAAGTAATACTTGGAATAAGTAAATATTGATAAATAAATAGCAGGCTATATACTTTTTGCAGTTAGTGCTAACTCAATCGGTCATACATCGGAAAAAGGAACTCATTTTATCGGTTTCTAATGGGTGATTCACATTTTAAGATGATATGAATAGACCAGAAAGAAAATTACACTATGAGCCCCCGAGACTGTCCTTACGGCCCTGGAATAGATTCTTAAAGGTGCATGCAAATAAACATATTAATGTATGAGTGTCTGCATTAGTATCCTATATCACACATACATACGTATGTATATTTAAATAAACAATATGTATGTACAACGAGTCCCGCATTCAATTGCCGTTATTGCCCGTTTTCTGTCTGCGCCCTGAACTGCAAACGACGCGACGCGCCTCAATTGAGATAAATGTTCGCGTCGTGTGCATTGTGCAACAGGCAACTGCAACAACAATAACAAAAACAACAAGGGCTATTGTTATCGTCAGTAGAATTATTAACAAAACGTTTTTGCATTTTTGTGATAATGATAAATTAATCCCAGCTATACTGGCGATAAACGCAGCTCCAATTCAAATCGAATCGTCGCACTGACGTCAGCAGTAACAAATGCAAAACACTGGCAACACTGGCACATTGAGAACGGCGTTGCCACATTGCCGTCGCTGTTCAGCTCAGCCGGTCAGATTGCACAATAAACTTATTTAATTGTTAATTGTTGTCAGAAAGTGCGTGTCGCGTGGATTGGGCGACGGATCAGACGTTCGAAGTAATTAAAACAATTCAAAGTGCTATAAAAAAGTCAATTTAATTGATATGAGGCTGCTGGCGAATGCTCGCAAGCTTCATCTGCTGCTGCGCCGTCAAAGGCCAGCGGAGCGACTGATGACAACAACAGCAACAACAACAACGCGACATCCGGCGACACATGACTCCACGTTGGAGCAACCGCAACCAGCATTAACCAGTGCACAATTGGACGTACTCGAGCAGAATTGTGAGTTGCGGCACCACAAAAACAATGTGCCACAAATACGCAAATTACTCAAGGCACTGCAGCTGGGTGAGGGGGAGGAAGAGGGGACACTCCAACAGCTGGAGGAGCAACTGCAACAGTTGCCGAATGCCACAAATCCACGTCTGCTTGCCTATGATAATCAACCCTATGAGTTGGCCAACTACAAGCATCGCGAACTGCCCCAACAGGGCGTCAAGGAGTTCACGGAGCTGGCACGGGCACTCAACTTATATCGCATGGATCACCTGGGGAACTATACGGGACACAAGAGCTACTACTTGACGGGCCAGCTGGCCATGCTAGAGCAGGCCATCATACAGTATGCACTGCAAGCGGTGATCCGGCACGGGTTCAAGCTCGTCTCCGTGCCCGACATTCTGCCCCGCGAGATAATCGAGAGCTGTGGCATGCGCACAGACGGGGAACGTACCCAGGTGTATAAGCTGGACACTGGTGAGTGTCTATCGGGCACATCGGAGATGGCATTGGCTGGTTACTTTGCCCAGAAAGTGCTGGCGGAGGAGCAACTGCCGGTGAAGGTGGCTGCCGTCAGTCGTTGCTATCGTGCCGAGACGTCGGGTCTGCACGAGGAGAAGGGTATCTATCGGGTGCATCAGTTCACCAAGGTGGAAATGTTTGCAGTGACCACGCCGGCACAATCGGAGGCAACACTGGAGCAGTTCAAGGAAATTGAGATCGCAATGTTCAAAGAATTGGGCATCAATTTTCGTCTGCTCGACATGCCGCCCTGTGAGCTGGGCGCACCTGCCTTCCAGAAATACGACATAGAAGCCTGGATGCCGGGTCGCCAGATGTGGGGTGAAATATCCAGTTGCAGCAACTGTACGGACTACCAGGCCAAGCGACTGGCCATCAAATATCAACGTGCAAGCGATAATCTCTCGTTGCACACCCACACAGTCAATGGGACTGCAACGGCCATTCCTCGCCTGCTGATTGCTCTCATTGAGTCGTACCAGAACGGAGACTCCATCAGTGTTCCGGAGGTGCTGGTACCCTTTATGAACGGACAGCGAAGCATAACGAAGAACAAGAAGATTCCAGAGACGAAGCTGGTCAAGTTTATTAAATCAACTTGAAGTATTTGTTGCTTAGTTAAGGACGTGAATAAAATGAATGAATTGATTAGAAAAGAGTGATATTTTCTTTATCTTGTGGTGGTGATCTTTAGATTAAATATTCTAAAAAAAAACGTCTTAGGTCTTTATAATAAGTGAGCAAGCAATACAAATCTTCTCTGTCTTTTGTCTTTAGTTTAAGATTCTAGGAATAGAAAAAAAAATGTTGGTCTTTATGATTTCCTTGGCTTTTCAAAATGAGTTAGGAATACAATTCAAATCTGTTATATCTGGATGAGCTGATCTTTAGGATTCTGGGATGACGATAATGTTGATTTGCTTTTGATTTACTCAAAATTAATAAGGAAAAGAAAATAAATCCTTTTTCTCTGGTCGCTGGTCGATCTTTAAGATTCTAGGGTGAAGATAATGATGATTTTGTTTGAGTTTTTTGAAATTAATTAGGAATACAATAAAAAGAAGAAGATAAAACTTACTAATAACTTTAACCCTATATAACTTCTTTTTTTAATGGCACTTAATCATGGAAATACTCTAAAAACATTTCAAAGATACTTGAAAAAATGTCACTATTTTTATCTGGAGCCACGTTGATCCCGTTGATAAGTGGTTCTAGTGTATCACAAACAGCCCGCACGAATATAACTGCTTTATTGTTAATCAATTGCGCACTTAATATGCAACTATGCGAGTTCAGGGCAGACAATCGATATAGAAACTGTTTAATTGACCTTACTCACCCTTCAATGCCGCCAAAATATTTCATTGCACTTTAGTTTAGTTGGGGAAGCTCCGTATGTATAGAATATGGTGCAGCCTGTTCCAAAAAAAAATAAAACTATAAATCGTTAATTAGTCGCATTCCAACAGGTTGTTTTTTGCTTCCACATAATCTTATCGCGCATTATATGAGCTGAGCCCCCCCGCCAATCGAGAACTAGCTGATCTCAGCGAAAAAAACGAAAGTGTTGCATGCGCTCGAAGAATGGTCTTGCAGAGGGTCTGGGCCAATTTCATCGATTTGATTTCGGCAGGTAAACAAGAGTTAAGCAACAGGTAGCCAGGCGAATGACAGAGAGAGTGAGAGACCGATTGATGCCGTTTTGAAACGAGTTTACAAAATGAATTCCACTCACTTTTTTGCCGAATATTTAAACTTTAAAATATGTTCATACTATCTCTTTCTATTGTTTTACATTTAATATTTACATACATAAGTACACGTATGTTACTATGTTTGGAAAGGCAGCGATGTGTCTCTTCGATTCGTACACGCGTCACCACAAATTAAACCGTTAAATTGTATTCTGTTTTGTGCAAGCAATTCGCGACACACACACACATAAAACAAACAAACACACTCGCATTCTAATGATAATTGTTTTTTGTTTTGTAATAAATTAGGTTTGCAACCATTTACCCTTTTTGTTGTTACTGGTGAAACTGTTCGGGTTCACGTCCGAACGCGTTGAGGCTCGCACACAAAATATTGTTTTGAATCCGCAAGCATTGTTATTTAAAGATTGTCGTACGCTACAGAGAAACAGATGTGCAATCGAACATGCAGTGTTGTGCAGCGCAATAAATATTGCGCGTTTCTGTGTTGCAAGTCGAAAGTGGACAGTGCCCAGTGGCCAATGTGAATCCAGCTCATATACATACATATGTTTATATCACTTAGTGGTCTAAGGCTTACAAAATATCAAATCTTGGCGCCTCGAAAAGAACAATCTCTGCTTATTTTTATTATTATTTTAAGCGAAACTCGTTGAATTTCTATAAATACAGTTATATTCTTCCCACATTGTTTCTACTTTTATATTTCGCTTTATTCTATATTAGAAACCAAAAGCACTATAAATATTTGCATAAAATTTATTTAAGAAGTTAAAAACTTTTATTTCTTGCTTTTGTCCTTATCTTTATCCTTAATTGTGTACTTGTCGTACGACTTGGTGGGATCGTATGGCTCCCAGCGGCTGGCGGGGAAAATGTGTTTGTTGCGCTCGTACCAGGAACGGAGCAGCACCTTGCCCGCGTGGGATTCCTCTTTCTCGACAGATGCGTCGCTGATCATGCGCACATCATCGTGGACATCAAACTGAAAGAGTGGGCCAGACTTGCCGCGGGCCTTGGTCACAATGAAATCGTAGAACGAATAATGATGGGGCAATATCAAATCCTCCTTAACGTACATCAACTGATCGGCCATGACGGTCTTCAGCTCGATGAATTCTTTGCGCAACAGCTCCAGACATTTCTGCAGGAACTGATAGATGGAATTGCCCTTCTTCATGAGCACGTTGCGACGATGGCCGGAACCATCCCAGTAACTGAAGGTGATCGAGATATCCTCATCCTTGAGCTCGGCCTGTTGCATTACCCATTCTTGTCGTAGTTGCTCGCGCAAACGATTCTCCTGCTCTTCTCTCTCCCGGTCCGGTAAAAACGATGTATCTACATCGGGATTTTTGCAGATTTTCTTCTTCTTAAGGGGAACTGTTTCCTGTTCACGTATTTCTGTCCATTTGGCCGGCTTTGCAAACTTTTCATTATCAGCATCGTCATTGTGGTCGGCGTCGCCATCGTCGTCACCACCTGAATTCTCTTCTTCGTCGTCCAGATTAAATGATAGCGCCTGAATTTGTCGCTTCTGTTTGTTCTTTTCCGCCTGTATGGCCTCCAAGGCGCGTTGTTTCTCTCGATCCTTCTCGTCCTTCTTTTGTGCCAGCTTCTTTTCTCGTTCTCTTACTATGTCCTCCTGCTTGGCCTTCATCTCATCTAACGTGACCAGACCAATGGTCGAGGACTTGAGTTGCTGCTCCACGGCATCGTAGTGCGTAGCAAACTTGTTCTCAATCTTGTCGAGCTTCAGTTCCTCCTCGATTTTCTTTTTGCGAAACTCAATCTCCTGTTGTTGAATTTCGCGCTTCTTCATCAGCTGTGCCGCTCGCCCAGCCTCGCTAGCGGCACCCTTGTAGTGCGCCATGGTATTTACTAGAATTACCTTTTACAAACAACAAATAATATAAACAATTATGTTTTATTTTGCTTTCCGACGTGCGTGTGTCTTCTTCTGCTTTAGTTTTTTTTTTAACAGCATCAGCTGTTCATTGTGTTAACAGCGATATTAAGTTAACAGTGAGTTGCTGCGTTTGTTATCGATAACATGTTAGATTTATAGCACAAACCTTCTGTACGTTAGCACATTTGGCGCCAGTCATTGATTTTAAAATTTGCAGCAAGCTTTCATGTCCTTTCCGAGTCCTTTGCCGGAGCTTTTGTGTAAGTCCTAACATAAATAAGTTTGTTATATTCCGTTAACTGTTTCAGTTACAGCGGAACTTTCAAACCCATTGGACGCGCGCGGAATAAAGCAACGTAAGCAGCAGCAAGTGCCATGGATATTTTTGAAATCAAATTATTTTGATTGCAATGTGAAGTTTAATTGACGAAATATTAAGGAATTTCGATATAATTCAATTATGTAAATAACTTGAGTGTGGCTTTTCTGCCTGCCTGCTTGCTTGAGTGTGTCAATGAATTTGTGTGTGCGTGTGTGTGTGTGTCTGCTTTGTGTGTTTGATGTGTTTTTGTGTGCGTGTTGTAATGAAGAAACGCTCTACAATGGGCAAGGACATTACGGACAAAGAGTAACACCAGCAGCAACGAGTGGTGGGGAAACTTCCGGAAACGGAAGTGCCAAATTGAAATGGCATTTAAGATGAGCGAACAACTTAAAGGATTCGCATTTATGTCCAATTCTGGAGATGGACACATTCATTGTGTGTTTGTTTTGCCTTTGGTGGACTCGGAGAAGGATCTAGTATTCATGAGGGTGGAGAGTCATTGCGATGCCAAGTCAAGTGCCAATAAAATCATTAACTGTTGCAGCACATTAAAATGAATGGCCCAGACTCCCTCCACGTCTGCTAATACTCCTACAACTCTCTCTGTCTCCCCTCCCATTCCCTTTGGTATTGCCATAAAACTTGACAGCATTTTGGAGCACGTTTCAGCAGCGAGAGCGACACTTCTGGCTGCGTCCTCCAGTGGCAAGTTCGCTGTGCGTGTTGCAGCTAATTACCCTCAGGCTGGCTAAGAGGGGGTTGGGTTGGGCATTGAGGGGTAGGTAAACTAAGATGTGCGAAAAACTATTAAAAGCCCGTGTTAAATAATTAATAGCGACAATTGCCTTATCGAGCATTAATTCATTTATCGCTCATTAAAGCGGGCTACGAAGGAGATGGAGCTGGGAGCTGGATCAACTCGATTGGACGTTTTGCTAATTGCTTTGCATTTGTAGCACGTACCCGCTGGTTCTCTCTCCTTCATCCGTCACTTGAAAAGTTTTTCGACTAACCCAAAACTAAATTAAACAAACTGAACTAACTGAAGTTTATCCTGGGTCAACTACTGTCGTTGCTATTGTATTGACTTGGCTCTATGCCTGTCTCCTGCTCCTTCCTCCTCCCTCTCTTAGCCGTCTCTCTCCCTCTATATTCCCCTTCTCTCCCCCATCCTTCCCCTTCTTTCTGCCCCACACATCTCTGACAGCTGAAAACTTCACATGACAGACGACGTAGTTCAGTTTTTGGCCTGCAAGTTCGTTCATGTTAGTTTTGAGACAAATAGATATTTTGGGGAAAGTTTCCCCTTCCTCTCTCTCTTCCTATTCCCCTTATCTACACTGCAAAGTTTTATTGTCAAGCCAAAAGTCGCTGTGGTTTCTCTCGAGTCTTCTAATTGTTTTTGGCTTTCAACTCGGGAGGCGATAGCTCATTAGCTTGGCTCATAAACAATGAGTATCTCTCTCCCTCTATCTCCCACTATCTCTCTCTGCCTCATTTACCTGTGCGTTAATCAATAATAATACTTATGTTTCAACTTGCCGAAGGCTAAGCAGCGTAATTATAGCTCAGTCATTATACCAAACTTAACTAAAGTTCCCCAGTCTCTCTTTGGCTTAATGAAGTATCCCGAAGTGTCAAGTCATGGGAAGAATATAGGACTATATCGAATTGCAGGCATAATTAAAAGGCACAGTACAATTCCGAGAAGGAAATTGGAAATCAAAAGAGTCTCCCACATTCAATGCAGTCACTTGGCAACCCTGCGCTTTATTGGAAATTCCCTTGAAATGCTATTGAAAGTGGCAGTAAAGATAATGTCTGATATACGTGGCTATATATGGTATATATTGTACTATATGTATATTGTATATATAGTATACATTTGCTGCAAACAATGTCACTGAAAAGTGGGCGTGTGGCAGGGGGGGCGTGTCTGCCAGGCAGCTTATTAAAACACAATACAACGCCGCAGAATCCTTTGATTGAGCTGCTTCTTTTTTACCTCGAAATTTTTTTGCGTTGTTTCATAAAGTCTTTTGCGGCTTGGACCAGCTCAGTCAGCCCGGTCAGTGAGCTCGACTCTGGTTGAAGCCTTTCACATTTCTCTCTCTCTTTTCCTCTCTTTCTCTCTCTCTACATCTTTAGTGCCTTGCTTCTTTTGGGCTACTTTGCCATGGTGTGCAAAAAAATGTTTCGAAAAGAAGAAGTTAAAACTTGACACAATTTCAAACTTTGGCATAAACAAAATAGAAACAAAGCACCGCTATTTACTTTTAATTCTCTCATGCCCTCTTTCGGGGTTTCTCTTCCCTATTTCACCCCCTGCTTGCGGTTGCTCTGCTTACCCCGTTGAATTTGTCAATGGCAGCGAGAAACCTTTTTACGGTACTCGGCTTTGGCTTTTCAATTTCGCGCAAATTGCTCATATTTGAAACAATTTGCCGGCGGCAAACACACGCTGTCACACACGCCTGCACGCTCACACCCACACACATACGCACCCCTCTCTGTCACACACACACACACATATGCACTAGATGGCTTTACACCCGGTTGCATTTTGCAGCAAGATTTATGCACAGTTTTCATAGAGCTGACAACATGACGTATGATTAATTTGCTACGCTACGCATTGCTCACTCTTGCTGCTTTTCTTTCGCCTGCTGCTGCTGCAACTGTTGTTCTTGCTGCTGTTTCTACATTTAATTAAATTGGCAAAAGAGCAAAACTGAAAAGAATTATGGTTAAAGCGTTTATTTTGGGGCACAAGCCGAGACGCCAGAAGGCGCTGTCACGCCCGTCACCCACGCGGGGCTAACGAGCTGTTGGGATATTTTTAGTAGCACTCGGCAAACCAAAAGCAATAGCAACAGCAACAACAAAGAGCAACAACAACAACAGCAACAACAAGAAGCTTAGCAACCATTTGAAGTGCAACTAAAAATATTCTGTGGCCAGATTCTGGCTTGGAAATTATGTCAGACACGCTAAAAATGCCGCAGACGCACTATGACAACAACAAAACAAGGGCAGCAATAACAACAGTAACAACAACAAGGGCAGCAGCAACTAAAACAACTGCTTTGTGGCTGGGCAACTGGATATGCCGCGAACGCTCTTCTAATATTACGTATACGACATGCACTCAATAAATTTGTGCATTTCACGACAATGACGTCGACGTTGACAACGACAAAGTCCGACGCAAATTCATTTAGTAAAATGCTGCTATACAGATAAGGTTGTATGTGTATTGCATGTAAGAGTGTGCATATATATATGTGCGTATGTGGGGGTGGGTGTGTGTGTGTGGTGCGTGTAAATTTGTGTGCACGCCTGCAAAACCCTGCATTTTTCTGTCACATGTCATAGCCAAGCTTCTTTCTCTTCAATCCCCTCTTGCACTATACGATATCCCTCTGTCTCTGTTTCTTCATCTCTCTGTTTGTGTTATCTCTAAGTTTTATTTAACACACTTTAAGTATCGCTTACTTTGAAGATAAATGAAGAATTTTGCTTGAATTAAAAAGAATTTACAGAAAACAATAAAATAGAGAGAAGAAAAAAAGAGTAAGACAAGTAAGCGCCCATTAATCCTTTAATGTCAGGCAACTAGTGCAACTTATCGTATTTATTATTGGTAACGTATTTTTTTAATAAAATGTTTATTGATTGCACAAAAATTTCAGTTTTGTTTAAAGAGACACAAAATGGAAATCAAAATATTCGTAGTGCATTCAAGGGCTTTCCAAGGGTTTAATGTGCTCAGAGACAGTGGCAACTCGCTATACTATATATTCAAGAATTTAATGATGAAAATAGCTCAAAGTGTGTTCAATATTGATCGAAGATTTGAGCGCTCTATTCTGTTCCTTTATTTGTTCTCTCAACTAAAACGACATGATTTTTTTTTTAATTTTTGATAAAATCTGAAAATGTCAAATTAAATTAAATTAAATTACACGTAATTCGATAAGGAATATCAATATATTATATCTTATTTATATAGAACAATGTACCATGAATGACCACAGTATTTACAGTACTCACCACAGTAGTCAACTATTTGTCTATCTTTTTACTTTATTTATTTATTTACTTTGTTTACTTTTCTGCATCCTTTCTGTTGCTGGCATGTCTGTTCATCATGCGTATGGTGTTTTTTTATGAGTCTTCCGACTTTTATCGCTGAAATGCGTCGAATAAAAATGTGAAATTATTATGACATTTTATTGCTGAATATTTGCATGATTTGATTTATTTTAATTACACACAGGCGTGCACACACAAAGAAAAGAGAGAAGATAGACAGAGAGAGAGAGAGAGAGAGAGAGAGAGAGAGAGAGAGAGAGAGAGAGAGAGAGAGAGAGAGAGAGAGCTAGACACTGCAGTTGAGTTTAAAAATTTAAAATAATAAACGAATTTTCTTATCTCTTTTGGCCAATTCAATGCCAGCATGCCCTCTGACCTGGTTTGGCATAGTTTGGTCAATAGTTTGCTGAACGGGAAAGATGAAGATAAAGAGGATGCTTTCCATTTGGTTCAATTAGTGTAATCTGTGCTGGGCTTATCTGCTGCTAGCTCTGATTCGCTGTCTGTCTGCTCGCTGCTGCTAATGTTGCTCGCTTGATTGATGCATTCCGTTCCGCAGAGGAAGAAACAAAGGCAGGGGCAGAATGAGAAACAGAGTGAAAAACAGATGAAGAAACAGTTGCCAGAGTCGGAAACACACCGTGCACCTGGCCGGGGAATTGAGGTTCGCAAACTTCGCTCGGATCGTAAATCATAAATATAAAAGTCGTAATATACTCGACCCCAACCGTCGATTCCCTTTCCTCATCAAATGTAGCACAGTAGCCGCCAGGTTTTTATGGCATAATTTTTTCTCGTTTCGCATCAAAAGTTTCCACCTTCGATTGTTATTGGAAACATTTCCGACTTCGTTTTATATAGGAGAAAAGAGTGGGAGAATGCGTAGCTAAAGAAATACCTACTCTCGAACACTGCCCCACATCGTAGGCAAATCGTAAAACTTCCGTATTCACTTTGACTTGCGTACGAAGGTTACCTTTGCCATTTCATACTTGTACTTTTCTGCTGCTGCTTTTCGTGTTGTTTATACCCGATAAGCAAAAAAAGAAGGCATGCTTACCAAGTATATATATTTGTAATCAGCAGCAACAGCAGAGTCGATATATTTGGTCATATGTATCAAAATGTAGAATTAGGAGAATATAACCTATCAACATGTAGTATAAATATATCATAATATTCATATTTTAAATATATGACATCAGTGTGTATCGGGGTATATAACAGTCGAGCATACTTGACTGTCGTTTTCTAAGTTGTTTCTGTATCACGCTAACGTGTTGGCATTATTTATACATAACGGAAATATTCATTCGGGGCCAACTAATGAAGTGTCAAAAATGTTGCCCCAAAAAGCGTGCTACGCTTTTTTTGTTCGCCATCGCATTGACCTTGAACAACTATAAGGCGTACCCCATGAGTGTGTGTGCAGGCAGCCAGACAGACATTCATGCATGTTGCTGTACATAAGTGCCACAGAGCATGTGTGGGTGGGTCAGTATGTGTGTGTGTGTGACAGTTTTAAAATAGCTTAATAAGCGACAGCAAAGGTTGTCGTCGCTCTGCATTTGTTTGCATTCGTAGCAAACGCAGGCGAAAGCAAACAAACAAAAACCATCAGAGAGAGAGAGAGAGAGTGTATGCGTGTGTGTGTGTGTGTGTGTGTGGGCTGAAGATGACTATATGAATGATGCTAGAAAATGCCAGCGAACCAAATAGTCAAGTGATTCGGCCTGGCGCTTGACAGAGCACTCGATACTTATATTCGTTTTGCAAGCACTCACACACACATTCGCATAGACATTCACACTCGTATTTGTTTTTTATTCGTGGTAATAAAGCGTCGCGTCGTAATTTAACGTTCGCGCCATATCGATCTTGCAGTCAGACTGCATCTAAATTACAATTAGACCCAATTTCATGTCTCACTCGGCGTCGGTGTCTCGGTTGCTTATGCTGGCTGTGTGTGTGTATTATATGAGTGTGTGTATTCTTTTGTATGTGTACGTATGTGTGTGTGTGTGTATGTTTGTGTCCAATCTATCAGTGTATTTGTAGTTTTGGTCACAGAAAACAAAGGAATCGTCCTTGTGGCGTTTAAATTGTTCGTAATTGTTTGTTGCCCTCTCCCTCTCTGTGTCTGTCTCTCTCCCTCTGTCGCCCTCTTTCCCCTATGTTTTCTACTTCCATTCTGTACTTCTATTTCTCTATCTCTGCAGCTTCGCATGTTTGGCCATTTTTTTTTTGGACTTTGATTTGTTGTTTTGTGTTTGTCGATTTTATTTTATTTTCAGCGCTTGATTGGTGTATCTGTTCACTGTGCTCTCTCTCTGCGCCTAAGGGCAAATAAAGCAATTTTTGAAGATATTCCAGGCCTGTTAATAGGGAAAGGTAGCCCTCCTCAGCAGACAGCCTCTTCACCCAATTGCCAGTAGCTTGTCAACTGGCCTCGAGTAGTTTGCCTTCGGGTTAACCAATGGACCTCAAAGCGCTGCTGGCTTAATGCTCAGCTCTCAGTAAGTCAGCCTGGACGGCTGGCTACCTCACCCCATACCCTCCACCCTCAGGCTGTGCCAGGATTTGTTTATCGAAGCGTATTTATGTTTGTATGTGTGTTTGTGTGCCAATAGACATGATTACCGAGTCTATTTGCCGCGCTTTACACGTGCTGCGGTCGCATCCATTCTCAGTCATTTCTCTTCTTCGTTTTGCTTTGGCTTCTGCTTCTTTCTCGCTCCTTTTTGCTCTGTCATTTGCCGGTGTGTGTGTGTATATTGCGTGTTCTTAGGCGCGTTTGCAAGGCGCGCGCGAATGCCAATCAACACGCATACACCGTGTGGCACCGTGATATATTTACGAGCTGTGTACAAGCTGTATTTCCACCGCACACGCGATGAGATTTAGCGCCATTTCGACATATGTAAGATACTCGAAAGCGCGCACAGCAAATAGAATGCACAATATATGTACATATTCAGCTGGTATCTGGCCAAAAGGTCGTTGTCAAACATGACAATTTATGGCCCTGCCCATATCCTTTGCCCTAACTGAATGTTAGTCCATATATTTAGCATAAATATGCAATATACATTAGCCCAGTCGGGTATTTAATTAATTTATAAATTTACCAACCTTACCCAGCTCGAGCAGCTTTCACTCAATTCTGTCTGCAATGGAAGATGTTTGATTGATTTTGGGGCGTTGCGATGCGTTGCGACTGCAGTTGTTTGCACGATAACTATCCCTGCATGCTCTGCTAGCTGTGCTGACGTGGGCAGTTTAGACAGAGAGAGAGTGAGAGAGATAGCTGCAGTGTAGAGCGAAAGCAGTTCGACTTGCAAAAGTTTTCATTCGGCCTCCCATCGCTTTGTGTTTACGCAGTCTCTTTGCTGTCTGGCATTTCGGAAATATTTGATTTGTGAAAACAATAATTGTGTTTATCCAAAAATTTCATTTTCAAATTGCTATCCATCTCCGTCTCTCTCTCTCTCTCTCTCTCTCTCTTTCTCTCTCTTTCTTTCCCTTTATCCCTGTGGTTCCCTCCTTGGCAGTCACAACTGACTCGATCCAATTAGTTTTCAATTAACACTAGACAACCGGGCATAACTTTGCGGCAAGTTCATTCAATATTCATTATGCTGTTCGCTTAGCATGCTCTGCTATGCGGATTAGCAGCGCTTTGATTGATCGCATCTCAATTTCAATTAAACTGTCATCAGTGGCAATGTCTGAAGTTTGTGTGTGTGTGTGGGCGTGGTTCAGTTGCAAATTGAAATTGCGATTTTAAAACAAGTAACGAATTCTATTGAAATACGCACAATAGTAAGCTACCCTTTACCCTGTGATAAGAATACATTTAGAACTCCTAAAGCCAAAGTTTACTGCTGTCTATTGCTTTCTCTTCTTCTCTATTTCTTTATTTATTATACGAAAGTATTGCTATATTAAAGTGCGGTAGTCAGCTTACCTTATATCCAATATAGAATGTCAAATCTTCATACCAAACTTGCTGTCTCTAGCTTTTATAATAGCTGAGATATTAAACGGCTAAATCGAATCCGCCATTGATAATGAGCAAGAACATACATATACTTTGTGGGCTCGGCCAAGCCTTCCAATGTCTGTTGCATACACTTGCACAAAGCAAGTTACTTGTTATCCATTTCCAATAGTATTTCAATTATCTCTCTATAGGGTATCAGCAAGTTCATTACTCTTTCGCAAACATTCTCTGCTGGCCACAGCAATCTATTAGAGCATACGAAGCTGGCGAGTTACTATATTATACCAAATTGTAGAGCAGCACAGAGCACACTCACACACACACACATACACACTAGCACATGCACCCACGCACTGCTCTGCTGGCACAAGTGGCGTATACGCAACGCGAGCATGTAACTTGTTACGGAATTTCATCGTTGATTAGCTGCGCTTTGTGTGCATTGCACTCTGCATTGCCCCCAGCGCCTCGGAATAAGAGAGCAGCGAATAATAAACAGCAAATGCGGTTTGTTGTTGCTGTTATTGTTGCATGTGGCAAGTTGCGTTGCACTCTTCAATGTTTCAATTGAAAAGTTTGCAATTTTTCAAGGATTTCTTCAAACGGATTCCCAATTGCCAAGAGATGCTTGTGATGTATGTTTATTGCTCTATTCCATCATAATTGTATATGTGTGTGTAGGGTGAGTGTGTGTGTGTATTGTGTATGTGTGGACTGCGCTGCTGCATGCAGTGGGGCATGAAATCTCTGAAACCTTTTTTTTCTTTAGCCAAGCCGAATCACTTTCTGCCTGCCCTTGTCACAGATATTGCTTGAATGGCATGTATGTATGTGTGTGTGTGTATATGGGGTGTATGTATGTGGAGTGTGTGTGTGTGCGGGGTGTGTGTCTGAGGGTGTCTCAATTGTCTTCTACCCGAAAGCTATTTGGCATTAGCCAAACGGCCAAGGCAGAGTCAGCGAGGCAAAAACAAGCGACCAACTAGCAAAACAAACTTTTGCACACATAGTTGAATACATGCCCTGATGTGTGTGTGTGCGAGTCTATGTGTGTGTGTGTGAGAGTCTGTTTCTGTGTCTGTGTGTGAGTCTGCGCTGGCTAGTGTGTGTGCGCATCTGTGTGTTTACCAGTCAATGGCGGCATAGAATTTCCAATGCGACGCGCTTTGCACAGAAAAGGAATACCAAACTTGGCAACTTAAACCATAAATGCCGTGTGCGAGTGTGTGTGTGTATTTGTGTGTTAGTATGAGTGAAAGTGTGTGTGTTTTTTGGTAGGGCATGCCTACTATCACACACTCATACGCCTAGTTGCCCAGGTCGCAGCGTAACTTTCATTTTCTTGGGCTATGAGGTCTATACAGTGCCAAAAAATGCTGAGAATTTAGTTGTTGAACTATGATTAATGCTGAATTAAATGCTACAAATAATTGTAATATTAATTAATTAATAAATAAATCCTTAAATAGTAATAACTAGCTTGCAGAAAAATAAGAGATAAGCTGATGTCTTTTTAAGACGGACATCGATTGGAAAGAATTCAGAAGAGACTTTGCTTTAAGGTACAGTGTGTCAAGTAAATTTTGACAAATTTAAAAATTTAGATAATGTTATATGTTATATATACAAATATTCATTATATACATAAATAAATTATAATGACTTACTGCATTCATATTTTTAATATTATGAATTAGTATGTATTTAAAACTATAAAATACAATATTTAATATTAATATACTTATTGTATTTCATGTTTTGCAAACAGTTACTCGACACGCTGTAGATGGTAATATACATGGTATCTTATCTTCTTATTTTCTTAGCTTCATGTGACCATATTTATGGGCTTTTTATGATCATATCTTATTAAACTTTATTTTACTTAATATTGAACCAGATATCTGCCATGAAAGAGATAAATTCAATTCAATAACTTATCTTTCACAAAATCTTGCTGGTTTTACTTGCCTAGGATATTGCGGAGCTGCGCATACCCCCCTTAGAACATAACATACATGCCATTCCAGTTGGTTGCCCATTTTAAGTTATTGTTCTCCTGCCTTGGCTGCCTTGGCTCGTTGCCCAGTTGCCGTTAAGTTTATAAATACAAGAAGAATACGTGAGATTAGATTCCCCTTGTGGTGTCCATTGCGTCTCGAGGCGTTGTTAACACGTCGCATATTCAGGCATTATTTATGCCATCTAATACCCCTACCCCCCACCCCCCATTACCCAGCTCTCTTAGGGGTTTCCCCTGCCGTTGACTTCTTTCTGGCATTTTGCATGTTTTGTTTCGCTGTGAGGCTATTTATACTCGAAAATGGCCGTCATTGTGTGCGCCGTTGTCCTGGTAAGGACTCGACTAGACTCGACTCGAGGTAAGTCAAGTCGAGGTAGGAGCAGGAGCGGGCGCGGGATCGGGAGCAGCGCACTTGGAATTATAGTCAAGTGTTAATATTGTCGGGCATCAGGAGATAAGGCCATCCATTTTACTTACGAGTACCATGAAATTGCCGCTGGCTGCTAATAGGCGGCTGCTCTCGCTCTGTTCACTGGCAACTGCCAAGTGGTAAGCGCCAAGTGGCGTGTGGCATGTGGCGTGTGGCATGCGGCACGTTGATATGGGACAGACAATGCCCGAAGACAATAAAATGCCAGACAGTGACGGAAGGTTACTTGCCCGAGTTAGCTGTTGACTGAGCAGCCCAGATAAAAACTCATTCACAATAAGCGTATGGGCTTCGTGTTAATTGTGAATTGTTTGCTTTAAACTATGCGAAGGGAGAAGGGGCAAGAGAAAGGGGTAGAAGAGGAGCTACTGTTGCAGCTACAGCTCGACAAATTGCTTCAGAAATACCAAGAGGATAAGCGCAATGATCATAATATCTGGTTAAGAACTTGTTTATGAGGGGAGGTTAAGTAATAACAGACACGCACGAGTTGCAACAAGGCTTAGAAAAAGGGATAGTAATAAGAAATATCAGAATGAAAGGGGTGTAGGAAATAACAGATACGCACGAGTTGCAGCAAGGCTTAGAAAAAGGGATAGTAATAGGAAATATCATAATGAAAGGGGTGTAGGAAATAAGTTCGAAAACATATGTCCAACTGTATCTTCATATAAGAAAGCTTCTACTAAACTACTTCATTGGATTTGTAAGATTTCATTGAATTTATTTCTAGTTGAAAAAGAGTGAAAGGTTATTGTAGTGATATTATATTATATTATAGATATATATTATATATTATATTATATTATAATTTCTTATATTATATTATATTATATTATAACATATACCCCACAGTAGCTTCAGGTTCAAAAAAGCTATTTAATTTCTTTATTAGATTTAAAAGATATCAAAGAATTAAGTCAAAGACAATTTTTATACACAAGGTTGAGTTTAGCTAATCTCAATTTAGCCAAAAGACAACCTGCACTTCTAGATTATTTTGCCGACTTACCTCACTTAAATTGTATATAAACTAAAGCAGCCAAAAACACTTTGAGAACACGCATTAACCAACATGCGAACCCTTTGTTCAACTGCTCTTGTCTACCTGAAAATGTTGTTAAATTTTTAATAAATCGAGTGGAGAAAGGGCAGAAGGAGAAGAAGAAGATGGGAGGGAAGCAGCGCGTGCTCGCACAAATTGTTGGCTTAACTGCAAAGCCACGCCCACTGCGCCCACCCGACCGCATGTTGACAATTAGTCTTTAAATTAAGCGGGCGGCCAGAGCAGAGCAACGCCCTACGGGGCACGCCGTACATCCTTCTTCAGGTTCTCAGCTTTGACCAGCGATAAAATTGATTGCGCTCTTTGGCTTTGGCTTGGATTTGGCTAAGGCTTAAGGTGTTTACTGCTCGGAGACAGATCAACTTGGCTGGAGGAGACGATTCGCATCGAGGCACTTGAGCAACATTGCCAACGATGTTGCAACTTCATTAAATTCGGCTTTTATGACCAGCGTCAAATCATAAAAGAAGCCCAAGACACCCAAATGACAAGGCAGACAAAAAAAGGCAGAGGGAGAAGAGAGGATGGGAGACAGGGAATATAACAGAAGAGAACAACGGTACTTTTAATTACTTTCTGCATAAATTTGCACTCATTTCCTTTTTTCGGCTCTGGCCCAGGCCTGGTCACTTTTCCGCCAGCCTGTGCCGCCTGCAGCTGCTTTTCCACAGTTATTCTAACTGTTGTTGTTGTTGTTTTTGTTGTTGTGGGAAATGAGGGAAACAGAGGTAAAAAGACTGAAACAAAAAGCAATTGCCCTGCAAAGAAAATTATGCAAAACAATGGCTAAGCATTTTTACCTGTTCTTCCGCCATCTCGCGCGAGGCCAGCTGGAATTTTCATGCCTGTCCAGCCTGCCAGATTTTCATAGACAAAAGACAAAGCGTCAAGCGATTTTAAAGCGTCCATTCACTCCACTCCTCTTTCCACTCATCTGCCCTCTCTCTCTCTCTCTCTCTCTCTCTCTCACTCTCTCTTTCTCTTGTCTGTTTAGCTTGTGTTTCTGGCCGGCAAAATGGTTGTTTAATTGCGGCATCCTTTCTTTGTTCTACCTAATGGCAAATAAATCAACTGCAAGTTGCAAGCCTCCCTACTCCCCTCTTCCCCTCCTGCCTATCTGCCCTCTCCGCCTCTCTACCTCTTCTCTCTCTGCCTCCTCGTGTCACGCTGACCACAAAATGATGGACTTTAATGTCAAATTGCACAGTTTATGTTGCCTTTGGCTACCACACGCCTCCTCTCTCCCCCCCGCTCTGCTGGGCGTGTCCCCTGTAAGTGACTAACATGAGCCGGAACTCTGCTGAACTACGCTGAATTGAGCGAGCATTCAATTAACTCAATAGCTTTGGCCACACTGGCAGCAGCATAAAGCAAATGTCAATTACATTTAGTGGGGCTTTTGTACTTTTGCCACAGGTGCCGCAGGCGCAGCAAATTGGGTCACAGGCGCAGCACCCACTGCTGCGACTGCTGCTACTACTGGCTGCATGAGGCATGCGGCATGCGGCCGTTTGTGTGGCAATTAGTCAACACGCTGAACAAGCTGCGTTCGAATGCCAGGCACGTTCACTAATTGAGGCATCCCATTACAGCCCAGCAGCAGTGGAAGGAATGTGATTGTACATACTATATATACATATATACAAAACATTACAAATATATAAAGCTTTATTCGATTTGTTTTTTTAAGGCATACAATACTACATTTCTATTGCTAACTATATATATAATATATCGTCTTGGTAGTTGTTGCTGATCAATAATATAAAGTAGATAAGATGTAAAGAAAACTCTCTTTGAACTAGAGACTTAATAAGACTCTATGGAGATCTTGCAACCCTTTGAATTTGCCAATAACATTTATTTAAATTTTAATTTGCATAAATATTAATCTGTAATCGATAACCTTGTAATCATCGCTAATTCTTCCTGAGGAAGACTTCCTCTTTCCATAGCTATCTGTCAAGCACACCACACGTGCCGCTTTGTGACTTTTTAAAACTTGTATCTTAATTGAAATAAATCTTAAGTATAAATAAACATCCACTTCATTTAATTAGACAAACATCTAACAAAACTATTGTTCACTACAAATGCTTAATAAAGCCTTTTTTATATTAGTAGCCAGTTTGATACTCAAATAAAATACCTACTATGTTTACATTCAATTTAAGTAGTTTAGTTTCCTTTTATTCAAGAAATAAACTGTTTGCTCTAAGCCAAGTTAGATAGTTCTTGTCAAATATGTTTCTTTTATTTATGTATTTATTTATACACAGATTTAATTAGTTTCACTTAATATCTTTAGAGCTTAAGTAGTTGAAAGCTGTAACTAATGTTGTCTAATTAGCAAAGTTGAGCATAATTCTAATCACTGTCTTTCTCTGCTAGCCTTAATCAGCACTATCCTCTCTCCTTCCCTTCACTCCACATTCGCAAAGTTGTTTCTCTTATCAATAGCTGCCAAGGGCAAATAACAATCACTTCGCATTAAGCTTCAGTTAACTAGCTCATCAATGTTTACCTTAATAGAGCGTTACGCCCACTGTCGCCCACTGCCTGACCCAAATACAGTAATTCGTTCACTCATTCATTCGTTCATCCCTTCATTCATTCATTTAACGGAGGCCACACGGATTGGGAATCTCTCTCTCTCTCTCTCTCTCTCATCTCCCTCTCGGAATTAAGTGAGATTTTGTGCTGACCCTGAAGTTTTCATAGAATTTGATCGTTGGGGCAGTTGCAATTCATCTTTGTGGGGAGGAGTGGAGGAAATAGGCGACAAATTGGTCATGGTCGGGCATTCAGCTGGGGTTGCTCTCTGTCCCTGTTAGCCGTAAATAGTTTTCAATTGTGTGAACCAAATGCCCGTAAGTCAATATATTAAGTTAACTGCCGACATTTCTGGCTGAGCACAGCAGAAGCTGCTAAGGCGCTTTGTGGGCTTCCCCTTCCTGGCAGCAATTGCTTATCTGTTATCGTCGACGCTGCCACTCAAGCAGACAGAGGGACACAGATAGTCAGGTGTGTGTGTATGTGTGTTTGTGTATGTGTGCTCGAGTGCTTAAAATGTTTTCATAATCCCCTCATGTTCGCACTGTGTTAAGCAGGAAAGCCAACCAAGACTGAGACCGAGGACAGTCCCAGCTCCTGTCCTTTGATGTCTCTTGCATTGCGGGAGGATTTAAATTTCGCAATAAGCTTGGCATAGATTACTTTTGGCACACAAATGAAATTGACAGTTAATCCGTAATTGATCTGCCAACAAGAAATGACAAACATTTATTTAATGTACAGCAGCTGAGATACCCTGTAGTTTGTACAAAACACAAATCATTTCATGCTTTTTTGGTATACTTCAAATAAAACTAGCCTCAATGGAGACGAACTGATGCAATAATATAATCAGTGATGCCAGAACCTAATGTGTATTTACAACACGGTGCTGCCACCTAATTTAAAACTATAAGTTAAGTTGGCTGTGGCTCAGTATTTCATGCTAAGAGACTGTATTCATAATTATCGATTATAATCGATCTTCGTGTATTTTCATTTCATATACCATAAATAAGTTAAATCTCTTTATTTATTAAATTTATTTATTACTTTTATTGCAGTATATTTAACTTTAATTTAATTTTAAAGTTCTTGTTCGTTCGACTGTCATTAAATTAATAAATAAAGTGAGCTCATGAATATTTGCCCATTCATGTAATCAATTCATCCAAAAAGGCCTCGTTGAAACACATTTATCTTATTATTCACCTATCCTCTCTATTCGGGCTTATAGTTTTCCCTGCACAGCACAGCAAATCTAATTAAACTGTGATAAAAATAGTACTCGAAAATACCCTTTTCATAGTGTATCAAGTTGGGCAATCAAATTGAAATACCCAACTCAAAATTGGGCTGCGCGATGTGCGTGATGCGGATGATGCGGCCGTCAGACGACGACTGACAGCTGACAGACACTGTTGAAAATGGAACATACTTGGCTAAAGTTTTGGTCACGTTCCTTGCACAGGCAGGTGAGCGCAGGAGAAGGAGGGGAGTAGGAGAAGGAATACGAGAATAGAATGGAGAGGGCAAAGTCAATCCATAAATTTGTCACTCCTAAGTGAGTAGGGCAGCAACAGCTGATGGCGGCGCATGAATTTCAATTTTTGGGGCATAATCAAATGCTGCCACATGACAAGTGTGTGCTGGCTCTGGTGTTGCCTCGTTGCCTCGTTGCCTCGCTGTGTCCTTCGGTTAACGTTCGCTTTGCTTATGGTAATGCGTTAAATCGTAAATTTGCAGCGAGCCTGGCGGCAATAACAACAGCAATAAGAAATCATAAATAAAACAATATCATATAAACACATGCCAAATGCAAAGAAGGAGGCAGGGGGAGAGCAAGAAAGGCAGAGGTAGAGAGGTAACTGAGTGGTAAAAAATATGCGGCAGCATTTTAGGCGTCGCATGTTGCCCGTAAAACTGTGCGCAAGTGTGTGTAAAGAGAGAGAAAGATGGAGAGAGTGTAAGAAGTAGAAGGTGTTGTTTATATATTGTATGTGCATATGTGTGTGTATGTGTGTGAAAGTCTTTGGTATTTGCCGCATGCGACAAGCAGACAAAATATTATTTGCCGCTTAGCTCACTTACACACACCATGCACACGCACGGAGTGTTGTGGCAAGGCCATATGCGTTTATGCTAGCAATGCGTGTGCTTATATATCTGCGTGTATATTATGTTTCAGCAGACAACGCACACGACACACAAGAAGAAGAAGAAGAAGCAGAAGATAATAGTACAAATAATAAAAAGAAAGTGTGGCAAATACAATGCATGCATAAGCCGAGAGCACAAGGAAGCCAGAGAGAGGAGAGAGAGAGCCAAAACAACTTAGGCAGCAAGTAAAACAGGCAGCAGCACACACCGGAAACAAGCTAAAAGCCAAAGTGACAACAACATCAGCAACACCATCAACAACAACAACAGCAACGGGAGCGACGCTGAACGCATACAAATGTCAACGACGCAGCGCGCTGCTGCCATAAACGGCGCTGACTGCGATGTCAGTGCGCTGGCAGCGGCTTAAGTCGGCAGCAGGCATTGGCATTTCAATTTAAATACAGAATATAGCCAGATGCAACAGCAATAACAACAACAACAACTACGCAAGCATCGCTTTAACTGTCAACTGCAACAACAACAACAACAACAACATCAACAGTAGCAACTGCAACAACTTTAGCAAAATGGATGATGGCAGTGCAACATTGGGTGGCAAGAAAAGTGGCAACACTCTCTCCGTAGATCGGGCGGCATTTCTTTTGCTGCGCGTCAAAAAGGCGTTCAAGAAGAAGCGACAACAGCGCAAGGAGCGACAGTAAGTTGACAACTAACACGCCCACTTTCCATTGCCCTCCCACTTTCTATTCGCCCACCCCTTCTTTCCCGCTCTTCCCTTTTTGCTACGGACTTTTCTCTACCTTTTTTCAAAAGTTGAACAATTTTTGCTCTTGAATTTTTGTTTTGCTTGCCTTGCATTTGTCCTTTTCCCTCTCTTTCCCTCCCTCCCTACTTCCCTTGCTCTCTCCATCTGCCTCCAGACCTCTCTTACTTCGTCTTACTTTTTATTTCTGCTATTTTGCAACTTGAGATTTTACAAGGATTTTCCTTATTAAGCCATAAAAATCCAAGTATATTGAATTTATCGCATTTTCTCTAGCGGTTTTTCTGGCTTTTATTTGCCTGTTTTTTTTTTACTTTTCCTTACTTCGCGTTGCTGTTGGTCGGCACAAAACGAAATTCAAGGAAAGCTTTGGCAATCTGCGAAACGGCGGGCAATTAAAATGGATTATGTTTTACGAGTGTGAAGAATAAAGAGAACACCAAAAATGATGAAATGCGAAGAAAATCAAAACAACATTTGCCTACAGCTTACTTGCTTGATCTTTAGCAGCTTTAATGCCAAGCTTCAGTTTCTTACTTCTATAAGAAATACATTAAATTACTATATTTTGTTACAAATATATTGTTTAGTGTACTTTTTTATGATATTCGTTAAGATTCGGCTTCGAAAGAACATTTTGGGCGATGCATTTCAAAAAAATTAGTGTCAATGTATGGAGACAGCTGCAATTCCATTAACTATATATAGGATTTTGTCTTAATCGGCATCAACAGTCCAGTTGATATAGCCATGTCTGTCTGTCTGCATGTACGTATGTATGTCTGTTTATCTGGCTCTCTGTCTGTCTTTCTGTCCTAAATATCTGTCTGTCTGCCTATAACTCTATCTGTATGTCTGTCTTTCTCGCTCTGCCTATCTGTCTGTCTATCTGTCTGCGTATCTGTCTGTCTATCTGTCTGTCTGTCTTTCAGTCTATCTGTCTGTCTATCTATCTGTCAATCTGTCTATCTATTTGTCTGTCTGTCTGTCTAAAAATGCAATGGCTAAAAATTCAAAAAATTAATTTCACCCAAATAATTTCTAAAAATGTAGTTTCCATTGATAAAAATTCAGAAATATACTTTATAGACATAAAGGTTTCGCTACCTGCACCACAGTATGCGGTATGTACAAAAAAGGTAAAAATAGAAGTCATTTCTCAAGAAATTGAAACTATAACTATAAACTTATCAATTTTTAGCGTTGTCTTTTGAGTTCGCTAGACTTAATGCCATTAGTTCACATAAATCAGAGTTAGTGTGCGTTAGTTTCGGCTTCCCTAAAGCTCACCTTGAGTTCCGTTGATTGTGCACTGCAAGCGCAGCTTAAGCGATGCCAAAACGTTGCAGCTGCTCAGCGGATTTGTCTACTTAATGATGTTCTTCTGCATGGCACCTTGGCATTCGGTAATCGCAGACTTTGCCGCACTGTTTGACTTTATTGGATGGAAACGGATATTGCCGCAGCCAAAGCAGCAGCATGCTGCGTGGCCCTCCTTCGGTTTATTCGTCTGCCTGCCAGGTAAATTTCGAGTGCGAGGTGCGAGTGCCTCTTCAATGCGCTCGAAGGACGTCTGCCAAATGGCAGCTGAGAAGCAGCTTCCTGCGGGCAGGCAGCAAAAAATCTGCTAAGCAGCTTGCTGTAATGCAGCCAAAGGTAAACTGAAGTGCAAGACAAAGCTGCCACAACATGCAGCACAGCATGATGTGAAACGCAAGGAGGAGGCACAGGGAGGGGGGTGGGTTTCGCTGTCACGCCCACAGGGCACAGACATGTTCGCCCGTTGAGGCTTGGATAGAAAACTTAGAACGCTCCAAAAAGCAGCGCGGGCTCGCTGCCTCGCGCCCACTTAGCTGACTGCTCTCTTTTCTCTTCTCTCCTCTATATCTCCCTCTGCCCCTCCTTTTCGCAATCCCCATCATCATTCTCTTTTGTTGTTCTTTCTGCGCTTTATATTCGCATCTAAAGCGAAATTTTTTAAATATTTTTGCGTCGTTGCATCGTCGTAATGTAAATGCTTTTCATGCTCGGCCATTTAAATGCTTAACGTTTGTTTTGGCATTGCCAGGAGGTGAAAAGGGGGGGGGTGTATGAGATATATAAGGCAGGCAAACTCAATTAGGCGCAACAAAAACGAGAGAGAGAGAGAGAGAGATTCAAGGCTGGGGCAAACTAGAGGGCAGCTGGCGACGCTTGTTAAAATGTTTAAAGTTTCGTACACGAGTCATTAATGCGGCACTCCCTGGCACGAAGTAGTCCTTCTGCAGATCCCCAAGCAGACACAGCCAGTCACCTAATTTCATTACAAAACTTGAGCTTAACACCAGCAAAACCCAATGAAATCGCATGTAAGCAAGTCAGTGACAAATCGCCGACTTTAAGTTACTCTTGACTTCATTGGTTGGCGAATATATATGTACATGATGATTCTTAAGGATATGTTAAATCGTATATCTTATATTCATGTGTATACGTATTAAGCAAAAATATGTATGGATAATGCATAATATCTGCAAAGGTTAAGGATATGTACAGCGTTATTTTGTTATTACTTAAAAATATCTTAGAGACTAGATATGAATGTATACAAAGTATTATATCTTTATTAATAAGGGAGTATAGAACATATACATAGCTTTCTTTTGTTATTTTATAAAGATATCATATAGCTTATATATGTCGAGATATATCTTATAAAAACAAGAATACATATTGATAGATAGTGCAGGAAATTACTGCAAGATATCTCGATTTGCACAATACATAACTTTCGCATAATTCTTATATGTCTCTCTCTCTTTTTCGACATAAATGGGATATAAGAGTATCTTGTAATATCTTAAATGTTATATTGCACGTACAGAATGAGAATATATATGTACATAGTGCATTATATCTTTCTATATGTACAAAGAGTATTATATCTTCAAATCTCTTCCCTTAATTTTCTGTCTCACTTTGGATACATAACATAACTTTCGCACAATCCTTTAATGCACTCCACCCACTGTATGATCAAAAGCAAAGAAACTGTAAAGAGTTAAAAAATGTCGGAAAAACAGCAAAGACGGCAGCGGCAGCGGCAGTGGCAGCGGCGTAGGGTGCTCCGCAGTTCCAGCGCCTGGTTCTGCCCCCGATGATTTGATTACATGGGCAACATTTGCTCTAATTATGCACGCACATGTAAGCATAGCGCCAAATGCAATTACACAACCAGGCACACAACAACGTATAGGCACACACACACACACACACGTACACACTGAAGCAGAGGCTAGATTACAGAGCACACAGTGCGTATGCGTAATTTGACATACGTGTTGAGCTCGCCTTTTTGCGGGCAGCCCACATTATATGTGAGTGCCAGAGAATGGGTAAGAAAGACAGGAAGAGAAAGAATAATGAAGAGAAGATAGAGAGGAGAAAGAGAGTGTACGAAAAATGAAGAAACAGAGGGGAGGGGGAGCAAGGGAAAATTGACCTTTAAAAATTGTCAGCATTTTGCAATTTCAGTGTCGTCTTTCTATTTGTCTCTGCTGCCGCTTTATACACCTGTTCTAATGGAGAAATGACAAATAACTCGACATTCGCAAATAATATTTTCAGCTCGTTTTGCCATTTTCCAATTTTCACAGTTGGTTATTTGCACAAGAATATTTCGTTTGCAATTCTGAACTCGAGTTCACATTTTAAAGCTTCTGCAATAGAATTTCTCATTTAATCCACAGCTGAACTGGTTCGTTAGATCTTTTAGCTGCTGGGGGAACTCTTCAGACTGTTCGTTCCATTATCAAATATATAAACTTTTATGTGGCGCATTTCTTAAGATATTTTACGGTAATTTCGAGAGTCATGTTAACTTTGTTTCCTTTCCCATCAGCAGAAAGGTGCCAAGTGCTCGTTATTGTTGTTGTCGTTCTCGTTGTTGTTGTCGTCATGTTATTGTTGTTGTTGTTGTCGCCGGGTATATACAAGTTACGGCTGCGTCTCAATTATGTAGATCCGCTTTGAGTTATGTGAGTGGGTTGAACAGCGCGCACACACACAGAGAGAAAGAGGACGATTAAGGGTGTCCCCAGCTCTTGGAGCCTACTGCGGCTGGCGACACGGCGACGGCAATACCCGCCTCGTCGTGGTGCGCCTGCTGTGCAGTGCTGGGCAGAGGGAGGGGCCGGCAAGGCGGGCAATGGGGTTAGGCTACCTCGAGTTTGACTTATTGAGCGTAATGGGCTCAGCGCTGTGCTTAACGCACTTCAATGGCTCAGCCTTTACGTCTTTGCCACGCCCTCGTTAAAGAAAAGAAGAAGAAAAACATACTTCAAACAATTTTCTCTTGCCCCGCCCTTTTTCCTAGAGCCTAACCTACCGCCGCCCACCTTGCTTCATTGTGCACTTTGCTTGTGCAATAAAAATTTATTTATTCTTTCTCTCAGTGTGTGTGTGTGGGGAAAGGGTGAGCGTGGCAAGGATGTACGTGTGATATGTGTGTGTGTGCATGTGTGAATGTCTGTATGTATATGTGTGCAGTTCTTGCAGCAGCTTTTTGGCATTTCCCTTCGTTTAAGCTGCCACTGCAACAAGGACGAACATAAATTGCTAACACGATTTTTTGCTCAAGAAATAAATGCGACTGCAACTTTGCTGCACTGGGAGAACAGGCTGAAAGGCATTGCGGGGCGAGTGGTGAGGCAGGTGGGGTAGATGTGTGACTTGCTACTATGCTGCAACAGTGGCATACTGCTTTCACCCAAAGTACTTGCACAGCAGCAAAAAGTGCTTTCTGTGATGTCTTCTCTCTATCATGAATAATGCGCACTCGATTCGTATTCGTATTCGATAAGAGTCAAGGGTCGCGGGGGGCGAGGGGCGAACGGAAACTTTTCCGAAAAATGTCAGGCTATTACATGTTAATGCAATATGTAGGCGTGGCAGCAGCCCTTGCTGCCATTGACTGTCCGTCATTGCTGGCAGACACTTGTCAGCGTCGAGTGCCAGAAATTCAATCATACGTCAACTCGAGCAATTTCTGAAAGGGCTGACACTGTGGTGTAGGCGCTGGAAGGGAGTGGGGTAGTAGTGGGTGGAGAGGGGGTGAGGGGAGACTGTAGCAAGTGTCGCTGACAGCTGCGTATTTGGTATGCAAGCAAAGCATTCGCAGCAGGCAGCGACGACGTGGATGTGAAGGATGCAAGCAAATCATTTTGCTGACAACAATCAAACGTAATTCGCAGCGTGTGAAAAACTGTACCCCCCCATCTCCCCCCCTTTTTAAATAAAACGGAAGTGTATATGTATGGGGAATCAGTGTGTGCTTCAAAGAGATGAGGTGTAGGGGGAGGGGACTGAAGTAATTGCATTTACTTACTTAGTCCTAGCGCACTGTCCACATTTCATTTATAATTGCATTAACTTATTATTTGCCTTGTTTTGTCTCTCATTCTCTCTTTCTCTCTCTCAATTCTCTTCTGTGTTTTTTTTTCTTGCAGAGCCCAGCAGAGTGGCGCCGCTGCGGCTGGCTGCGTTGGCGGCGGCGGTGGTGGCCAATCGCGCAGCGGCAGCCGCAAATTGCCGCCGCCATTGTTAAGGTCGCGCACGCTGCCCGCCATCATTTTGCCAGGACTTCCGGCCGTCTCGCTGCACACGGATAAGCAAACATTTCATTTGGGTGCGTAGCGTAATATATCTGTATATATATATAAAACATCTGGCACGGACACACACACACACAGCATCCGTGCACAACATCCAAGGGACCCGCCGAAGGGTTTCGATTTCTGTTTATTTTACAGCAACTACAATTGGATTCTTATTGAAGCAGACAGGCGCACAAGAAAAAAATATAACAGAAAACTATTACAGTTTATTTCCCCAGCAAGAAAATTATTTATTGTCTTAAAGATATAAGAGAAAGCTTAAGGTTCTATTCATTGCAGAAAGTATGAAATGAAACAAAAATGAAATGTGTCTAAAGGAAACTTACAATGCCTTTAACAATTATAACTATATGTACCAATGTGTACATATATTAATATATAGAGACGAGAAGATTAGTAAAGAAGAGTTTTAATAATATGTTGAAGTCGTGAAGTATTATTTAAGGCGCCTTCGTCTGCATCCGAAGTTGAACCTCTTATTGATATAAAACTACACTAAACTATTTATATATATTCGAGATTCAAGAAGGGCGTTTGCTTATATCGACGAGACCACCATATATCTATATATAGTATCGCTGCCAATTTATACTTGCGAAGGCCTCTGTGGAATTCGTAGAACCCACTCGATTATATCGACTCGATTTTCTCAAAGTTCAACCGCACTTTCTATGCGCATAATCGAAATGCTTTTCTTTGCTCCGGTAGTTCTCCGAAACGAATAAATTGCGAATATTTTAAAATAAACAATCAGATTTCTTCCTGTGTGCGAATGGACACACACAGGCAACATCATCCATTTTGAAATCAGAGACCGAGTGAGCGATGCATAGAGAATTGGAATGAATAATAAAAAATAACAGGGTGCAAGTGCAGATGAAATTGTGAGCATTTCTTGTGCCATGGCACGTGGCTTGTCCGTCTGTCAACATGCGTCTGTCCGCTCTGTATATCAATCTAAAATTCCTGGATTGTTATTTATGCATTCTTTATGCAGTGCATAAGGGATACAATATAATGGAAAATATGACTATAGACGAGATGTGTATAGTGTGTGTGTAGCATGAATACATACTTATATAGTATAGTACATTAGTCAACATTGAAATAATGTAATGGGCAGAAGAAGGCGTGTGGAACCCAAAGATGTATAACCTATAATAGCTAGTATTCTATAATCGGAGAGATTTTTCATTTCCTAATCTTCGAACTCTATTTAAATTCTGTATATATTCTTTCTTTCTTCGATATTTTTTTTTTAACTACAAATTTGTTTTTTCTTTTATATCTTTATGTTTTATTCTATTCTATTTTTTCTTTCAAAAAATTTTTAGTACAGATCATGAAGGAATTTAATATAATATATTTTTTGTTATGTCAATATAATTAACTACCTCAAATTACATATTTGTAGTTCATAATAGTAATAGTAATAGTTGTAGCCGAATCGATTGTACTTGTTCCATGTCTGTCTGTTTGTTTCAGATGTCAGCTACATATTGTAAAAGCTAGAAACACAAAAGTCGGCATGAAGGTTTCTATATACCATACGTTGATCAAGTATATTTCCCATTTAAGTTAAAACATTCTTCGTTTTCGACATACACTTAGTAGATATACACTATAAATATAAATTCTCTGTATTACAATCTCAAGCAATAAAGACAGAATTTATTCAAGTTAGCTATTTCTACAGTTTCATAAGTTAAGCTTAAATTTGAGCAGATTGCACAAATTGCTGTTGGGAATTGTTAATGTTTCTGTGAATGTAGTTTACCATCAGGCGAAGATATAAATTTGCTGCAATGTTATAAATTTATTGATTAAAGGCAAAGTGTGTATATGTATGTACAGTGTATGTATGTGCATAGTGTGTGTGTGCATGTGTGTCTATATATGTGTGTATCTGTTTGTGTGCGATGCCAAGAAATGCAAGTGATTCGAGGCGAATTCACAGTAAATTAAACCTCAAGACGCTGCTGCATGAACTTGGCAGGGGGTGAAAGGTCGTGGGCGTGCAACCAGCAGCTATTTGGGCGTGGACGTATGTGTCCGTGTGTGAGTGTGCAAGTGTGTGCGGGTTGCTGTAAACGAATTTAAGTTCTTTGACAAGTTTTCATCTTTAATTAAAGTTATTTCTTAAATTACGTAAGTGCAGGCAAAACACACACACACACACAGACATGCACGGACATGCACAGCTGCATTTTCATTTTCGCATTTTCCATAATGCGAGTCACTAATAATTTTCGTTATTTCCCCTTTCCCCCTCTCTCTCTTTACTCTTTTCGCACACAGATGAGCGCCTGCTGAGCTGCAAAAGCCGCAGCGGCAGCGCCAGCGGCCATCGTTGGTCATTGCTTACGCGCAGCGGCTGTGCGGGCGGCGGCAGTGGCAATGGCAGTGGCAGTGGCAGTGGCATGGGGCAGCAGCTGCCAGCTGTGGCCACAACAACAACAACACCAATCTGACTAACAACAACAACAACACACTAATGGTTAAATCGTTGAATTTACCCAAAGATGATTCGAATTTCATTTACCGCCGCAAATCGTCGGGCAGCTCGCCACATCAGCAGGCGCATGCCGCACATGCTGCGGCAACGTTGCAGCAAACAGCAACAACAGCAGCATCAACAGCAACAACAGCAGCAGCAACAACATTTGCATTTGTATCAACAACATGTTGCGGACAGCTCGCACTATCAGCTTTCCGACGATTTCGAGTGTCATGCGGATGGTTCGCTGTTGCTTAGGTAAGTCCCGCAGTGAGGGCCATCTAGATTCAAAACTTAAGCCGCTTTCGTGCACTGAGAGAAATGTAGAGGGGACAAGACTTGGCAATGAAAAGTACTATGAATATGAAACAATTTTATGGCATGAAATACTCAAGTGTCTTGGCTGACGAATACAACTTATTTGTATAGAAGGGTATTATAACAATCTACCAATCAAAGTATATATATTCTTAATCAGCATAAGCTGAGTCGATATAGTCATGTCCGTCTTTTCGTCTATATGAAAACCTAGATCAAGAGGTACAAGAGCTACGACTAAGAAATTTTTGGACAATACGTCTTATTATTCACTTAGATCAACTTTATTTTTACAATTTGGCCACGCCCCCTGTTTGCTGTAATAGGCGAATTGCTTGCTTTGTTTTAGACTGTTCATTTCTGGTGTGCACAATAATTATCAACATTCAAATTACTTCAAAATTCGGTAGCAAACGGATAATTAACACAGAAGTTGTGAAAGAAATCATTTTAATGGGCGCACTGATTTTCTAAGCCTGCAAGTATGCAATAAAAATTCGCTAAGCATAAATATGTATAATAATTTATATAACAGTCGAGTACAGTCGACTTTTGTTACATTTGTCACTTGTTTTACTTGAATGGTAGCTTTCAGCATGTTGCATTACTCACTCGCTTGCATTTCATGCTTCCCATTCAGTCATGCCCATTGCCGATTTCTCTCAGTGTAGTACGTGACATATGCTAACCAAGTTAGCCTGTCGCCGTGTTGTGTAATCATTTGACTTTACATTTTCACCACCAGAATCCCTGCCCCGCAAGCCGCGTGTGCCGCCGCACGCGGCTATACGCCCCGCACCATGACGGGCAAGAAACGTGCCACAGCATACTCCGAGGCAACGACGCCAATGTCCCGGGACTACCAGCATCCGCACCAGCAGCTGCACGACTTCGCCATGGCCGAGGGCAGTGCCAGTGCCAGTGCCAGCGCCAGCGCCTCGGGATCGTCGCACACGACGACCTTCACGCGCCTGGCCAAATTGCTGCATCAATCAAGCGCCATTACAAGCAGATCCAATCTGCAGCCTCCTCAGATGCCGTCGCACGACGCACTCCGCCAGGCCAATCGCTGCGAACTGGGCCTGGGGCTGGGCGAGGAGGCGCCACGTCGTCTGTCCTGGGAAAGGTAAGGCGTATGTGTAATTTATGTGCCACCGCCACCGTCTCTATCCAGCAATCCGCGTCTATCTAAATCGCACGTCACCTCAGCCAGTTCATTCCCCTCCACGCCCCACTCCACCGCTTCCTACTCGTGACCATGTCAGGATGTCAACATTCACCTTGACTGGCGGCGCTTTTGCAATTAGTTAATTTCATTTTTGCGGCAAGTTGATCTTCGTCAGCGGGCAACGCGGACAGCGACGCGTGTGCAACGTGTGCAGCTTGTGTCTGTGTCCATCTAATTGCCCTGGCCATGTGTGTGTGTGTGTGTGTGTGCGACTAAGCTTGTCTCTGAGTTGAAGGTGGAAGTGCAGGGCAGGAGTGTGGGAGGGTGGGTGCGTTGCTCTTGCGTTACGCTCGCTTGTGCAAGTTTTGGGTCCGATGACATGGCCCAGTCGAGTGGCCACATTTATCTTCATTTCGACGGGGTCAGATGAAGACACATGTTGTCTGAGAGAATTCTCATGCTGGTCAAGGGACATAATACTTCCCCTTCCCCTCCCCCACTCTTCTCCTGCCAGTTTCCCCCTAAGTAATTACCTGTGCTTCAACTTGCATTATGCTCTCTCTCTGCACAATAAAACCAAAATGCGCTCATCAAGTACTCTTCATTAGTGCATCATCATAATGTCCAGCAATTGTTTCCATAATGAGTTTCATGTTATTCAATTACGTCGTATTAATTGAATTTAATACAATTTACAACCTGGCAACTCTATTACGTAGTTGACCTAAGCGCATCAGTTACCTATTTCTGCATTCATTCCCTCGTTTAGTAATAATTTTGTAAAGCAGTCAGTTGCTTTTCTTAACTCCTAACCTCCTTTTTTATTAAACTATTGGACTATATTATTTGTATTTCTCTACCTGTCCATATTCAATTTGCAAGTCATTTAGATATCGTTCGACAATTTAAAAGGGTTAATAAAAGTTAAGTTAAGTTAATTGTTCAAGCAGAAAAGGAAGCAGAATTTTATTTTTTTAATTTAATTTAAAGTCAACTAAAAACAGTCGACTGAATTAGAAAGGATATTGTTACAAAGAATTATTTAAAATTTAAAATAATTAAGCGTAAATATTGTAGGTATATATATTTACACAATTTTTAATTTTTTGAATTTAATTTAATTTAATTTAATTTAATATATCGAGTCAATTGATTCAGTCTGCCTGTTTGTTTCAACGCAGAGATCTTAGTTATTAAAGAAGCTATAGCCACTAAATTTTACACAAAGATTAGTTTATGTATATTCAACTCAAATTAACTTTATTTTAAATAGTTCATGCCACGTCCAACAACTAAGCAAATTCAAAATACAATTTTCAACTCGATTTGTAGGTAGTATTTTAAAGATACAGTTTTGTGCTTTACTATATAGTGAGCTGACTATAAAATGTACCTGACCTCCTAATTGCACTCTGATTTGGCAATAATAAAAAAACTAAAGAAGAGAAGAAAGCAATAGGTGGCAGCAGATTTTGTTGTTGTGAATTATAAGTGTGCTCAGAAACGTAATTCCATATTGGGCGAAGTATATTTCATTGTTAGTCGCGCTCGACTGTAGCTTGCATTTATTTTCGTAGTGAAATATTGTGAGCAACATTGAAAGTAAAGTATATTTTAATTTACGTTATTTAAGAACCTAAACAGGCGACACTTTTTATAGAGCTCTCTTCGAAAACTCTGGGAACTTCATTTCTATTACGATTCTTTGAATAATTCATTCATTCAGCATTGGATAGAATATATTGTATGTGGCTTAAGAGTAATTGGATTATGGGGGCCCAAAAATAAGGAGTTTAAGGGTGAAGGGGAAGGAGGGAACGGCAGCAATCGTAGCGCGGCCAATGTCAAGTGTCAAAACAACTTGCCACGAAAATAATATTTGTAAACACGCCGCAGGAGCTGTTGCAAAGTTGAAACAAACTGTCGCCGCCTGCTGCGACGCACAATGACGTAGTTGCTGCTGCTGCTGCTGCTGCCAGTGACCATGCCACGAGTGGCAGCTGCCAGTTCAGGCGAATTCACAAAAGTTTAATTGCAGCTAAGAGTTGTTTTGTTGTTGTTTGTCGGTTGTTCGCTCGCCTGACTTTGTTCCTGTTGTTCTCGTTGTTGTTGTTGTTGTTGCTGTTGGGCATTTTACCCCGCTCCGAGCGCCGTTTTATGAGTTTAAACTTTGATATTTTCGCAATGCAGAGCCAAACACACAATTGGGATGGGGCAGCGGGCGCGGCGGTAGAGGAAGTAGGGGCATTACGTATAATTTTTGGGTGCTCCAAGCTTGGGGTTAGATTGGGTTTTGTTTATTTTGTTTTTGCTGCATTTGTTGCTAAATTTAAAGAACTTTCTCTGTGGCGCATGTTAAACAACACAAAACGGCGGCAGCTACAATCGGAATAATAATAATTACAACAGCAACAGAAACAACAACAAGAGTACCAAGAATAACTACAACAACAACGACGAATAGAACAACAACTGGGCAGATGCATGAGCTGAAAGCAAAAGATATAAAAGTCAAGTCGAGTTTGGGTTGCTTCGCCCCCCGCTTTGCCCCTCCTTCTGCGCTTTCCGACCTGGGAGTATTCGCACAGCACTCACTGGCTTAATTGTGAATGCATTATTCATGAGCACAGACGGAGAGATGGCAAGGCGGACGCGAAGAAAGCGCCGAAGGACAAACGCAGCCAGCCAATAAAACACTCTGCGGCTCCTCTGCCACTGTCTCTGTCCCTCTCTCTATATCGCTGTCCCTGTCCCTCTCTCTCTATCCCCTTCCCAGCTCAGTTGTACACTGGACAAGAGGTTCGCCTTGGCACTGTCACTAAGACAGAACGTAGAACGAATCGACAATTGCCTCGTTGCTTGGGTTAAACGAGGCACAAACGAAAATCGCGCATACGTCATGTTGTACAGCGAAACTCATTAGCCGCCAGCATAGTGCGTCGTACTGCGGGTGGGTTATGTACTGTAAAATTTTATAAATTGTTGCAAGCCAAAAAAGATGTCGCTCACAATTTGTTGTCGTCGTCGTCGTCGTAGTTGTTGTCGTGTGTTCCATTTTGTTATTTTTGATTCATTCACTGTCATTTCACGTCGCAAAAGGTCACAATGGATAGGCGTCACAATGGGCCGCTCTCTGCTGATATGATTACACGCAGAGGCAGTTGCCACATGTTGCCAAAAATGCGTTGCTTGCAACTATGCGGGGCAGAAGTTTAAAGGCAACTTTAAACAGGCATAAATGTGAACAATGGGTTCGTTTTAATGCCACAAATGCTATACATTCTATATATATATATATCATATCTATATATTCAAAATACTCTCTTATATGGTATATGCCCAGCCCCGTCAGTCTCGGCGAATTCCTGCGGAAATAACTCAGGAAATTATCATGAAACATATTCTAAGCGCACTTGCTTTCTACTGAATCGGTTTGTGAATAGACGTCAGTGCCATGCGCATTCAATTCTTATTCAATTTCGCACTCATTTTGCCAAAACCAAAAAGGGCATGCCACACATTTCATTTACAAGCATTACTCAGCGAAATTCTAACACTAAGTTGACAGCGTTACCCGAAATCGTTTTAAAAGCATCGCCAGAATGAGGAGGGAAACAGAGTTCACAGAGGTGAAGAGGGGGCGATTGGGGGGGAGGGGCTGAGGCCAAACATTTCTTGGAAATTTCACGCTCAAGTGTACAGACATGGAAAATGTCAACAGCGTGTGCTCTGCTGTGTGTGCCTCGATGTGTGTGTGTGCCACATATGGTTAGAATTGAGCTCCCTGGAAATCAGTTCATTTGCGAGTTGTCAGTTGAAATGGGAATTTGTTTAAAGTGCAAATGAGAAAACAGTTGTCAGACGAACAGGCATAGAAAGCCTCTCAACTATAGCAAGAAAAGAAGAGGAACACAAGAGAGAGAGAGAGAGGTAACCCTGCCACATGAAGGTGCATATTTGCGTTTTGGCTAAGCATCACATGAACCTCATGAGTTTTGTTTTTCCTCTCCAGTTCCTGCTTCTGCTCAGTGCTGGCATGCCTCGGCTTGCTGCCACAGCACGTTGCATAGTTAAAGTGCTTTCTGGCGTCACATAAGTTAATAACAATGATTATTATTAACTTTGTTGCTCAACTGACTGCCGCAGCAGTAGCAGCCACACTGCCTGCCACAAGTCATCTGCATTGCAGGCTTTTCGTCTGCCACACACAAACACACACTCGCAGACACAGGCACACAGCATCAAGTTGACAACTACAACTACAGCTAGTAGTAGTCTTGGCATCGTCTTCAGGGCGCCCCCGTCTGTCTCTTGCTTTGATATGTGGCAAGTGCTGTGGCAGACAGCCTTTTCACTCCACATGGCAGACACAACACGACAATGACAATGATGAGGACAACTTTTTCACACAGTTTGTGTCACCAAGCAGCAGCAGGGCAAATGTGCGGCAGGAGGCAGGAGGCAGGGCAAGTTTGTTGTTGCTTGAGAGTGTTGTAATTTGATTGAGTTTGCGTTGATTAAGCGTATTTAGCTCTCTCACCCTCTCTCTCTCTCTCTCTGTCTCTCTCTGCAAATTATGCATGTGTCTAATTGAGAATTGACTTAATTGTTTTTGCAGCTTGTCGGTCTACCCTTCACTTGATTACATCCTTCTCCTTCTCCCTATCTCTCCTCTCTCGCAAGCAAGTGCGGTGAAACTCTCAAGTTGGCTGCAGGGGCAAGTGTAATGAGATTTGAAGCGTTTATTTTGGTTTCGAATTAACGCAATTAGCGTGTGTGTGCGCACACTCACACACACACACACACACACTCATCTGCACACTAACTTTATTAATGAGGAGTGGGGAAGGAGAGGGCGCGCCCTACACATTCAGCTTGTAAACAGGGTTTTATTTTGGTTTTAATTGAAAATGTTGCGCATACGACATGTTGTGTATGCACATATCCCCCGAGCAAAATCTGTTGCCCGCCATCAAGGTCATGAGGCAAAGCGTCTCTCCCACGCTCTCTCTCTCTCTCACTCTCTCCCTGTTCCCCCTTTAATCAAACGATCTGTATGGCCGCCATTTTTCGCCTAGTAATGACAACTGATTATGCAAATCGCAAATATTTTCTCGCTGACACAGATACTGCTAATTCCCTCATTAGCTTTGAGTGCAACGTGCCACATGCAACATTGGAATTGGCTGTGATGAAAGAGATATCAGGTTAGAAACGTGCTTTTATGACGCGTCCACTTTGCACTAATTTAAATAAATTGCAGCTTGTCAAATTAGCTAATATGATAGGAAAATATAAAACAAATTAGCTGTGAAATGATAAGGGATAATACCAATGAAAAGCAATAAATTATAGACAAAAACTGTATGAATAAATACAAGTTTCGACCGATATTAAATGTGATATTAGTATGATATAATGAGATGATATAATAAATACTATCATATATATTCTATCTACATATATGCACTAGAAACGATAATTAGAATGATACCATTTAATTTCAACTTATAACATCATCAATCAATTTCTGTAACTAGTTTAAATTATTTGCAGTAAATCGTAAAACATTTGTACCCATTGGTAATATTTTAATAATGGAAAAGTTACCTTAATTCACTTTAGCTATATAGATAGAACTAATGCATTTGTATGTACCCGGTATATGTGGTATACGTAAATTCATATTCAAGAACTATGTTAAAATTTCATTTTACAACAAGTAACAAAGTTACAATTGAGTGTTTTCGACTCTCGTACACTCATCAAAGTTCTAAACTTCTACGTTTAGTGTATTTTGTATTGCATACTTGCGGGCGGCGTCTTCGAAATCAGTGCTCCCATTGAAATTATTTCATAAATATCTTCTATGTTAACTATCCGATCCAAATCAAATTTAAAAATCATTTGTACAGTAGTATTTATGATGTACAACAAAAATGAACATAATATTTTATGAATTGTAATGCAAATGAATTAAGAATAAACTTTGTGTGGACTGTCCCACCCGTTTTACCTGCTATAATACCCTCTACCCCAGTGGTAGATAATGATGCTCATTTACAGGTCAAATAATTCTGTTGATCATAATTACAGTTATGATACTCGGGGGCATGTACAGTCCCTTTACATACTCAGACCTCTGTTGTTCCCCTGTTCGTGTGATATTAACACTGTAATTGAGAATTGTCGCTTCATCTTCATATAACCGTTGCCCAGATGCGACATTAATCCATTACGAGGTCGTGAATTGCAGTCTGAGGGCATCTTCAGCAACATTCACACACTCGTACACTCGCACACTCGCACACACTCGAACTGGCACATCACACTCACACCTGATGTGCAAGTCATAAAGTTGACCGTTCTGCGTGGTCCGTTCTTGGCCAATGCCCGTTGCCCGTTGTTCGTTGGGCCGGGTTAGAAGCGTGCCGAGCAAAAAGTGCACAATGAACACGTCAATGACAACATTGTCGGCAATAGCCACATTAGCCATGGCATTAGCGCCAGCTGGCGGCTGGCAGCTGGCAACGGATGGGTTGAGCTGCTGCTGCTGCTACTCAGCTGCTCTGCTGCTTGCCCCAAGGCTTTCTCTTTGCCACGGAGCAGCCATAAAAAGCGTCTACATTATGGTAATGGGACATGGTAATGGTAACTAGGCCGGCCACTGACCGCGACAAAGACGGTGACAGAGGCGGCAAGAAGAGACGTGGGAGGAGGCAAAGACAACGCGAACTGGCGACACTTAATGGCCATTAAAATGTCCAGGGTAGCGTGAAGTTGAAGTAATTGCATTAGTTGGCCAAGTTTGTTTTGCACTTGCAACAAAACCTGCTGCTGCCCCCTCCACTTGCTGCTGCGGTCTTTGACTCGACCGACTCTTTGTACTCTCTTTCTCACTCCTTCTCTCTCTCTCTCTCTCTTCTTTCTCACCTGCAGGCGCAAGGACAGCAGCGCACTGCAACGTTCGGCTAGCATTGATTCCTTTGCCGAGATTGTATTCTCCGACTTGCCACGACCCTCGCTGGACATACCACGTACCGCGGCGGCGCCGTCAGCTCCGTCTCCATTCAGCAAACGTCCCTCGGCCAGCAGCCTCTACTCGACCTGCAGCAGCATTGCCGCCGCAACAGCCGCAGCAGCATCGGCACAGGTGCATGCCCAGTTGAATGTCAATTACGGTGACCTGGCCACCGGATCTCATCATCATCCTGGCAACAGTGGCAGCGGCGCCGGCGGCGGCGGCGGCGGAGGAGGCAGCGCCAGCAGCAGCCGACGCGAGAGCATGCTGAGTCCGTCGTCAACGCGACGCAATAAGCTGACTAGAATCATTAATGGTGAGTAGCGCTATTTCTTTATTCCTGCCCCCTCGATTTTGTTACGATGCAATCGGCGAAACGTGCTCCGTGTGCCATATTGATAAGCCTAAAGACTGCTGGCCAGATCGCACTGGGACCCGATGCCAGCAGGAGCAACAGCAACGTCTCAGTAGCGCAACGTCTCAACGGCAGCGCAGCGCACAGTGGGTGTAGTGGCATTTATTTTGCAACAGCAACCTGATTGATATTCAAATGCGCACTCAAGATACTTTGGAGCTGCTGACGCTGCATAAAGTCACTTTGGCATATTCCCAAAGGAAGAAGAGCAGTTCATCGATGGAAAATCACAACAAGTAACGCAAGCAACAATGCACACGACTCTAAGATACCCTAAAAATACATTAAGAATTCCCAACCACCAAGTCTCGCCCCTATTGCTTTCCCTTCTTCTCTACTTCTGTGTTTATTATCGGAATAAATTGCAATTTACAGGAGTGGTAGATAATATAGTAAGCTTACTACATATCAAAACAGAACATTGTAGCTTTTACATTTCACTCACAAATCGAATTGAAAAACTGCATTTTAGCATAACGTGGACGGTGGGCATGGCATCCAAAATATAAAGTACACTTTTTGAACTATTGTTATAGAGGAACTTGCATGCCTAATTTAGTGGTTTTAACTCTTATAATAGCTGAGATATATGAGTTCATACAGACAAACATGGCTACAAATTAATGCTTGCCTCAATTTTAAATTAACAATACTGTGTCACCTATTGCTTTCTTTTCTTTTGTGCTTTTGTCATTATTGCCGATTGGATTGCAATTTGAAGGTTAAGGTAAATATTCTGGTCAACTAGTTAAATGGTAAAGCAGAAAATTTTATCTTAAATACGTGGCTTAGAAATAGAATATGGAAAATAAGTGTAATTATCAAGTTGCGTAGACGGTGGGAAACAATTATTTGAAATAAGCTCTATTTGTGTAGGGTATACAAAAGACTTACTGACAATTTGGTGACTACAACAAGACCTTGGTTCGAGGGTATAGAAAGAAAGCTAAATTTATCTTAAGTGCGCCACCATTTTACCCGCTTCCTATTTCCTTTGTTTTATCAGAAATATGTTTGAGCTTAGCTCGCGTTGAAGGCCAGTCGGGCCCCTTTGGGAGTAGAGCTTTAGCTGAGATAAAGAAGAAGAAAGAAATAAAAGAATAAGCGAATGGAAGTGATCGTCGGCATTCAGTTATCGTTTGCTCGATTCCACAAAATGAGAGAAACTAACATACATACAAATATACCAGTGTGTGTATGTGTAACTGTAACTGTGAACCGCTGACCATTAACGAACATTGCGCTCTGTTCCAAGACGTTCTCTCTCTATCTCTCTCTCTCTTCCATTCTCTTTCTCAGCCGAGTGTCGCTGCAAACGCTTAAACAACTTCAGTTTCAGTTGTCTAGCGACTTTTGTTGAGAGCGCAGTGTAGTGCGCGTCCGCGTCGGCGTCGCAAACAAGAAATAACAAATAAGAAAAGATAATCGATAAAGATTCGATAATTCGCAATAGTGCGGTGTGTGCAATTGTGAATGAATAATTGAAATAAGCTTTTGTTGTTGATCTTTGCGGATTAGTTGAGAATTTGTGAAAATAGCAAAGAACGAAGGAAAAGAAAAGGCAAACTGAAATAAACGCGTCGTTTCTGCTTCGCTGCGCCTGTGTTAGTGTGAGTGACAACAACTACCTGTTTGCGAAAGAGAGTGAGAGAGAGCACAACAACAACAACTGAGTTACCTGCGTCGACGCCAACGCCAACGCTGACTGAGAGCACGTATGAGAGGAGTGAGAGAGGAAAGAAACTCAACGAGTGATCGGCTTGTAGTTTTTGCCGCTCTCCCTCTCTCCGCTCTCTCTCACAAAGTGTCTCAGTGTCATAAACTAAACGCGTCGCTTTCGTTTAAAAAATAAACGTTAAAGCAACGACAACAACAACAACAACAGAGTTGCTCTGGGGCAAAAGAAATTGTCTGGCTGCCTCAACCTCTGCTGCTACCGCTGCCCTCCTCGGGTACTGCCTTTACTTCTACTTCTGCTGCTACCTCTGCTGCTGCGTCTGCCTCTGCTGCTTCTGTTTCTGGCATTTGCTGCCGTTGCAATGTTAATTAAATATTACGTGCCAGTAAAAGAGCAATTTACAGCAGAGCAGAGCTGACAGAAGCAGCAGCAAGCAGCGACGGCAGAGTCGGCGGCAGATCTAACTGTAATTGCATTGCGTGTCCAACTGCTGTTATTATTTGCACGCGCAACTGCAACAACAACAGCAACAACTGCAGCGAAAGTGAACTTTTGCTTTTGTCTTGTCTTCTCTCTATTGTGCGAGAAATCAACTTGACTGCAACTAATTTACTCACGTGTCTATCAAAGTGACTCGAGCGGCAGCAGCAGCGCAGCAGAGGCAGCAGCAGCATAATTACAGCAACGTTGCAGCAGGGCAAGCTCAGTTGGAGTTGCATCTCTTTCGCACACACTCGTAAAAAGCTTTACGCGTTGCTTACTTGATTTACCCCCTCCCACTACCGTTTTGTTGTTGTTGTTGTCTTCACAGTTTTGTAGCCGCCGCGTCGTCACCGTCAACGTCGTCGTTGTCGTCGTTTTCATTAAAGTTGTTTGTGTTGCAATTTTAAGTACACCGCACAATGAACAGGTAAGCAAAAGCACAACATACACACACATCCACATATGCAACAGATACACAGCAGAGTGAGCGAGAGACACGCATACAAACACACACACACAGTCATTGTGCTGTTTGCAACTTTGTGACTAAAATATGCAACGCCATGAAAAAAACTTGAACTATTGCAACATTTTTTTTACTGCCATACAACGTTTTGCCAGATGCTTTTTAAAAGTTTATTCACATTTCCAGAAAGTCGCATCTGAATTGACTTAGGGTTACCCCTTACGGGTCTTTGTTTTGCTTCTCTATTCATGTTGTTGTTGTCGTTTTATTTTTGTGTGTTTTGTTTTCATATTTATTTGCTGTTTTGTTGCTGTCTAACTGACTGTTTAAGATTTTCACCATTCACAGTATAGTATAGAAAAATACCCCCCTTCATTCTCATTAATATTGCAGAGCTTCGAAGTTCCTCAAAACAAATTCGAAAAGTTCTTAAAACGTAACTTTGTGGCTTCGTGATGGATACCCTGTAAAATAGAAATATTGTCGTCATAAACATAAAATGAATTCAGTTAGGAAAAAACTATCGATAGAAACTTGGAAAGTAGAGAATGATATCTGTCGATGGTGGGTCCAATGATTTTTTGATAGTTGTTGTAGGACTCCCTAGATACTATGGATAGTTCTAGCAATTCTTTATATGAAAATATGACAAGTTTGTAAGGAACTAAACGTTTTGAGATCCAAGACTTCATATACATACAATTCTCCTTTAATTTAAATTTAAAAGGAGTCGGTACAATCGATAGGAACTCGAATAATTCGATAGATGCACTTGATATAAATGATGTCGATATTGATCTTTAGTAATAAGCTACGTCTTTTATAAAATATCTGCTGTACGAGCAGAGATAAATACTTCTACATTTTGGATACAAATAAGAGTTAATACTATCGATAGTTCGATGCTATCCATACTATCTTTAGTAATCAGCTACACTTAATATATTTATGTACACTTAGAGTATCTGCTGTGCGTGGATTCTTAAAAATAATCACTGCAACACTTTGGATCCGATTTTCCGTATAGTTTTCTTCAAAGGAATGACACGAAAAACTTTTGCGCACAGCTTAAAGCTTGACTTATGGCACACCTCCTTCTCCTTCTACTTCTCTTCCTCCCCCACCTTATGACCTGCACTTAAGTGCACTTAGACCACGAGACCCGCAGCCCGCAAAGTTTTCTTCGCTGGCTTTTATTTATTTAGATTTTATTTTGCTTATTAAAAAGTTTTAAATGTTTGATTAAAAAGTAATTCATCAGAAATTCGCTGTGGCACACACAATGTTCAAGTTTTCCCTCCACTTTTAGTATTTATTGCCGTTCCTCTTCTTATTCTTCCCCACTTTGTTGCTGTGCGCTTATCGAAGCGAAGCGACTTTTGTAGAACACAGCGAGAACTTTTTTTCTAGTTTCTGGTTGATAAGCAAAGTTTTTGTATATGATAAACCGTTACCAGGTTGTCACTGGAATAGATACCCATTCTTGTTGTTGTTGTTGTCACGATATTATGCAATGCGCGCAAACAAAGGTAGCACGCGGTGAGATTGAAAACTGATTCAAAGGGAAGGTAGCAAATTCTTACCTTGTCAGAGGAATGCACCTTCTTGCACTGCAAAACTTCAGCTAAAAGAAAGAGAGACGAACAGAGTGAAAGAAAGATAGAGAGAGAGCAATCAACTAGCAATTTCTCTGCAATTTCCTCAACTGTTCAGCGACTAATAAGAGTTTCACTCTGCCTTCCTGTCCCATTCCCCACACACACGGCACGGCACACACATCCGATCCGAGTCAGAGTCGGAGTCACAGGTAATGCGCGAGATGTTTGTGGGCGGCAATTAACTACGTTTCAGTTCGGTACGGCTCGAAAAAACACTCATTTGTTACTCGTGAGTTTTCACCCAGCACATCTCTGTGTGTGCTTTCCCTTTGGAATATTTAATCAAAGTCTGCGAAACATGTGCCAGCAAAAACGTTAGACATCGTTTTTGACCTGAGGCCTCCTCCTCCGTCTTGGGTTTTGGGTTACCTCATGTGTCTGTGTGTATACATCTACATATGCGAGAGAATTTTCAAAGGTTGTTCCCCAAAGAAATCGTTTTACAAACCAGATAAGCGCAGCAGCATCGAATCAATCAAAAATCTTTTAAATCGAACAATGTAAATGAAATGTGTGTTTCGTTGTTGTTGCTCTGATTTCGATGGTTTTCCTTGCCTATTCCAGTGTACCGAGAATTGTAGCTTGAGCTCGTCACGTTGCCGGGTTAGCCTGAAAGAGCGCCATTAGCACGTAGCGCCCACATGGCGAACCCCGCACACACGCACACACACAGAGATACATCCGGATCAGCCAAGCACACATAACAAACAGACGGAGACACACACACACACATGCAAATGGGCAGCAATCGTCATAGATATGTCAAATGGTATCGCAGCAAAAAGAAACTTGTGCGACTTTTTGAACTTAATGCCCCACAAAGGTCAAAGGGCTGATCAACCCATATACCCATATGTTGCCCGGTTGCGGCTGCTGCTGTGACTGTGACCCAAATAGATTGTTAGAGTAGTTAGTTAAATACTTGCGGTGTGAGCGTAACGCCATCGTCATGACTTTCGTAACATATGTAGAATAAGTCAGCAATTACATGAAATGATAGGCGATAGCTAATGTCAATGAAATGTGCTTCAAGAATAAATAAATTTCCCATACTTTACTTCAATATTGCACTTCTTGCCCTACTTAAGAATTTAATTAAGTTTATCACAAAAGTCCCAGAACCTTTGCAACATTCTTGCAGGGATTACGCTACATCATGACGGAACTCAATATAGAGCAGTCTTTAGAACAGATTTTGTACTTGTGTAACGACGTTAATAGTTTGCTTGCCAACCCTACTTACACACACACACACATACACAACGCATACAACGCACACAACTTTTCAATTAGAGTCCACATCAAACTGAAAATCCTTTTTATGCAAGCCAGATTTGCGCCTTGACCCGTCACCAGTGGAAGAAGAGAAAAAACTGGAGAAAACTTTGTGCAAATCGGGCGCGATTTGCATAATTTTAAACGTTGGCTTATTGGTTTTGTGTTTGCGTTTGTTTTTCCACAGCGGCGCAAAAAGGAACTGTGGAAAACTGGGTGGGAAATTGTAGAGGCTGTTCCCCGGGCAGGAAATGCGCCCTGACAGCGGTCAAACGATTGTTGCCTTTTGGCAAGTCATTTGTCTTAGGGTTATATGGACTGAGAGACAAGCTCTGCAACGACCTATAGTTGATCCTTCCTTTAATAATATAACTATATCTTAGTTGAGAGAGATAATCTTTTTAAATTCCATGACTGCTTCTCTGTCTCTCTCTTTTGTCTGTCTGTCTGTCTGTCTGTCTATCTCTCGGTCTGTTTGTCTCTATATCTTTCTATCTGTCTGTTTGTCTCTCTGTCTGTCTTTTTTGTCTCTCTGTCTTCTCCGTCTGTCTCTCTATATGCTTATTTTTTGGTTTGTCTGTCCCTCTATGTCTATCTGTCTCTCTCTATCTCTGTCTGTCTTACTGTATGTCTGTCTCTCTGTCTGTCTTTCTATATTTGTTTCTTTTTTTATCTGTTTGTCTCTTTGTTTCTGTCTGATCCTCTGCCTGTATATATGTCTTTCTGTCAGTGCATTTCCTTTTAACAATATAACTATATTCGCATATAGTTCAGGGATATAACCACCTTAAATATCATGACAGCCCTTTCGTTTTGACGAACTACCTAAAAGAGCATTCGATATTCGACTCTGCTGTAGTCAAATTTATTTGGGTCTTCTTTTTTCCTGTCAATGTTCGGTTTTTGCCTGGCAGATTCTCACTTGGGTGCCGCAGAGAGACGCGGCTGCAATTTGCATATCTGATTAATATGAATACATTAGTTTTCTGATTTGGCACGATAAGCCAATAGAATAGAAGAGAGAATAAACCAACAGAACAAAATTAAATGCTCGGACTGATTGTGAGACAAAGGTCAAGCCAATGCAAGATTTATCTCGGTGGCCTTTCCTCGTTCCTCGTTCAACTCATTCCCACTCGCATCTTCTATTTATCTATCCATAATGTCTGGTTACTTAAATTCAATTGGCGTTTCCGCTGAAGTTCGCACTGCGAGGCACTCCAAAGACTGAGAGAGAGAAGGGGAGAGAGATGGAGATACAGCGGCAGCTCTGCTCTCCTTACTTGTCCCACTCGTAATGCGATTTCATATTTTACAGAGACATAAAATATGCTTTTTGCGCTGTTGCTTTTTATTCAGCTTTAAACTGACTACCACACTGAATTGTAGAGTACCCCAACGCCCCCTCTCCTGAAGAAGACAAAGCCAGTGAACCGAGGTTCTTTAGAGAGTTCTTGTCTTTTCGGTGCTTTTATTGAGGAAGCGACAAATTTATTTAAATTAAGTCAAAATGCTTTCGCAGTGGTCGACGTCGACGTCGTCGTGGGTTTAATGTGTGGTAGATTTGACAATTATGACAGCACGAAATGCAAGATAAAATCGGCATAATATAATGCGATTTGACAGCGGGTAGCTACCGCTCTCTTTCACTCACCAGTTCTCTCTCTCTCTCTTTTCCTTGTCTGTCTTTTAATGGCATCCTGCGGTTTGCTCATCTTATGCCTGAGTGCTCGGGCAGGACCTGCAATCAACGTCGGTGTCTGCTGTCGCCTCTATTAAGTGGATTAAGTTGTTTTGGTACTACTTGGGCTGAGGAAGGCAACTACAGGCTAGCAACTTGAACCTCATTCAACCCCCTCATTTCCTACCATTCGCCGAGATGACCTTTGACTTAGCCTGTGTTGGTGTACTTTGATTTATGTTGGGCATTGCCAATTTAGCTCTGCGTGGCTTCATAAATTTTATTATCATGCAATTGCAAGCTTAATGTCCTCACACCCTGTCTACAAAGCGTATACCCTGTAGTTATACAAAATAATAATAAGGCAATGTACAAGGCCATTGAAAACTACTGAAAGGATACTCAAGTTTTTTAATAATCCCATACATACTATACAGTATGTATAGTATACATACAGCATATCTCATAGTCGTGCATTGTCGCATTATTTCGCATTATACTTGCGCTTTCTTCGACGTTATGGACCAGTAATTTTTATTTATTGCACGCTCACAATTGACAGTTTAGTAGGTCTCTTGGCTCTTGGTTCTCATGTTTGGGGTCAAGTTGAGTCGAGATAATATCGCTCGAATAGCTTAGGGTTTATTAGGAACGTGCCTGGGCGTCGACACTGCCTGTAGAAATATGGTTTCAGTAAACGGGCATAACTAATTGATTGAATTAGTTGTGGATTTGCTGTAGCTGAAAATTTACTTTGTGTGTGAAACTAAGTTGAAAAAATTTATGCATGACAAATAACATTTCTAGGAAATATTTTATTCAATCTCAACATACATTTTTGGTGAGCTTAGAAATCCCCTGTTGACCTAACCAAACTGAATTTCGGCGAAAAAATACTGTGAAATTTGATTATAAAGTTATTCCAAAATGGTCACAATTTAGACTCAACTGTTTTGCTTTGTTTGTCTCGTTGTCAAGGTCATTTTCAAAACCTTAATTACAGCTCTATTCATATTTTGTCAGCCTCTCCCTGCGATTCTCATACACATTCATTGTAAATCTCGTGATTCAGATGTTGAATCTGCCCTCTAATTAGACCTCTAACACGATACAGCAAATGCGTCACATCGAATTACGATTCCAATTCGAATCTCTGTCAGAGTTCGACTCATAGCCCACGGCACTGACCTCGCACAAAACTGTGTAGAGTGTTCAAAGATAAAATCAAAATGAATTTCGATTCGCCCTATTGTTGTTTTGTCTGTGTCTCTGTGTGTGTGTGTGTTGCCTAAACAAATTCGTTTATTGGTTAGTTAGCTAAGTTATGCATGCGAGAAATGAGACAATATCTAAAATAAGCAAGGGAATAGACCCAACTGGACGAGCCTAACCGGTTTGGGAGCGTCCCAAAATTGCAATACATGTAATTGGGTGACAAAAACAAAACTACAAACAAACTATGTTAAGTGGTTATAGCTCGGAATACCCTGTTTGTTTGAAGTTTAGTAGATTTCGTGTTGAGTTGAGCATAATAATTTAAATAACTTTGTTATAATGTATAATGACAACTTCTACGTTATTAACTTGAATGACGAAGATTGTCATCGTCTTGAGAGTCTCTAAAAACTCTGGGGAAAAAACATTAAAATTGCAAAAAGGTTTCCAATTAGCTTTCTCTTTTGTGCATTGGACTAATTCGCATCGTTTTGCTTGACAAGAAGTCACTTGACAATTCCAATGTACATTTTCACAGTTGTTTTTCCAATCCAGCTGCTGACAGACCGAGAGACCGTCACGCTCGATAAATCAGCACACAATTTCAACACAACGACAACACCTACAACAACAACAACAACAACACCTACACGAACAAGAACAACAACCAAGACAGGGCAGGGGAAACTTATTTGTTTGGTTTACTGTTTCGGAAATGCCGCCGTAATTTGTTCAACGAGTTCCCCAGGCCGACAGACGCAGGACTTAACAGGAATTCCTTTGAAAAGGTCCGCGCAGGTACGAGTACTTGCTGTTTAAATTTAAAACAGAGCCCAGCATCCCATGGGTCCAGACCCAGAGCGAGGCGGATCAAGCACATTTCTAGAGAGCGAATGATATTTCCTGAACAGCTTGACTGAAGTTGCTTAGGGGGTAGGTAGGGACCATCTCGACGAGAGAGAGAGTGGAAGAGAGCGCGAGAGAGTAAAAGAGAGCATAGGGTCTACGATCTACCTAAAAGATACAACCCTCATGAAGGTGCTCTGTGTACAGCACAGCATATTGTAGGTTGATAGCGAGCTAGAAAGAGAGGAATAGAGTGGCAGAGGAAGACAGAGAGAGAGAGAGTTAAGGAGAGGAATAGAGAGAGCACACGTTCTGGATCCTATGGATGGTTGAGCATGGAATCACTTCGCGATGCTAACTCAGTTAATATTTTGTAGGAGCGACGCGCGCTACGGAAAATCCTGCAATAAATAAAGAAACAAAAGATGAACAAAAATGCTTCGGTCCAGTGTCGAGCAGTTAAATAATTTATAATAAAAATCAATCGAGTTAAACAAATCACGATAAAAACAATAATGGAGCGGCGTAGAGCCTGCAGTTCATATGCCAAACTTAAAGAACATCAACAACAACAACAACAACAGAAAAAACAACTAAAACAAGAGAATAACAAGGACAAGGGGTGTCAGTTGGAGGATGTGGAAAACAACAGTGAGAACGAGGATGAGTTGCCGGCAATGCATCGCTCGCACTCAGTGCGCGCCTCCCTGCGGCGGTTGAAGAGCAAACTTCACAGTCCTGCCCTGCCCCTGCAGTCGCCCTTCAAGCTGCGCGCCCATTTGCATTCACGCAGTCGAAAGACCAGCAACGGCGGCATCATTGACAAAGCGAAGGTCGTCAAAGCATTGCGTTTCTGGCATGAAATCGATGCAGTCGCCGTTGTGACAACCAAAGTGAAGGGAGAATTTGTGCCGCTCAAGAAAACGAAGGAGAATATGCAAGATCACGAGCTGGTGGGCATTGAGCAGCTGATGTCCTCGCTACCCGTGGGTGTAACGCTGCCCCGCAAGGCATGCAAACTGCTGCAAATACCCGAAACATATTCGCAGAAGGCACCACACGCCACTTTGGACTCGGATCTGGAGCGAACCCTAAGCAATCCCGAGTCGCCCAATGCAACTGATCCTGTGCTGGCAGATATCACGCAACACGCCTCGCAGGGCATCTATGGAACGACGCGCATGCGCACAGCCACCATACGGAAACCCATGCCCTACTTAAACAGTCGTAGGTGTTATCATTTATACTATACACGTATATAGATTATATCTATATCATAATCTACCCAGTTGAGTGTGTGTGAAAATGTTCAACTTAATGTGCTGCGAATCGCTTTCTTTAACGACAATTTTTTATTGCTTTCTATCGAGTTTTTGTTTTCGTCTCTTGTTGTGATTTCGATGGAAACTCGGTCATTGAACTGTGTTACAATTCAAGTAGTTCTGAAGTGTTGGGCCAGTGTTTTGTTCCTTGAGGGTTGACGAGGACAAAAGACGCGTCTGTGGTGGCATTTCTGAATGGATAAACTATTTAAGAAACGAAGCTTCGATTCCATAAAAGTTCAATTTATTGGAAAAGTTCAGTTGTAGTACTATATCTATTAGTTCACAGTGTAAATCTATAACATTTTGTGGACACTTATGATGTTTAGCATGTTGTTATAATCAATTAATCGTTCTCATATTTTACCAGTGTTTTTGTTAAGTTTCTTTTGTCTTTCTCTTTTCATAAATCCTTTGTTATCATTCATTGGAATTCTTAGATATATTTTTGTGGTTTTTATATTGTAACTTGTTAATTTTTGAGCAGCTATCCGATTGTTATGGATTCTATTCGATTTATGGATACTTAAAAGACAAACGCTAGATAGTCAAAAACCTATCATTCATCTAATCTAGCTCTAATCTTTCGACTTAGTTATTTAAACTCCCCTCGGAATTGCACTCGAGATCTCTTCTTTATACATTTCGTAATATATTTCACAAAGGTTTTAATATTCCTTTGTGCGGATTTTCCATTATAAACCTCCATAGATTTTGTAGAATTGCGTAGATTATTGAATGAAAACCAATGCAATCTGTGGCCAGAGGCAGCTAACGCCCTGCGGCCCTGCCTCGAAGAAGGTTAATAAATGCCGTTAATGCCATTGTTTGCAACTGTGGCCGAAGGTCGAATGGTCGTTCGAAAATGCCATAACGAACCCGTAATTAAACATTCAATTTGAATTCGAACCGGAAGCCACAAAATATTAATGCATAAATACGATTTAATTTATTTCGCGTACAAAATGAGACGCCTCGTTGATGGGAAGGAGAGGGGTAAGGGGGTGCACATAAATATTGCTGAAAATCTGATTTGCCACTTGTGTATCGTATCGTTTTTGTACTATATATATATGTAACTGTAACTGTATGTGTGTGTAATGTTGCAGATGCTACCAGAACGATAGCAACGCGAAGGGCAATTCGCCGCAGAAGCTGCAGATGAGCAGCTGCCTGCGCTCTCCGGCGGTTTTCATGCGCCAGAAATCGTTTCACACACTAAACGAGCTCACCAAATTCTGCCAGTTGAGAGGGGGAACCTCAACGACAACGGCAACAGCTAGAGCACCGGCATCTCCGGCTGTTCTTCCATTGGTGCAACACTATGCCACAGTCGATGGTAAGCAAGTTGGCCACCCAACGGCGATGATGATGATCAGCAAACCACCACTCAATCACCCACCCACATGCCACATGCGGGCCAATTGTTGATGGCCTCGAAATTGGTTGCTTAATTGAATGGACAATAGGGCCATAGAGGGGGTAAGGGGTTGTGGACAGGGGGAGAGGGGCGCTGTATAAAATGCTATAAATGGCAATAATTAAAAGTTGCCATTGGGGTGGGGGTGGGGGATGGAGTGGTTGGGTGGCTCTACTAGCTGTAGCCAGGTGTATGGTTGCTGCCCTGCGGTCTAATCTAACGATGCTTGAATGCATGTCACACTCACACACACACACACACAAACACATACACATAATAAATACTTACACCCACACACAGACACCCACACACACACTACAGTCGTGCTGAATAGTCGCGCATTATTAATCTAGGTAATTGGCTTGGTCATTCGAAGCATAAAGCAAACAGCGACGAGCATTTGCCTTTAATAATTAATTAATTGCAATTGCCCGCAATTATCGTGCGCATAATATAAACAAATACATAACATACTTATGCATACATATATAGTATATATCGCATACACACTCGTACATCGGGCTGCTGGTTATTTACCATACACTTGTATATATTATTTAACTCTCATTTAATTAAACTCGATTCATTTTTGCTTTTTGTTTTAATTTTCCAATTATAATTTATTTCTTCCTCCCCTTCCTTGTTGCCTTAGACAACATTTTTGAGCCGGTTAGGCTACGCGACAAGAGTCAACATCAGCATCATCATCAGGATAACAATAACCAGGATAACTATCCCACTTATTATCCCGCTCCGCTACTCTCGCCACCGGCAAGCAACGCCCCCTATCGTTGGTCGGAACAACTGACGCAGCATGCGACGGTAGCCAAGTTACGCACTGCGATTTCATGCCAGTCCAGGGATCTGCGAGAAATAGAATCCCTGCTGCCGCATAGCACAGGAGCAACTGCAGCACAGCACAATATGTCCGCCACTGCCCGCCAGCCACAGCCACAGCCCCAGCTCTGCATCTCCAGGCACTCGCAGCCCAAGGGCGCTAAGTTGCGCGACGAACGTGACGACGACGAAGATCAATCGCCGGACAGCGAGGAGCACCATCGACTGCCGGGAGATGAGAACGCATCGGCCAATCTGCAACATCAGCTATCGGTGCATCGGCAACCGGTGCAGCTACGTTCCAAAATCTCTGGCAATACGCCGCATCCGCGTGTCAGCAAAATGTCCAAGAAACAGCTAAAGCTCGCCCAGGCGCAGCTGGACAAACTGACCCAAAGTAACATACACTTACATGGTAGGCACGGGCACGCCCTTCTCCTGCTGCATCCAGGCTTAAGATTGCATCCTAACTTCTAAACACTTTGGGTTTATTCTAGAACTAACCTGCAATTCATTATCTTTATTCTCAGCACTCTTCTCGGCCGTGGAACACGGACATTTGGATAAGGCGCGCACCATACTCGAGTCAACCGATGTGGATGTGAACAGGTGAGGTTTCATCGAGTTCTATATAGTATGTTGATGCTGCTCGATACTATTGTCTTTCAGGATTATGAGAATTAACCAGCCAGCAATAATATGCATTAGATCTTTAAATATCACTATTTCTCACTACTTACGAGGTGTATTCAAAAAGTATCGCGAACTTTGAATTTTCCCGGGTTACGTATAATCAAAGTTCCATTTTTTCTGTACTAAGTTTCAAGTGTATAGCATTTTTTGTTTGATTGTGAGAGGCGTAAAGATTATAAGTGCTTTGAGTCTTCGCCGATTTAAAAAATTCGCGATACTTTTTGAACACTCTTTGTACATAGTTGACCAAATGCAGATCCTAGCAAGTTAACTTTAAGTATCGTTGTGAAAATACCATTCGAATTGGCAATATTAAATGGAGAAGAATATATAGATTACGGCTATAAACTGATCAGTGTCTGCAGTCGCATTTTCAGAACTTAATTTACACAACACGAGTTCAGGCTTACGCTTCATGTTTAGGGTTTTAAAAGAACTGCATCCTACGATAGTTTTAATAACATTTCCCGTTTAGTACCAATAAATGGGAAGGAGCAATTAAGTAAATGCTGAAGGGTGTTATTTCAGCTATATATTTTAAAGAATCTACACATCAAATGGTTTATTCGAGACTGTCCCTTTATTATTCCCAGTCACAACGAAAATCCAACAATGATATATTTATTTAATTTATTGAAAGTCGAACTATGGTCAGTCGACTGTTTAAAAGTAAAAAACAATTAATAATTATAATTGAAATTTGAAATTGAAATATTAAACTACGAATATATCTATATCTATTATATATCTATATATATAAGAGTATATAACCATCGAGAAGCACAGAGACTTTAGCCCAAGTCAATACATATATTATCTTCTTTTTTATACCCTTCGACCATGAAAATGGTCAAAAGGATACTAACTGTGCAAAAGCAAGAGTAACAGGAGGCCAGACCCCACACATTTAAGAAAGTTGAGCAACTATGGTTATAGCAGAGAAATATAATTCTAATAGTTCTATATGTTGTGGGTCTAGCTCGTTCCCATTATCATTACTATTTAAGCTTTGCCTTCGAATGTAACTTTACTTTATTAGTTACCTAACATTAAACTGTCTTCCACAGCATCAATACGGATGGCCTCTCTGCACTTGATGTGGCCGTGCTGAGCAATAATCGCTCCATGACCAAAATGCTCTTGCAGCACGGCGCGCTGGAGGGTTCGCAGTGTAAGTCATAGCGCAACTAGACCCCAGTCTGTTCCTTGTCTAATCCCACTCTGTGCTCTCTACAGTCTCTGTGGACAACATTGGATCAAAGCTGAATGGCCTGCTCAAAGACGCCGAGTCACGCATACATGATCTCAGTGGACCAGAGGGACTCTGTCCGCCAGTCTTCTCGTCGCGCCCCTCCATATCCAGCATTATAATTGGTGAGTTCTCTCCAACATGCTCGAGGAACCATCATCACTTATCTCTCTTTGATTATACAGGCAATACGGGCTCCTCGGTCACAGGCTGCACGGGCAACGAGGTGGACAAACAGATTGGTATCTGGGAACGTCGCGTCAAGGGCCTGCGACGCATGCTACTTGGCTGGGACCAGGCACGACCACCAGATGCGCCAGCCTCAGTTGTGGTCGATGTCACCGGTGACAATTCCATCAGTTTGCAGATTCTTGAGCCGTTCGAGGGTGCCATCGGTACTAAATTCAAAGGTAAACCACAACAACAATAACATGAACAATAACAACGACTGTGCCTGTACTGTGGTCAGCCACAGTCGCGGATTTGCCTGTTTTGATTTGACATTTTGCCCCCTTGTCAACCGCAGTTCAATGGTCAACGCGTGCGGACTTCAACAATGTGGTCGGAGAGCGGGAGCTGCTCGATTGGATAAGTTACCATGGCACCATGGGGGCCCAGTGTCTCATTGCGGGACTCACCCAGGGACGTCGATACTTCCTGCGCGCCGCCTGTGGCAACGTCAAGGGATGGGGCAGCTACCGCAACTCGGTGCCTGCCAGCGTTGTGCCCTCAAGTGAGTACTCCCAGAAGAAGAAGAAGAAGTGGTCGATGTACTCATTAGATAGGGAAGATTACTAAAACTCAAGATAAAAGATAAATCTCATGGCAAAAATTTTTAAAATATAATGGGAATTTCCAAAGTATCAGGGCACGGCCCAGAACAGGTCGTATATTGAATTTCAGTTTAACAGTTTTACAGCCTTCTATCTGATGCCAATTTCATGCATATAGTGCTGGTACACAATGGGCAATTAACTTTTTCGTCCAGGTGCAAGCGCTGTTTCTATTATTTTTTCCAGCACTGTATATACTTGATCAGCATCAACAGTCCAGTCAAACTGTATACTTATGTCCGTCTGCCAGTGCCTCATTTTGACTTGAAACTAGTTTCTCAAAACTTAAACTATAGATAACCTATGTCAACTCTTACCTTTTGATCAATATCGGAAAACTATATCTCATGATATTCACAACAAAATAAATGTATTTGTCGAGTGTTAGAGTTACTAGAGCTGTCAACGAATACATTTACACTGTTAGAAATCTCTTTACCTTTATTTATAACTAAATTATTGTACTATATATGTACATAGTTAGTAATGTTTAAAGCTAAAATCTACAGGGGTATAAAACCTTCAGCATGTCGAAGGTAGCCTTACCATCATAGGTTTATTTTTAATTTTAACAGGGAAAAAACATATACAGTGAATGGTTATTATAATTTAAGGTCTGATAGTTAATCTATAAATCCCATAGTTCAGTTTGAGTAGTTTAATATGTATTTACTTTGATAGTGCTTATCTAGAACTAAACAGCGTATTTATTAAACTTGCTAAAATTGATAAATGCACATACATATATATAGTAGATTATCTCTTCTTTCCCATAATGTACAATACAAGAATTTAGACGGGGATTTTTTTAATAATAAACAATTTATAGTTTATGTGTTTCGAGATTTATTAATTTGAATAAATCTCGAAACTCATAACTATAAATTGTTTGTTATTAAAAAATCGCCGTTAAATTGGGAAATAGAGATAAGCTCATATAAATTTTTAAAAAAGCTTGTCGATCGATATACAGTGTGTCAACTAATTCTTTGCAAAAGGAAAAATGCAATGAATTTTTACGTTTAAAGTAGTTTTTTATTAACATAATTAGGGTTTTCTTAATTTTTTTTTTACTATATTATAAGGTAATGAATTATGAACTAATTACCATCGACAAAAATATAAAATTCATATTTAAACATAGCGAAATCAAACAAAAACTAAAAAAGCGGAAAAAAACAGCTGTCAAGTAATTCTTTGCAAAATGCAAACATTTTAAAAACTAACATCTAACACTTACAAATATTACTCTAAAACTATTAATATTTGGTATGTTGACCATTAGCTTCAATTACAGCTTTAAGACGTCTGGACATCGATTGAATAAGACCATTTACATCATAATATTGAGGAATTTTCAACCATTCCTCTTCAATAGCATTTATAAGCGAATTTTTGTTTGTTGGCTGTCTTTTGGCTACTTTCCTCTTCAGCAACGCCCACAAATTTTCTATGGGGTTTAAGTCAGGACTCTGGGCAGGTGTGTCGATGACTTTGGTACAATTGTACAGCAGCCAGGTCCTGCAAAGCAATGATTTGTGCTTGGGGCATTGTCCTGGTACAGCTTGTACCTTAATTTATTTGGTATTTGAGGTTCAACAAACCCAAATTCCTTAGCACTCGTTGCTAATTCATTTTTAAGGATGTCCAAGTAGTACTCCTTTGTCATTACATCATTAAAAATACGCAGCCTTCCAACGCCTTTGGACGATATACAACCCCACACCATAACAGAAAGTTTGCCAAACTTGACTGTTGGTATGATATTTTTGGGCTGAAGAGCTGTATTTCTCTTTCTCCAAACTTTGCTTGGTCCATCATGATAGTACAGCATTATCTTTGTCTCGTCGCAGAAAATTACATCATCCCAGTACTCCGAAGCTTGATCAAAGTTGGCAACAGAAAAGCTTAGCCGTTTTTCTATATTGACCTTAGAAAGTAAGGGCTTCTTTCTTGCTACATGGGATGAGTATTGGTTCGCTTTGAGAACTTTTCTTACTGTCTCATGGCTGACGTCTTTATGGCTATCATTTTTAACCATTAGAGTCATCTCCCGTAGGGTTGTTAGTGGAGCATCGTTAACGGTTCTCAATAATTTTGATTGCTCGCGCTTGGTGAGCTTCGGTGGTCTGCCCATAGAGTTATTATGGTCCAGCCGATTTTCTTTTTCTGCCCGGCATATGATATTATAAATAGTCCTAAGCTTAATATCAAACATTTCCGACAACTCCTTTGCTGTTTTACCCTTATAATAATTAAAATAAACTAATTGTATTAAATTTTCGTCAACTCGTTTTCCAGGCATCTTTAAATGTGTTCAATTATGTTGCAATGTGCACTTGAGTAATGCAAAATAGCAAAAGAAGGATAGCCAAAGCATAATAAAAAAAGAACGTACAAATTTTGGTGGAATTTGCAGTCCCGTTACTGAGTTTCATTTCTCTTTTCGATGCGTCTTTGCATTTTGCAAAGAATTACTTGACAGCTGTTTTTTTCCGCTTTTTTGTTTTGTTTGATTTCGCTATGTTTAAATATGAATTTTATATTTTTGTCGATGGTAATAGTTCATAATTCATTACCTTATAATATAGTAAAAAAAAATTAAGAAAACCCTAATTATGTTAATAAAAAGCTACTTTAAACGTAAAAATTCATTGCATTTTCCTTTTGCAAAGAATTAGTTGACACACTGTACATAGAATGAGTTAGCGATGATTGAACGATTTAACGATGGATTGCGATCGATTGAACAAGTAGATTATTATTTATGCAAATAATTAATTGGAATAAAGCTTATAGGCAAATTGATATGTTGTGTTGCTAGATATCCACATACTTATTTTCTTATGCCTCTTCTACTCCGCCGCAGCCTGGCGTGATCTGGACAACCGCGAGGATCGTTTCTTCGGGCGACAGCGCATTCTGGATAATTTGTTTACCGCCGTACGCATGGCGCGTCCCGCCGATGTCTCTGAGCTGACACTGGAACCAGGTAGCGTGCATCGTCGTAATCCTAAGAAGAAAACCACCATTAAGCAGCTGTTCTCGGTAACTTCCAAGTTCCAGAAGACACTACGACGGTAGGCGAGAGTCGGATATAGATCGATCGATCCAAGCATTGTATTATATGATATTCCCCTTTACATTCACAGCGGTATTTACTTCTCGTGCATTGTGTACTGCGACGACAAGGTACTGGTGACCAGCGAGGACTTTCCGCCAGTCATTGAGGTTGATGAATCCTTTCCGAGTGCCCTGCACATCGATTACTATTGGCTGATGAAGGTCGCCTGCACGTGGGAGGATGTCAAGTCGCTGCGCTCGGACATGGAACGTAACCTGACATCCCCTGTGCACTTTCGCACCAAACTCTTGTCCGCTGTCTGCCAGATGCAGTCGGCACTGGGCATCACCGACCTCGGCCAGCTGTACTACAAGCCCTTGAAGGATGCCCAGGGTACAGTGGTGCTGACCTGCATACAATCTGTGAAGAGCCAGAAGGCGGTTTCCATTCTCAACTCCCGCTGGCTGCCGGTGACCAAATTGCAGAAGAAACTAGGCGCACTGCATGAGGATTACAACATCAACGAGCTGCTCATATCCAGCATCGGGGATCAGTTGTACTACCAGCAGGCGGCATTGCAGAGACTCGAACCGGGCCTCTATCTGGGCTACCTGAAGATGCAGTGCTCCATGGATCAGATCCAGGTTGTGGTGCCGGTGAAGACGCCCAACGTGCTGCCGCACTGCAAGGTGCGCGAGAATAGCCACATTACAGCCGAGGAGTGGCAGGCGCTGCACCGCAGTGCATCCGATTTGTTGCGCCTGCCACTGGATTTCAGTTCACCCGGCAGTAGTGACGTCAGTGGCAGTGGCAGTGGCAGGCAGACCACAGAGGTGCAACGCCTCTTTCTGTACGATCTCAGCAATGCAATGCACAGGCTCTTTGCCAGCATGAGCATCAAGAGCGGCCAGGAGACGGCCACACATCGTCTCTACGACGTGGAGGTGATCGAGCACAGTCACGACATTAGTTTCCTCATTGTCTGCCCCTCGGTGGAGTCCTCGGTCGCTGTGCCCGGCCAGTCGGAGCTGTTGCTGCAGCGCGACGATCTGGCCAGCCTGAGCATTCAGGCCTTCGAGATGATTCACCTGCGCACCTATCAGCCCGCCATTGTGCAGAAGTACGCCCGACTCTCGTGCATTCTCGAGCTAGACACGGCGCTGGCCACGCACTCGCATCGCGAGGCCTTCTCCAGCAGCGAACTGCAGGCGGCCAAGGAGCGTCTGGCCACACTGCAGGAGCTGAGCGCCAATCTGACGCTGGTGTGGAAGAGCGTGCGCTGGCTAATGGATGTGGTGGCCTATGCGCGCAACAAGAGCGCCCAGCCTGCAATGAGCATGCGGGAGATCCTTGACTATGCCCATGTGCGGAATGAGGAGTCTGCGGGCGCAGGAGGTGCAATGGGCAAGCAGCAGCTGCTGCAGTTGCCGGTGCGGGAGAGCAAGTTCACGAAGACAGGTCGTGGCAGCTGGCCAGGACCGGGAGCGAATGATGAAGGCGGGCGACATGGTAAGCCGGAGCACTCGAAATCTGAAACGAATTTGGGACTGAGCGCCTTGACGCCAGTCTCCTCGGAGCAGTCAAGTCTCGTTGAGGTTGCTGCGGAGAAACAGCAACTACAACAACAACAACAACAAGGCCATCAGCAACAGCAGCAACAACAACTGCTGCAGGTGACAAGCACTGAGTATGCCGCGTCCATCTGCTCGGATGTCTCTCTGCGAAAGAACAGCGGTGACTCGATGAGCTCCGCTTGCACAGCACGCAGTTTCTATTCCGCCGTGGACTCGGCCTCTGAGGGCAGCAGCAGTGTGTTCGCACTGCCTCCATCACGTTCCGATGACACTCTGGCCGATGCAGTGCGTCACTCGCAGTCAGCTGCCGCACAGCGCAAGCGCACCAGCTCCCACATTGGACCCATTCCCACGCCACTGATCACAGTGCACAGCTCCAGCTCGGCACCATATCTAACCGGATCGAGTGTATCGCTGCGCACTGGCAGCGGCGCCTTTGCCACCGATTTGGAGCACAAGCCGCTCAAGCCGGCGGCGGAGTACAAAGTGAAGGCCGCTTCCAGTGCCAATCTGCGCGAGGGTGGACTCTATCTAAAGAGTTCTCTCTCCGCACTGCAACCGGAGCTGAAGCCGGTGGGCAGCGATGAACCACCACCGATTGCCAGCACATCGAAGGCATCATCGATGAAGAGTCTAACGCATCAGAGCAGCGAGGAGGATACAGCCAGCTGTTCCAGCCTAAATGCGGAGCAGAGCTCCACAGGTGCCGGCATCATTCAGGTCTATACGGCCTACAATACGGGCCTGGCCAGTGGCACAAGTCTCAAACTGCATGTGACGCCAAAGACGACAGCACGTGAGGTCATCAATCTGGTGGTGAAGCAGCTGAACATGGCAGCCGTACTGAAGGGCAGCAAGGGACCCATCTACAGTGCAGACATGCTGGACAATTTCTGCCTCGTCGCTGTGATCGGAGCCAGAGAGCGCTGCCTGCGCGACGACTTCAAGCCACTGCAACTACAGAGTCCTTGGAAGAAGGGTCGCCTCTATGTGCGGCAGAAGCACGAGCTGTTGGCCGCCATCGAGCACTCCAATCGCAAATCGCATCTGATCTAGGCCAGTGTAAACTATATTTAAGGGAACAAACATCTTGGGAGGGAGAGAGCATGGAATGACATGAGACACTAGTTTCTGTAAGATAAACACACTAGAGAATGGAAACTATCGATGGTTTTTTAGCATTCCATTCGATTCTATCGATAGCTCCATCGATTCCATTGATAGTTTCATTGATTCTATCGACAGTTGCACCGATTCTATTGATAGTTTAATGGATTCTGTCGATAGTTCCATCGATTCAATTGATAATTCACCTCAATCAATGAATCCATTGTCTCTAAAGACAGTTCTATCGATAGTTTCAACGAATATTCTCATTCTCTAAAACAAAAAGCCACACAAAGCGACAGACAAACACAGACACAGATGCAGATACAGATCCCCACATATATACTTTATTTGGTTCTGGCAAAGTTCGACGACCAATTCCCGAATTAGACTGAATTAATTACATATGTATGCTAAAGGACAAAACTTTATGAAATTGTAATGAAATGGTATTATTATATTTTGAATAGTTTTACACACGCAACACACACACACACGCATACCAACACACTCACACATACGTATGTACATACAGCACACACCCACACATAAATCGATTGTTGTTAGTTTTTTTTTAGAGGACGGTTAAGTTTAAGTGCAACAAATTACACCAATATTCAAGAATATATATACACAGATTTACATAAATATATGGTATACACTGTATGTAACTATAGAGTGCTGCGTAAATGTATTTTTCGTATTATATGTATGTATTTTTGTAGTTTAGTAAACAAAAATTAAATGTTTTGATTGTATTTTTGTGGCATTTTTAAGCGCACGGATTTTTTAATATACCAATACCAATCTAAATGTTTAATCAAATCAAGCAAGCAAATTACCAACCAAAATTGAGTATTACGATTAAATAAAATACGTGAATGTACGATGATTTTAAGTGTAAGTTCTTGATGTGTACATGTATGTGTTCTTCACTATAGATATACTCGTATAACCAAGCATTTCAATCGGATAACCCATACAAAAACATAGCAGATATCGAAATCAAGTACGATATTAGCTGTAATGCACGAAAACTATCGTATCGGATACTAGAATGGAATGCAAATATTTTTTAAAAATATATTGGCACAACTTAATGTTGATAAAAACAGATACATTGATAATGCATTGTTGTATTTATGAAATAGATGATATATGTATCTGTATGTACGAGCAAAGTCCTGCGGATCGGGGTTTAGAGTTTGAAACTAGTCCAGAAATATTCTTCAATCCTCTTTATTATTTGTTTTTCCTTTCTATATTTTCGCTTTCCTGTGTGTAAGTTCTGCATGCGCTTAGCTGTTATTGAAATATCATCACGATACTCATTTCGGGCCAGAAGAGTCTAACAATGATAGATATTACGAGCACTCTTTGGGGCACTCGACCCACTGACATACTCCACAATTAGAGAACCTAAAGGTATTTCTGTATGTAACGCTATTACGGTAAATGTCTATAACTAACCAAATACAATACTATACGTAAACTAGCCGAATTTTCTCATTATCTGTATGTCTTTGCTGTACAATACGTAGTTGCAAAACTTAGTTTCTGTTTAATCTCAAATTTAACTTTATCAAAACTAAACGCAGACGGCAAAAGCTCAGAGAGTCCAAAACTTAAGAACAAACACACTTGAAACTATCGGATCTTACGAGATGAAACTGTCGACCAACTACACAACAACAGATGTGTATGAATTTTTTGTAAATATGTATTTTTTTTCATTTATAAAAAAGGAAATGATTTTGATAAAGTTTTTTTTATGGGTTCTACCAGTCCTACCAGGCTTGAAGATCGGCAACGAAAGAATAATAGCTAGGCGTTCGTATATAGTACGAGAACAAAGGACGCAATACTCCAACCCCTTCAAATTTGAATTGAAAATGGAAAATTACAACGAATGAACGAACATTCGATTCAAAATCAATTTTAGTTACGATTCGGAAGTTGAGGAGTCAAAGAAGCCACCGTCCGTCCCCAAAAAAGAAAAAGAGTTCGTTTGGTTTTTCGAATGAAATATTACTTTCAATTGCGATATGGTGAGATTAGTATTATAACGCAATTTAATTGTAACTAATTAACTAGCTAAGTAAGGTGTTAACAAAGATCGAATACGAGAATACCCTACAAAGACACACACAAGAATGTAGTAGTTGCCAGGCATAATAACTGTACGATATCTGCATATTTCAATGTGTATGTACGATTGTAGATAAGCCATAAGGTCTTTAGACAAACACAGTTACACACACCACACACACACACACACACACAAATGCAGCGATAACTCGTATTATTGCTGCATTCTTATCAATTAACTGCATGTCAAACAATCCTAATCGATTCAGTGTGTACTTTGGTATGTGGTAACTATGTAAAATACAACAACAAAAGACATTACATAAGTACCATGTGTATATGTATCTTACAACATTGACAACTGTTGCCGTAACGTGAGGATTATCTAGAATTAGAATGCAGAAATGTAGAAATCACGAGAGTAGATCGAAGGATATATGAATGTATATGGTACGTGCGCCATGCGGGTACAGTACGAGAATACTTATTCAATTAATTTAAATAAAGACTTAATAACTGTTATGGTGTCATTTCCAATACATATATATATATATATACATATACTATATTTAAATGTACTTTTATGAACTACGCTTTGTTTCAACTGGGAGGCGCTTTGCACTGTAATTGATGGTTAGTCTTCAATTATATTAATCGATTGATCGATTTGCATGTGACTGGTGTGACTGAGAATGGTTAATCAGCTACATATACCATATATTTATATTTAAAATAGTTATGAAACAAGATCACCCGCGTACGAGTTATTCATGCAAAGCGCACAGAAATAGAATCTCTTAACCAGATTGCTCAAGTACGGGCCTGGACTAGAGTATGTACTCATGTATAATCGGACATATATGGTATATGGTATAGTTGCCAGTGACACAATCATCCATTGAATCAAACGGAATTCGTTTCGTTTTATGCGCATTCAAATCTTAAATTACGGTTTATAACCGGCACAAAGTAAAACTGATAGCAGGCTCTTAACTTTCGAGGCCTTTCTATCATATCACAATTTACTGATAGTACTTAAAATACAAATAACCTGCCCAGCTCAAGTCAATTTGGCAGCCCTATTCTATCCAGTTTATATAATTTTCCGTTACCTTTTATCATATATAATAGATTTAGAAGCTTTTTGGGAAATATCGCATGTGTCATCATGCGTCATCGTCCACTCCCGTGACGAAATACTCCCAACACCTTTCAGGCCCTTCTTACCATAGCTAGATATAACTTCTATCAACTAACACGGAACCATGATCGCTAGATAAACGTATTGTCTGTTTCATTCGCACATCATATGTCTGTCTCGCTCACGCAAAGAAATAAGCAAGTCATGACGGCGTCGCACTAACTGCTGGCAGCGTACACTTTGATTCACTATTAGATACTTTTCTTGTTGCTTTCGCTGTTAGTTCCGATGGGTTTTCGGTACTGGACTATATATAGAATGTACCAGGCGTACATATTGATGTATGTATGCAAGGACGTGCGTATGTATATGAATATCAATTTTTCTAATTTCACCATGTGTGGTTAGTGTACACACCCCACGCATACAGAGTTACATCTTTGGGGTGTGTGTGTGTGTGTGAGTGAGTGTAATTAAGCCTTTGGTTCCATGGGCCGATGACGATACCAATTGCTGCCACTTAATTAGAAATTAAATGCCGAATGAATGTATCTGTGTGTGTGTGTTGGCATGTGTGTGTGTATCTATGTATGGAGTGTTTACATACATACATGCACACATTAATGTTTATTATACGTAACAAGGCCTTTTGCTGCTGCATTCCACCAGCTGCCCCGCTAGAACGACTGACAATGTCCGCTACCAACCCCCCCATATATAACCGCTATAAAACTGAAGTGGAAGCCGATTACGATTCAAATAAATTGTTAACTTATTGCCATTAGTTTTGGATTGTATATTGTTTTTCTTTTTTTTTAATTTTTATGACAGCCTTTGCGCCTCCGGCAATATATTTTTAATACTTATAGCTTCTCGATAGATTGTTTTGTGGCTCTGCACACAATCGCTCGATCGCTATAGTCGCACACAAATATCAATTCAAACTAAAGACAAGCCAACGAACCACGTGATAGTCACTAGACACAGACCTAGACGCGACTCAGACCTGGAAACGAGGCACACACCGGGGTCAGATCGAGGCAATGTACTATGTATAGAGGCGCAGAGGCCCTATGGCGGAGCGGGTAATCTCAGAGATTACCGAGATTACGTCGATGGAGCCAGCAACATGCCGTATACTTGATTTACGAGTGTGTGACAAACCGGTTTCCAAGTACGCTTACTCTCTGTATGTTTGTTCAGACCCCCCTCTCTCTCTCTAGCGAGAGTAACAGTGTTTAAATAAATAAACATACGAGTTGTTGTTAGTTGTTTTAGAAAAATGTTTATATTCAAAAATCAGAAGTGTTCACAATCAAATGAATTAAAGAGCGCGCACGCCAATTCGCGCCGTGTCTTTCCGTTCTCATCTCGGTTTTGTATAACAAACAATAAGTACGGTAGTACATACACACACATATATACTTCCAATATATAGTACGTATATATATAGATATGTATGTATGTACAGATACTATATGCATATATGTGTGTGCACATGCTATATACTATAAAATTCCCTTAGCTTTAACTATGCCATCAGAATTCGGCCGCGGGCGCCGGCGCCGGCACCAGTGCCAGTCTCTTCTCATTTATTGGTGGCATTCGTCTTGGAGGCACCCACAATGTATCCTTTGGCAGTGAGAACTCCGCGACAGCGTACATGAACCTGATAGCGCAACGCCCAATCGATTGAGTAGCCGGGTGCAAGGCCAGTGAATTGCTCCTCGGGCAGCAGCAGCTCCGGATCGCTGTGAGTGTTCAGCACCAGCTCGTGCTCCTTGCAGAACTCCTGCAGATCAGCTGGGACCACACAACAGTTGGACAGATTCACCTGGGCAATGGTTGGCTGCACTTCGGCCGACTTGTGCAGCTCCCCCAATGCCTTGGCGTCCAGATCGGCAATGCCCAACTGTTTGATTTTTTGCTTCTGAGCATATTGCTCCAACGTCTTGTAGAGTAACTTGAGTTCGGCAACGCCCTGCTCACCGTTGCGCTGGCTCCAGTTACTGGCCGGCTCGCCTTTGCCAGTCACTCGTTCTTCCGAACACGGTGACTTTCTGAGAGTAGAAGTAGAAGAAGTCGTACTCGAAGTCGACACTGATTCCGAGTCTGTTGTGGCCCCACGCGTTGCACTGGCAACCGCAACCGGGTTGACGTCAGCCGACACATTCGGATGGTAGGCCAACACCACGTTGTCCACATGCGTCACATTGAGTATGTTGAGCAGGGCCTCAACAGCCTGATGTATATATTCGGTTGAGTCCTTGTTCAGGAATATCTTAGCACCAATGCTTATCTCATTGCGTCCATTTTCGGTTAATTTGTTGTTCAGCTCCTGTGTGGCACACAGCACGCGGCCGTGCAACTCGTCGATCTCTACCACCATGCGCTCTGCGTTGGGGTCACTGTGCAATGTTATTTTCAGACCGTCATAGAGCTCCTCGTTTGACTTGCGCTGCCCCACTTCGTTGTTGATGATGTTTCCCGTGCTGATTACCACGTTTTGGTATTTCTTCGATATTGTTGGTATCATTTTGTGGCTGCTGCTGATGTTGCCGTTGCCTTTACTTCTTACCTCTGCTTGTGTTGCTGGCCGTGTTACTGCTGACGATTTTTCTCTGTAATAATCACCGTAGATAAGTGACAGTGAGCTCAGGTAGGTGACAATTGCACTCGTCGGTCTGCGTTGCTATTTTATTCCGACGACTGAGCGCTGCGGCACTTAAATACGCTTCGTTCTAGTGGTGCGTCATAATACATCGATAACAATGACTCAGTCAGCCATACAAAATATTGTTCATTGTTATTGTATATCGACAACGGGACGATGACATCGTTTTCTATTGTGCACGTGATCGATATATTAAAATACTGTTTTTTAACACTGGACGAAATGAAACAATCATATAAATAATAATCGCTGAAATTAGCTCGGTTACATATGGCATTTTATCGATAGTTCATTACATCCCAATTATGCCAGTAAACATCGAGTAAGTATCGATACATCGCAGTGTTTGTAAATTGCGCGCGGCTGTCAAAATTCAAGAGAACAATAATTCAAGACCGAAACAAAAAAACATGTGTTTAAAGAAAGTCATTGAGTGGCTGGTTCTTCTCACCCTGGAGAACTACGCTGAAAGCTTTAAGGAGCGTGGCTACGTGAACATTATACATTGCCAGCAAATAATTAACAGTGATCTAATCATGTTGGGCGTTGATGACCCAACACACCGTAAGCTTCTACTCGCCGGCGTACAGCTCCTTAACGCATGTCCAGAGTTTTTTAAATGCACGGATCCATGTGAGATACACTACAACGACTCCACCAAAAGGGATCCTTTTATTAACCCACCATAAGCAAGCATGCATAGCACCTTAAAAGAATTACCTATCTATTTTGTAAATTAGATGGACTCTCTCGTCAGATACAATCGTTCTTTAGATTCAATGTAATTGAAATAATCAATTTAACAATAAAACAGTTTATATTCTAGGATCTAGTATAAGCTACATATGGTATATCATCAGGGCTTCTATTTGAATGTAATCAGTGGACTGAGCAAGGCGTTTAGCAGATATTTGATGCCTCGCATCAGATCCTGCATTCGCGCATCCACTGGCGAAGTGAGCGTCGCTTTTTGAATACTCGCCGATCCAAGTTCCTGAGACTGGCAGTCCAAGCATTCAATGGTCTTCAGCTCCACCAGCGGCGGTGCACTGGATCCAAGCACGTAGTGCTCCCTTATGTTGTTGCCCAGCAAGCGGGAGTTATGCAAAGTTCCATAGAACAGCACGCGATCACCTTTCTGCAGCAGTTGCGTGAAGTTACCGAAGTCATGATGGGCATGCAGCAGGACGCTAGCCGTTGTGGAACGAGCAAGCAGACTGCCACTGGCAGACACCTGAAGAAGCAGCTCGTACTCATAGCGATTCCATCGTTGCAGGGTACAGTGTCCAGTGTGTGCAGCCACAGTCTTAATAACCCGCTGCCACTCAACGCACTGGGCATCCTTCTTGGGATCACATCGGAACTGTTGGGCAATGTTCTCGCCATGCACACACCGCATTAATTTACCCAGCCAGGTAGGCAAATAGTTGGCAACGATATCCTCCAGCATGTTGGACACACGAGCAATTTGAAGCTGCAAAACCCTGCCCTCCCAAGCCACGTGCATTCCATTGAGATGAGAGCAGCGTAGCTGGGCCTTGATTTTGTTCGGCTGCTCCTGAACAGGATTGGCGCAGAGCTCATAGAAGTGTTCCCAATGCAAAACGTCGGGCAACGGGTGTCGGGCAACATTTGGTTTTGACGACAAGACTGTGGGCATTGGGTTGAAGCGTGGGGTTTCCTTTATGCTTGATGTCATGTATGGGAACACCAGCAGACAGGCGGTGGTAAGACCCACAAGCAGCTGGAAATCAAAGTGTGAGAATATGCATTCAATTTAACAAATCTTATTATCATATTTACCTGCAGCATAGTGATGTATTTCTGAGTAGCCCGGTTAAGTGCCAGCACGCAGGAGAGCAACACCACCAGGGAGCAGGCAACGACTGTCGTTCCCCATCGCAAGTGCTCGCTGGCCAAACCCAGGCTGTCAATGGCCACGAAAACCGGCACTAGCAAAGCAACAATGCCGAAAAGTGGCAGGAAAAGGACTATGCCGGCCAATCCCAGGGCTGCACGCATGGCTCCAAAGACAGTTGCACTCTGTGAGGTCACAATGCACACTTGCAGCCAGCTGAGTGTCACACAATGTGGTATCAGATAGGTGTAGACGCCGTGCCAGTGGGAACGCTTGGCCAGCAGGACGAGTAGTACAGGAATCAGCAGGTAGAGAGCAGTGCGGCAATTCAGGCAGAACTCGATGCCATTGCCAATGACAAAGGACGAGAAGGTGGGCACTCTCAGGTCGAGGAAACGCCAATGTGTGGAGACCACCTCGTCCAGTTCGTAGGGATACTTGGCCAGCACATTAACGCCAAAGGACACAATGACCAGCCAGTCGGGCAAGAGGGGCGAAGAAGCGTACATGAATACTCCCAGACTGATGAACGTGCAGGCACCCGAGATGATTGTCAGCTCCGAATGTGGCAGCCAGGCGTCGGTGACCAAGGGATATACGATGAGGTTGCATATGAAGGCACAAAAGTAATACAAATACGGTTTCATATTGTTTCGCAAGAAGCGATGCTCGGAGATTTCCGCCTCAATGTTGTGGTCACCGTAGCTGAGGAATAGTCCCGACCAGATGCGAAAGTCCACGAACTGCTGTTTGGTCTTTAGCATTCGGCAAGTGGCCCACAGCATGACGCCCAGGCTTAAATAGTAACTGATTATCGGCAGCATTTGACGACCGCCATCCTCGATGGTGGTCCACCAAGAGAGAAGGACCAGCAGGCTGCAGCGCAAGCTCAGGGGCAGCATGGCGGGCAGAGCAATAACCAAATTGATGAAGCGGTGATAGAGCAGCGTAAAAAAGACCAATGGATGGAAGATCATGCGGTAGAAACAGGGCACATGATCTAAGCTTTGTGGATGCGGCACGGATAGTGTCAGTGTCTCGTTCACACTCGGCATGCGGCCAGCGCTGTAATTGGACGCAGCCGAAACCAGATGCGCTTCGGTTATGAAACGACGTCTCTCAACATTCGCAAGCCCAATGGTGGCGGCATCTTCCAAGGGCTCTCTCTCCCATTCACTGCCCTCATCGTCGTCCGTGTTGGAAGACGAAGCATCATCAGTGCTGGCTCCACGACGACGACGCTTGCGCTGCAAATTGTAGATTCGTCGCATCTTTCGTTCCAGCTGCTTGGGCGTAATATGTTCATTGCCATTTGAAAGGCAAGCGAACAGCTCGCGTGCCGCTTTGCGTGCTGCACGCTCTCCCGGTGTCATCGCCAGACATCGACGCACTTCGTCTGCGTTCTCGGAGGTAATGCCATTGCCATCGTTGTAGCATTTACGTAGCAGTAGCACTGCCTCCTCGTGTCCTTGTTGCGCAGCACTCACCAACCAATGCACAGCCTTCTGACTCTCGTTGGCCACATTTGGTTCTGTTTGGGAGTAGTAGTGATCTTTAGGGTGACATTCCAAATGGTAGGTGCCCACTTACCAATTGCGTTCTCCAGCAGCTTTTTACCCAAATCGTATTGGACCTGAGGGCATCCTTCTTCGGCAATGTGCTCCTTCAATTTGTTTAGTGAAGCGCGGTCTAGGGCGAGTAAAATTAGTGCCATTTTGTATTAATAACTGTTGTTTCATAGGTTGCTTATTTTAGGATTACCTTCTAGATTCCAGCGTCTGCGTTTGCTGACACCTGTTGGGGCGTTTTGTGTCCAGGTGGCCATCGTAAGCAACCAATTGATGATTGTTTACGATTTAATATGCAATTAAAAGTCGTTTGGAATCATTCGGAATAAGTTCGACAGAACTCTGAGCTCACTAAAAGAACGAACACGTTCCGCTCTGTTCGTTAGAATGCTGTTTTTGAACATGTTAATCGATTTTCGTTCATTTTATCGATAACAAGCGTTTGCGAGTGAACTGATTCTGTTTCAAAAACAAAGTTCTCTAATATCACTTATCAACACTATTTAACGAATGTAGTCGAAATATCGATGACATCTGTGCCGCTCAAGACTGATATCGATAGCCTTGCAAATACTGTTGGTCGCTTGTTGCCGGCGAAATTTGTTCAGTGTGCATGTGTTTTTTTGTTAATTATTAAAAACGTACGTTGAATTATTAGCTATAGAATGCATAAACAAGTCTATGGACTGACGCGCGAATCATCGCCGAGTCTGAGCCGAATGAGTATGCCGGTATCCTCAGAGGGCGTACGCAAATCATTTTTTGGCGGCAACGGGCACCATTCTCCACTGCCAGGAAGCTTAAAGAAGACAGCCTTGAGCAATAGGTAAGTCCTTCGATATATGTACCATGTACAGTTGCCATTAGGGTAATTTTTTTGTTGCATATATCCTCAGTCGCCTCAGTTTGTCAGCACGGTCAACCACACAGTCCATTCCTGGCATTAGGTCTGACTACAATGTGGTGGAGAGCTACGGAAACGCGCTGCCTGTGGCTGTCAATGAGGCTCTTACTTTTGCTGGACCACAGTCAAGCTTGGTTTCCGCAAAGATTACCCAAAGTGGCTGGGCCTGGGTAAGTAGCGAAGTCAAGACAGGGAGAACATAAAGTTATATATCACGGAATCACTTACAGGTTGTCCAAGGCCGAAGATTGTTGATTTGGCAGTATAAGGATTCACCAAATGCTGGTAAAACAGGCTCACCACCTCGAGCCGGTAAACGAGGGCGTGCCCCCTCGTCGGCGCAATGTCGTGAACTGACACTGCCCTACAGTGATATCGGACACAAAAGCGAACTTGTCAGCGTTTTCCAGACAGAGGGACAGCAGATGGCTTCCTGCATTGCTGTGTCAGCCACCGGCGATGTGCGCTACTGGACTTCGATAGCGCATGACAACAATTCGGTGGATTTGTCCATTCTAACTGGCCAGGAGTTTGTGCAGCTACTGAATCTGCCTACACAGCAGGGTTATCTAGCTGTCACCTCAACCTGCACCTTAGTTTTCCTCCGCGTTGGTCTCACCAATGGTCGATATACACTGCATCACAAGACCATTAAGCCAGCCACGAGTTTTCTTAGCGGTTTTGGCAAGAAGTTTGCTTCGATGTTGATCGGCATGAACAATGGCAACGACAAGGATCAGGTATATGCTGGCAACAAATTACACATGGGTGATCTTAACTGATTTGAGTTGCTTTTATAGTTTCTGGTGGGCATGGGATACGAGAAAAATACACCCAAGAACGAGACTATTGTAGCTGTTCTCTCGAACCGTGCATACCAACGCTGGCGTCTGTCCAACAATGGCAACACAGAGCATTTGATATATGAAGACACAGAGTTGTTGCGTAAAATACGAGAGATGATGCTACTTAAGTTCTGGAATATACGAGTGCCAAACGATAATGTGGAGTTAGATATGCATTTCCTTGACTTCCACTTAGTCAGGGGATTTTCCTACATACTTGTGGGAGCCGTGAATCAGTCGCATACTCCGCAAATGTACTATTCCATAAGTAAGTGTAGTAATGTTTTGTTCTCGCAATTTAATTAATTTATTTCATATATTCACTTCAGTCGTTGCGATTGCACAAGATGAGCATATGCGCCTGGAATGCTTTACGCCCTTAAAGCTTAACAAGTTCTTTAGTAGCAAAACTGTGCAAGAGTGTCTAAGCGTGCGTATCATTGTTGGCACCTCCCACATGTATCTGTACACACCCAAGGTGGTTTATCCTTTGATATTGTCAAACTCATCGCCAACAGCCGAAATGGAGGCGGAAAAAATAGAGTTTCATTTACACGACGATCGCATCCTTAGCGCCGCTGTTTGTAACCAATTGCCACTGTTCTTTAGTCGCGCTCATGGCCTGGTTTCGATCACACCTAGCGACTTTGACGGCACTGATCTACTTAATCTGAGCAGCTGCAATACTCCCGATCTGTTTGCACCCCTCTCATTTAATGCCAGCTTCGGTGGCCACGATCAAAGCATGCTTGGCGATAGCATGAACAATTTACCAATGTATCAGCTGGATCCGGATGATGTCTACTCTGAGCTCAATAATGAAATTGGCCAACTGAAAGCGGCATTTTTGTATCGTCTAAAGCGCAACAATAACATGGTTAACACAATCATTGCCGATCTAATGGAAAGTGTTGCCGAGCCAGATCCCAATGGTGGTCCAGTGGATGCCTATAAATTAGATAGGTAATATTCTTTATTAAGTTTATGAATCCTTCATATATATTGTATAATTCATTAATATGTTTATTTTTTTAGAGTTGTCATCACGATTGCCGAGGACTTAGCTGAAGATCTGCCAATTGCTGATCCGCGCTGGCAATCGGCTATTGAGGAATACGATGGCAATCGACATGCCTTGGGTAGTTCGCGTTCCATGCAGATAATCAATCAGTTGCGTGATAAGAGCATTGCCTTGCAACAATTTCTTGATTTCCTTCACTTCTGTGGTGTCTGGGAGAGGGTGAGTGGCATCTAAAACTATTCAATCTACTGTCTTTTAATTCGATCTTATTCGTTTTTACTTGCAGCTGAATGCCATACCTTGTGGCAGCAACGTGCTGAGATCGACCAGCTTTATTCTTAGTGACATCAGCGAAAAGATTGTGGCTGCAACAGCTTTGCGGGCTCTGCAGACAAAAATGCCCAAGCTAATCGACGAGGCTATCGAGGTGACAGTCGCTCGTTGGGATGAAAAGCCAAATGGTAGCCTGACCGCACATGACATATTCTACGTGAAGTTGTGCAAGTTCCAATGCATCTATGATTCATTGGTGGATATGACTGAAGATCGGGTTGCAAATCAAAATCGAACTACTGTTGCGATAGCACAATTCATTTCCGGCGTTAACACGGTTGTGCTCGGTACTTTGAGCCAGGTGTTAATTTATCGCGAGCAGAATGCCAACACTTTTAAGCTGCAAACGGAAATGGATGAGAATCAGCCCTGGACAGCAATGTCAGGCTGCTCGGGTATCCATGATGCACTGATTCGTCTCATCGATATTACTGTGCGATATGGCGCCCAATGCGTTAGCGAATCGGAGCTAAAACATGTGCTATATCATCAATTACTCGAGCTGATGGACATGGTGCTGGAGGGGCGCAAGAACTATCTGGACAGCGTTCGGGGCACCGAGAAGTTTCAAGTGTTGCAACAACAGTTTGAAGCTCAGCGCTTCGATCTTATTTCAGTGCTCAGTAAGTAGGGAGTGATGAAGGAATTTGAGGACAGTTTCTAATTCCATTCTTTCCACTTTAGTCAGGAATCAACAGTATGAGTGCGCAGCCAAGTTGGCTGAGAAATATTTAGACTTTCAGAGCCTGGTGCTCATTTGCGATGAGACGGAGGATAAGGATCGTCTTGACGAGTATACTCGCAAATATGAGGAGTACGATTTTTCGCAATATGCCATCAACTGGCACTTGCGCCAGAACCGCCATGCTGAGGTCTTCGAACGCTTCAAGGGTAACCAGACGGCATTGGCGCAATTTATGCGCGACCATCCGTCACTTGGCTGGATACAACTCATGTTCAACGGCGATTTCGAGCGGGCGGCCAAGGTGCTCTTTGATCTGGCCCAATGTGAGACGGAATTTGTGGCACGTAAAAAGTCGATGCTGTCGTTGGCCAAGTTAGCTTCCCTGGCTGTTGCCTCTGACATGTCCGCACATGTTGAGAAAATCAATCAAGAACTGACAGTTATCGAATATCAGTCGCATTTGGGCCATGACGTGTTGCAAAACTTTGGCTTTGATGCGACGGATCAGCGAGTGCTCAAGCCGGAGGAGATTATAAATGTTTGTATTATACCAAAACTTGTGCTAGAAACATATAATGATAATCTTCCTTATCTTACTTACAGCTCTATATTGCGGAGGAGAACGATGCTGCCACCGAAGTCGAATTCCGTAAGGCCTTGGGTCTGCTTAACTATGTCACACAGCCATACGATGTGAGACACAAGATCTGGTGTGCAGCAATACGTCGAGATAACTGGAACGACTATGATCCCAACAAAGCTGTCGACTATGTACAGAAGTTGTTATTCTTTAAAATCATTGAACTCTCGCAGCTAATGGGTCAAGAGAGTGAAAACTCCCTGCCACCAATGGAGGACTTTTTGGACAGCACCGAACTGGGCGATCTGCCACAGCAAAAGGCGTTTCAGTATTTGCTGAAGCTAACCTACGAATATGTGGGAGATTTGTTCAAACAACATGAAGATATGGAATTGTAAACATTATATGCATTTGCCAATTATTAAAACCTATTTTAAGAGACCACACACGCACACTGAACTTACTCTGTATAGCTCGTGGACAGTTGTCAGCCTTGTTGTGGGTGTGCAGCTCAAACGCCGGCATTATAAAATATTATAAACTAAGTTGCTTTGTCAGGCAACATACGCTGCCGGCGAAAGTGACTCAAGTGTGGCGAGTGGAGCTGAAGCCCGCCAAGTGCTGTTACAACTTTAACTGGTGTCGCGGCCGCTTGCAGACCGAGTTGCTGTTCATCAGTTGTCTTTTGATCATGACGGATGAAACAACGCCTCTGACCGCCAGTAGTTCCGGCTATGTCGCTCTGCCGCCCTATCAGGGACCAACCAATGTGTTTCCAGGCGGCGTCTCTCCGCGTGCGCGTCGCTCCAGAATGAAACAGTTTCAGTGCTGCATAACAATAACATTTATGTGAGTGAGGATGCTAAGAGTACAAAGAAGTAACGAAAGCAACAGTGAGATACCCTGCGTCTAATTTTGGAATGGATATAGCTTGAGTAACTTGCTTGTCCTATCGGATTGTAATTTGCAAAATGGGTGCATCTAATTATATGTTTGCCCAAGCAGAAGATTTTGATCAAACACTTCGCTTTATAATTGCAACATATCCAGGGGCGTAGTGACAGTTTCGGAGGCCCATGCCCCTTGTTTGAAGTTTCGAATTGAAGAAACATAATACTAGTTACATTGACTTTTTTCAGATCAAGTTTATTTTGAAAAGCATTGGGATTTATAAGGTCTTATAAGTTGCGTGTCGGATAGCTTCGTTTCTTGTTGTTTTTTTTTATGCTGAAGACCCTGGCAGGTCGGAGGCCCATGTGCACACCATACCTTGCTACGGGCCTGAACTTATCGATGGCCGATAAACGTGATCTGTGTTTGTTATACCTGAATCTTCATGCCAAACTTACCATATAGTTGCTATAATAGCTGAGATCTGTTTGTTCACACAGCCAGACATATGGACTTGGGTCAATTGACTTAGCCTGTGATGCCGAACAAGATTATATACATATGTACATAGATATGTATACTCTGTGGGATCTGTCACGCCTCCTTCTGCATTTTACATACAATGGTTGCAAGGTAAAAAAGCGTTTGTTAAACCAACTTTCACATTTAATCTTGACAAAAACTTAAATGAATTTTCAAGGATTCTTCAATCTCGTTAAAATGAAATAATCTGGATAATAGAGTAATAGTATATTTATTGCCTGGTCAGCTTAATTCAGCTGCCTTCGTTAGTGCCTTGCCAATTAAAGCAAATTATAGGGATTATAAAATTTGATGCCAGTCGAGTTCTATCCGGATGTGCGGCATTGTCATATGATTCGCTTAATGGGCTGTTGTTAGCGTTTAGTGTGCCGCTCAGCCGCACGTACACTTATGTTATGTGTGTATGTGCGTATTAACCGCAAGTTAATTTCACTTTCTTGCCCCCCAGAGTGACTGTGATTGCCGCCTTGTTACTGGCGCTGTGGTTGAGCGGCAGCGGCTACATCAGCGATGGCAGCGACGAACACGGTCCCAGCTTCTTTTTTGCCACAAATGGAACGACGGCACTGGAGGAGACACTGGCTGGCATGAAAACACCTATACCAGATGAACCGGAGGCAGACTGGGCGTTGTGGGAGGACAAGAGGGTAGCCAACAAAGAGGCGGCTCAGGCAGTCAGCGCGGGCATCAAAGCCCTGGGAGATCGTGAGATACTCGAGGAGGGATTGCAGCCTAGTGCGACAAATACTCCACAATTTCGGCATTATCGTTCGCTGAGCACAAATCCCGAGGCACGCAAGCTGGCGCGTCGGGGCTATGTAGAGAATCATGCAACACTGGACATTGCACAGAGGTTCAACTACAGCAAACTGCCAGGGCGCAGTAACATTGGTCGTGGTCCGTCCATTGTGCTGCCTGATCCCACTGTGCTGCGGCTCGACTGTGACTTCAATGAGCGCTATCGCCGCAGCACGGGAGTGTGCAACAACAAGGAGCATCCACGCACCTATGGCGCCTCTATGGTGCCCTATCGCCGCATGGTGGCACCGGACTATGCCGATGGCATTGCAACTCCCAGGCAGAGTCACACGGGCCAGTTACCACCCGCGAGGCAGGTCTCTCTGAACATTCATCGAGCGAGCTACGATACGGATTCCAACTTCACAGTAATGTTGGCAGTGTTCGGACAGTTTCTGGATCATGATATTACAGCCACCTCACTGACCACATCACAGGAGGGCGAGTCGATTGATTGTTGTGCACCTGGCAAGCAGGAACAGCATCCGGAATGCTTCCCTGTGCGTATTCTGCCCGACGATCCATACTACAATCTATACAACATCAGCTGCATGAATTTCGTGCGATCAGCTCCAGCTCCGACTGGGAGATTCGGTCCACGGCAGCATTTGAATCAGGCAACGGCTTTCATTGATGCCTCCGTGGTGTATGGGAATCTGGAGCAGCGACAGCGTCAGTTGCGCACCTATGTGAATGGAACACTCCGCATGTACATCACCGAAGATGGACGCGAGTTGCTGCCCATCTCGTCGAATCTGGAGGATGGATGCAATCGAGTGCAGATGACACGCCAGGGCAAATACTGCTTTGAGTCAGGCGACGATCGCTCCAATGAAAATCTCTTGTTGACCTCAATGCATCTGCTGTGGGCACGGCACCACAATTACCTGGCACGTGGTCTGCACCAGCTGAACCCCGACTGGGATGATGAACGTATCTTTCAGGAGGCACGCAAGATACTTGGTGCCCAAATGGCGCACATCACCGTCAATGAGTTTCTTCCGGTGCTCTTGGGTCGCAATCTCAGCGAGGCGAAAGGTCTCCTGCCAGCCAGGCATAATATCGATGCACCGGACACATACGATCCGCTAGTGGATCCCAGCATTGCCAACTGCTTTGCCGCGGCTGCTTTCGCTTTGCGCACACCCTATTGCCGGGTCTGTTCAATGTGTCGCGGGATAACAGCACGCCAGAGGCCATGGAGCTGCACAAGATGCTCTTCAATCCGTTCTCGCTTTGGATGCCCAATGGCATCGATCATGCCATGCAGACAGCCTCCAATACGCCGGTGCTGCGTGTCGATCCATTCTTCTCACTGGAGATAACCCAGAAACTTTTCGAAGGCACCTCCGAAGACCATATGCCCCTGTGTGGTCTGGATCTGGTTTCATTGAACATCCAAAGGGGACGAGATCATGGCATACCAGCCTATCCGGTGTTCCGACGACACTGTCTCCTGCCACCAGTCGATACCTGGGAGCAGATGTCCCAGGCTATTGTCGACAACGCCACCTTGGAGTCGATCAAACTGATTTACGAGTAGGTAATGCATCGATTGCTCCATGCCAACACAGTCTTACTTTGGTTTTTCTCATTTCCTCAGCTCTCCGCAGGATGTGGATGTCTATACGGGTGCACTCAGTGAAGCGCCGCTTGAGGGCGCCATATTCGGTCCATTGCTCAGCTGCCTGGTCTCCGATCAGTTCATGCGACTCAAGCTCGGTGACGCGCACTGGTATGAACGCAAAATGGGACCGCAAAGGTTCTCTAGAGGTGGGTCCAGTTCTTAACATACCTTCCTTTTATTACAAACCCCACTCCTTTTGCAGCACAACTTGAGGAAATCTACAAGAGCAGCCTGGCTGCCATCATCTGCCGCAACTCCGATGGCATTCTCCATGTGCGTCAACATGTCATGGAACGACGACGACGGAATGGCAATCGTGACGTAGACTGTGTGGAACTAGAGGGATTTGAGTTTAACTTTGAACCCTGGTCCGAGGACAGGCAAGCAGCACAGCTGCATAAGGCGACTTTCAGTCAGCCAATGTCGCTGGTGCGGGTTATGAAAGCCTCCAATCCCAATCATACCCGAGTACACACGTAATCTTTATAAACATAAGAAAGACACCCTCCAAAATGGAATAGAGTCAATAGCATCCAGCCTGTGAATACCCTTTACCTAATATACATAAATAAACAAAATTTATTTATTGCTCGGAATCGAGCTGATGATTCTTTTACTCACTTTGAATAGAAAGTCCCAAGTGAAATGAATACTTCAGTTTATTATCACCAAGTGAAATAAATACTATATGAAATCGTAAACAAATAAACACTATATATAAATAAATATAAATCACTTGATTTCTGTTTGTGCTCCCTCAACAATTCTGATGATTCTTGTACTCACTTTGAATAGAAAGTCCCAAGTGAAATGAATACTTTAGTTTATTATCACCAAGTGAAATAAATACTATATGAAATGGTAAACAAATAAACACTATATATATAAATAAATATAAATCACTTGATTTCTGTTTGTGCTTCCTCAACAATTCTTTTACTCACTTTGAATAGAAAGTTGCAAGTGAAATGAATACTTCAGTTTATTATCACCAAGTGAAATAAATACAATATGGAATCGTAAACAAATAAACACTATATATATAAATAAATATAAATCACTTGATTTCTGTTTGTGCTTCCTCAACAATTGCGCCTTATCGCAATGGGAAGAGCCGCTGTGCTGGGAAAGCCCATCAGCTGTGGCTGATGTAATCCGAAGCGTGCAATTGCAGCATCCCTTATCAAATACTCCAGTTCCAGTTCCAGTTGAGTGCTCCATTCTATTAGGTGGCCAGCTGTACTGTGGCATTGGCAGGCAAGGCATCTGAGAGGGATACAGTCAGGAGGGGCGGCAATGTCGTGGTAATTACTCGATTTGACCGACATGCCATAAGCGTCTCATCGTGTTGGATATAAGCCAATGTAAGGGAGGCCAGCAAGGTCAGTAGGAATGTCAGCCAGAGGCTGGCAAAGCACAGACGACGAACGAACTGCCACCAGGGATCTGCAGCGAAGGGCAGCAGCTCTTCCAGCGTCAGGCCGTACGAGTAGCTGGATGACAGACAGCGAGGGAAGAGAGAGGGGGAAACGAAAACAAATGATGTTATTTTTTAATGAAATGCGACAGTAAAGCGTTTACTCAGCAGTTGTGAAAATGGGTTCATATTCCTTGGGATCCTTGCCCGACGGCACAACAATGATGTGATGATGATGATGATGATGCTGCTGCTGTTGCACAGTCTGTTGCTGTTGATGATGTCCTTCGTGGTGCATTTGCTTTGCTGCCAGCAGTGCTGTTCTCTCATCGCATGACATATTTCTGTGTCTATTTGCCTTGTCCCTTTGTCTGTCTGAGGCCGAGGATAGCAAACACTTCACACTGGCGATGGGGCTGACGATGGACCTGGCAGAGGCAGGGGGGCACACTGCTGCTGTAGAAGAAGAACCGTAGAGCAGTCAACGAGCGCGCTTTGTGGACAACTTGAAACTGGAACGACTGTTTTTCGCTTTGTTTCAACTTAAATTAGCTGCCAAAGCATCATTGTTCTTGCTGTTGTTTTGCTTCTTATTGTTGTTTGCCTTCTTCTTGAATTTTTCAGATTCCTGTAAACAACTTTATCTCTGTCTCTGTCTCTTCTTCTTTTTGTTCTCGCTGTTATAGCTCATCTTCCGCCTGCAGCTTTCGCACTGATTTCGCTTATCGTAGGGTTTGCGCTTTATTGAATCTCTCTCTCTCTCTCTCTCTCTTTTTCTCTCTCCTCCCAATTGCATAATAAAACCCAAGTAATTACTGTCTTCCCGGCACAGATAAGCCCTGAGCCGAACCCATCACAGATAAAGACGTAGTGTTTATTTTGTTTTTTCTTTTGTTTTTTTTTGCGTTTATTTTATTTCGGATTACCATGCTTGGAAATACATTCATAACACATGCTTTTCTTTTCGAATAATGCTGGGGGACTTCCCTAAGACTAAACCTATACTCTAGTAAATATGTATAGGTAGTATGTAGTATGTAGGTAAATACCGAGTTCGTTTATATGTAAGTGCATAAATACGAGTATGTAGAGTAAAGAGAGACTTAACTTCTAACTTTAGACCGATCGAACCAAACTCGATTGGATATTCTTGTATTACTTTACTTGTTTGAGAATAGTTATTTGGGTCAGCATAACATATGTATGTTTATATATACGGTTTGTATTATTCCAACTCTGTATGCATATTTCTTTATTTAAGATATCCTTGTTTGCTGTATTGAGTAGCACTATATACTTCGGATATCTTAGTTAATTCGAAGGGATTTTTATTGAGATACTTTAACGTATTGCCTTATGCGTGTATAAGCATATCTTTCATCTGTATATGTGCTACAATATATATATGGTATATGTATATACTTGGTATACTTATGCATACCTATAAAAATTTAATTAAAATTTCGAATCAAAAATACACCATAGCAAACATCAAATGTTGTATAGACTATTAAGTACTGTATAACACATACATACACACTACTAATAAATATTCGATTTACCCGCCAAAACCGCATTATCTAATACGTCCAATCTCAAGGGAAATGTTGTATAAAAAGAAAAATCAAGATTAGTAAACGAATAACGAACTCAGAAGAGAAGTAAAGTAATATAGGAAGTAAGATTTATCGTTATGTTATCGGTAATACCACAAGCCTATTATTGAACTCTTTCATGCTCATTGTCAATTGCCTAGTTGCCGCTACTAGCTCTATATAGAATTAGTACCTAGATTCTATGTCGGAAGCACTTTACTCGTTTTATTTGCCTTTGCCATCAAATTAATCATAATATGCTAGTATCTGTACTCGTACATATCTTACGGTTATTATCCAAATCTATTGTAATATACTCTATATATATATTTTACTGCTTTCCTTTTGTGTCTTGGACTCTTTCAACTTTAACCTGATTCTGGATCGACTCAACCGATTCGCCTGTTAACTGCAGTATTATTCTGAATATACCGAATTCATAGGAATAGCTTAATGTACTCATACATCCATATATTGTATATAACTGGAGTATATCTCTCACTGTCTATAGGTATATCTAGTATAAATATTAAGAAAAGGCGGAAAACAAAAGAAAATCATAAGGAAACCCAAAGTAAAATAATTTCAAAATCGAATTTAATTTGTATACCATAGCTTAAACTGAACATTGATATATAATTTCATTAAATACATTTCCCGACTATTTATAACTTAACGGTAAACATTTGTATCAGATGGATATATCGTATTTTATTTGGTATTTAATTTCATTATTATAATCCTAAATTTGGCGCATTTTTCCATCAACTTCCCGTACTGTCCATGATCCCAGGATCCTAGTTATTATTCTCCTTGTAGTTGTTGTTGTATGTTGTTAGTTATTGATTATTTTATATTCATTAGGTAAATGTTCATTTTGCTACATGTTAGGTATTCTATGTTGCGATCCATTCAAAATGTTGTATTAAAAAATAGAATAACATTATACAAAAAATACATTCATTTAACAAATTTGTTGGTGTTGCCCTTATAACATTTATCCATAATCATAATCACTAGTTTATAGTTTATCGTTATCTTTATCGTTATTATATCGTTCCAATAGGTGTCAAAGTAAATGAAAGTCTTTCAAGTAAGTAGATTCATGTAGTGCAGTGCATTTTACACTGATGGTCGTACTGAAAGTGCCGCTTTTCGATTGGTCGGAGTAAAGATTAGTGTAGTTGAGTTTAGTTTAGTAAAGTTTAGTGAGTTTAGTTCCTTTTTCTGTTGAATTTCTAAGTAGCTGAGTGAGAATGACTTAAAGTTTGCATGCGTGTGTGTGTGTGTGTGTTCTGACTAGAGATAGTTACTAGGCATTCCTAGTTAACAGGTAAATTGCTCGAGGCTTAAACTTTTTAATATATGTATATTTGAAAATATTATTCCTTAGTTTACTTGAGAATTATATCAATTAAATTAACGACAAATAATGGCGAGACATATTCAACGTAAGTTAATAACAATGTTTTTTAAGTTGATCATTTATCAATAAGTTGTATATAGTAATATATGTATATATTTATTAAGTACTGATATAACAAACAACAACAATAATGAGGGGGACGGGGGCATTAATTGCATCGCAACTTGATCGACCATGCATATTAACAATAATGTGAATAATGTGAATAATCGTAATAGGAGTAATGCAATAGTAATGAACGATCACGTTGCTTGTTCGCTGAGCCGACGCAGCATTTGTATTTACAGTAAGCATTAATTACATTTCCTTTAAACAATTCCGACTTATGAGTTAATTAAACATAAGATTTTCTCTTTTAACATTAACATAAATTTCACACAATTATCAATGTCTGTAAATAGTTATAGCAGACGTACGCGACGCATGGGATAGTACAATTTATATATATGTATGTGCATATTTGTGTATACAATCGGCGTAGAAATATCTGAATTATAAATTGAAATTTCCTTTCAGTACTTGATTCGAGTTATTCTGCTTGCTCCTAGTTGCCGTTACCTCATTTATTCTCAATCAATGCTTAGACACTGATGATTTTGTAAGCCTCCATGGTGCTGACGGTCAGATAAATGATCCAGAGTATGAACAAAATAGATGCGTGTATCCACTTGGAGGGCGAGGGTCCGCCCAGCTCGGCTCTGATGTCCTTATTCAAGCGTCGGTACATCATGATAAATATGGCAATCACTGCCTCGCCACAGAAAAGAGCCACAGCAAAGCCAATACTAAGGAAAGGTAAAGATATCTCAAGATATATAGAACATTAGATAATTAGTCGGACTATGCTTGACTTACGTGCCCGGCTCAACATTAAAAGGTGCTGCCGTTTGCCATGTGATAAATCGCGGCCAGGGACCACGCCAGGCCAATGCCAAGGAATACGTTGACTGCATTGCTGCCCGTTACGTTGCCGATACAGTTGTCTGCGGTTTCATCTTGCTTGGATGCAATGATGCTGGCAAATGTATCTGAAAAGTACATGGATGTATCTTAAGCTCGGCTATTAGACTACATAGAGGGATTTGCTTACCTGGTATGCTGGTGCCGAGGGCGACAAAGCAGATGGCCGTAACTGAGTCCTTGATGTTCAGGGCGCAGCCAAAGTAAGTGGCTGCATCACCAATAATAGCGGTAATGACTCCGATAACAAATATCGAAACAACGAAGGTTAAGTAGCCACCACACATATCTGCAAATTATTGAAATACTTTGTAGCAAGTGTCGTTGCAGCAACACGATCAGCAGCAGAGTGTTACCTGTAGGCGGCACAAAAGCGAAGAGTATCTTCCAGAAGAGAGAAAGGAAGTGGCAAATATAGTCTACACATGTTGGCACATAGTCCGCTTCGAGGCTATCGAATTGTGATTCTCCTGCAGTGGCTTGTGTGTTAATTGGGAGAAGAGGAGGGGGAGGAGTCAGTGCACTTACCTGCAGAGAGGATAATCGCACCCTTGAATTGATCCTTCCAGCTTGATGTGCTCAGTGTTGACGCTCTTGCCTTGGCCATTAGTTTGTCCACGGTAGCCTGTTAAACGCAGTATGTTGGATGTTAAATGAACACAGCTTTAAGAATGTTACGTATACGCAGCGTGCACATATGAGAACTGTTATTTCTAGCAAACTGACCACAGCCGGCAACAGAAATCACTTCAATGACAATTAGTTGGCCATTCGAAGTTCATATAACAAACGGACACTCGATACCCTGTGGCAACTTGTTGTTGCAGTGGTGCAACATAGTAATTACTGCGTTTGCAACGATTGTCCCCTAAAATCTTTGTCTTTATTGTCACACTTACTTTAAATTCTGCGCTCTCGCGGATGTACACATTTATAGAATCTATCTCTCCGGCGCGTGGCCTACTCATCAGCATAATGCGCTCCATGTCGTTGAGATCCTCGATTGGCCGCTTCTCCAGTTCCTGAATTTTTTCTATAAGTTCATCGTCTGTGCGGGAGGGTTAAGGTAAAGCTTATTAATCTCGCTGTTAACACACAGAAGACTGTGCCGGGTCTGTGGGCACGAAAGTTCCTTGCCTCAGCCTAAGCTGCAGTTTCTTAAACTCTCATTTACTTCGCTAGGTACAACAACAAGAAGGGTAGTAAGTATATGGTATATGTAATTATGAATGCAAGCAGGGGGAAGTAAACATTGAGGGTTGCAATTGTGTGCTGATATTGCAGATCTTTATGGAACACAGTGAATGAGAATAAGTCTATATATTAAACATACAAATTGGAAGAGAGTATGAGAGAGAGGGGAACCGACTTAAACTTAAAGCTACACTACAAGCTACACGATATCAGAAGGGCAATGAGGAATGACGGCTTAACTGATTTACTGCAAATGCAGTTTCGAACAATTGAAGATTAATAAGAAAATATATAGAGGCAACATTTATAGCTAAATACCAGAGAACCAAGAGAACTGAGAATAATCCGAAGGCTACGTCATATACATACATGCAAATGCATATTGAGTTCATAAAATGCTGACATAATGATGACTCACGAGTATGATCTCCGGAGTGATTTTCTAGACAGCGATTACGTTGCGAGGTAGTACAAGAGTTACAATAGTTTTTGGTTTTTTTTTTGTGTTTTTTTTTGGGATAATTCAAGCAGAATACATTTGTATTATTTCATTAAAGTTCTTAAAGAGTTTCGCTTGTGACAAACAATTCATTTGCTAGGTTCAGTTAGTTTACTTTTTATATGGGGCCAAATTCAGATACGTTTCTTGATAATTATTTATGAGTACATTCAGATTGGTTACGATTCAAAAGACTTAGCCGGTTGCCAATGGAAATGTGTTCGATGGGGGGCTCTAACACACACATACATGAACAGTAGAACACATCGATATCCATAATACTCAAAACTCAAAATGAAAATAATTCAATAAAAATCAAAAATCGTTCACAATAATGAATAGTATTTTGGTACTCAATATAGGTATGTATGTTGTAGGGCAATTGAGGGTCTTTCGGACCCTGATTGCAAAACACAAAAACACAAATTGATCCATTTAAAACATTTCAAATAACATTTTAGTGCGTATTACTTACAAATCGATTTAGTTTTTGGCGATGTAGATGCAAGTTTATTGCGATAAGCCCCGATATACAATATGTGCAATGCGTTATGCCAGTACGTTACAATATTCGATGATGTATATCGTGTTCGGGACACAACAACAGAAGCGGGCACAAGCGCGAAATACGTGTGTACATGTCCGCCGAGCATGGGAAAATGTTTTTATATTTTGTTTTGTTCGATTTTTCAATTCAAAATTTATCCCATTAATTGTACTAATTGTATTTCAATTGAAGACGAAACCCAGCGAAGATTGTTCTCAACTAATCTCGGCTCTTGGATATATACGATATCTTATTTCTTATCAAGTGCATCGGCTGTTGCGTCGAAAAAGCGTAATTCGTTTCTGTGTTTACAGCTCACAACTGTCATGCCAATACGAGATATCTTATTTACACACTCACACACACACACACACACAAGCATACACACACACACATACGGGATATCATGATTATTACGATGAAGAGATGGAGAAAGACGGCAAGGAAGCTGCGACGAAGCTGATGCCCCGACGCCAATGAATGAAATCAAAATCAACTTTTCAAATTTTTGATGGGAATTCTCTGATTGTGTTTACATTTTCTTTTTGTTGTATTTTCTTTTTTGGTGTTCTTTTTCGCTTTTCTCTTTTTTTCTTATGCACTGAACATGAACACTTGCAAATGAGATGCCATAAAAATACGTTTACTTTTACCTACCAAAAAATCGATGGAAAAATGATTCCTTATTTGTGTCGTCTGCGTTAAGATTATTGCATGTTGTTGTTGTTGTTGTTTTTAATAATATTATTATTGTTGTTGTTGTTGTTGTGTTGCAAATATTACATATACATGAGATTAATTATGATTAATTATGATGTGGAATTCAAATCAAATACAAAACTTCAAGTATTACGATTGCGAATGGTGCATGGAAAGGGAAGAAGAAATGAGGAATGAAAGGGGGTACAAACTGGTGGGTCAGTCATATGAGCTATTTCAATAAATCAACTTCAAAATAGGTATAAAACTGGGGGGAATGCCTTTGCGATTTCCACTGTTAGGGGAAGGGGCATGTTTCGTGCGATGTAAACCAATCAATATCAAATTCAATTAATTCTTAAAACATTCTATACAAAGTAATTACTTCAAAGAAAAAGGTTCATTATTCGGTTTGTATAAAATATTTGTATTATGATTTTTGCCGCCCGCCGTTGCCTAGTCAACAACAAGAATAAAAAAAAAGAAAAGAAAAAAGAAAAGAAAAGGTCTCGAAAGGAAAAGAAAAACCACACAACACCAAAGAGAACACATAACTAATTTAGGAATGTTCGTTTTACTGCTTCTACTGTAAAGGACTCAACAAATACTGTTAACTAATTTGCACTTTTCTTTCGCAATTCCCGCACTCTGTTAGTTCTGGAATAATAATAAAATGTGAGCTAAGAACTTAAGGAACCGAAACCTGATACTTCCCTCAACCAATTTTAAATTTCATTCTCTCTTCATTTTCGGGTCTGCTTTCGTATTCAATTCAAATAGAATTAATTAATGCACAATTTAACTCTTACGGTAGGTAGCGTTATCTAGAAGCACAAAGAACACAAGTTAAAAGACCAAAAAGTATACCAGGAAACCACCATACAAAGTGATGAGATATTTAAGGCTTACTAACTAACTGTCTTCGTCGATTCGAAATTGCAATTTCGCCATTTTGTCGTGTAATATTGTGGGTAGGAGAGTCTAAGGAAGACGGTGTGTGTGTGTGTGTGTGTGTGTGGGTGGTGTGGGGGGTGTGAGTGCTTGTCCTTGCTGTGGTTATTGTCTGGAGCAGACTATCAACTTTCCAACGCTAAAGGAAGAAAAAATAATAGAAACTGACAACAGTCTTTGTGTGTTTTATTTAATTTTTATACCCTTGCAAAGGGCCAGGAGCTTGCAACGTAGCTTAGGAGGCATCTCCGACTCTATAAAGTATATTAATTCTAAATCTGCATCAACAGGGAAACCGATCCAGCCATGTTTGTATGTCCGTCCGTCTGTCTGTCCGTCCGTCTATCTGTCCGTCCGTGTTGTTCGTCTGTTCGTCTGAATGAATGTTGCAACGAACATAAGTCTCTCAGTTTAAAAGTTATTGTAATAAAACTTGGCAAATAAGCTTCTCATTGCCGCACCCTGTAAATAAGTTAGAATGAGCCAGATCGGACCGATATATCGTATAGCTGCTATACAAACTATCGGCCGATTATAGTGATTTTCAAAGATATTGCCAACAAATTTACTACATCAAATCTTCTCTATATATATGAAATGCATACGAAATTTCGTCAAAATCGGACTAGAGTAACATATAGCTGCCACAGGAACCATCGGTTGAGTTGAAGGTTTTTGTTAAAGACTTGTCTTCAAAAATTAAATATACACAACATTGTTCAATTCTGCTCCATTATATAAAACTAGTACAGGAGCAAAACAGATAAGCAACTGTAAGGGCATAGAACTTTCGGCATGCCGAATGTAGCTTTTCTTTCTGTTTCTTTTTTCCTTTTCCTTTTTTTTTGGCCTGTTTTCCATCCTCACGCCGAGTTCGATGTAAGTTTGTGTAATTTGGTTAACGGAAAATTGAGTTTGCTCACACCCAACCACACACACACACACACACAACAGTGTATAGCATAGGGCAACTTGCCCGGGATAAGAGGGAGTGGAAGGAGTGGAAGAAGGAGGTCGCTTCTGTGCTATCAAATCGAGTTTTAATGTTGTGTCTGTTGTGTTGCCAACTTACCTGGCGCCAGTTCCGGTGCGCCCATGCGCACAGTAAAATGCACATTCTTCTCATAGCTGCTCTCCTCAATGATCGGTACTGCTATAAATTGCCTGCAAAGGATTAAAGCGAAATTAAAGAGATGAGACCGTTTGCTATTTGTGAGTTGTAATGCAAATTAAATCAAATTTATTTGCAATCGCGACATTAGCTTCACACAGACACACACACTTATGTATTCAATCTGCCGTTGCTTCTTCTTCTTTTTTCATGGTTGCCATAAGCAACGACGAGATTGATAAATGCTCTACCCTTGACTAAATGGCCGCAATCTTGCCACTTGAAATAACGCTCGGAATTTATTAGGCGGCATTAACTGTGTGTGCGCTGTGACAATCAGCGAAACCAAGGGGACGGCTAAGGAGGGGGAGTAGGAGGCGTGGAGGAATGTGGGGTAGGGGGTGTGGAGTTTGTCCCCTGCTGGATCATAAAGTAGCACAAAATCAATGAAAATAGTGAAGTGCACAGCTGTTTGCTGACAAAACACGCACACAAAACGTACGTTACGTATACGCACAGTGCACCCGTAAATATGCGCATTGTTCAGCACGGCGAAATGAATTATTTGGCCAGAGCCAGAGTCAAGAGCATAATAGACCGCCCGAAGTGACCGAAGGGGTGGCCCACCCATAATAATTCTAACAGGCGATTTTATTTAGTTTTCATTCAATTTGGCGCAAAGCCAGAAGCCGCAACCCAAAAACGTTTGGTTTGGTTTGTTTGTTGTATGCCACAAGTTGTTTGTTTCTGCCTTGAGGGGCACAATGATGTTGGGGTGTATTGGAAATCGTAAAATGAAAACCCGATAAGATACAAAGGTGGATGTGGAGGGAGGAGGGCTAACAAAAGTTGGACATGACTTTACCAACAGTTTGCAAACTGATTAAAGTGTTGTTCTTGTTATTTTTTCTGTTGTGCGGCTACTTTATTAAACAATAAATCTGCAATTCAAGTGAAATTTAGCAAGAATACAAGTCGCCAGCCGATTGGCAGGAAAAGATAATACTATAATTACTCCAGCCCTGATTTGCAATGGCAAACACTTTGGCATTTCTGTGTGTAAACTTTGGCATTTGCGAATCGCATGAGTTGCCACGAATGACTTGCGCCTTCTGCATTAGCAGATTTATAAGGCAGGCAGACTGGCAGATACCCTGTGTCCCATTTCTCATTCAACAGAATACATAAAACTTTAGCACTGCAAGTTTTCATGCGGGTCTCTTTGAGATCACCATTTCGGCTATGGCCTCCAATTTTAACGAGTTTAATAAATGGAAAGGGGGAAAGGGAAGCTGATTACGTGTGCTGCTCATTTCCCTGACTTTGGCTCCTCTTTCTTACACATGCAACATTTCACGTGCTTTTTTATGGCGCCAGTCCGCGAAGCATAATAAACCTATAAACTTCGTTGTCGTCGCTGCCCCGTCATAAATAAGAGCACGCGTGTAGGGAGTAAGGCATGAGGGCAATGATATTGAAAGGGGAATGGAAGGGGAATGGTTAAAGGGGGTACACACACAACGCATTTGATTTTGCGCGTCGATTATTTGGCTAGAAGCTTTACGTATTTATGATCCACGGCCGTGCTCGCTATCTTATCCTTATCCTAATCGTGAGACGTATAGAGCAGTTGGACTAGCCACGTTTAGTCAGTGGCAGAACAGTCTTCAACAAGATGTTGCCCCAATCCAACGTCAACGTCGCGATCGTGATCGCTCTCCAGCTGCTGTTCAGCTGCAGCTTTGGCGGCGCGGCACCCGAGTGCTCCCGCAGGGCAGAGGGAGTGTCATGAACGGATGATGCATCCGGATATGCCGGAACCGAAGCAATCGCGCTTGGTGGATGGCGAAAAGACGACAGAGTATTGGCGTGAGCTTGGCACCCAGTTCGTAAAGGAGAAGCTGGCGGCACAGCTGAATCAGCGCAAGGCCAAGAACGTGATCATGTTCCTGGGTGACGGCATGGGAGTGACCACCACCTCGGCGGCACGTAATCTGCTGGGTGGCGAGGAGAAGTCGCTGTCCTTTGAGCAGTTCCCCTACACTGGCCTGGCCAAGACATACTCTGTGGACTTGATCGTGCCGGACTCGGCTTGCACAGCAACGGCTTATCTGTGCGGTGTCAAGGGTCAAGAGGGCACCATCGGCGTCAATGGAGCTGTGCCGCGCACCGATTGCAAGGTGATGCTGGACGAGAAAACACATGTCGATTCGATTGCCAAGTGGGCCATGGATGCGGGCAAATGGGCCGGACTGGTGACCACCACCCGTGTTACCCATGCCTCGCCAGCCGGCGTCTATTCGCATATTGCAGAGCGCGATTGGGAGAACGACGCTGAGGTGACAAGCGACTGTGGCAGCAACTCTGGCATCCAGGATATTGCCTATCAATTGGCACGCGGGGAAGTGGGCAGCCAATTGAAGTTGATACTCGGCGGTGGCCGGAAGAACTTTGTCGACTCAGGCCTGGCAGACTGGGGCAAGCGCACAGATGGCCTGAATCTTATTGAGGAGTTCAAACAGGCGAATGCACAGAATGTTTATGTGGACACTGAGGAGGAACTGCTGGCTGTGGATATGACGCAGCCACAGCGATTGTTGGGTCTCTTCCAGGACGATCACATGCTCTACCATTTGCAGACCAACGAGAGCACCACACAGCCCACACTGGAGCAGATGACGCGCAAGGCCATCGAGTACATGAGCCAGAGTGAGGAGGGATACTTTCTGTTCATTGAAGGCGGCCGCATCGATCAGGCCCATCACGACAACAAGGCGCGCATGGCACTGGACGAGACCATCGAGTTCTCCAAGGCCATAGCTGCAGCGCGTGAGCTGACCAGCGAGGAGGACACGCTGCTGGTGGTGACAGCGGACCATTCACATGTTTTCACTTACTCCGGATATGCGGTAAGGAGGCAAAAGGCTTAACACTCTTCGATTCCAATTCCAACACTCTCTCTTCGTTCTTGCAGTATCGCGGCTCTGACATCTTTGGCAAGGCGCCGTCCAATGGCAAAGATGGCAAACCTCACATGGTACTGAGCTATGCCAACGGTCCAGCTACGAGCATTTCTATGATGCCGAAAAGAAGGAACGCATCGATCCGACCACTGTGATCACTGGTGCCTTCGACGATGAGTTCCCAGCCGGTGTGCCACTGGACTTGGACTCCCATGGTGGCGACGATGTGGTGGTCTATGCATCGGGTCCCTGGTCTCATCTCTTCACTGGCGTCTACGAGCAGAACACTGTGCCCCATCTGATGGCCTACAGTGCGTGTCTCGGCGATGGTCTCACAATGTGCACCATCTAACGCAGGGACAGCAGCAACAATGACAATCATCATCAGTCAGGAATCCAGTCCTGGCTACGCTCATGACAATTAAGTTTTCAGCTCATTAAAATAGGCAGCTGCAGCATCGAATGCACTCAGCTTGCCTGACTCAACTCTTCTCCTTCGTCTCCATCTCTCTCTCCATTTCTCTTTCTCTAGTTAATGCAAATTGTAAATTGAATTAAAGCGAATTTCTACAGAGCTTAACTGGGCCACTTGATCCACCCTTTGCATGTCGTCTCCAAACAATTGTGCCGAGGCTCTTTTTCATTACAGCTCCGGCTCAACTCAACTCAACTCAACTCTCGCTGGTAATTTCTAATTTTAAACTCATCAACTTAATGGCCGACGCCAGCGACGGCAGCCATTTTATTCGCATATACTAACGCTCTGCGCCTGTGCGTGTGTCTGTGTGAGAGAGCCTGCATGAATGCATGCAAAAAGGCAAAAGAATCAATAACAAAATGAATTTAATCTTGAATTAAGTTTGAATTATTGCGATAGTGAATTAATAATTTTTTTACTCATTCATTTCAATGTTGTACAGTAAAAAAGTGCCGTACATTTTACAGTACTGTCAAGCACGCATGAATGTATTCATGCAGTTCTCTAGTCTGTGTGTGTGTGTGTGTGCTAGAAGCATTTTCTATTCCCTTGCGTGTGCGGGCAAAGTTTTGGCCAACATTTGGGTTAAGGTGAGCACACACACATACACGATACACACGCACACCTGGGCGAACTTGGCATTTGCATTTATGCGCAATTTTATGCAAAACTTAAGCAATTTTTGCCAACTAAAAGTGTATTTAACTTGCAACATGCAACGTGGAAAACTACTCTCAGGTATTTGCATTTTACATGTGAAATCAATCGGTAATTAAAACAATTACAACTTATGCGTCTCCCAGCCCAGCACAGCAAACGGGGCGAATGAGTAATGACTGAACAACAAATTGCCAGAGCAGAATGAGCAAAGTCAGCGCGCCAAAGGGGGAAAAAGGCTAACTGACATTTGTCAATTTTACAGTTTCTATTTCCGATTTGATTGAGAGGTAAATTATATCCGTGCTGCACACACACACACACAAACACACAGACACACAGACAGTGCCGCACTTAAAGTGTGTCTGGTTGTGTGAAAACCTCATTTCCTTCATGTGACAGCCATTGGACGAAGCAACAGCAACAAAGATAGCCCGCAAGCCCTTTAGCCTCGCCCCCCTCTGGCATTCAAGAGCTAATTTCGTTCTATTGCCACTCAGCGACTTCCGCCGTTTGATTTCAATGCCGCTGCAAATGCGTCGCCACCAGTTTGTTAGTGCAGTGAGTATATGCTATTAAGCATATACACACACTCTCACACACGCACACACACACACTTGCACTGACCACATGGCAACAGTTTTATGCTTTAAAGCGTCTATTGATTTTGAGCCACATGAACATAAAAACAGAGAAAGCGAACTTTGTGCTGCATTTGTGCCACGCAAAGTCAAAGTCAAAGCAAGTGCACCTGGCATGGCCATACATAGAGAACCATGCCCCAACTGAGGTCTGAGCAGCCACAAAAGTGGTGGCAACAAATGAAATTTCGCATATTATGCAAGCTACTTGAAAGCCACCAAGCTAAACTAACTGTGAGGGACTCGGACTCGCACTCGTCGTCGGTATTTAATCAACTCTTCACTCCATGCTGAAGCATCTCAAATTCCAGTCAGTGCACACTCGCCCCTAAGCCACCCCTTGAGAGAGGCACTCCCTCATGCACCAACAACTGCCTGCCTCGATTACCTGCACAGCTTATCGTATACAAAGTGCTCCCCTGTCTATTGTCCACATGTCAATATGAAAACGAGTAGCACGCATACGTAATGGGCCCACTCAGCAGGGGAGAAGCAAGAACTACAGTCTGTGAATGATTTAAAATAGAATTATAGAAAATTCTGCAATTTGCATGACAATAAGCTCTGAGGAGACGGACAATTGGAAGCCCGTCCTAGTTCAGGTCCCAGGCGCTCTCTTACAGTGACTGACCAAAGCAATGGTAAACTTTGCTTAGGCTTTCACTGTTTTTTTCCTTTATACTGTTCTATGCCCTTGAAGAAGGAGTTTGCAACGCACCAGCAGTTAACATATTAGCTGTTAACGAATACATGCACATTGCTACAAAATCATCAGTACCAATATATGAAACATAACTATTGTACAAGTAAAAGTCAAAGCCATTCTTTCAGGAAACTCAGACCTCATATACAAAATAAATATACAAACATATTCTCGGATACATTAATCAAACCTGAAAAGTTGTTGAAACTCTTCTTTAAATATGTGCAGAGCTGTGCATATATAGACTACTATAATAAATCGATAGAGGAGTGTGTGTTCATTATAGTCATGTATATTAGTGCTTTCTCTACAGTTGAATGTACGCCTACATATCAAATAATCGAATCGGCTTTTTCATTAAAAACTAAAGGCGAAATTGGCAAACACAATGGAAAAACTGCACGAATTAATAAAAGTTTGAAACGCAGCATAAGGTAAAATGCTGCATGCAGTTTGTGTGAATTTCTGATATGGTAACAAACTGCAAACAATTGCGTTGTTGCTTTGCTCCAATACTATTATCAGAATAAATAAATGGAAAAGACTACGAAATTGGATTACTGAAGTATTATGTGCAGCAGTTCGACTTGGCAAAACGAAAATATGATTGCTTTTGACACTGTGAATCGATTTTCTATTGTCTGGTCTCCTAGCGAGAGTTGATTTCCTTCGGTGTTTACTGTATTTTCAATTATTTATTTAACGCATCTGTCATATTTCAGACAATCAACGCGTTTTCCATCTCAATGGTATTCAGGCAAATAAAAAGCAATTAAAATTAAGAATAAATTAATAAAAAAGTGAAACAAAAAGCTTTAGCTCGCGTTTTTGCTCGGCTATTAGACATCCAGTAAGATACTCCCACGTAAGAGAAATGGAAATTATTGTCAATTAAAAAAATTATTAAAAACGGTATACTTAAACAGATCTCAACTGTTAAAAAACTTAACTCAGCTGACTATAATATGTACATAATATGTATGAGAGTAAGTGGCTTTTCAAATCTGGTTTTACTATCTGATTTTTAAAAACTTTAAAACATTGTTCATGTAATATTTGTACCTACTTCTAAAAGCAGTCTTGATTCATTAATACCTTCTTTTACCTCAAGGGTAGGCTATTTAAAATTGACAAGTTTGTCAGTCTTCCATGGAAATTGCATACTTTGCCCCACCAGATACGTCGCATACAGACAGGCATGACAAGGAGTTGCCTTGAGCTGGACATTCAATTAAATTACGACTGTCGGGTGGCATCGATAAAACGAAACTTGCCATGTCAGCTAATTAACTTGAGTAGAGTCTCATTTGCTGGTCAAGAGTGCAGAGATTTACGCACATCCCCGATCCAAGATGCCCTTTGGGCTGTGTTCTAATCAGTTAGTTACTTCAAATTGGATGTGTGAATTAATTACGAGAGCCACTTGCCTTTGGGCCAAGTGTCAAGTTCAGGGATTTCTCCATTTCTGTTAGTTGGTGAAATTAAAATCAGGGAGACGACACCGACAACGACAACGATCAATCAACAGGTGTCAGCAGGCATTCGCACCTGGAAACATGTCATGTCACACTCTACAATGAGTTCCAACAATAAATTGAAGTAAATAAATAATTATTTGTGTTTGTATTACATTAAAAATACCAATTGAGTACACTCGACTGTATTACAAATGCAATCAGAGAGGAAATGATGAAGAAAGTGCCCTTCTGTAGTTGTTGCTGCTGTTGCTATGATTAAAGACAAGTTCAATGTAATAAATTGAAACTTTAATTGTGTTGATTTTCCAAAGTCAATCAGTCAAGTCATTTGGCCAGCCCTGAGCAATGCGCACTGACAGGCTACCCATTATAACGCACCGACTGACTCTGTGTCAAATATTTACCCGCCGCAACTCATTGAAAATTCATGGAAAATTTCACGTAATTGACCAGCTGCCAAAGCCGATAGCCAGGCTGAATTGCTTTCGACCAGTTGCAACAATTTCGATTGCATTCGATTCAGTTGTCTATCCGCAGGATTGACAGGCCCAGCCCACGCTATATGCAAACTCTATCAGCCATTTATTGCTAGCCATTTTCTAGTTTCAGTGTAAAAACTTGATTGATGGTCAGGTTTTGGAATACTAAATATTTATAGTAACATTTAAATCAAGTTTTATGTATTCATACTATCACATTTTATTCCCCACCTTCCCCCCCCCTCCCTTTTCCTTTCCTAAAAGAGAAACATTTGCAATGATTTACTGGCTATAAATCCTGGTTCAATTACAAAGATTTCGTTTATACACACAGACATAGACATTCGGTAAAAAAAACTCTTGGAAATTGGCTTATTCTGTAACAGGAAAAATGTTAGACACATTGAATACAATCACTGCAAGGGTATACAAATTTTATTAGTCTTGCATTTATAGTTCCATTGCTGTTACTAGCACATCATTGTTGAACGATCAGTAAGTTTATATTTATTAATATTTATATATATTTATAATATGCATAGACATATTCCTTCCGATGCTATGTCTAATTAACTGTTAATCCTCCATCATTTGTCAACAATATTTACTACTTTATGGCGCAGCTTAATTGGAAACACTTTACAGTATCTTTATTTTTCTAACTAAGCTCTGTTAGTTCATTTACGTGTGATTTTATTGAATCTATTGTATGCATTTGCAGTACTCTGTCTATCTAATCTGGACAATCATATTGGCAGGACCTAAGGGCAGTTAAGGTAATAGATATGCCTGTCAAACAAATAAGTCACATGCATGGAGTGACATGCAGAATTAAAAACAGACACGCACTGCAATTTGAACAGGCAACAAGTTGACTATCAGTTGTATTTGACAGACTTGTAAATATCCTGTAAATAAAACAGAATGCTAAAAACATGTCGTGCGCTCTGGGTATAGTAAAGCCCTGTTGGCCACATTCAAGTGGTATAAGGTAAAAAACTTTTGTCTCTATAGCGTGAAAATACACTAATTATCGAGGTCTCTGCACCATGTCTGCTGCACACACACACACACACACACCCCACACACACTGCTAAACTGGCAAACAGAGTGAATAACAAATGCGAAAATAAATGCGGGCTGCACAAAGTGAATACTCGACGCTGTTTACGGACTTTCTATAATAAAATCGCCATCGTTTATTTAATTGAACTTCCATTCATATTCATATTTGTTTATTATTGCTGTATGGAGTATTTATTTACCCAAGGAGAATGTTTACACAGGCACCAAGCAAAGCAACCAACTCAGGTTATGAATATTTATGAATGCACATATTTTCAAGTGTACAATAAACAACACGCAGACGGCAGCTGAAAAGAAAACTCAGGCTGAAATAATTATGGGAAATTATAGAAATCTTTTGGCCCCAGCCAATTGCCGTTGGATTTGTACTTGAGAGAGAGAGAGAGAGGGAGGAGTCCGTCATAATTAGCTACTTATTGAGTTGTAATTGCAAAAGTTTAAGTAATTGCAGCGGCATTTTACGAGCGTCTCAAACGGCTTCCTGCCTGCCCGCCTCATTTCAAAGGATCATTTAGCCTCCTCCATTGTATAAAGTCGGCGGTAATGAATGCTCGTCTCGCCTTTGTGCCATTTGAAGTTTCCAATTTTCAGTTTTAGTGGAAAACTTGGAGGTCTCTCTCTCTCTCTCGACAAAAGCGAGGGAAACACAATAAATTAAGTGCCAGTCAGGCAAATGGAACTCGACCACTGAAGCACACACATCTCCTCCTTAGCCTCCTAAGTACAAATGATTTGCACAAAAAAAATACCATGGAAAAGGAGTTACTGGACTTGTTAGTAAATGATGTGAAAGTTCCGTTTTGACTTTTGTGTGTGTGAATTAAAGTCGCATTTCTCTCGCTCTCTCTCTCTCTCTCTCTCTCTTGCTCAGCCTTTCTCCTTCTTTCTTCAAAGGAAAGTGGAACGAATGAGTTTTGTAAGCTTAATAAATTGATTTATGGCTGCGTTTAATCCCTCATGTACTTAGGTAAAATAAAGTTCAGCATTCCATGTTCCAAAAGGATTTTATATTATTTTTTTTTGCGCCCTTTCTTTTGTTGTCAGTTAATTAGCCTTGTGGTGCTGCGTGCGCTACGTCTTATAAAAAAGGAAAAAGGGCAAGATAATTAAAAAAACCTTTGGCATTTCTGCATTCTTTATCATATTTCCGGCACGGATCACTGCCACGACGGACCGTCAGTCAGTCGGTTTGTTAATTAAGCCTTAACCTTTTAGGTGCCCGAATAAAATACTCTGCGTTCCAGTGGAATATTTAATAGGGTAGTGCAATATTTCAATTTAATTGTTCCCATACGTAGCAAAAGTATGTAACTAATTAGGTTTTATACTTCACATGGCCAAGGTGGCGATGGCCTTGTTGGCCAGATCAAAGCAGATGATGATGCTGAAGAAGAAGAATCCCAGCTTGGAACATATTGCCACCGTTTGGTGGCGCTGCAGGTGATATGTATGCGACCTTTGACATTGTATGACAACTTTGTGCCTTTTCATCATGTTCATATCTGCCGCCGCTGCTGCTGACATTTTTCTTTTTGTTGGCACAGCTACAAACAGCTCACTGCCGTTTATTGAGTTGTATGTCATACACACATTTATATGTATGTATGTGTGAGCATAGACACACACACGCACACACACAGTCATGTACAAAGGGCAGCATAAATCAGAGACAGGCATCGTTACAAAGCGAGAGTTTGATTTATTGCGCATACGTCGGCGTTGCCAGGGCCACCCGGCTACCGCCTGCGGCACCGCATTTCCATATATTCTCCATTTGAAAGGCGAATAAATAAACTACATACTTTTATTTACAGTGCACTGAACACTTCAATTTAACGGCTGGGACACGCGCCAAGCCTGAAGCGCTCGTGTCCGAGTTAAGCCGCAGGATACTTCGTTATGTGAATCGCGCAACGATTGCTTGGCAAATAATTTTTTGTCAGTTCAACAAGTTTTAAAGTACTTTAAATTATGCTTTCACTGTTCTCACTGTGCTCATTAACGTGCCCAACATTCGAGTGTATCCAACGGATAACCTTCGCCTTCTTGGCCTAACCCGAAACCCCTTTGTGAAGCAGTCAGCCCAAGACAACAACAACAGGCGCAACAGTTGCTAGGCCATTTCTGTCGACGAGGAGGACGATAATTGTGATGATGATGATGATGATTCTTGAGGTTACTGCTGTCGCCCCTTTTGTTGTTCTTTACGTCATAATAATAACAAGCAACGGCAAGGTAAACAACAAACAACAAACGGCAACGAAAAGGCTCATACCGAAGGCAGAAAGCAAATGGAAGAAGGAAGATGATAGATGGACAAAATATTCGTATCGTAACCGCAACCGCAAGCCGGCGGGCTCTGAGTCTACACTCGAGCTCTGAGTCTACACTCCGCTGTGGTCGCCGTTCGCTCCGTTGGGAGCACTTCGATATTAGCATCTCAAGCAGCAAGAGAAGCCGCAACAAGCCGCAACATGACAAGGCAGGACTGGGAGAGGCAAAGAACAGAAACCAATTGACATTGAAAAGGTTGCAGGAAAAAGAAGAACACGATGGTAATTTATACACCAAACGGAGCTCGAATCCCAGGAAAATTGGAATACAAATGGGAAAAAATCAAGCTACAGCCGGGACAGAATTTGGCTAAATAAAAACCAGGTGGTCTATAAAAATCGATATGCGCTTTAATTTATGTAAATATTCACATTCTTTTCTGTAGTTTTTAAATATTTGTTCACTGCACAAAGTCAAATTGAACTTTTAGCTTTTTATAACTCTAAAAAATATCGTCAAATGTGGGAGAAATATCTCCAAATTAAAAAAATATGTAATTCTCAACATAGGAAAACTTCATTCCGTGCGACGAAGTAACTTTCAGTCGAATGAAGTCCATAGCCATTTTCACATATTGAGTGATGATTTATTGATTCAGATTTTTAAAGTATAAATTCATTTTTAAAAATATGGTATTTTTTTGATATTTCGCTGCACACTCCACAACTTTCCAATATGAAATATTCAACTATTTTAACGGAAAATGTTTTTTACTTTAGAAGAATTTGAATTATTTTCTGTGATTTAATACTGTTGCCAAGATTGGAGCAGAAAAACTGACAAAATATATTAAAACATATAAATATATAGTATATTTTATATGTGGTTCAACTGTGGCTGAATCATTGTACCTCATCACGCTCCCTGTGCACACAGTTTTCCCGGTGAATTATTGTTATTTTATGTGGATTGCATTTAAAACGGCTTTGGCTCTACTGTTTTGTTTTTATTAAAAAAGGCCACAAAAACCATTCTGCACTATCAATAAAATATTAATAAAATGCAAACATTATTTGCGGTAATTAGCAGTTAATTTGTGCTAACTAATTTGCGGAATTTACTAATTTAGCCGATTTAAGGCTGTGATTTAACAGTTCATTTAACTTTCTCTAGTCTGCTCTAGGCTTATGTGTTTGAACTGGGCACACTTCCTGGCATCATATCCAAGCGATTTAACTGCCACAACAGCAGATGTAACACGGATGTGATAGACTGATAGAGTTTGTCTTTTAATCTTGGATTAGCAACCGGAACTAACGCATTGCATGGGGACCAGGTGCCTGTCTCCGGCCACAGTATGTTGTTGGTCTGCACAGAGACGGAACAGATGAGGCAGACATGCAAATACAATGGAGGCCTGTTGAACGACTCCATTGCTCGACTCCTAGTTGTCAGTCAGTTAAAGCAGTTGGCACATTCCCCAGCGGATTGCCACAGGCTGCAGGAAATGCTACTTGTTAGGCAAAAGCCGCACATGCCTCAAATACATCGCACACACACACACACATACAGCGTGCACACACACACTCCTGATATACAAATATAGCGTTGGTAACATGCTGATTTGGCGAGGATAACTTGTAAGTTGGTTGGATTTGTGAGACATGCCCCAGTCGAATGGCTGACTGCTGCCTGCCCTGTGGTTGTCTTTATATAGCATAAATTTCAATTTTAGATTATGTGAGCTTAATAAAATATTTTTTCTTATCTGCTTATGTGGTTGAAGCATGAAATTCACAGACAAAGCTGGCACATACAACATTTGTTCATGTTCTTTATGTGGCTTGCTTTGCAAGCTTATTTGATGGCGCACATTTAGAAATATTTTCAATAGCTGAGTTTTTATGTACAAAAATGGCAAAGCATATACACAGTATAACTTGTCCTTATATAGTTACATACGAGCCCGACCTAACCTTGCTGGACAGCTTTAAAGCTACTATACTTCTCCGGTTTTAATGAAATAATTTACTCAAATACTATTCAGGACAGCGTCAAACCCATTGGGCTAATTAACAAATGCCACAGCCAGAAGATCCCCAAAATCTCAAGCTGCTAATTCAGCTTTTTAATTTAAAATTTTAAAACGTTTCTTTTTAATAGGCTTGATCTAGTTTTACAGTTCCCCCATCAACACTTTAAAACTTAAAATAACCTGTAAATTTACTTACATTTACTTATTGGGACACCAGACTTTCGATCTTTTTTGTTTAATATAAAAATCGCTCATCAGCTGATTCTTAAAAGTGGCGCACCTGAGCTGGTAGCCATGAAGAGTGAGCAATTGCAAGGCTCCACCCAAAATTATTTAATTTTGCGACTTTCAAAAATGGATTTTGGCCCGAAAACCGGGCTCTACCACTGCAAAATTGCTGTAAACTGTGTTGCCTACTTTAAGGTAGGTGTCTGGCTAATTATCGTGAGCAAGTCCAATCGATTTAATTAATTATTGTACATATTTAAGCAGACTTCTTCACGGTATACTGACTTAGAATACTTCACTATACTCGGCTATAATCTCGCAATTAATTGGAGATTTGCGCAGTACGCGGGGTCTGAAATGTTGCAAGCTGGGAAATTTAAAGCCCTCGTATAACTCAATATAAAAGCGGAACGCTTCTCATCATCAGCATTTGACGCAGATTATACAAATTTATGCAACAGTGTTGGCACTCTGCTGGGCTCCCCTTCCCTCGTTCGCTCCTCGCGCTTTTCCCTGCCCTGCATGTTGGTGATTCACCACCGTTTTTTATAGCATTACAGACTGCTGTTTTTTACGAGAACTGACGCCATGGCAGCTTTTCCCGCAGCTATCCCCCTCTCTCTCTCTCTGAGTATTGCCGTTGCGCATTTCCGTCTGCCAAGTGCTGCTGGAGAGTGAGCGGTTACTGAAAGTTGGACACCAACACATGGAAAGCTTTTGGCTGTCCCGAGCAGCATTTGATTTTCATTAAAAAAACCAACAAAGTGCAAACCAGTTGTTGTTGTTGTTGTTTCTGTGGGGAGGAAAAAGTTGCTGACGGAGCCAGCCAGGCAATAGGAGATTCCTTATAGCAATGGTGTCTGGCCACACGCATCAACAGCAACATCAAAGTAGATTTGCGAGTAATTTAATTTGAAGCAACGTTTGCTGCCGGCCCGGGATGCTAATGTAAACTGTTTGAATAGATTTCTCTCGCTCTCTCTCTCTCTCTCTCTCTCTGTTCTCTCTCTCTAAGGAATGCTCGACTAAATAAGCTGTAAAATTGCATTGATATGCAGCAGAACTGTCTGTCTGTCAGTGTGGTTGGACAGCTTTAATTGCATTCACTTGCTCGATTTGCTATCAACGAAGGCAACTCACGTTCGCTCCGCCAACAAGCCCAATATGCCCAAGAGATGTCTGACGGCAATTGGCAACACTCAGGGTAAGAGTGGATGGGGGGGAGGATGCGGAATAAAAAGCAAACAAAAAGAAAAGCAAAGAAATGGAGACCGAGCACGGCGCCGCAAAGCATTCAACTTGAGTGGCTGTAAATGCTGTGATATTGCCAAGAGAATTGCTCGAAGGCACGACGGAAACATAAAGCAAGCCAGCGTTGAAACGTTTAAAAACTGGACAAATAATTACAGTTATGCCAAATAAACAACAAGAAGGAAAGGACAGAACAGCCAGGAGGGGGGAAATTGCCGCATGATTGTGGCATGAACTTGGAAAACTATTTCGACTGTCATTGCAATTGAGCGCCCCGAGTTGTGGCTTTGTGAACAGCAGCTTAACGACCATTATGAAAGCAAACACACACACACACAAACACACACACACACTTGTATATGTGGCACACAACGTTGGCACTTAATTTTTGAAGTTGTCCCTCGGCGACAGGCGATGGGAGCCAACGTTGCCTCATCTAATTGTCTGCTTCGCTTTGTTGCTTATTATGAAATAATGCAAAACCTCAAAAAATAATGTACGCAGTGTGGCACGTTGGGACAGTAGTAAAGTGCCAGCAGAGAGGATGTAAAGTAGTGGGAGTGAAAGAGAGAGAGAGAGGAAGAGAGAGGGGAGTAGCAAATGATACAACGTAGCTCGTGTCTCTCACGCGTGTTGCGCTTCGCGACGTGTCAACAACAATTTATGCAAAGCTGCAAATCAGCAAATTGGAGACAAAGGTGAAGATGGTAGAAGCTGGTGAAGAAGGAATGCAGCAACTGAGACATTCTTATAAGCAATTTATATAAACAAATTTCGACTGATAATCTGCGAAACGTTCTTTGGCTAGAATGTAAACAAGTTTAAGGTTACGTCAAGAATTTTTAGTTTAATAAGAAACGAAAAGAAAATCTGAACTGGAATCACTTCTATATTTAATACCCAACTGAAATTTGCAGAATAGGTGTATATAGTACTCATCCTTATACATTCTGAAGCAGAAACTTGTGACTTGATTACTTCACATAATAATTCCAAATTACCCTTTTACGCGAGTGCTGGGCGTGGCAGTCAGAATTTAAACTAAACTTTATCTACGTATGCTATACAAGAATCTTCATGCCTAATTCAGTGTTTATAGGTTTTGTAATAACTGAGATCTTTGTGGTCATACAGACGGACTATCGGTTGAATTGTCTCGACTATTGATTTTGATAGGTGATACGCGTTCTTCTGCCTGATAATTACTTCTCTTTTTTTGCACATTTTCAATAGTCAAAGGATATAACAAGTTTCAGCTGACCTGCAACCATCAAACAACAAAGATACTTCTTTTTTTAATCCCTTCTACTACTCTTCGATCTACCCATCTTTTATACATACCCTTCACATACTTGCACATACACACACATATGTACATGTGGCAAACAAGTTGAGTAACGAAGTTTCGCTGATGACAGCGAAATAATTTCGCCAAACGAACTAATTTTACAAAATTAATTAGATTTTGCACTTTGCCTTTAAGCAGCGCACGCAATGAGCGCTCGTCTCTCTCCCTCTCTCTCTCTCTCTCCCTACAGCGCTTAATTTGTGCGTGTCTATGTATTTGTGTTTTCTACAACAACTATAACGATGTGGCACGCAGCATGACACATACACACGACAGTTAATGCCTCAGTAATGGGACGTGGCGCGGCAGGATGCCAAAGTATTGCTCTGTATACATGCATGTGCGAGTGTCCGTGTGTGTGTGCAATACATTCACACTATTTGCAAGCGACGACAAGAAGCAGGTGGCAGGCGCTGCTGACAAAATACCAGCGCACCAACGCCTGCTTTCAGGTCGAACGGGTATTTTGACCTGGAACCCGGTTGCCATTGCCATCTGCGACAGCAATTAAAAGCGCGAATTATTTGGACTTTTATCGATTCAGGTTTCTGGATCACGCATTGCCCAGTCTGTCATATTCCCACAGTGACAATTTCGAGCTGACGAACTCCACGCGGGAGTTGCTGCTACGTGATGTGGCACGCGTGGCACGCTGAACAGCCAATGGAGAATCGCCTTACGTTAAACACATACGTGTGGGAATGATCTGGCAACACTGAGTCAGATGGCCAAAGTGGTAGTCGACGGACTGGCAACGACGTCGATTTATAAGAGGAAGAATAGTTCTAGTTGACGACGCGAAGAGAAAAGACGTAAAAGAGCAAGGCTGACGCTCAATTAACGACGATCATATTGGAGAATATAAAGATTAACAACAACGACATTAAGACTAAACTAGAGTACTAATTAATTTTAAGGAACTACATTGAAGTATTATGAAATAAAATAATTTAATTTAATATTAAAACAACTGTGAATATAACACAACAACAGCGACTTGAACTTTAAACAAAACAGTTTATACCCAAGTCCCCCATACGTAACTTTAACTCTTTACAGATTGTCTTTACTTACTCTGTCATATTGTTGGTGAACGTTAACTCGCCCTGGACCGCCTGGTAGTGTTTTCCTGCAATCGCCGTACCATCCTCCGTCCAATAGGGAACCTTGACAACCCCGCGAGCGCCAGAGTATCGCATCACAACCAAATCGCATATGCCGACAGATTCATTTATTTCAATTTCCCCTATGTGTGAAAGCGAATATTCCCGCATGATCATCATCCAGGATCATGACTGTGGCTTTTTGTGGTATCACAATTCTTCCATTTTCCGCTGAGGTCAGGCGAATGTAGAAGCATTCATCCTCCTCGAATATGTCGTCATCGATGACTTCGATTTTGAAGCGTTGCTCATCGACACCGGGGGGAAAGGTGAGTACCCCTTTCTTACCCACGTAATCGGAGCCAGCAGCTGCTGTGCCATCCTCTGTTTCAAAATCGACCTTCGAATATTTGGATATATCGCCACGTCGAACCACACGCACCTCGAATTCGCCGCAATTTTCCATGACCGTATAGTGACCAGGCTCAAAGTAGATAAGGGTCGCATCATCTTCACTATCCCTATATAACTTCGAATCTTGAAATTCGCTGCTGGAGCTACGATCTTGTGCATTGCGATGCACATTTCTTGTGCCCATCAATTTGCGCGTCGCCTGGATGCGATAGAAGGCTCGCGACTTACTGCCTCGTGCCAGCATCTGCTCTTGAGCCATCATTTCCAGCTGCTCGAGATCTGCATCGGGATACTTGAGCCTCAACTCAGTGAGGACGGTTACGTACTCGCGTCTCGTATAGTCAAAGGAGGTCAAATCAGATCCAACGGGACCTCTGTTGTCTGTATCCGATGGCACATCGTGCTCTCCACCAATGACAGTTCCACGTTTATTCACCCTGAACTTCTTGTCAATTAACTTGTAGACGAGCAGCCGGCGCTCCGCTATGTATGCCCAGAGCACGATAATAGGGAACATAATCAACGTGATCAGGCTCTCCCACACCTCAATGATGCCTGGCGAGATGACAGACAATATGATCCACAGCCAGATGTAGGCAAACACCGAGAAGATGGCCGTGACAATGAAGACGCGCAGATGCTTAATGCGACGCAGCTCGCCCTTGGGGATCAGCACCATGCAGAGGGCAATGATGACGAACAGATTGTAGGCAGCCGAACCGACAATTGTGCCCGGTCCAAGGTCGCCGCTCTCAAACTCCTTGGCATAGATCTCAATGACGGACAACAGAATTTCGGGTGCACTTGAGCCGAGGGCCATTAGTGTTAGATTGGCCACCGTCTCGTTCCACACACGAACGCGCATCGGCTGCTTGAGGCCATCGGGTGTCTTGACAGTGACCGTTCGTTCGATGGAAGTAATAGCTTCGATGGCGCCCATAAATCGATCAGAGATAATGGAGACACCGACAAACAGATACACCATGAGAAGGAAGTAAACCAAGCCGCGTACTGCGCGATCTCCGACTGTGATGTTCTTCTGTGGCATCCACAACGGTAACACAAGACCCGGAGAACATGAGGGACTCTCTGTCGGAGTGTCGTTTGCAGGTGTCTGACGCACGTGTCGACTGTGAAGTATCTCGGTGCTTATATTCATCATCTTAAAGTACACTTCGCTCTCATTCACATCCTCCTCCTCCTCCACCTGTGACTCGGCCAAGCTGACACTGTTGGCTGTCGTATAGACGAACAGCAGCAGAATCCCGAGGTGGGCAACTGGTGTGACTGACTTGCGTATCAACAGCATGGCGATGGCGATTATATATTGCAGATCTTCTAAATTCGACGAATGCCCCTGGAAGTGCTTTGTGTATTGGCTTTTAGTTCTGGAAGCTTTGTTGCGTTCTACGTTTGGCTGTGCGAGTTCTCGCTGTGCTCGCTTTTGTGCTTATGAATGGGATGCACTTTAAGATAATAAGACCGTCCTACACGGCATTATTCCAATCGCACGCTCAGCTCAGAGCTCAGGCAACCCAAAGCGATAGTTTTAGTCTGCAAAATAACAAGTAGGAGATGTTAGTTTTAAGAGTAGTTTAAAAAAGACAAGGGCTATCTATGGCATAACCAAACGTGTATAATTATATAGTTATATATAGTGCTGCATTTTTAACATTGTTAATGTATTCATTAATAGCTAATTTTTCCGAAGAAGTTGGTTTGGTTGCAATATCATGAAAAATAACGAAAACCTTCTAATAAATTCTATGCCAGCTATAGAAAGTTAGATGTAAGATCGAGATACTAAACGGATAGATATTCCTTTTGGTTCTAATTAAGAATATACAAATGCAATAGAGCTGGAGATGTTCCCTAAGGTGCATTGCAGACTTCTGACCTCAATTAATATACCCTCTACAAATTGTCATTACTTAGCTAGATAAATCTACAATGATGCTCGATTAAGATCTAATTAGATATCTATGACACACCACAATAAATATACATATACTGCACCTAAATCTAGATATAATTTTATAAAATATCTTTGAGTACTAGGCATACAATTGATGTCAGTGTTGTTCTTAGGCTGTTCGTATTTATACGCAAAATTCTGAATATCTAACAGCATGTAAACATAGATAAAAACTTGGCACATGCATAAATAGTCACGAAAGCTCTGCCAAAAGTTTTTCAGCTTCTGCAGGCACACACACACACACACACATTCAAGTACAAATGTATATACACATGTATGTTATGCATACAGATTTTTGTATATTTACGCGAAACAGAAATTAAGCAGAAAGTTGCAAACAAACTGCAAGCACACGGAACGTAAATGCACAAATTGTAGATGTGTGTTTGTGGAACTCTGTGTGCGTGTATGTACGTATTAATATACAAAAAAACGTTCAAGCTCTTATAGGAAAGTTTCAAAAGTAGTCGACTGTACGTTCTTCTTCTCTGTCTATAACTAAATGATTCTCCAATTAACATCGAATATAGTTTCAGTGTATTCTCTTTAAAATCGATTTGAAGAATCGTTTGCAAACACATTTATTTACCATTACTTATCGGGTGTCATTATTTATAATGCCTTTCTCCGACAAATTGATGCACAGTCGTTAAGTGCAGGTCAACTGCTTGGATAGTAAACAAGACTTTGATATGCAATCGATAAAATGCATAATGCGGCAATGTCAATAACGGAAATCGAGTGCACCCCCTTCTACTCTTGGCCACGACTATCTCTTTGTCTGCTGCCCACCTGTCCGTGCAAGCCAAGCATAACGGTGGCAGCGGTGGCAGCAATTGCAAAAGCAAAGCAACAATATTCAACGCTGACTGACAAGCAAAACGGACAAACAAAGTGAGCAGAGTGAAAAAAAACACAGAAACAGAACGTGAAAAGGGGACGGACACAGAAAGTGAGAAGAAGGGATGTAGAATAGACGGGTGGAATAGGGGTGATAGTATGCTATATTAAGATATATGCATGTGCATGTTTTGTCACATGCATGCACACATATGTACACAGCCTCAAACATACACACACCTACACGGCCATAGAAACGTTTGAACATATTTACATATGTTTTATGCATATGCTTTGGAGAGAGCGCCAGGCAATTGGGGTACACTCTTTGTGAGACTCTAAAAACTTAGCAAATATCAATAGCTGGTGCACTGTCAATCATGGCGTATGCGTAATATTTGTACCATTGGTAAACTAATATGCACAATTTCTTGTGCTGTAGCAGCATTAATTTAGCAATTAAAGCGACACGAATCGTTGGAGAATGACATATGCCAAAGAGAGATAGAGAGACAGACAAGACAGAGAGAGGGAGAGAGAGGGAGAGGGAAGAGAACGAGGCAAGTTGCCTGCCGGACAGATAAACAGACGCGCCAGGAAGCAAACAAGCGGGCGAGCTAAAAGAGTACAAAATACATATGCGGATATTCCCAGGCAAGTGTACACAAACACACACACACACACAAATAAATACAGCACATACACACACATAGATGCATCGACTGCTTTGTGATTTCGTTTGGCAAATTGCATTCGAGCGTTATTGAGAAATTTCACGCATTTGAGCCGAAAGAGATTGCTGAAATTAATCGAAATGCTGTCGAGCGTGAGACCATTTAAATATTTTAATAGAGTCCAAATTGCATGTCTGGAAAGGTTATCACTTTGCGGACGAGTTGTCCTCAAGTACTATATATTGACTTCAATTAAGAACTCTGATTGATTATTGGTACTTGAGAACTTAATTGCATACACAACACCAACGTATAACATATCCGCGCCAAACATTTCCCGACCGCAAACTGACCAAGTTGCTTGCAGCTTTCTGCACTTTCTTCCGATACGATTCGCCACGATTTCATCTGCCCTCGTGCCTTGTTCATCCGTTCGTTAGTTCGTGCGGCAGCCCAAGCACAACTAATCCGCCAGCCCATCGCAAGCACCTCGCGTCACCTGTCCGCATCGCCCAACCTATACCTATCCGTCTCTCGCTACACAGAACTCATAATTATTTTGCATACACTACACTCGTGTGGTATGGTATATTGCCTCGCATATGCAGTATGTTTTTAAAAGGTTTTAAGTGCACATTTCTCATTCTCTCTTTATCTCTTGCAAGCTCTCTTTTTCACTCTCTATCTATGTCTCTTTCTCTTTCTCTGTGAGTGCCTGCGCTCTCTTTCTCTGGCTTTCTCTTGTGCATTTATTATAGTATTTTGTTAATTATTATCGTTTGTCTTTGCCGCTGTGCGGTTTACATTGCACAGACCAAAACTATCCCATGTTGCAGTTTAGGTCAACGATTCGTAACAACGAGTCGTAAATACGAAAATTCTGTAAAATACTATATTTATTTATATTGCCTATATTTAAACTGTTGAGCTCACACACAGCGCACATTCACTATTATATTCATTTTGTTTTCTTCTTATATAAATCAAATTGCATTGTATGATAAATATAGCTAAATACAAACTATGGCTGCACCCTATATATAAATATGTATATGTATATATCTGTATGTCACGCTCTGCTTTTGATCTAACGCACACTTATGCCGTGTATGTGTGCATACATATTTTACTGGTACTCACACAGCTGGGTATTCTTTGCGACGTGGCTTACTTAGAAGGGGGAGCTTTGATGGATTCTTGGTTTCGGATTTGTAGAGATCTGTGACACACACACACACACACGAGACTATGAGACAAGTATTTGCGCAGTTTCTTTCGGGCAACTCGTTTTTCAATAACCGAAACTTAAAGGGGCGAGTACAGCAGACTGACTGACTGCGTTCGGGGGTGTAGCCTGAATGATTTATAGCCTAGAAGCAAGTTGAGTTTCAGTTTAAAGTAAATAATTCATGGCACTCAGCTGCCTACGCAATCTAGTGTCAAGTGGTTTTTGTCAGAGTACTGTTAGTTGCTTGTCTTGCAAATATCTTCTGTGCTCCTCCTTCTTCTCCTCCTACTTCTCCTCCTATTTCTCCTCCTCCTTGCCCAATTCCTGCATTTACTTGTCTGTTCGACGCGACGAATTTAGTTTCTCTGCTTCGTTGTGCTCAATGTATGTGAAGTGTAAATCAGAGTAATACTTTCCTATGTGGAGTATAGAATTAACCTTTATTTAAGGCACTTTATCCATATTATTTTTTAAGCCAAACATTAGGTTAAACTCAGAAGATACTGAACGATTCCTCGTGACTATAATAATAATAAATAATAATAATACAATTAACCTTATATAGGTTATATTAACATATTTGAGGTGCGCTTACGTAGACCTTCTTTAAAGGTTGATAATGTACCAAATATTACCTTCTTTTACTTTAACTTCGTCGTCTACTTCTACTTCATTTATTACTTGCTCAATTAGCACAACTACAAGTATCATCCACTGTCTACTCTTCAGTCCACTTTGTTGATTAACTATTCAGTAGACCTTGAGCAACTTAGCCTACCGTTTGGTTAATTCAATTTAACAGCTTAGTAGTCCCATCAGTAAACATCAACTTACACTTGCCCTTTAACGCGTTCACGTCTATGTGTGTGTGTGTGTGTTTGTTCAGGATTTGTCGGGACGAGAAGCGAGACCCAAAAAATTTTGCATGCTCAATTAGATTAAATAATTGATTGAGCGTCACTTTGGCAACAAACAAAAACCCAACAGACTAGAGCCTAAATGATTTAAAGCCTGCCACTTAGTCAGTTGCCAGGCACATACCTATACACACCCACACACACACACAGCGTGACCACAAACATTGCCACAGACAACTACACACATGCATTGCTGTGGCCGCTTCAAATATTTATTATACGCCTTGTTAACCGCAGCCGCTCTAAAGCCAAGGTGTCGCTATTCGTCCTGATTGTGACGAGCCCAGCATGTGTGTGTGTGTGTGTGTCTATTTTGGTTTATGTGTTAGTGTGCACATAATGCTCACATTGCCAATTGGACCTAACTAAAAGTTGCCACAGCTGTCCGCACGTTGACGGACGCATACACACACACGGAGAATACAGTATTGCTATCCTCTATTTATGCTCAGTAATCCAAGCCACAAAAGGACTGGGGATAGAATGGAACACGCCTCCCTATGTTAGAAATGGAACTCAATTGTTGTTAGGCAAATTTAATCCCTTATGTAGCAGCGTGTCAAATCAAGTTAATAACATTAGAGTTTCCACTTTGATTCGCCTAATGCCTTTCCCAACGTCCACTGACTGTCTGACTTGGCTACAACAAACAAGCCATCGGCTATTGTATACCCACTACACATGTGACTAAGTTAATGTGTATATATGTAAGTTGTATGGTATACTTACAGGCGACCAAATCAACACTTCCATTTAACTTATTTCATGATTAACTTCCATGTTATTTGATAAATAACTTCCATGTTAAACATCTGTTTGAGAAAACATTTGAACAATGATAACTGTTCTGTACCCATTTTACTGTTTAATTACTCTTTTAATTCAAATAAGTTCCAAAACAAACTTGAATTGCGTGCAATAATATCACATATTGTCTACAACCTTGATAGTTCCGGTTGTAAGATTAAGATGATCATACGGGCAGATGACTTTGACTTAAAAAGCGAATTACGAATATAAATATATTTATATATACATATATACATTTTATTATATTTTTATTTATTTTATGTAATATATATATTTTCTATTATTTATATTTAACATTAAAATAACTTTCAAATGAAGTGAATCTAGTAAATTCCTTGAAGAAGCTTTCCGAAGTAAAACGTAAAATTTTAGTAAGGTTTCCTTTTAGCGTGAACTGTGTTGCTATATATATAAATATATATATATATATATATATATTTTTTTAAACACCACCAAATTCACCCTAAAAGAACTATAAAATATATATATTATATATTATAATACCCTTCATTGAATATTGCTGAGATTAAATGTCATAAAGATTTCATTATAAGTCCTGCAAGGGAATTCGCTTGGTAGCTATCACATTACAAATACAGCGAAAAAATGTTCGTTTGATGAAAGGACATTCTTCTCATATAATTCTCGTATATTTTTTCTATTGCAGGTCATGATTTCAGTCGTGCTGCGCAATCTTGAGTACGGAATTTCTGATTATTTTCCATTGTGAGCCGGTAGTAAGGCGAGACGAGCCCAAATCTATAGCTGTGGCAAAGTGGAGGTGGGACTGGCAGCTCGACAGATTGGGTTTCGGGACAGCAGATGAAACAGTTAATACGCCAGCCGGAGCAGCAGCAGCAGCAGCAGATGAGGCTGTTGCCGTTGCTGTTGCTGAAGCTTGGGTATTTGGTAACATTTGTTGTTGTCAGCACATTTTCCTCGTCGCTCCCGTTGCCGTTGCCTCTTATTTATTGGCGACAGTTTCGGTGTCGCTATTGCTGTTGCTGTTGCTACTCTACAACAATTTTGATGACGGTCGTTATGGAACCCGTCGATTTGGCTGGGTTCCCGTTACCTCCCCTTGTTGGAAGCTTAGATGGATATCGTTACTGTTGACAGTTGAGTGCGTACACAACTCCTGTCGAGCTGCTTAGTCGGCCATCCACACCCGTTCTACCGTGTGCTTCTGCTTTTGCCGCTTTACATTTTCACGCCTGTTTTGTTTGCTGTCGGAGCTAAACTGTTTATTATTTAACAATATCGCCCTTTATGACTATGTGTCGAAGTGTCTGTCGCTTGTCTGCTATCTGTGTACATATGTGAGCTTTTATTTATTTCTAACTGTACTTCACACCGTTTTAAAATGGCGGGGAATACACACACACCCGTACATCCTGCTTGGGGCTTGGCTTATGGCTGCTTATGTCGCCTGCAAATGCCAGTTACAAATTTTAATAGTTGGCCATGCAGACAAAGGCTTACCAACTGCAATTGTTGTCATGTATGTGTGTGTGTGTGTGTGGTGTGTGTTGACTCGACTTGGGGTAAGTGAGCATTTGCCCCAGAGGGCACCACAGAACGGAAACAGGCCGTTAAGCAGCGCGCTCCCTGAAAAGTATGCTACGCATTGTCATCGCCAAGAACCCGTACACTTTTAAGCAGAAAACTTGTGTGTGTGTGGGTGGAGATGAGAAGGAGGGGTGAACGGCTTGATTGTGTGAAAACCCATTTGCACTGTTTATCAGCTACATTAACTGTTTACTTACTGATTGTCTCCTCGCGGCGGCAACTTTGCGCGAAACTTAAGTGAAATTAAAATGGCCGGAGTACACTTAAGGCAGATAAGACGATACATTTCCGCCAAAATATTGTATATTATGAGAAAATATGATACTCCTGCTTAAAGTTTTTAAAGCAAAGCAGTTCACGCTAAAAGGAAACCTTACTAAAATTTTACGAATTTACTGCGAGAAGCTTCTTAAAGAAATTTAATAGATTCACTTTATTTGAAAGCTATTTTAATGTTAAATATAAATAAAAGAAAGAAGATTGTTAGATTGTGCATATTCACACACAGTTTTAAAGTTTTTTAAAGCAAAGCAGTTCACGCTAAAAGGAAACCTTACTAAAATTTTGCGAATTTACTGCGAGAAGCTTCTTTAAGAAATTTACTAGATTCACTTCATTTGAAAGTTATTTTAATATTAAATATAAATAAAAGCAAAACGATTGCTGGACTGTCGCTTTCATTGCTTATTCACATAGAGTTTTATATTAAGAATTGACTAATAAAAGCCACAAGCAACCAATCATTGAATAAGATTCATAAAAATGTATTATTGTAGTTTTTTATATTAATAATACTTCAAAAATAAATAACTTCAGAGTTTTTCAATCAATATTTAACAACATAAAACACAAGCAAAGTCGAAGGCAATTTCCACAGTGCACATAAAGTAGTTTATTAAAAAAGCATTTCATTATTGGGACAAAGATACAGAGTCGTATATACATGTTTTTTAGATTTTTCAGTTCATCTGTCACATCACAACATGGAATCGCAAATGGCCAAATGGGCCAATAGGGAGAGGGAGGCGGAAGAGGACAGAGAATGGACAGCAGATGGTACACACACGAGCTGCTCGACCAGCTCGATAAGTGCGATAAGGCTGCCATTGACAACTGTCGGAAGAGTGTGCACATCGGCCGCCGAAAGCGACAGTTCTGACATTGATTTGATTTTCGAGTTGCTGCCGATAAAATGTCAGCGAATGCAGCTTTTCAGAGGATGGTGTGTTACGCCATGATTTATTGGCAACATGTGAATGGCGCTGCGGGCCTCATAATTCATAGACGTGTGTGCAGTCACAGACACAATTACATTGCCACACATACAGTCACAGATACAGATACAGTTACAGATACGGATACATATGAACATTGCAGAAAGACACGTTAATGATGGTTTCGTTTATGTTGTCGTCGCACTATCTATTGATTTTCCTTTCCATGGACATCTTGGTCATATTAGGGTGTCAAACGAAGGAAACGGGAGACAGGAGAGGGGAAGTTACGTGCCAAACATACATAGCATAGTTAAGACAGTTAAGGAGCTCGGAAACTTACACAGCTGTCAGGCATATTTCAGTTCGGCAAACTATTCTACCTCTTCCCCCTGCGGTTCTATTTTCTATTTTCGCGAAACTTTTCCCGTACAACTCTTCCTGCTGCTGCCTTATTGATAGAGTTCGCTTGGAGGCAAACGAAAATGACTTGCAGCGCGTACTAATCATCAATGTCTCTGCAGCAGGCGCTGCCAGTGCGATGATGAATGATGGACAGCTCGATGTGTCGCAATTGTTTGTTTGTGCCGAGCTATGAGCTATGAGTAAGCAGTGCAAAACTATGGCCTACACATTCCACTCCATCAATCAATCAATCATTGCGTCAATCAATCAGTCCTCAGGCTAACACGGTCAGCAGCGCTGCAGCAATTGCTGCTGATGCTGCAATCAACTTGGCAAATATTTCGCTAAGTGACTCGGTCAACAGTCAGACAAACAGGTTACACATTTGACGGGGATTTTTTTTAACTACTTATATATGTACAGATTTATAGCCTTATATATTAATATTAGCTAATATTATATTAATATTATGCAAGCATTTGCACTGCACCTGTTCTCACAAGGAAAAAAAACTCGATGTTCACACTACTGAGCTGTATATAATATATTATATATACTTTTATACATACTATATGCAAGGCAAATACGACAGGTGACCCCAAAAAGTTTTGCTACAGCCTTGTATAATTACTAGCAATATTTGAATTGATTAAACCTTTCAGTTTCAATCTTTACATTTGTGTATACTTTTTTTATTTCATCAAAATAAGACGACTTTATCCTATAGCTTTCGTATTAAATATCAGTCAGAATTAACGATATTATGTACTATGGGAACAAACAACTGTCGCACGAAGCGTATATACTCGTAGCCTTCGGCAACATTGCTCTCAATAACAACATTTCTTTATTGTCTTAGGGATTTGTTCAAGTAAATGTACCGCATATTTAACTAAAACACTTATCCATTAAGTCAACTGCTTACACTGATTTCTTGATAAGAAATAACTTTGTGATGATGAAGATTGGCATTTCAATTTCAATTGATTGATATAAATAAAAATTGAGCTTGCCAATTGTTCCAAGAAGTTGATATGATTATCTTTAAAGACAACAAGTTTATTCAAGCAACGTTGTTCGCCACTAGGCATATCATATCACAGCATAACTTAGACTTAATTCAGTCTGTCAACTAGTTACGACAAATGAATAGTGAGTAATTGAATAGTGTGCCAAGTCAACTCATTGCGCGTATGTTATTCGCATTCGAATTATACTGTCAAATGGAGCTCTGAATCTAAAACAGAGCGTCGCGCGTCGAGCTAAAAGCATTTCAATTGAATTTACAGATAATTAAAGTGAATATCTGGCGGCAGGCCTTGACTTGACATCAGCTGAGACGCGCCTCTGTCATGTTACCCATGTGTGTGTGTGTGTGTGTGTGTGTGTCTGTCACGCGGAAAATTATCATTTTTTTGCTTTTGTGCGCACTCAGTCAATGGATATTCCGGTCTTAGGAGAGCAACCCTCCCCCCCCGCGCACCACAATTCCATACGCAGCAACGCAAGCAAATTAAAGGTTTTCCCTTTGGTTTCCGTGTCGTCTCGTCGAACACACACACACACACACACGAATACAGAATACAGCGAACAGGTCTGCGTGCCATTGGTGATTTAGATATCTTCCCCATAATCTCCATATCTTCATAGCTTGTGTTCTTTTCACGCCGTGCCCGAAAACTTTAGCGCGCCCGTTCGCTTTGTTCCCTTGACTTTTGTTTGCTGTCGTCGCCATTTTCTTGATTTCTTGTCGCCTGCTTTGTGGAATTTTTATGTTTTGTAATTTTTATTATTATATTCTGTGTTGTTGCCGCCTGTCGCGCTCCCTTTCAGCTGCTTTTCAGGCTGCTTGCTGCTTTCATTATCGCTCCGATTTAATTGCCAAGCGAGTCCCTTTTTATGGCCAGCCAAAGGGTATGTTGTGAGCGTTTTATGCACTGCAATTGGATAGGATAATGGGCGCGTCTCATTTGATACCCCTGGCAAAGGGTCTCATTTGTAATCATATGAAAATCTTAAATATACAATCCCACACAGTTACAATTTAAAATTTCTTAGGTTAGCAACCCATAAAATTTCTTAGGTTAGCAAACCTTATATTATTTGCATTGAAAGACCATTCACTTTTCTTGAAACTTTGCCCCTCTTTTCTTTGCTTAACTTAAAGCAAGTGCGTATATTTGTACCCTGAACTCATCTGTGCTTTATGGCTGCTGGTGCTTTAATCAAATTGCCTGCAAGATATCCGTGGCGTATGAGCAATTTCAGCCCACGCGCACGTAGTCAGTTAACATAGAAATGGCTCCAAGCAGCTCGCGTGTGGGCAGACTACTCTATTTGTGAGCATGTGTGTGTAAGTGTGTGTGTGTATAGTGGGGTCATGTTTGATTTTTTCACTGCCAGATTCATAATTAACTATCGGTCATTTCCTGTGAAATTTACGCTTCAAAAATTCATTTCTTTCACTGCCGGAGGCATTTTTTCGTCAACTGCTGCAGTTGCAACTGGTGCTGATTCTGTATCTGAGTGGGTGTTGTGGCTTTACTGCTGATTGCTCATACGCCACGTATGCCAGCAGCATAAGTCCAGGAATCAGGTTATGGTCCCCGATATCTAGTGGTCGTGCCGTATGTGGGTGTAACAAGTCCATGAAGCTGTTACGCCCACTCGCTTGCACAGGGATATTTTACCACGTTGCTGTTGCTGTTGCTGCTGCTGCTGCTGCTGCTGTGCTTTGTTACTCCCACGTGTGGCCATTTGATATGCATGCGCTCATATGCATATGCCAAGCCCCTAAGTGCCAGCCACTTTGCGTTGAGCCCTCAAAGCACACCCTATCCCCCGATAGAGTATCAAGCTACAGGTGCAAATCACATTTCCACTAAAAGAGGGATAAGCTAGTAAGAAAGCTACAGTCGAGTGTGCTCCACTGCAATATACCCGATACCCGACTGAATAACATTATTATTATTATTTATTATTATTATAGTCACTAGGAATCATTCAGTTCCTTCTGAACTTAACTAAGTAGCAAAAAAAACCACAAAGTACAAATGAAGGATTACCATAACATTATATAACTTTTATTTTAAGCGTATTTTGTTGTGCATACTTTGAGAAGTTAATTTGGGAGAGGGTTCGAATAACGATTTCTTAAATAAATTCTATGTTCATGATCTGATTTCTAGCAAATTTTTAGATATAATTTGGGCGTTGATAGTTACTGTATTTACAAAGAATCAACTATCCTGCTTGCTGAATTATATATTGGAATTTATATATTTAAGGGGGCTAAAAGGAGTCGTATCCAAAATTGAAAATAAACTTGATCTACATGCAATATTTTCATAGCACTTAAAATCTTCGAGAACTAGATAGACAGACAAATGCACATGGTTATATCTACTCGTCTGTACATGCTAATTAATAATGACTATATATAGTTTGTGTGGTCTGTTGTATACATTTACATAAAGTAAGTGTTCCTTTTTTGAACATATTTCAATGGTCAATTCGATGTGAAAAAGATAAAACACTGTCACATCGTAATCCAATTAAGATAAATATCATAAAGCTAGCTGGCAGTTGGCTTAGTTCAAACACGAGCAAGTTACGCGGCTTAAAGCTAGCATTGTTTATAGACAAAATGTTCAGAGAATGCTTCAATTTTTGTTGTCGTTGAACTGTTAATGGCCATAATCGAAATCGATTCGAACAATGCAAACGTCAGCTTCGCTTTGAGGCATTCCTGCTGGCCAATTGTCACAGACAAAACGGTGTCATGGAACGTGGCCAGCCGTGCGCTCTCAGATAACGCGCTTCTCCTCACCCCCCACCCCCCCTCCCACTATCCTTACCCACACACATCGAGGTCCCGAGGCATAAGGCATTTGAATAGGTTAAATGTCGTGCGAATCAAACAAAGTACTTGAATGAATGAAAGTGTAGGTACAAGTGCGAGTACTCGTTTTTATAGTTCAGTACACAAAAGCGCGTACAATAAAGAGACGAAGGAAGACGGGAAAAGAGGAGGAAAGGGACAGGGGTGAGGAGTGAGGCATTGAATGCCAAATGCTGTTGACTGAATGACGGGCGATACGCAGAATATGAGACATTAGAAAGTACACAAAATGAATGATATTCCTGACACGAAACAGTAACAGAAGGAGAGGGAGAGAGAGACAGAACAAAAAGAGGGCAAGAGGAAGAAGAGAGAGAGAGAGGGAGAGAGAGTGAGAAGCAGAGCATTATTAAAGAATAATGAAAAGTTGTACGTCCTGTCAGCGGAAAGGCAAACGGAACTCGAGCAGTTGCCCTAAAAGTATGCAAAGAACTTCGCCTTCCCACTGACAATGTGAACTAATTTGCAGCGTGCACATACGCGGAAGGACAGGGCGAATGAGCCAAAGACAGAAAGCGACCTAGAGAAACGACTAAGCTTAATCGATAGCCGAGAAAGCAGAAAACAACAAACTGTCAACTGTCACGCGCCCAGCACTATGGGGCGGGCAATGGCGATGGCGATGGCGGGTTGTCAAGGTAAGCTCGAGCGCCCAAGTCCGTGCCCCATGTACATACCACACACGCGGCGTATGCGTAATTTTGTTATCGAAGGTGAAGCATAAGTTTGGCCAGCTGTAACTAGTTAGCTCACGCATACAATTAGAAACACACTCACATACATATATACATGTATATAGTAAATAGCATTGCATAAATTACCGGTTGGTGAGCATCGAGGCGCCAGACGGCCTGCTGCAGAAGTTGCTGTCGCTGCTGCTGCTGCTGCTGCTGACACAATTTTTGCTGCTGCTGCTGCAGAGCACACAGATGCCGATGAACGCGTACCACACACACACACACAAAGCCACACACGAAGCCAGTACGAGGCAAATGCGAACGATGCTTACGAGATGCAGCCCGGCCACGGCTTCGACTTCAGCAATTGCTGCTGCAGCTTCCAACTGCAACTGGAGCAACAACAGTGAACTCTTTTCGCGCTGTGTCCCTTTGTTGTTGTTGTTGTTGTTGTTGCTGCTTTTCTCTCGAAATTTGTTTTACTTTGTTGTCTCTGTTGTCGTTGCTGCCGTGCTTGCTCTTCTTGTTACTGTTGCTGTTGCTACTGCTGCTCGCGTGTTATTGCACATTTTTCATCTCACGTTGCCAAAAAAAATAATATATAAATCCGGCTGGGACGACAAGCAGCACGGCCTGCCGGTCAGCAGGTTCAAATGTCGGCGACCTGTGCTGAGCCTGTCTATGTATTCGTAGAGTGTACACTGAGTGGGTATGTGTGTGTGTGTGTGTGCGAGTGTAAAAGTTCGTGTGTCTATGGGCTATTTCTGTTTGTGTGCGCCCAAAAGTATGCAAAGCTATTTAGCCTAGTTTCGGTTGCCCGCAGTTGCTGCGGCTCTGTGGCTGCTGCAGCTGATGCTGCTGCTGCTGCTCTAGTGTTGTTGTTCTTGTTCTTGGTGCTTTTTGTTGTTGTTGTTGCTACTGTGCAACGCATTTCACTTTGCACAAAAATCGTTTCAATTATTTCGAACAGCAAATCGCAATTAACACTTCATAATAACAATTGCTCAACTGTTTTCATTGTTATTGTTATTTATTCGAATTCTCGCTTTGTATGTGGGTTTGTGTGTGATGCATTTATGTGAGTATGTGTGTGTGAGTGTCTCTTTCTCTTTCTATCTCACTGCCTGTGTCCGATTGTGGTAAAAATAGTAAACCACTCGCAAAGTTCGGCACTATAAATAGACGAAGCGCAGCCAACGGTTTTTCGTTTCTTCTATTGCTGCTTGTTATAACGGTTAAAGTTGTTGTTGTTGCTGCTGGCTTGACATTTGTTGTTGTTGTTGCTTGTTGTTATTGCGAGCGGCGTAGTTGGTCGCGTGGCAAGCGAAAACGTAACACGCTCGTACGCCGGATAATGAAAGACTGTCAATGGCTGTGCCGACAGTTTAACCGAATAACCCATTGGCCGAGTCGGTCGGACGCACACACGACGAGTCGCTGCTGCCGCTCGTGCCGAGCCGGACTTCGTGTGTTTTTGGGGACGCATGAGCATGAAACGCGGCTATAGATAACAACTCAAATGGTGCACACAGGATAAGAAACGAACTGGCAATGGAACACAGCTCCAACGATAACAGTATTGCGCGCGCTCGCACTCTCTCTCTTTCTCTCTCTATCTCTCTGTCCCCTCCCACTCTCTCTCTCCCCCAGGAGCACTCACTGCAGCAGGCTCAACGGCGCATTGTGTCGATGGCCGCAAGGGGAAGTGAAGAGGGGGGAACACAACGTCCACCATTTTCTTAGACAAGCAAGCGCACAAGTCTTTAACGCCCGTGCCAAGTCTATTGGAAACGAGTTCTCATGCGCTACACAGCTGCGGCATATCTGCACAAACATGCACTATGACGGAGCATCATTTGCATATAAAATTGTAAACAATGCAGAACAAATATGTAACTGTTTACAGTATTTAAAGGCACCCTATAGAAGGTTATACAAATGCCTGCTTGTTGTTACAAAAACATCTGTAGGTAAATGGAATGTGGATGATTTTTTGCAGTGCACATCGCACTGACACGGCGCAATCGGGGCCATAAACATTATCAAAACACTTAAGAAAGCTACAGTGGAGTTTACTCGACTATTGTATACCCTCTAACCACTTGATCGTACACAGAAATTAGTTATAAATATGTATGCAACTTCAATGTTTGGCGTATTTTGTATTGCATACTTATATGCAGCGTTTTGGAAATAAGTACGCCCATTATTATTATATTATATATATATAATATATATTATATATGTATATTTGTATATATCCATTTCAACAGTTATAATTATTGGTCCCCTAAAATTAAACATTCTATTTTTTAAATTACGCTTATAATTCGACTCTTATCGTTTTGCGGTTGCGCAGGAGGTGTGGACAAATTCTAAAACGAGCTTTATCTGCGTCCAATAAAAAGAGATATTGTCATCAAATTTCTTTATCTCAACTTGTATAGTCTCTGATATCTAGGTGTTCATACAGGCGAAGATGGCTATATCAACTCGACTGTGGATGCTGATCAAGAATAAATATACTTTGTTAGATCAGAGTAGCCAAGTCTGTAACATTTCCGATTGCCATGAAGTTGAATTACCCTTCTACCCTAGGGCTATAAAAAGAAAATAGCGGAAATTAAGAGTGCGCAATAAAATCCTTAAAACGTAACAAAACGGCATAGAAAAAGTACTGTTAAATGAATAAGATAAAATCAAATTGTGCTGCACGAAATACAATTTCCCTAAATATCTTTTACCGTTAAATTCAACAGCTTTTCTTCCAAAGGATTGTCACATTTTTCCTTGTTGCTGCATATAAGAGTTTTTTCGGATCTCAGTATTCGCAATCCCTGCTGAAATTCTCCAAATTGTTCTCCAAAAATTAAAACAAGAAGTTTGTTGTTTTTTTTAAGTTTTATTTATGTAGTTTTTTATTTTAATCATTGTTTAAATCTACAAATACATTTACAGCGGAGGGCGAAAGAACAAAAAATTAAAAATGTTTACTCTCATGTTTTGTTTTTCTTTTTGGTTTTGTTGTTGTTGTTGTTGCTTTTGTTTCTGTTGTTGTTACATATTATACCGTATGCAAATTTTGTTTAGTTTTTTCTTTATTTTTTTCTGCTTATTTCTTGACAAGTTGTTCAAGTTTTTATTATAGCTTCGAACGTTTATAGAATTGTTTGCGTTTCTTTATAAATATTTCTCGTTTTCGACTTGATTTTTGTTTTTGTATTTTTTGTTTAGCTTAGTTTCACTTTCACATCAACAACATTCATGATCATGAACATCGCCATTAATATCATCATCATCGTCATCGTTATTATTATTATTATTAATATTATTATTCAATATAATTTGTTAACAACTAATAATAATTTTGTTTTGTTTGTCATAACTAACATGCCATAATGCAATCAGTATCATTAATTTCAATGTCAATGATCATCATATAAATCATAGGGGATAAAAGATAACGAATCGGAAAACAGGTTGAAAAGCTGTTATTGTTGTTCTTGTTGTGTGGGCAGTGGGTTGTTGTTGTTGTTGTGGGTGTGTCAAACTGATCGACCGCTTGGCTCGACTCGATTACGGTTTTCACAATTTAACAGATTTTCAATTAGTCAAATGTAGCCGAAACTTGGATGATCAGTTTGTACTTGAGTGTGTGTGTGTTTGTGTGTGTGTGAAAAGCGAAAGTTATACAAAAACACAATACTGTTAGCTACTGTCTTGGGCTTGTCTAACCCACGTTTGGGGGTTGTTATGCCGCGTGTAAAACATTACAAACATTTATTTTGTGGGCGTGGCTGCTGTGGTTATTTGTGGCCTACACACACACACGCACTTGACGCATATGTGTGTGTTGGGCTTAAAATGCACATAAAGCACAATATTACACGTTATGTTTTATGGCTTTAATAAACTTTTACTCGTCATATAACAAATTGTTAACTCTGCAGCTTTGCAGAATGCTCTGTCCTTCTCTTTCTTTCCCGTATATATATCCCCAAAACCAGTCGATCGTCGGCTTCATCGGGACATCTTCGGGTTATCCTGCTTCTGCTTGGCTTGGTAGCCTCTTCACTCTTTCCCAGTTGCCTCTTTGCCGCTCTGATCGCTTGTTTGGTAGGTTTCGTTACAATTACTTTTGTAATTTGTTTTGTTTTTGTGTAAGTATTGTATAGCTCCATTTATATAATCAATGTTTTTCCATATATAATATATGTATGTATATATATAAACAATTATCATAATTGTGTGTTGCCTCTTTTATTATTGGGTTGTTTATTTCAATTTGTTTATTTATTCATTTATTTAGTTATTTCTTTCTGCACTCGCCTCATAAATTTTGCGACATTTTCTGTTGTTGCTTCGTTCTTTTGTTTTTTGCTTTTGTTCTTTATTTCTTGGTTTATCTTTGCTTCGTCTCTGCTTATTTTGTAACTACGCTAATTTATTCTTCATTTTGTTTTTGTCAAAAGTTTCGTTTTAGTTTTGTTTTTTTTAAATTTCTCTAAACTCTTATATAATTTGTCTCTTCATGCGGTGTGTTTGTGTGATTGTGTCTATATGCTTGTGTGTGTGTGTGTGGGCGTATGTATTTGTGTATCTGAATAGGTATGTAATTATTTTTATTAATGTTACTTGCGCTATAGCTTTGCTTTTGTTTCTTTGCGCTCTTTGCGTTGTTTTTTTTTTTATAATTTTTCTTTTGTTTCCATAATTTACTTGAATATTGTTGTTAATGCCTTTTGTTAAATAATTTTACTAAAAATTGTTTCATGTTAGGTTATTGTTGCTGAGTTGCTTGTGGGGTTGTTGTTGTTGTTCTTGTTTTTGTTGCTTCGAAATTTTGTTTTTTGTTTTGGTTTTGTTGAAATGTTTTACTTTATTTTTATTTAAATCTTATTTATAGCTTTAATTTATAATTTAAATTTACTTAAACGTTTAAAATAATTATCGCTTGCATTTTGTTTTGTATTTGTTTGTTTGTTTACTTTAAATAATTAAATTAAAACTCTAAAACATATCGCCGTATGTTTTATGCTATAGCTGTCGTTGCTGTTGCGGTTACTCAAGTTGTTCTTGTTGATGTTCTTGCTGTTGTTGTGGTTGCCATTACAGCCGCAGTTATAGTTGCTGTTGTTGTTGTTGTTACTATTATTGTTGAAGCCAGCCACACAGAGCTCTGCTGTGGTTGCACTTGTGGTCGTGTGGCCTTGGTGTGGTAAATAAACAATTACTATTTGTTGTTCTTGCTGATACAGTGTAATAGTAGTAGTAGTAGTTGTATTATGGGCGTACACGTGTGTGGGTGTTGCTGTGGCTGTGTGGGTGTTAGTGTTGGTGTAGGTGTACGTGTTGGTGTAGTTGTAGGCGTTTAATAGTATGTCTCCTGCTCCAACCAGCCTCCAGGGTTGCGACGCAAGTAGAAACGACGCGTCTCGTCGTAGATAAATATGGCCAACATAAATGGAATGGCTGGGAACCACCAGACAAGTCTAGTAAGTAAATCAAAAACATATGTTAGTTAATCATCATCATGAGAGTGTACTGTACAGTTCATTGTTTTCATTTGGGTACTCACTTCAGGGGGTACATACGCAGACCCTTGTCCATGCCCGGGCAGTATGAGAGGAAGGCTGCAAGAACTGTTTCGAACACAAGGCCAAAGTTCAAGGCCCAGTTACGCATGCCCTGGTGGAAGATGGAGTTACGACGCGTCTTACAGATGATCAAATCGGCCCATTGCACAACCACAATCGAGATGAAGAAGGCAGTGTGGCAGGTGTATTCCAATGTCTTGCGATCGCGATAGGTCTAAATAATTGTATAAGAAACTGTTTAGTGAATCATTCGATTAGCTGTAAAATATGTAACTAACCCATTCTTGACCATAGGAATCAGTTAGATCGTTAACGGCCTTGGAGTCCCACATTTTACGGATGCCAAACAGTTTCATGGGCAAGAAACCGTTCTCAGCCATAATGACAAAGTACACAAAGAAACCGGCAGCAGCTTGAATCATACCAATTTGTCCATAAGCCATCGAAATCAATCTGTTTTAGAGCATTTCGCGAAAGAGCAATAGAGAATAGAGAAGCATATGTATACGTTAGATGGGGGTGTTCAGTGCAATGCAGTTGTTTTTGTTTAACAATTGTGTGGTATTTGTTGATGTTTCTTTTTTTTTTTTTTGTTACAGCTTTGCGAGCATTAAAGATCGGGCATTCATTGAGTAGGCAGTACTAAATCTACAGTTGGTCAAGGTTTTTGTTACAAATTAAAAGAAAGTTTTAATTGCAGATAAACTATACAAATAGGAAATTAAGATTAAAGATTAAGTAGGCCAAAAACCTTGAACCAAACCGACCGCAGCTTTTTTGGCAGTTCTTATAGAGAATATCATATGTTAGTTACAGTTACAGATGCCGCATTACCTTTAAGCTCATCGATGTTTTCTTTTTTTTAGCAAATGAATATATATTTTTTCTTTTTGTTTTTTAAGTTATTAAGGTGTTAATCTTTACGTTATATAGCGTGGATTGTGTTGTAGAGCGAATATCTTTTGATTTCAAAAGCGCGCGTTTTATGAAAGCGTGAAAGAGCAAAGAAACGATTCTTTGTTCCGTTTATTTGTTCATCTTGTTAAAGATGAGGTGAAAAGCAAAGTTCTTATTGTTAGTTTTGAGGGTGGGGGTGGCGAATTACAAACATGCAGCTATGATCTACAGATATATATACACACATAGAATTATTATAAACATGCAATTTGTGTTTGGATTTCTTGAGAAAACTAAAAGCACACAACAGGATAAGCAAATGCAGCTAACTTTTTCGGTTTTTTTTCTGCTTGGTTTATATACCAGTTTCTCTTTCATTTACTTACGCTTAATAAAGTTAAGAATATTGTAATTAAACTTAAGGCATAACAATAAATAACAAATAGAAACATACATAAAAACATGAAGGAAACGCATTCAAAATGCTTTTCCAACGAAAATTAAATAAAATAAATTGATTCACTTAAAAATAATAATTGTTTTCATAATGGAGAAAACCCATTGTTGTTGTTCTTGTTGTTGATTAACTGCACCGAACCGAGCCCACATTGAGACTTACTGCGAGGCATGGCTTGTACTTCGACACTTGGAACCAGACTTTAGATTGATATTGATATTGGTATAGTATTTATTGATATATAGTTATGAGTGTATCATCTACGTAGAACACAATTGAAGCAGATTTGCCGATTCGAACAAACTTAACTACAAGGAACGCACTAAACTCGACTAAAAGTAACAGCAGAAAGCTTCGAAATGTTGTTTTTATTGTTGTTGGTTGTTCTTGTTCTTGCTTGTGTAGCTGTTATTGTTGTTGTCTTTTGTTTTTTGATCTAAAGTTTTGTCTAGAAATGTATATAGTATGACTATCGCTAGTCTTGTCTACTCCTATTGTTGTCTGTGAATGTGTATGTTTATATATGTATAAATGCAAGTGTGTGTGTGTGTGTGTGTTGTTCTGTTTTTAACCAGCGACAAAGCCTCAAAATATGGTCTAAAAGCTTGAATTGGTTTGCGTTATTCGTTGTAACTACATCATTAGACGATCAGAAGCTTTCCCAACGACAAGAAAGTTCCAAGGAACACAAACTGTTTGGTGACATTTGTGTGTAGTTTATCCTTTCGATAGTTTGGGTGTGCGACTAACAAACACATTGAGCCACACTTAAGATTTGATAAACACAAAACGATAACAATGACAATAGGAATTAATTTGGAATGCTTTCAAAAAATTAAACGAGTACTAGAAAGGATTCTTTAGAATTTAGAAAATACACAATCGATATTCGAAGAGTATTTTGATATTAAAAAATGTCCATTCCACATTAAGAGCTCAAATATTCATAGGATTGAAACTAAAACGATATATATAATTCTTGAAAATTTATCTCGAAATATGCAAACGAATATAAACTCAAAATTCTTTTTAGACTGGGAATATGAAGAATCTTTCACATTGTATAGAAGAAGGAAGAATTGGAATAGATGAAAACGAACCCAAAAGAAAAGATTGCATCAGCAAACGAACAAACAATCGCAATTTTTTTTGTTATTTTTTTTTTTTTTGGTTGCACTAAAAATTTGTGTTTGTTGGTTTTTTTTTTGTTACTTAAATTGACCAAGTTGAGGAAAATTGTACGCGATACACACACAACTCAAACAGATGGAAATGGTAATAAGATGGTTGCATGTTTGTTCATTTTCTAGTATTTTGTAACTAAACAACTAAAAGTAAACAACTTTTTTGTTTTTTTTTTTTTTTTTTTTTTTTTTTGGTAATATTTTGTTTTTTCTTTTTGGAGTAAACCTTATTGTTAGTTTTTTCCTGACCTGCGGTTCACCAAGTTGTCGCGGTATGGATCTCTCGGCTGACGCTTCATAATATCGCTCTCGGCTTGCTCGTAAGCGAGTGAAATGGCCGGTATCTTGCGGTATAATAGCGTTTGTTATTTGGTATTTTGTTAGTATTATTTGTTGAAGTGCGTTAAAGTTTTTGTATTTTTTTAATTATTGAGTTTGATCAAAAGAAAGATATAAAAAAATTTTGAAAAAAATGTGGGGGAAAATACGAAAAAGGAAGAACTTGTTAAAATTGACGAAGAATATATGGTTGGTATATATTGTATATAATAAATACTTGTTATATACTACGAAATATATCCACTAAAATAGTCGTTAAAATTAAATGTAATAGAAGTAGTAATAGTAGTAGTAGATTTAGTACTTAGATAGAGAAGGAAGTTGCATTTGGTACATAAGGAGAGCGTTACACAGTGTTGAAGAGAGTGTGTCATTGGTTCAGTGTGTTTTGTAGGTTGATGATTATTTTGGTATTTATATATATCTATATTGGTAGTTTAGATAGAGTCTTTGTAGTTGTTACACAAGTATATAGCATGTAGCTCCTGCGTACTTAAAAAGCTAAGACTACAGATCGGGAGCCAAAGATCAGCACCCAAATAACAGAACGTACGATGGTATAGATTTTGCTTAGAGCTTTACTTGCACTAGATTTTTCTTTTCGTTTATGTATTTAAGAATATATACATATAAAGAGTAAATCGTTAAGACTAAATAGTCAGTTTTCTTAATGGCATGTGACTGGTTTCACTACAAATCAAAAAACAAAATTCGATGAAAGTTTAACAGCGATTGATTTTGACTGATTTGAGTTTGGTTCGAGCAAGATCAAAGGATCCGTTCATATATGATAGTGATAGAATGTGCTTGATGGGATCGAATAGAGTTCACTAGTTAAAGTATACTCTTCCAGAAACACTGTAAATGACATGTGCTTATTCGAGCTAAAAATGTATAAAGTTGAAGATACAGTATTTAGCATTATTAAGTATTCAAAGAGATACATAAATTCATATAAGAAATTTACTAATTTTAGAGTTCGACCTACACTAGCGTAATAAAAGTCGTAGGTTTCAAGTGGAAAGTTAGCTGAGTCATTGAATCTTAGTAGATGTTCAATTTTGGCAAACAATTATCTCCAGAGTGCGTTTGGAGATTAGAAACTCTCGTCATCAGTTTTATGAATTCCGAAACAACGTAGACTTCACTTACCTTCAATAAGAAATGGACTTAAAAGTTGAAAACAAAAGGATAATCTCATTCTGATACACAAATGATATGACACTTCTTATAATTGGAGTTTAGTTAGAAATAAAGTTAGTGTTAAAAGCATAGTAATCATAGGCCAGTTGAAAGATCTTGATTACCGAAGAAATTACTTAAGCAGAAGAATAAGAGAGAGAAAAAGAAAGCAAAAGAGCACGCCAAGTACCGATTTCAGTGTGTTTAAATATCTTGAATAGAATAAGGCAGATTTGCAAAATGGCTATAGGTGGACGGCTTTCGAAAATAGAGGGGAATTCAGTTTAAATATTTCCAAGTGTGGATTTTCAGGTGCTTTAATCTCATTGTGAGAGGGAGGAATGTTGAATTTGAATCAATTGTTTGAAGTTGTATCACCAGAATAAGTAGTTTTTCTTTGTGTTTGTTTCACTTTCTTTATAAATAAGTTGAAAATTTGCAAAACAAATTATTGAAATTACATAATTAAATTGTTGCTATATATGTATGTATATATTTAATACGATTATGCGCATATAACTTGTACATAGTATTATATCATTGCATTTATATATTATGAAAAGCGCAAATTACAAACAGACCAAAAAAAAAACAAATTAAACAAATAGCATTAATTAAATTTAAGATAATTGTTAAAGAAATGGAAAGGTAAGTACTTAGGTATACTTGAATGGGGCCTACAGCCCTGTGACATTGCTTGATAGCGAAAGATCTTGGAAACAAAGACTAGAACATCTTGAAAGTGCTTTCAAATCGAAACGAATAAATTACTTGAAATTTAACTAGAGATTCGACAGTAGAGTTAAACCATAATTCTATGAAGAAATTCCAAAGTTACGTCATTTAAGTTCAAACATTAAACTAATTCAAAACTTCCAGAAAGGCAAAAGAGAACCAACAGTAAAAAATAAACAAATAAATAAAATAAATAGAACACATAAAAAATAAAACATTTAAACAAAAGAAAACACATTTTAACCTGATGTCCAATTATACAAGAAATAGTTAAATTTATATAAATTATACAAATAGCAATTTCTGAAGTAGAGTCAAAAGAAAATGCATAACATAAAACAATAACACTCAAACTGAAAATATAAGTTGAAATTAACTAATAAAGAGTTGAAGCTAATTTTTAAAGTTAGTAGATTTTAGTTTAGTAACAGACAAGAGAGTTCAATGAAATATCTTTAGTTGTAGGAAGCGTACTTTGCTTTAAAGTCCTTGACCGAAAAATGTATACCGAAAAATTACTTTGAAATTGAATTTGATTGATCAATTATTACATTTGCTTTGAGCTTAGTGATTAAAAAAAAGTTTGATAATATTCTTGCTGAAGTTGCAGAAAAAGATTGTTAGCAAAATATTTGACTTTGTTTTCTCGACTTGGATTTTGTTTATGTATTTGCACCTCAAATTTGCTTTGTATGTTTTGTGTTGACTCTGGTATTTTTCACCTTTTTGTTTTTTGCTATTGGTTTTTTATGTAGTTTATTGGTTTTTGGATAGCACAAAGAAAAACTTTACCTTTCGTTGACCAGCTTATCTTGAAAGGGATTCCTGGGCTGGCGTTTCATAATATCGGATTCAGCCGTCTCATAGGCTAAAGAAATAGCTGGCACCTAAACGTGCAAGCGTTTACCGTAGTGGGAAAAATAAATTCAAAATAAATACGATAAATTATGGAAAATAACTCTTTTCTTCTCATTCTCGCTAGAAAAACAGCTTTCACTCTGTCTGAGATTAGAAACAATGATACAAGGAATAGACAACAGCAAATCCAACGTTGACACTGTTAAAAACTTATTGAACTTATTAACTAAATCTTGATCGACTTAAGATCTGACTTATGACTAACTTAATTTACTGACATATGAGTTGAATTTAGTTTTGGGTCAGTTTCGAATAGACATACAATACTGTTACATTATAAGTATGGAGAACTGGTGTAAGAACTTAAATAATTTGTAAAGAAATTAATATTAACTTAAATTTTGGTAATTTTGCAATTGCTCAAGACCTCTCAAAGCGATCGGTCTGAGCGTGTAAGTATGGTGGGACTATTTCGCTACGACTTGTGTGCAGTTAATTTTAGGTAGTATTTGCTGAATCTAGATTAAATGCCAATACAAATAGATATATAAGTGAACGATTGCAATGTTAGGTTTAATTTTCCTGTTATTTCTGGGTGTTTTTTTTGTTTTGCTTTTTTGTCTATACAAACTGAAAGGATCATAACAAAACTAATAAAATGCCAAATATATCACCAAAATAAGTATGAAAGTAAACGGTGGAATTGATTTGTTAATCGAATTTGGTTATACAACAGCAACAAAAACTTGTGAAACAATTTTTGGTGAGGTGAGATAAATAAAATAAATGCAACGCACACCAATTAACATTAAGAGCGTTAGAATTATAGAGGCGATTCTATTTGAAAATTGCCAATTTACACAAAGGCAGAATGTTGTTTGTTGTTGTATATGAATGTGGGCCAAATTGAATAAGTTTTGATGAATGAAAAACAAAAACAAAAGACTTAAAAGGTGAACCAATCGTTTGAGATTGAAATGTACATAGAAGATGATGATCAGATCTATTCGATAAGGTAAACGAACTAGTTAGTAGTATTAAATGTATGTCGGATAGAGGCATGGGGCGAATGTCAATGAAAGACGCGATGCTACTGACATGATATACAAAATGTTGAGAGGATACGATGCATGAGGTAATGCACAAACGTATGTATATTGGGTTTAAATGATAATCTTAGATAGATAGTTGTAAACCATAAATACGAAACGACTTGTTAGTTAGTTGCTTGCGCTGCTTTCATATAGCAAGTAAATTGTTATGGCTTTTGTTTTTTTTAATTGATTTACGCTTATGCTAATTACAATCCAGCCACATACACAGACATCGATTAGTTATAGTTTATGATGTTGCAGCTTAATCGCTGTACGCTTGTTTTTAGTTATTTCTTTAAGTGGCAACGTTTAGTGTGCATATGTAGTAGTATTATGTGTATGTGTGTGACTTCATGTGTCTGTATGTGAGAGTATATGTTTGTATATGAGTTTTGTGTAGGTGTATATGTGTGTGTGTGGGTGTTAAGGTGGAGTAGAAATTGACTTGATTGGCACCTTGAGTTCACTAATTTATCGTTGAATGGGTCACGTGGCGGACGCTTCATAATATCGGCTTCAGCGTGTTCGTAGGCCAATGATATGGCTGGCACCTAGTTTTGGATTATTGCAGGTAGTATCATTAGCAAAACGTTTTACAGATTCAATTTCGGGTTCGATTACGAATACAGGGTGAAACAGTGTGTGTCTGTGTGTTTCAAAAGTTGGATTGAATTGGATTGGTCGGGCGATCGATTGCAATACAAAAGAATTACATAAGAATATAAATGTTGTATACACTATAAAGTTGATGTATCACATTATTTCGAAGTACTTAAGCTACAAAAGTATAAGTAATGGTAGCCTAAAGGTAGCCTGGCTGGCCGGCGAGCCTAATCCTAACAGCGTTTTTTTTTGTTGCAAACGCTGTTTACCTCTCGTTGACTAGATTGTCCACATCTGGATTACGTGGACGGCGCTTCATAATGTCCGCTTCGGGTCCCTCGTAGGCCAGCGATATGGCTGGTATCTGTGTGCGCGCGCCCCAGGCAGGCAGACAGGCAGCACGATCGCAATTCAATTTAAATTATACAAGTTATTTCAAATTCTTAACAAACTACAAGACCTGAGTTGACTTTACAATTGGAATTACAATTAACTTGCTCAATAATCTCTAAGGTACATAAATACAGTTACAATAAATCTTGGGAAGACTTCTATTAAGCCGAAGGGGGCATGGAGGCTAACTTACCATGTCGGTACCCAAATCGATGCACAGAATTGTAACTGTACCCAATGGCAGTGGTATATCGCACAGAATGAAGGCCAAGAATGGCGAGATTTCAGGGATGTTCGAGGTCAGGGTGTAGGCAATGGATTTCTTCAGATTGTCGAAAATCAAACGACCTTCCTCAACGCCAGTAACAATGGAGGCGAAATTGTCATCCAACAAGATCATGTCAGCAGCCTATCAAATCAAAAAAGAAGGTACATAATAATGATTAATAATTTTATGATGTGTGCATTTGCTGTACACACCTGTTTGGATACATCAGAACCGGCAATACCCATAGCGACACCAATGTCAGCCTTCTTCAGGGCAGGCGAATCGTTGACACCGTCACCAGTGACAGCCACAATGGCACCCATGCGCTGGCAACCCTCAACAATGATCAACTTCTGTTGGGGCGATGTACGGGCGAATACAATCTCAGTGTGATACCGCAAGATCTCGTCCAGTTGTTCAGAGGATACATCACGCAGCTCGGCACCGTGCACAACAGCAGCCTTGGCCTCACGAGGATTGACCTCAGAAATGGGGATGTTGAGTCGCTGTGCAATATCTTCAATGGTCTCGTTACCCTCCGAAATGATGCCGACAGATTTGGCAATAGCTTTGGCAGTAATTGGATGATCACCTGTAACCATAATAACTTTGATACCAGCCGAACGGCACTTGGCCACAGCGTCGGGCACAGCAGCACGTGGGGGATCAATCATGGACATGAGACCAACGAAACGAAGATTATCAATTGGGAAGTTAACATCATCAGTGTTGAACTTGTAGCCGGTTGGGTATTTGTCGGAGGGCAGCATGAAATCACAGAAGCCAAGCACACGTTCACCGAGTCCACCAAGCTCCATGTAGGCATTGTTGAAAGCCTCCTTCATCTCTTCGTCCAGCACCTTCTCCTTTCCATTAATGAAAATGGTTGAGCAACGTTCCAGAATACGTTCGGGAGCACCCTTCATGACCAGCAGATAGCGTGGATCGTTTGTGTCTTCGGTCTCATGGATGGACACCTGATACTTGTTGGTCGAGTTGAATGGCAGCTCAGAAATCTTGCGGTTGCGCTTGCGAATGTTCATCACATCACCGAGAGCAAGTTCCATACACTTGAGCAGAGCAGCTTCCGAAGCATCACCGCTGACTTCCTTCTTAAGAATTGGTACACCGTCCTGGCCACCTTTGAATTCGGCACGATTACAGAGAGTGGCAATGCGAGAGAGCGCCTTGAATCCAGGGCTAGTTCTATCGTATTGAACACCCGACTGATCCTCAGTGGTGTCGGCCTCAATGATTTGGTTATCAAACCACATATGAGCGACTGTCATACGGTTCTGAGTGAGTGTGCCGGTCTTGTCAGAGCAGATGGTTGAGGTGGATCCCAGAGTTTCGACGGCTTCCAAATTCTTTACCAAACAGTTCTTCGATGCCATACGCTTGGCGGTCAGGGTCAGGCACACAGTGACAGTGGCCAGCAGACCCTCTGGCACGTTAGCCACAATAATACCGATGAGGAAAATAACAGCATCCAGCCAGTGGTAGCCCAAAATGAATGCAATAACGAAGAAGGTAACGCCAAGGAACACAGCTACGCCGGTAATCAAATGAATGAAATGGTGAATTTCCTTAGCAATTGGTGTCTCGCCGGTATCCAGACCGGAGGCCAAGCCAGCAATGCGACCCATGACAGTGTGATCGCCGCAACTGATGACAACACCCTTAGCAGTTCCCTCCACGGCGTTGGTCGAGAAGAAGGCCAGATTCTTAGTTTCCAGGGGATTCTCATGTGTGAACTCAGCACCACGCGATTGGGGCTCCGATTCGCCAGTCAACGATGAGTTATCGACCTTAAAGCTACGTGCCTCAATGATGCGAATATCGGCGGGAATACGATCACCGAACTTCACTTCAACCACATCGCCCAGCACAAGATCCTCGGCGCGCAGCGTCAGTTTCTCGCCTTCTCGAATCACAGTGGCAAATTGGGGTACCATATTTTTGAACGACTCCATGATCTTTGAACTTTTTGATTCCTTTAATGAGTAATGAGTTTTCGTGAGTTTTAACATATATCAATAACAAATGAAAATTCCACCTCACCTGATAGTATGAGAAAATGCCTGTCACGATGACGACAGCGGAAAGTACAATACCCAGATACAAGTTATCATCGGATGGCTCCTCGCTGGTGGTTGCCTGAATCGAGTAGGCGACGAAGCAAAGAATAGCACCGATCCAGAGCAACATAGCAAAGCCACCGAACAGATTCTTACAGAACTTCACCCATTCGGGTGTCTGCTTGGGCGGTGTAAGCGCATTGGGACCATCTCGTTCTAAATTCTCCTTGGCCTTAGCATGACTCAGACCCTATACCGATTATCGAAAATTGAAAACTCAATTGTTAAAACCAAATATAGTAAAATAATAATGCGAAGCTAACTTACATTTTCGGGATGTGTCTGAAAGCGCTGATACAAATCTTCAGGAGAGATTTTATGATGGTCGATATCCAACTCCTGTTTGAGATCATCTAAATTCTCTTTCTTAGCTGCTTTGGCCGGCATCTTGCGTCTTGACTGATTATATTTAAGCAAAATATATTGATTAGTTTAAGAATTAATGAGGTTGCACAAAGATTGATAGGGGGGAACCCAAAGCCGACACACAAAAATCGATTTACTTCATGCCATTAACCGTTGATTTCTTTAAAGCCCAAGGTGTACCGATTGTAAGTAGTTAATATAGGGTGCGTTTTAAAGCAATATACCTTAGTTTCTCCACTCTTATCCACGTACCCAACTTACCAAACACCATTTAATTATTCGCTGTAATTTCGATAGTCTCTACATGTTAATGTTTGTAATCGTATGTACATATATATTATCGAACGTTTTGCAATTGCGAGCGTGAGAATATTCGCATTGATCACTACTCGTTAATATAAGCAAAACACTAGCCACCTACTATGTGAGGAATAGGAGGGCGAAGAGCATGCAAAACGTCAAGTGTACCGATATTAGTCGAGCGCAAAGCGCATTCAATGTGAATGTCACGTAAATGAATGAGCATGAAGCAAAACAAATGCCAAAGACAAATTTACAAAAAACAAAACAAAACAAATCGAAAATAAACTTGAAATAAAATTTAAATTAAATCAAAAACTTGCTGAATTTGTTGCTGAATAATAAAAGAAGCTAATAGCAAATTTTCTTTATGTATCATCACGCACATTGACCTTAAAGAACTATCGAATTGGCAAAGAAGTCCTCCTCAACAGCGGATTATAAATAATATCAATATATTATACTTTTAAACATATAGACGCGCCAGCTGCCTTTTGTCTAGACTCTCTTTAACATACTATATATAATTTCTATGATGTACACAATTTGTTGTTTTACCTATAATTAGCTGGGTTTGACGTCACAACATTGTTGAAATAATTTGGAAAAGCCCGAAACTGGTTTAAGCTAGTTTTAAAAGCAAAGCCACTTGGTGCTCTGACTGATTCATTCACATACGAAATACAATTTGTCTAGTATACAGTTTGTATGTGTACCATATATTGGTCAGATATCGCGGAGCTATAATTAAGATTTTCGATTATTTTTTGCAAATGTCAAGCGGCAAAAAATATTGGAAGCATGCCCAGATTATGTATAAATAAATAAACAATAAATGCAGTGAGAGAGAAACGGAAATCAATGAGAATTTAAGCAAGAATAAGAATAAAATGAGCGCACAAAGTAATAAAATTAAAAGCATAAACAAATCGGTATAAATGGAATAAATCGATGAAAACTTCAAATACGTCAATGTAATTATGGGGTTATGTTGTATATTGGTGAGTATGTGTGTGTGTGTATCGAGTTGGAGGGGAATTTGCAAATTACCTTGTAGTGTCCATCGGCTGTGCGATTGTCGTCATCGGTTGCAATAACCGTGGCGCATCGATAGGAATCCTGCCTCTCAAGCTTTTGTTTGATATTGATTGTGGGTTTGATTGATGATGTTGATTGATGATGAACGGGAAGAAAAACAAATCAAAACGTAACAAACAACGGCAAAACGAAAGACAAGCATAATTGAATTGAATGAATAAACTAGAAAACTGATTTCGATAATGGAATAATTTCATTATGACTAAATACAAAAAATATTTAAATTAACATAATACTAAGGAATATCATGAGTAATTGTTGTAATAACTACGTCTAAAATTAGCATATATGAAACATCAGCATGATTCAACATATAGAAACTTATAGCTACAATATTCATATATATGGAATAAGGCCAAACGAAAGGACGATGAATCACGCACTCTGTTAAAGAGTTTGAGTAACGGAACAGCGCTTACTCAAGCATTGGAAGCGACAATGGGCGAAAGGGCGCATGTGCCGGCGCTTGGAAAATAGTACTAAAATATTGGAATTGGAATTGATTTGTGTGGTCTAAAATAATTAAATAATACCCTACTTAACGCCGTTGACGTCAGTCAAAGTACAATGGGCACACCATCGCGGCGTTTATCAGCAAATGGTCTAATGAATCAGAGTCAGACTGCAATTTGAACTCATTAAAATGCATTTGACAATCAAAAACAAGGTGCACAAGGGCAAACAAAATTATAATACACAAATAATCGGATCTAGAGATAGATATACGCTATGTATGTACTCTCTCTCCTTCTCTCTATTTGATATGGGAAAAATAAACACTCATGCAAAACAAAGAGAGCGAACGCATAAGAACGAGGACGGCAGATACATATATCAATTGAAAATCTATACAGATAAGTACTACATGTGTATGTGTATATATTTATGTATATATGTATGAATACTATGGGTGTATAATGGTGCTCTAAACAAACCCGTCGCGATCGGTTTTTGGCGCTCAGTGGAACGCCGGCAAGAACGTTAGATGAGAGAACAAAATCAAGTTTGTTCGCATTGTTCGGTTTCTTGATCGAGTATTGCTTATTTGCTTAATCAATTTGATGAGTGGGAAAGCCAGGAGGGGCATCAAGTAATTAAGATAGTAAGCGGGGGCATGAAATAAATCGTAATGTTTGTTGGCGCTCCATAGTATACGATTATTTTCAGTATTATTGTCATGAGTTCTGCTTACGCACTTTTTATAAGTTATGAATCAATTTCAGTTGATCTCTCTCTCTGTTGTATTGCTTTGTTTTACTTATTAGCAGGACTTTCTATATGCTGAGAAACGTTCGCTAAACAATCTATATTCGAAAAGGAAAATATGCATAAAATACCGTTAGTGTTATATAATGCTTAACTGTAACTTAACTACTGCTTAGTACTAACCTTAGTGCAAACAACTGTTAACATATGTATACAAATACATAGAGTATAAGTGGATGGCGCTAATTTCCCTACACAAATTAATTGAATTTCAAAGCTTACGTTCTTTTTGTTGTTCATGTTTGTTCATGTTCATGCTTCAATTAATTTGGAAACAAAGTCACAAGAGAGACGAGGCAAGTTTGCCGCCGTCACGCGGCCATTGAAAAACTTTTGAATTGTTGCGAATTGTTGCAAAATACAGACAAAACGCAGCATGTGAATCGCCAAGCTATGCTGTGAGCAAACAATTAGAATGCCACATGGATGGATGGATGGTCCACTGGGGTGCGGACGAGCCACAGTGGACACAGTAGCTGTAGCTGTTGCTGTGGCTGTCACGGGGGCGCTACTCAGGATGGATGGGATATAAATCAAAATGCGACAATGGCCAGCGACACAGAGAAGTTTACATAACGTTGTCAATTAAGCGCTCAGATACAAATGTATCTCTAGTTTCGTATTAGTTGTTGCTGTATGTGTCCGTGTGTGTGTGTCTCTGTGTGTGTGTCGCGCACTTTGTCGCGCAAACCATTTGCCTTTTGAACTTGAATATCAATTTACAACAAATAAATAGCAAGAGCATCTATCGGATGCACAGCGAGTGAGATAAAGAATTGACAGAGAACGGCATTCTAATTGTTCAATCAATGCAATAGTATTTAAACACACCTCACACACACACGCATATATAGGAATACGTGTAAACTTGCGGGCGTAACCCAAAAAGTAAGCAAATTACGGGGCACAATGGTAACGACAATTGTAAACAAATTCTCAGTGAACTAAAGTGCATATCACAGCAGATTTGAGTGAGCTTCTCTTTTGGTTGGTTCGATCCAGTCTGAAACCAGAACAGAACCACTCAAAACTGCTGCAGGTGGTGCTGCTCGATCTTATCACAAAAGAAAGTAAATCAAATTGAAACTCAAAACCAGTTTAGGTTAAAAATAATAGCAAATCAGCTTGGGTTCAATCAGGTTGATATATATAGTACCTGTTTTTAACACGTTTCTAGGCACAGCTGTGCTTAATCGGGGTATTCTGTGAAGACTGTTTTCGTTTTCATTTCGAACATTAATGATCTCAGCTTTAGGCACGTTTCTCTATGCTTACGTTTTACATTCGACTGCTAATTGTTTTCAGTTTTTAGCATGTTTCCTCTTTTTTAGCATCTTTTCTTCTGTCTATTACATCGTATACAATAACTGCAGTTGTTATCAGATACTCGCAAGTACCCACACACAGATACTACATAGTAGAACCCTTAGTAGAATGCTCTAATCATTAAACAAGCTAAATGAATAACTTTAAAAGTTTAGTTTAGTACTCTTTGGAGATTCCCTCAAGAAATGCTTAAGTTCAATTGGACACACATTTAAAACTAACCTTAAAATGCAAATAAACGTAAATTAATTAATGGAACTAACTGTTAAAATAATGATTTTTATTTGCTGAGCGATATTTTTACCCACCTGGACACTCATAATGTTGAAATAACAGAGAAACGTTTAACATATAATTAAAATGATGAATAAACTAAAAACCGACTAAAAACTTTCAACGTAACTGCAATAAAAAATAAAAAAAAATGAAAAAATGATAGAAAAAGTCAAAAAAGAAAAATTTAATGATTTTCAGCTTATGCAACAATCTGCAGGCAGGCATTATAAGAAAACGACCCTGGAAGGGAGAAAGGAGCCAGCGCAAGGCGGCGAAGCAGCAAGTGGACCGCAGTCAATGGAAGGGCAAAGCAGTACGAACGAAACCAGAAAGAGAGAGATAGGAAGAGAGAGAGAGAAAAGAGGAATGGAGCAGACGGAGAGGCGGCATGGAAATTGGAAATGGAAGCAGACTGGAAATAGAAACTGCAGCCAGAAAGCTGCAGAGGCGGCAGGATGTGAAATAACGGCACACGACGACAGTATAAAACAGAGAGAGAAAGATAGAACGTGACCACCAGTAAAGAGAAAAAGCTACAGTGCTCAGAGCGAGAGATTTTCGAAATTCGGATGCAATGTCAGTTCGAAATTAGACGCACCAAGAGAGCGCAAGTGCGCTCAGAGAATTTCAAGAGGGAGAGACAGAGAGAAAATGTGCAAATGTGGAAACGTAAAATGTACAAGTATTTTAGTGTTTTTGTTTCCATTTCTTCTCTGGCTCTGGCTCTGTGCTTCTTCTCTGCATGTCCATCTCTGTTTCTATGCTACGTTTTGCCAGCACAGAACAGAATTATGAAATAGCCAACAACGGCGGGTGGTCGATACTGCTCCCCTCCATTGTAGGTAACCTTCTTCTCCATCTGCATCACCACCACCACCCTCCTCGCCACCCGCTCTTATGACACTCTCTGGATCCTATGATTCTTTTTTTTTCATCACAGGGGGATTATGTGTGGGTTGGGGTGGCCAGAAAATTACAGCTATTCCAAAATGAAATCGCCGCAATTGAATCTAAACGATTTCATTGCCACAAAGCTACGTCAGCGGTACAAAAATTAATGTGCACAGACCTCTGGAGAAAGAGAGGATGGTCAGAGGGGAGGTACAGAAACACATGCAAATACACACACATATTTATCTTAATTTCTCTACAAGTCAAGTGGATCGAAATAAATCTCAAATCAAATCAATATAGTACATAACGATCAAAGTTGAACGGATCAGCATCTTTATAATAACATATTCTTATACACATCCGATCGTTAAGTCTCTCGATCGATCATACACTTCATAAAACAGTTTACCTATACAGATAAATGTTACATATAGTAGAAGTGCATATATTATATGTATACGACACATAAGTACGTATCCACTACGGCTGGCATGAAGTTTTGGAAAATCGATTTTGTACAAGGACGTTGTCGTTGGACCCCCTAGAAGTGAGTATAGGGTTCGCTCGTTGCTGCAGTTCAACAACAACATAAAAAACAGATACCCAGAAAGTCTTGTTTGAATGTTTTTTCATTTTTTTTTTTGCATTTTTTGTCTACCTTTTAGACGTCGAGTGAGATTACACAATTTTTTCCCGTCTTCCGTTTAGCGTAGCCGTACTCGGTTTCGGATTCTGTCGGAGCAGGGGGGTTGTGGAGGGGATTTCACAGAAAACTACCTCGTTTTAGAGTGAGTTAAAACTTATTTGCACTGCTTCTTTTGCTTTTCTTCTATTTTTTTTTGCTTAAATGCTTAGAACAACAATAACAACAAAGACACACACGTTACTCGTTAAGCTGTGTGAGAGGCAGCTTAAGAGTTTTTTAAGAGGGCCGATTGTTCGCTTTTTTATGTATATATATTCGTATCCTGTGTGTGCTTCTTCTTTGGGTTTATCGATGCACAGTTATTGTGTAAGCAGGCAGCAGGCCACAGCGCAACCAGGCGCAACGCAGGCGACGGGCAGGCGGGCAGAGCGGAGCAATGAGCTGTACTAGCTGTACTGGCACACACTGTACTGGTACCACCCGAAACACACTGAGAGACGAGAGCTCAGAGTAGCTACTACAGTTAGACCGACCTTCCCAGTTCGGTAACAACGCTCGACTGAAAATTTCTCAGCATGTCGCGAGTGGTTAAGCTTTCGATTCGCTTCGTTCTATATCGTTCTGCCGACGACGACGACGACAACGATAACGACGACGACGCTGTTGAGCTTTCGTTCAGCAGATGTTTCGCTCCTACCTTCCCTACTGTTTCGCGCTACATTAGAAAAGCTTTCGAACTCTCGCGAATGAATGTATGGCAGTGTCACAAGTGAGGCAGGCAATGGGCAATGGTGGGCACATGCACAGTGGTGCGAGAGCTTTGAAACTGGAGCAACGCGCGCCCTCCTTCAGGCTGAGAGACGACACTTCGTAACCGCTTCGACGCTGTGCTGCCCTCTCATTCTCCCCCTCTCTCACTCTCTCTCTCTCTCTCTCTCTCTCTGTCTGTCTCTCTCTCGAGGAAATCGTGCGCAGGAATCTGTGTCAGTCAGGCAAGATTCGAGTTTTGCATGAATTGTATAAGCAGCCTTAAAAACGAAAACAAAGCGTTAAACTATTTGAAATTCGACAATTTACTCGCCATACGTATCTGTGCTTTAATCGTTTATCGAGCGTCCCACAAATGACGTCACTTCTGCTAGAGTGATGTCAATTATTCATATATGTCAAGATGTTAGACATCCCTCCCCCCACCCTTGCCAAAGGCAAAAGGACAAATGCATATTATGAGAGCGTTATTTGATCTCAGGGACTTTTATATAAATACAGATACACACACATACGGATACAGATACAAGGGGTTGGCTGCAATTCTATTTTAGATACTTGAGCTCGACTACGAGTAAGTCTAATTACGCTAAATGTCAGCAGCTCTCACACACACACACACACGCACATGCATACAACGGGTAAGTAACACAAAACCCAAACAAAAAATCAATACAGACAAAAGCAGATGCGAAAAAAATTACTGAGAGGGATTCGAACGAACACGAACGACTGGAGAAAAAGGGGGAGTCTGGTGAAGTACAGTAAAATGACTAGTTAATGGAAATAATAATAATAATAATTTGGGCATTCAACTAATCTGCTTTTGATTGATATAAGCAAATCATTCTTTACTATACACTAGAGAACGATAACAATCGAAGGAACTATCGACATAATAGACATACAAAATTACCGAGGAAACACGGTCTTTATCGATAGACGGAGAGAGGAAGAGATGATGAGAATTGTTAGACTATTGAGAATGATAACAATCGAAGATACTATCGATAAAATCAATGGATAAAAATAGTAACGATGGAGCACGGTCCTTATCGACAGATTTGTTCATAAGAAAAGCGCAAAGAAATAGAACTTATTGTAAGTATTACAAAGTTTAAGGTATCGCTGTTTCCAACTATGAAGCAGAAAGTTGATGAAGACTGAATCCTTTAACAGTTGATAACTGGTATTCTTTTTAATTTTAACAACAAATTTAATACCTAATGAACATTAGTTGTTTTAGCGAAAATCCACAGAACTCTTGACCTCTTTCAGCGCAGAGAGCGATGCAAATAAACTCAATCCTTTATGTCTTGAGCTTGATATTTACAACTTGGATATTTTTGGGTGTCTTGCCAGTTATTACTGTAAGCCTAATGCGATTCACTTAGGGACCGAGAGCGAATAAACAAACAATGGGCGCACTGACTTTAAGTGGCCGCGTTGCCGGCGCTCTGGGCCAAACGGGCTGCCCTGGGCCGGGTTTGGGGCTGGCACTGAGCCTGAGAGCGTGAGAATGAGAGCCTTTGCCTCCATTCTCTAATATCAAGTTATGTAATGACACGATACACCACTTCGCAAATGCCTGAGTGTACTTTTGTGTATATACGTATATATATGTATTTATTTTTGCTACTCGGTGGATAAACTTTGGCACGATGTTGCAGCAGTGACCTCAAAACGAGAACGTACAAGCACATATCGTATAAGTGGCGATAGTACAAATCGTACAACTCGTGCCACTCTCGTGTCGCTTATGTAAAACGCATGGGAAGTTGACAAAGACTTGATGCCCGCTGGCTATGAATTCAGCTGACAAATGGTCAACTGACAAGGCGAGGCATTGTATTCCCTTCCTTGTTACACATTGACGTAGTCTGTCACAATTCTGGCAACTTATATATATGATATCGTAACATATACGCACACCTGTGAACGTTAACTGGCCATCGGTATGTATTGCGATTCATCATATGTTTTTTGGATCACCTAACGCATTGCTATTGTAATCTATTTGTAGATCTATATCTATATGTGCTTTGTGTTGATAGACAAGCGCGGGGTTTATTTTTATATCACCTGGTGACAGCTTAATTTAAGTATTTGAGCCACGCCTGCAGCACGTGCCACAGCCCACGAGTGGTTAACGAGTTGTGCCACCATCACCACAATGCGGTGCCACTTAGAGAACTGCCTGGATAGTCTAACAAACCGTATTCTCTTGCCAAATAAATATTTGGAAAATCAATAAGCACCCAAAGCAAATGCGGCTGCTCACTCTAGACAAATGAATATAACTTTTATACAACATTTACTATATATATTTATTATATTAAATGGCTTTTAAGTTGTATAAATAGAGGCGCAACATTGTTGCAGACCATTATATTGATGGCATAAATAATTTACAACCCAGGGCGACCAAATGAAACAGAAACAGAGAAGTCCATATGCTGCTAAAGGCAGCGTGGAAACGGACTGTAGTAAAGCGTTCGTATTGACACACATTACGTATTCGCCGCGTTACCGTGCGAAAACCGTGCAAATCGCATTGACAATGCACAGCTAAAACTAAACCAGACCCCTTAATTGGCAAAACAATTGGAACAATTCTATTAAGGCTGTTCCCAGTTGCTTATATCATCATTATCTCAGTCGCAATGTCGATGGGCATAAGTTGTGATTGAAACAAAGTTATTGACAGCATTGAAAGACCAAAACAAGTAGATGGGAAAGTATTGTACACAACTCTTATTAAAATAATGAGAGTGCACAAATTTCTACATATAATCTATGTATATTGAAAGAACAAACAAAAGAAATACACAATATTATTATAAATGAAGGACTTAATAATCACTTCTATTATTTTGATAAAAGTTGAATAATATAATATTATATTGTAATGTATTATAATATTGTATGTTTATACACACATATATAATTATTCTAGGTAAAGAATCGTTTTAAATATGTACCATATAATATATTTAAATGTATACTAAAGGTTGACATTCTCAAGTTTATTTCTCAATCTCTCTGATCTTAAAAATTATTCCAGTACAGAATCTGTTCTATTTGAGCAAAGGAATTACTAAAGCGTCAGGCATTTTTAATTGTGTTCATGACCATGGCAAACGGCAGAGGGAGACAGTGAGAAAGGGAGAGAGAGAGAAAGAAATAGACAGACAGGCAGCATAATAAACATAACTGTACGATATAGTATATGGCATTAAATATATGTACCTATATGATCATCTGAAATGACCAACCGGCAATGAAGCGAATGAACTACGGTGCTGACTTGGATTTTTGTACTTGAGCACTGATTAAAATGTATGTGCCCCTGCAGCGGGCTATGATGTCAAACTGTGTGCCACACGCACACATACATACACACAGACACTCACACGCCCATGCACTTATCATATGCTCGGTCGGGTCTATGCTGATCGCAGCAGGCACAAAGTCAACAGTCAACGTCTAGTCGCTCCTCATCGTAGGCGTTATGACAATAGATTTACGAGTGTATCTCGCGCTTAATTTGCTTGTCGCACGGAGCACGGGACGAGGTGAGAGGATGAGGGAGAGGTCGGCGACTGAAAACCTTAGACGAAGAAAAGTCTCTCTGCGATCGTCGAGGCAGCGCTTGAATGAAATGCCCGGAAAAAACCAATTGGTAGACTCGGCTTAATATTCTGACTGGAGGCAATGGAAAGCGTACTGTAGCCAAGCTGGCATGGATAGACCAAATAGACAGACGGACAGACAGACGGGCAGACTTAGCGACGACAGCTGGACAAACCGACTGCAGAGATCAGTCTGCTTGGTGGGCGGCAGGTTTTTCGCATCGTTGCCTTTTGAGTGGCGCAATAAATTCTAATCAAAATAAAAATATGTACACACACACACATCACACATACACGTACACAATAAACACTCAGCGCGTGTGCTTTCTTCTTCTAGTCGCTGTTATTGAATGTAAGATTTACTTAAACTGCACGCGAGAGAAAGAAATTTCAATGGAAACTCTCTTCGCGAATTCTGTACTATATTATTATAGTGATTATAGTCAACCAAGTCTTATCTAAGAACTTAGAGATAGCTCGGCGTGATAACCGGTTTTTAGCGGAGCATTTATAATTTCCATTACAGTAGTTTTGATAAGCGCGTTGCAATAATGTATAACTAAACAAATTAACAAAGAACATTCTTAATTATATTTCTAAACATTCAACCGGTTATTTCCAGACAAATCCCTTTATTTCATTTATCTTTAGCTTGTCTTTAAAATAGTCAATCTTTTTTGGAGAAACAAAGCCTCTAATTTATTCAAATTGAGATGGATGTTGTGTCTATGTGGGTTAACCCACTTTGAGGTCGCCATTCAAAGCCAAAATCGGCACAATTTAACACATTATAATTAAAGTCCACACACCCACACACACGCATATGCACACCACATTAAACTAACGGTGGGAAAATGAATTAAGATACAAAATTGTGAATTGTAGAGACAACCTTGCACATATCCTGCTCAGTGTTGCCTGCAAACCTGTACTCAGAAAATAGATACAAACAATATATTGTCTCAAGTGGAACTAATATAAAAGTACAAGTTAATACAGAACAAATACCCGCTACTTAGTGGATAGAAGGGTATTATAATTTCGAGAAAGGTTTCTACAAAATACATATATTCTTGATCAGCATCAGCAGCCGAGTGGATATCAGCATATCCATCTAATAATATCTCTTATATTTTAGCACTTGGCCATGCCCCCTTCTGCCCTAGTAGAATCAAGTGATATTTAAACACTAAAATAATTAACATAGTCTAAATGATTGCTGAAAGTTTGATTGCGAACGGATAATTAAAAAAAAGTTATTTAATAAATAATCCTAGTGAGCGTGCTGATTGCAAAGGCACTGCCTGCAAGTATGCAATACGAAACACTCACAAATGAAAGCTACACAGTTAAGAAGTAATTTTGACGGACGATCAGGTGGAAAGCGGGTGTATAATGATCTAGCACACTCAACACTGGCTTTCTTGCTTGATTAAGTAATAAATATATCACTTATTTATTTGTATATATTTACGATCAAATAACTAGATACGTTATACGTGTATATTGTATATTTATGATATTGGATTATGGGCATTTGGAATACGTGTGTTAGGGTTGAAATTGCTTCTACTTCTACTCAGGTAGCAAACGTGCAATTCTTGAAACTAATAACTTCCTGTACTTTTCTCATAGCATTCAGTTTGAGGGTGCTGCGATAGCCACGAGAGGGAAATGCCAGGGAAGAGAAGGCATCAACGTCAGCCTCAGCGTCAACGCGCATTGAATTGTATTTAAATTATAACAAATTGCGGCCAGGCATATCTTTTGTGTGCCTTTATCTCTAACTGTATGCACTGTATCTGTAGCTGGGTGTAAGTGCCGGCAATTGTTGATATGTGAGTGCATATACATACATATACACATACAACGATATCATTGCATGGGCATGGCATTAAATTAAATAAAACTTTAATATGACAATTTAAGTAGCTGTTGCAAAGATGCCAACTGCGAGAGCAGGCCAGTCAGGCAGGCAGGCGTCTTTTGCACAATTGAGCTACATTTCCATCTTGTCGCATCAACTATTTCAATTGTCCGCATTATTTGTGTACGTATGTACAGTATATCACTTATATTGATAGATACGTACATGCACACACGTATACAGTTACAAAGTTTTCACATTAAACACTTTTCGACAAGTGCAAACTGCTGAACACAGTCCGGATATCGCACAGATTGTTGGATTGCTGATTGGGTGTGTGTGTCTGTTTATGTGGAAAGTTCTAGCTATACATATTCAAATTATTCTATTTTAATACGAAATATTTATTTACTTTTTACAATAGATAGATAGACACGCATCTGGCAATTTTGTAGATACTCGTAGTTATGATTATGGAAATAAAAACTGTATTCACTTGGCGTCAGCGAAGAACAATATTCTGTTGGTTTTGTTCTAAAATCTATTGAAAGCACCCTCATTTATTTTGTATTCTTTTTGGACAAAGACTTCTCTGCTCTAAGAGAAACACTTTACTTTATTTCTATTATGGAATAACCTTCCGTATAGAATTAAATCTATGTATAAGAAATGTCA